>OZ024688.1:0-1200000 GCA_964016905.1 Perithous albicinctus
AGAACCTAAAGAACCTAAAGAACCTAAAGAACCTAAAGAACCTAAAGAACCTAAAGAACCTAAAGAACCTAAAGAACCTAAAGAGAACCTAAAGAACCTAAAGAACCTAAAGAACCTAAAGAACCTAAAGAACCTAAAGAACCTAAAGAACCTAAAGAACCTAAAGAACCTAAAGAACCTAAAGAACCTAAAGAGAACCTAAAGAACCTAAAGAACCTAAAGAACCTAAAGAACCTAAAGAGAACCTAAAGAACCTAAAGAACCTAAAGAACCTAAAGAACCTAAAGAACCTAAAGAACCTAAAGAACCTAAAGATAGAGAACCTAAAGAACCTAAAGAACCTAAAGAACCTAAAGAACCTAAAGAGAACCTAAAGAACCTAAAGAACCTAAAGAACCTAAAGAACCTAAAGAACCTAAAGAACCTAAAGAACCTAAAGAACCTAAAGAACCTAAAGAACCTAAAGAACCTAAAGAACCTAAAGAACCTAAAGAACCTAAAGAACCTAAAGAACCTAAAGAACCTAAAGAACCTAAAGAACCTAAAGAACCTAAAGAACCTAAAGAACCTAAAGAACCTAAAGAACCTAAAGAACCTAAAGAACCTAAAGAACCTAAAGAACCTAAAGAACCTAAAGAGATAGAACCTAAAGAGAACCTAAAGAACCTAAAGAACCTAAAGAACCTAAAGAACCTAAAGAACCTAAAGAACCTAAAGAACCTAAAGAACCTAAAGAACCTAAAGAACCTAAAGAACCTAAAGAACCTAAAGAACCTAAAGAACCTAAAGAACCTAAAGAACCTAAAGAACCTAAAGAACCTAAAGAACCTAAAGAACCTAAAGAACCTAAAGAACCTAAAGAACCTAAAGAACCTAAAGAACCTAAAGAACCTAAAGAACCTAAAGAACCTAAAGAACCTAAAGAACCTAAAGAACCTAAAGAACCTAAAGAACCTAAAGAACCTAAAGAACCTAAAGAACCTAAAGAACCTAAAGAACCTAAAGAACCTAAAGAACCTAAAGAACCTAAAGAACCTAAAGAACCTAAAGAACCTAAAGAACCTAAAGAACCTAAAGAACCTAAAGAGATAGAACCTAAAGAGAACCTAAAGAACCTAAAGAACCTAAAGAACCTAAAGAACCTAAAGAACCTAAAGAACCTAAAGAACCTAAAGAACCTAAAGAACCTAAAGAACCTAAAGAACCTAAAGAACCTAAAGAACCTAAAGAACCTAAAGAACCTAAAGAACCTAAAGAACCTAAAGAACCTAAAGAACCTAAAGAACCTAAAGAACCTAAAGAGATAGAACCTAAAGAGAACCTAAAGAACCTAAAGAACCTAAAGAACCTAAAGAACCTAAAGAACCTAAAGAACCTAAAGAACCTAAAGAACCTAAAGAACCTAAAGAACCTAAAGAACCTAAAGAACCTAAAGAACCTAAAGAACCTAAAGAACCTAAAGAACCTAAAGAACCTAAAGAACCTAAAGAACCTAAAGAACCTAAAGAACCTAAAAACCTGAATTTCTTTAGGTTCTCTAAGTTCTTTAGGTTCTTTAGGTTCTTTAGGGTTCTTTAGGTTCTTTAGTTTAGCTTTAGTTTACTACTTGTACCGACGGATGAACCTAACTTTTCTTGTTGGATTTCGATAGAGGGATCCATTGCGCTTCTTTTGCCGTTTTTAGACCTGCTCTAACTAAATACGCCAGTGTTTTAGACCTGTTTTAGTGGAAGCACTTTTTTTCCAGTTTTTCTTTTTTTTTTTTTTTTTTTAGCCGGGAAAGCACTAACTTTTTTGGTCCAGTTTTGTAGAGAATCTCAATGCGCATCTTTTGCCGTTTTTAGAATTTTAATTCCTTGTTTTTAGCCCGATTTAGACCTGTTTTAAGTTTAGGAGGTCCTGCTACGTTTGCGTTTAGATCCATCTAGCGGCGTAGTTAATTGAGAAAACCTAACTTTTATTTTTGCAACTTTATAGAGAATTTCAAGACGCGTATTTTCCACTTTTTAGAATTGTTCTAAGTTAATACGTCGTTGTTTTAGACTTGTTTTAAGTTAACGACGACCTTACTTAGACCTGTTTTAGTGTTTTTTTTTTTTTTTTTTTCTTTGGATTTTTGAACTTTGTTTTTTTTTTTATTTTTGAACTTTTTTTCATTTTTTTTTTTTGATTTTTTTTTTTTTTTTTTTTTTAACTTTTTTTTTTGTTAAACTTGTTTTTTTTCAACCTTCTTATTTGAAATTTCATCTTGAATTTTAATTTATAATTTATATAACATTTTTTTTTTTCCAACTTTCTTTTTTTTCCAACTTTTTCCTGTTTCGAACTTTTTTTCATCGAACTTTCTCCGTAATTCGGACTTTATTATTATTAACTTTTTTTTTTTTCTTTTTTTCTTTTTTTTACTTTTTTGCGTTTTACGGTAGTCACGGATGAGGGGTATATGTTTATCGTTTTACAAGGAGCTGAGTAGTCCAGTGCGTTGCACACTGGACTGACGACCAGAAGGATGAGGGTTCGAATCTTAGCGTTGATATCTTTTTTTTTTTTAACTTTTTTTTTTTTTGAACTTTATTTTTTTTAACTTTTTTTTTTTTTTAACTTTATTATTATTAACTTTTTTTTTTTTTGAACTTTTTTCTTTTTTTGAACTTTATTATTATTAACTTTTTTTTTTTTTTTAACTTTATTATTACTAAGTTTTTATTTTTTTTATTTCATTTTTTGGAACTTGTTCTTTTCAACTTTTTTCTTTTTTTCAACTTTATTATTACTAACTTTTTTCTTTTTTTCAACTGTATTATTACTAAGTTTTTATTTTTTTTCAACTGTATTATTACTAACTTTTTTCTTTTATTTCATTTTTTTGGAACTTGTTTTTTTTAACTTTTTCTTTTTTTTCAGCTTTTTTTTTTCAACTTTTTTCTTTTTTCGAATTTTGTTTTCTTGAATTTTCTTCAGTTTTTGGACTTTCATTTTCAAATTTCTCTCCTGCTTTTTTAATTTTGTTTTTTTACTTTACTTCTCTTTTTTAACTTTCCAGATTGATATCTTTACTGACCGTTACGACCAGTCGACAACGCAACTTTTCTATCGCTCGATATCTTTACGATCGTTAGTTTCGGTTCTCTCGGTCAGGTTAGGTCAGGTTCTTTAGTTTAGGTTCTCCTTAGTTTATTATTTTTATTTAGGTTCTTTAGGTTCTTTAGGTTCTTTAGGTGACACGTTACGACTGGGAACTCGCTTTTTTAATACATGTTCGTTTAAAGAATGTTAAAACGCAACTTTTTGGAGAAAAAAAATTTACCTACCTATTTTTGAGGTTATGTGTCATTCCTAGATTTCCTACTTAGAGTACGATTTTCAAAATTTTTTTTTTTGGATTCATGTTTGTTTTTTGGTCTCATTTAAGACGCCATCTTTGTTTTATTTTTATTTTTTTTTTTCGAACTTTTTTTTTCTGTACAGCCTCAATTTATTAAGGGTAACTTAACTTTTTATTTTTGATTTCGATAGAGGGAAAAAAACCATTAATTTTGGATGTATTTATAATTTTTTATGTTATGCGCAGCCTGAGTTATGCTCAATTAACCTGTATTTTTTAATTTCGGCGAAAATTGGCGGCAAGCGTCATTCTTTGAGGTTTCGCAGCCCTGCGGGCTGCGCACTGGGCTGGTAACCAGAAGGACGCGAGTTCGAATCTCATAGTCGAAATTTTTTTTTTTTTACTTTTTTTTTTTGTTAAACTTGTTTTTTTTCAACCTTCTTATTTGAAATTTCATCTTGAATTTTAATTTATAATTTATATAACATTTTTTTTTTCGTTTTTTTTTCCAACTTTCTTTTTTTCAACTTTTTCCTGTTTCGAACTTTCTTTCATCGAACTTTCTCCTTTATTCGGACTTTATTATTATTAACTTTTTTTTTCTCTTTTTTTCTTTTTTTTACTTTTTTGCGTATTATGGTACAGTCATGGACGAGGGGTATATGTTTATCGTTTCACAATAAGCTGAATAGTCCAGTGCGCTGCACACTGGACTGAGGACGAGAAGGATGAGGGTTCGAATCTTAGGGTTGATATTTTTTTTTTTTTTTCGGAACTTGTTTTTCTTTTAGATTTTTCTTTTTTTTGAGCTTTAGTTTTTTTAACTTTTTTCTTTTTTCGAATTTTGTTTTCTTGAATTTTCTTCAGTTTTTGGACTTTGATTTTTAAAATTCTCTCCTGCTTTTTTAACTTTGTTTTTTTACTTTTCTTCTCTTTTTTAACTTTCCAGATTGATATCTTTACTGACTGTTACGACCAATCGACAACGCAACTTTTCTATCGCTCGATATCTTTACGATCGTTAGGTTCGGTTCTCTCGGTCCCTTAGGTTCTTTAAGTTCTTTAGGTTCCGTACATTAAGGTTCTTTCGGTTCTCTTTAGATTCTTACTTTCTCTGCATTTAGGTTCTTTTGGTTCTTTCGGTTCTCTTTAGATTCTTCCTTTCTCTGCATTTAGGTTCTTTTGGTTCTTTAGGTTCTGTGCACTTAGGTTCTTCTTCCTTTCTCTGCATTTAGGTTCTTTAGGTTGTGTCTACTTTATGGATTTATGTTTTTTGTGTTATTTGTTGCTTTTGCTTATTTTCCGAATTTAAGTTCTTTAGGTTCTGTATTGCTTTCAGCGTTTTACCGCATTTAGATTGTGTGCAGGTTTTACAGATTTATCGCATTTAGATTCTTTAACTTGGCAAAATCTGAAAAGACTTGGTAAAAACAACGACTCTGGAGTTATTGTCATTTATTTACATATCATTACGCTATCGAAATGACACAAAAACGACTTGAAATTACGATAAAAGCATATAGAAACAAAACGTATACAAAAAAAGAAAAAAGAAACAACGATTATCGAAATACTCGTTAAAGCTCAATATTTAAAAATATTTTCTTCTGTTTATTTACAGTGCTTACAGCACAACAATCGTTGATATAACGGAACGAAAGCGAAATAATGGGATTTCGTATTTTATTTCTCATTTATTTTTAGGCACCCCGGAGGAGACTGTTTGAAGAATGTTATTTAAATTATGTAGCGTTTACAACTTGCCTCACGTTACATTTTTCTCGTTAATTCACTCATCACTATTGTTTTATTTCATTTTAACGAATAATCGCGGTAACGATGTATCTCAATCTCGACATTGAGGTGTCTCTGTCAGTGAGAGCATTCTCGCTCTTGCTTGGTCGCGCGACTACACGCGACTGACGGCCGCTCCGCGATTAACAAGAGATGACGTCAACGTCGTGTTGGGGTAGCGGCGCGTAACCGCTTTCCCCATCGCGTGCCTAGATCACCTCGCGCGCACGTTTCACTCGACTACGTCATACGAACGAGAAGAAATTAAATAAAAATTATTGTACTTGATACATTTTTTATCCGTGACGTATATTCAAAGATAATTTCAGTTACATTTGAAAGTAAGTGAAAAAAAATCCGCGTCGATCAATGATAATCAACATAGGGTGAAAAGTTACGCTGAAAATTACGACTGCATCCCACCACCAATCTCTATCGATAAATTATACAAAATAAAATAAACCTAGAGAAAAAAGAAAACAAAAAAATCAATCGATAAAATAAGTCTCTAAAACCTATTTTTTATACTCTTTTCGCTTCCAGTTCATTCTTCTATTGCTACTTAAGTATTTCGCTTTCACTGCCGATTTCCTTGTCAACTCTACAAAAATTCCAGTTAATTCCAAAAAATGTCAAGTCCACGATGTCCAAGATTAATTTGTAATCCGAAGATTCATCGAAAATGTTTAGTTTCTATTTTTCACAGGTTATAAAGAAATTATAACAAGTTCGAAGATGTAAGTAAATAATTAAGTGTAACGATTGTTGTCTCGAATATATTTTATTGTACATACATTAATGAAAATATATACATGGTAGACTGCGGCTTATCGAAGCAGCGAAATGTCGATATCACGTCGACCCCGGGTATTCCTCGATCTACTTCGATTCACTCTCTCAAATATATTAATCAGAAAAAACCGCGTCTATCATTTCGCAATTGGCAGTGATTGCCGTGATTTAAAAAAATGTATAGATAGGACGGTAGTCTGTTGTGTTCTTTTCATTTTTTTCCTTTAAATGACTTTTCGAGAAAACGATAAGCAATTTTATATACTTTCAACAAGACTAATTATCGCTCGTCAAGTAGATAGGAATACCCGTGCCAACATCCCCCGAAAAAAACCTTCATTTTATTCTTTTTTATACTATTGCACAGCCAAACACTTGCTCGATCACTCTCTCGGTTTCCCAAAGTTTCAGTTGTGTTTTCTCTGTCTTTAGTTGTTTTTTAAAATCACTAAATCACTAATACGTTTCTGCGTTAGAAAGATCGAATAACGATAATCACAATCGTTCAATTCTACTCAATTGTATTTCAAGTATCGTTATTTTTTTCTTGTCAAATTATCTTGAGTTATCTTTTTTGGAAAATTCTTGGCTACTTTCTCGCATTCTTTTTTCTCTCTCTCTCTCTCTCTCTCTCTCTCTCTCTCTCTCTCTCTCTCTCTCTCTCTCTCTCTCTCTCTCTCACTCTCTCTATCTCTCACTCTCTCTCTCTCTCGACGTATATACCGAAACATCGCTTATTTAAAACACGTTACACGAGAGACGAGACACGTCACAAACACGAGCTCTGCAACTCGATGTTACCTTTCCTCTAGGGACAACATGCAGCGTATAAAACATATCTTATCTATTTTCATATTCATATAATGTGGTTTTTCATTAAATATCTATTTGCTTTTCCTTATTTTATATATATATATGTATATATGTATACATATATATTTATACGCGATTACGTTCCTTAAGCGCTATTTATCAAGGATTAGAAACGCGCGATATACTTGGTCGCGAGAATAACGCGCGCATGTGTCGGTATATGGATAAACGTTAAAGTGGCTCATTTTAAACACTATTTTATACGTGTGACACCTGAAAAAGTAAAAAAAATTATACTAAAACATCGATGCGTAAAATAAACATTTGCAAGTATATATTTAGTTGAGGAGTTTTTTCAAAATAAAATTAATTTCCGTCAAGGCGGTTTATTCGAAATTTCAATTTCTATTTTTCATTCCACCTAAAACATTTATATGAAAAAAGTAATTTATGTATTTTCCTTGGAATTAATTATATTAGGGTGGCCCAAAATAACTGAATGATTTTTTTCTCGTTACGCTATCACTTTTATTTGAAAACTTTTTCCGAATCAGGATAAAAGAAAATCTACGGATTTTTTCTTTCGAAAAAAAGAAAAGAAAAAGAAATAAATAACGCACCTCCATAGAAACTGGCATATTCCTAAGATGAGAGTACATGCTCGAATAAAAATCCACCCCCACTACTGTCAATTAATGCACTCAAATATTATCAAACCATTATGAAAATTTAGCACTCATTCACCTAATCTACGAACCTAATATATTTTTTATTACATGTCTTGCTTTTGGAGAATTTTATTTTGTCGATTTGTCCCTGTTATTTAAGGTCGTTGAACAAAAAAAAATCCAATACCAAATAAACTTTCTTACTATGCTTACAAACTTCTCCTTATTTGCTTTTTCAGGTGTTATCCGAAAGAAGGCAAAATGAACCACCCTAATAAACGTACGTGCTTAGCCGCGGGATTTAAATTTTATCTTTCGTCTCTCATGCTCTCGACTTGTTTCGATTCGTCAGTGACGGGAAGATTTTTTTTTTTCGTTTTTTTATCCAGGTTGTATTGCACTCGGGGTTCTCGCAGAGTTGACTCACCGCGTATCAGGTACAACGAAGTACTGTTTTAAAGTTCGCGGCGAGCGTCGAGACTCTTTCAAAATTAAAAAAATTAAAAATAAAAAGAAAAAAAGCTGGTTACGATATTGCAATACCTTCCAGCCGAGTCCCCCGTAACTCAAATGGCCGATTTCGATTCTAGGCGTTTACAGTTATTTATGTCAATCGCGAATTGTAATTCTTACACAATTAGCCACAAATTTTCGTCGTAACAGTAAAACTAGTCTTTATGGTGTTATTACGACACGGATTTGGTGTAATGTGTTTTGTTTTATGTGATTAGCCACACGTGGGGGGAGGCGAGAGAAACGGCGCGCTCACCGCGTTAATCAACTTAATAACGCTTTGATTTGATTTGTCAGTCTGTATACTCTCCTAATCCGTGTTATACGTTGAGAGGTTTCGGACCGCGATGGAGAAAATAATAATAATAATAATAATAATAAATTTATATAATAATAGTAATAATAACAATAAAAGAAAAATAAAGAGTAGCGTGTAACGTGAATTCATGCTATGAAGAAATCACTAAAATGCAAACTCTCGTTCAGAGTCTCGAGGCGTTGACAACGAGTTCAGCAATTAAAAACGGCTCTGTTGATAATTAACGAATTATACGGTAGTTGAGTTTAGCGGCGAATTTTTGCAGCAATATTCGATGCTGCTGTAATTGGTGGCAGAACAATCCAACACTTGTGAATTTACTTATTTATTACACAGTTTCATAAATAATCATTACTTTTTTTTTACAATATCCCATCGTGTTAGTAAACAAAAATATAACATTTTATTAAAATAAAAACATTTATCCACAAAAGTTCATTTTAAAAAATGCAACGAAACATTTTATTTTGTATTTAATTAAGTGTTTATATAATCTCTTACTGACCTGTTACGGTACTGTGAAAAGAAATATTAATTACTAATTATGGACCTCTCGATATTTTTGTTTTTTCGTTTTTTTTTTAATGTTAGGCCGTTCCCGAAAATAGAAGATATTCAAATTCCAAATAAACCTCTAAATATTTTGTTTACGAACTGACGTTTTAGTATAAAAACAAACCATGCTAATAATCGTACGTGCTTTGTCACGCGATTTTTATTTTATCTTTCGTCTCGCAGAAATCTCAAAAAAATATATAAATATGTTATTAAAATAAAAATAAAATATTCACAAAAATACATTAATCAATGACACAAAAGTTTAAGTAATGGGCTTTTCCAGTGATCTTTGTTTGTTTTTCGTTTTTAAATAAAATGTTTATACATTTTTGTAGTAACATAGTATTGTGAAAAAGAATATATTAATAACTAATTATTTATGAAACAGATAATGAAATAGAGTAAATTGAAAAATAATCGATAGAGTTACAACTCCGATTGGTGGTCGTTTAATTGCCGTATTACGTAATTTACGTATTCTATTTTGTCGTAGATCTCGACCAACCAACGCAAGTTTATCTATTTTGCTTTATTTTTTGTCTTTAGTTCTTTTACCTTTTTGTTTTCTTTGTTTTCCTCTTAGTTTTAACAAGCTTGTCGGAAACGCCGACCCTCGCAGTTCGAGGACCGTATATCCTCATTTGAAAACGCCGAGGAATTGACAATCGCCGCTCTTTCGCGAGCTCTCTCAGGAGCTATGAACGATCGTTGGCGCGACTTTAACAGCGCTTTTGCCTACGCATACGCTGGTAGGAATTTGCCGTGTTGGTCGTGACTTTACTCGCGCTCAATTACACGCCAAAGCGTTGCCCGATCTTTTAAACGGGCAACTTACGGGTTTTTCTTTTCTGTCTTTGTCATCGATAAACGGACGATTCACGTGTCAGTTGAGAGCGTAGGGAATCACAGGATGACGCAGCACCGACAGTATCGTTGTCGGGATGCGCCGGCGCTCGGTGGCGGTGTCACCGGTGCGAAGTACGCGTGTACCTTGATATTCGGCAGATGCGTCTAAGAAAAAACAAACAGAAAACCAAGACAAAGTAGTAATTAGCACGTTTGTGGTACAAATAATTGTTGCGCCTCTAAATCTTGACTGTTTCAATGTATACAAGATCGTTATAAGAAAAAGAAATCGTATGGATTTGTCTGTTAAATTTATTGAATAACACAAAGACGTGTGAACTTGACACAATTTTATATGTTAAATTACAAGTGACACAAAATATATATATATATATATATATATATATATTTTAGAGGTGAAACAATAATATTTAAAAAATCATGAACCTAATCCGAGACGTCGAGAGCCGGACCCTCGTCGAAAAGGTATTAAATGCTCCGCACATTCACTTGTGAGTGTCGTAACTTTTAGTAACAAGATTGAACCGTACAATTATTAATGTATAAAAATAATAATAATAATAATAATACCCCGCTATTATATATTTAATCAGCTATAACGATGTTCCGTATGTTTGTTAATTTGTATACGATTTATTTTTGTTATAACGTAGTAATTTAACGACGTCTCTAAAGACATATATAAAATATAAATCGACAATTACTCTGAGTCTACGTATGCCAGCTCTGGTTATCAATTGGCAGTCGTAAAGCTCGATTCGCTCGAGATTGTGACAGGCTTGCAACAAGTGCTCGAGGCTCGCGTCTGTTATTAACGGACAGTTGTCGAGCTCCAATACCGCTAGATGCTCGGCTGCACAAGGCGAAAGCGCAAGCTGTCGTATTCCCTCGTCTGTTATCAACTCGCAATGCGACAGGCTCTGTAAACACATGTTTAAATTCAAGAGAATAAACGAGCTTTATTGTATTCCTCGTTGTTATTTAAGTGAAAATTCTATAGTTGTTCGAAATATACGATTTTTCTTACATAAAATCCACTTGAAATTATGGTACTCGGAGAATTTTTGGGGTCATACCTTTAAAACATTTTAATTAATTTGAGATAGTGAAGATTTTTCGGACCAAAGAGGTCCGCGTTCATGGGCCAGTTTTTTTTTTCCTCCACCAAAATGACCACTCACATTTATACCCCTAATCACACATAAAACGTAAACGTAACAATTCTTAAATCGTATTCATAAACCGAATAAAAGTAAACAAGTTTCACTTAAAGTGTGAGTACAAGTTATACACACCGGTCGCAACACTCTCCCCCCCCCCCCCCCTCTCTTTTGCCTTTACTCACCAGCTTTTCGAGCCTCGGACAACCCATCGCCAAATGTATGAGTGTCGCGTCCGTGATAAGTGCACATTCCTCCAAATCCATTTTTTCCAATAGCCTGCAATTCTGAAAGACGAAAGCGAACATTATATTCGCCTCTGAACTCTCAGGTGAAATGGCAGCATTTTTTTTTTATCGCGAGCGTTTCGATTTCAAACTGAACTCACTCTGGCGAGAGCCTGAAATCCGGCATCGGTAAAATGAGTGCAGGCCACGCACTCGAGAACGCTCAGCAATGGACAATGTTGTGCTAACGTGACCAAAGAGGCGTCCGTCAAGTTTGGACAATTTGAGAGGCAAACGTAGTGCAGTCTTGAGCATCTTTCGCCCAATTCTCTCACAGCGTCGTCCGTTATGTTCTGAAAACAAACGAAGAATAAGGAACAACAACAAAAAAGGTTTTTTTTTGTGACGCCTGTTTTCTTTTGATTTGGCGAAAAAGAAAAATTTTAACGTGACAATTGATAATCACCCTGCACTCGTGTAAATTTATCGCCTCGAGATTGGGACAGAAACGCGCCAGGCATTTTAGCGCACGATCCGTTAGTTGTCGACAACCTTTGCTCAGAAAGCTTCGTAATTCTGGGCAACCTCTGGCCAATGCTTCGACACCGTTATCGGTTAACAACTCGCACCACGAAAGATTAATGTGTGTGAGCAAAGGACAACCGTCTGATATATCCTTGAGCGCTAGATCGGTGATCTCGGGACACGAGTCCAAATTCAGTCGTTGTAATTTTGGGCAATGGCTGCTGAGGGCCGCGCACGTTGCATCCGAGATCTTTTTGCATTGGCTCAAATTTAATTCCTCGATATTTGGACACGACTGGGCGAGTGTACGCATCGATATATTGCCGATACTCTGACATCCTCGGAGTGACAGTTGACGCAGAAATCCACCGCAACGTCTCGATATATTTTCTATTACTGGTCCCTGCAAATAATTTTCTCTATAAATAAAAAGTTTCTTTAGAAAATGTGTGTGTTTTTTCTTCGTTGCGCTTTTTAAACACGACATTTTTCAATGGCTGCATTTCGGGAATTCTTCGTTCAATAATACTGAAATTCATTATGTGTAACATAAAAACGTTTTACCAAAATCCGTGAACATTTCATCATTATTTTTTCTACTACGTAAGAAATTACGAAAAATGTTTTTTTTAGAAAAACCGTCGAATTTATTTAATAAAAAAAAAGTTATCGGATCATTTATTGAACTATTTCTTTTTAAAACTGTTTCTTAAGGACGTTAGGGAATGTCTATTTCCAAAAATATTATTAAAAGTACTAATCTTTTATGTACTTTCCAGTTTTTAAAAATATTCAGTACAGCATCTTATATTTTTCGTGTTACATTTAACAGCTCATGAATAAAAATAATAGTTTTGTGTAATTACATTTTTTTTTTTTTGCTATTACCTTAATTTAAACAATCATTTTTGATCAAGGTTTTTAGTAGCATTTACTGACGTTGATTTTTTTTCAAAATTGTTTCGCATTGCCCAGTGGAAAACTGTATAAATCATTGAATTATTAATTCAGCTTTACAAGTACCTCTACATCACGCTGAAAATCAAAGAGATCGATTCTCTGCCAATTGGAGCCATCCAATGCCAACACGTTCCAAGCCTTGCTTACTTGGGCACATCGACATAATGATACTACATCCAGATATGACAAGATTCTGTGAAGTAAAGCATAAACCATAAATTGTTTATTTTAACAGAGCAGCAGATATTTCGCTCGGTGGAAAAAAAATCTATTTTTTAATAATAGATAAAGTCCAAGAAGACTTTGTTTTATTTACTTTCCTTTCTCGTACAGGGAGCTTTGTTTTCAAAACATTTTTTCCCATAATTTCTTATTAAGATGTTCAAAATGTTCCAAAACATCATAAAATTTACGACGCAGCCCTCTATTGAAATTAGTATCATGAACAAATGACAAAATAATCCGTGGAAAAATATCCTTCATGATTTAACAAGTATCCGACAGAATGCCTCCCCCCCCCCCCCCCTCGCACGAAAAACAGTCAGATACTAAAATGTAGGTAAAGATAAAAAGTGTGCCACGGTATTTAGTCAGGGGATTCTTGGAGTATCCTGACATGAAAATCACGGACGGGGAAAAAAAAGGAAAAAAAAAATTTTAATTTACGAAAATAACGTATCCTCTGTGAGGAAGTAAGAAATTAAGCCAATGGGCAAGATCAAAGTTTAACAGCTAATTGATATTTTGTAAGATGATTTTTATACTTGCTGCGCTTCCACCAATCATGTATTTTCTCATTGCAGTTACCTGAGTAACAATTCCTTTGGCAGTTTCTTGTTGATTTGGGCCTCGTCGTCGTGAAATACCCATGTCAGCTGAAACAACACGAAAATACCAGTAACAGGACGAGAAAAGTACGACGACAATACATTATTCGCGAAAAACAGGAGAGCAGAAGCTCGTTTATATGAATGAAAGACAGAATTCATAGGTGTTAGTGTCGAATGCAAAAGACGTTCACACGTGTAAGTATAGCAAGAGCAGCGCGCGCGCTTCTGTTATTTGTGTGTGTTGTGTGAGAGTGCAAGTTGGCTATTGGGAGAGCAAAATGAACATCCAGGATTGGTGCAGCCGATGAGAGAACCAACCTGCATGTATGATTGCCTCATTGTACTGAGAGGAATGTTTTGAGTTATTGACTGAGACGGATAGTAAGCGCCCTGATGATGATGACGATGATGTTGTTGATGATGATGATGATGATGATGGTGATGTTGTTGTTGATGATGGAGAAAGGTAGGATGTTGTTGTTGTTGTTGTTGTTGTTGTTGTTGTTGTTGTTGTTGGTGTTGTTGTTGGTGTTGTTGTTGGTGTTGTTGTTGGTGTTGTTGTTGTTGTTGTTGTTGTTGTTGTTGTTGTTGTTGTTGTTGTTGTTGTTGTTGTTGTTGTTGATGTTGTTGTTGTTGTTGTTGCTGTTGCTGTTGTTGTTGTTGCTGTTGCTGTGGATGCTGTTGCCTCCACCAATGCCCACCTGACGCGGATTCTCCTACCGATCCTTGGAGCCCTTGGCCCACTTGGGCTGCCCCTCCAACACCCACTCCCACGCGACTTACTTTTTTCTAAAACAAATCCCAACACTTCAACTGGATTTCCTTCTTTTCTTGTCCCAATAAATATCGCACCGACGACGTCAGATAATTCTTGGAAAATAATATTAAAGACGTTCTTTATAATGTCATATGAATCAGCTATTTCGCGAAATCTAGAGTTAAATTCCTCCCTATGATATTTTGGTTTACTACGCAATTTTATTATTCAAATTCAAAATTTGTCTTTGTGAATGTATTATCTCAGATATTTTCTAGCTTTTTATATCGTATCCTATCAACTACTTAAAATGCTCATCAAATCTGATTTTTCAAAAGAATCCTTTCTATAAAATCATTGAAAATTTAGCGAAAACCACTTTTTGTTTTGTTTTGTTTTTTTTTTTTTTTTTTTTTTCAAACTAAAAACAAGAACTCACGTTCGTAGTTAATTAAGAAAAATCTACACCAATTATTTATACAAGATAATATTACAATACAGAATCTTAAGTATTATTGAAACATAATGTTCTTAGTATATATTTATTGTCGTGGACATTTTCCAGTCTTTTTATCGCAACATGAACTACTTAAAGTACTCAACTATTCTCACTTTTGATAAGAGTTGTTCTCATAAATACATTTAAAATCTTGCGAAAATCACATTTTTCTTGAGGCCCCTTTTACCTAAACCTACTTTTTATAACAATAAAAGAAGAATGCAGATAAGCAACTTACCAAAAAAAGTAAAGAATGCACTTCTATTTAACAGTGCCTTCTTATACGCATAGCAACTAGAAGCGTTGTAGTCGTGACGCAGTCGCAAATCGGTGTTTATAGAGATACGAAATATCGCGGTTCCAGCGACGATTTGTTTACGCGTCCCGTTGCATTCCCCACACAAGATACACACAGGCATATATATATATTTTTTTTTTTCCGTCTCTGGCGCGAGAGAACTGCGCGTTTTGTCCCGGTGCTACATCGTACATACATCTACGTATCGGTCATGCGCTTCTCTCCGGTATATTCCTTCTCTCAAATAGTCTCGACTCACTCGGACCAGGACAAATAATAAATAACAAAAATTCCGCTCGTCTAATTCCATCATGGCAAAATTGCCCGCTCGTAATCTCAACGTCGAATAAATTATAATGGATCGTGAATGATGTTGAGGCTAACTCTCGGATAACATTCGCGGTGTTCAGCATTAGAAGCTTCAAAGTCTCACTAACTCGTTCATTGGTCTTACGTGCACGCTAAATATCGTGCGCCGTCGTTTGCTGCTTTGGCTTGGGTGAATGAACGAAGGGGAACAAAAAAAAAAAAAATAAAGAAAGAACAGTGTAATAAAAGTATAGGCTAGAATAAACAGACAAAGCTTTGTACAAAGAGAAAAATAAAATAAAAACAAGAATTCACGCTATTTTAAATTCACCTTGCGTCTCCCTTACCAGTCTCGTACCAAGAATCTTAATTTCTGCATCAGGATACAGTTGCAGAATTTAATAAAGGGACCAAGTTACCTATATAACAATCATAACAATAACAAAAAAGAAATTTCCTTCATAAAAAATGCTCTGCAAGGACAATAAAATTAATTTGTAAGTAAAATTTGATTTTTTTTTTCAAGCCAAGTTCATTGATGCACATTTTAAAGCATATTTTGCACTTGTCCTAGAGTTCAGGTTGCACCGATAAAATTCACTTTACAATGACAATTCTTTTTGTAGAGAAATTTTGTCTGGTCTGAGTAGAGACATTTTTGAAAATGTTTCTCAGAAAGTCATTCTTTTTTTCTTTTTCTGTGAAAGATATTTGAATGGGAATGCCTTTAATTGGACTGGACAGTCTTCTTACAAATTATCCTTGTAAAACCAATTTGATCTATAGGTGCAATTTCAGCAATACATGTATGTCGAAAGATGATTAAATATTATTTTTTTTGTGCGATCTTCAGTTGCAATGGTTGAAAATTAGTTATTTAGGGAATACCCTTGAGATAGTCCTTTAATCACATGTGTCAAGCGAAGCACTGTTATTATTATAAGATGACAAGAATTTATATACAATCCTATTGCGAATTTATAGTCTTATTATTCCATGCTTGATTTCTTTATACAAAATTTTAACGTTTTTTTATTCTGGAATTTAAGTCACTGTGTGTTAAAGTGAGGTTATATACGACCAAGTATCTATACATCATAATAAATATCTATTTTCTTTGAAATTTGCGTTTAGTTTGAATTGCAATCAATTTCGCGAATAAAATTCATAAAATAAACTCGCAAACGCGACTTGGATTGGAATGTCTTTATGATTTTAGCGAGACAGCCGTGTTGAAGGGAGCAGTCGTTTTTTTCTTAACATTTCTCGAAAAATCTCGTTTACATCTTCGATCGTGGTACTTTTTGTATGTCATCAGCGGAAAGCTCGAAATCTAATAAATAAGAAAATATGTACAAAAAGAGTATTGGCTTTTCTAATTGTGTATGTGCTTTTTTTCGTACAAGAATAATATACATTTTTGGCGCCGATAGAAGCGAGCGAGATTCTTTTCAATACAATTATATTTGATTATTGGGAAGTTGTGCAAAATTAAACAAATTTTCTGCAGATTTCAATTTAAGTTAATACATTTTTTCAACATTCTACAGTTAATCAGCGATTGGATAATGTACCATACATCTTCAAGAGCCTCCGATTTACATTTTTTTTTTTTTTTCTGAAAGCCCGGAAATACTTTTGAAAAAAGGTGCTGACAAAAGTTTCATTTCTGCATGTATGTTATAACGAAATAGGAGATTGTCGAAGGTGGACGAGAATTCGAAACGTGAATGACAAAAAAAAACACACACGCACACACACACACACACACACTTTAGCAAAGTAAACATATGATAGAAATTGTATTTGTATGTTCTTTTGAAGAATTGTGAAGGATCTTTTACAGCAAGGACGAAAATGTTTGCTTCTCTCTCTGTTTTGCGGACGTGAGAACAAAGGATGGACTTGACTGAACGGTCGATGTTGGAAAATGGATGTAGCCCAAGTGAGGAATAAAAGCGTCTTATAAACTTGTGTTGAAAACGATACGTGGGGTCGATAAACCCAAGTTAATAAAAGTAGTTGCCAAGCCACGAAACAACGTATTCGTGTATTTACTCGACTCTGTTTTTAAATGACCATTAAAAGCTTGCGTGTCTCTCGCGTGGAAAGGCAAAAAGCGTCTTTTACTCTCTGGGCATCAGTGCCAAAGCATTGAGAAGCGAGAGAGAGCGAGAGAGAGGGGAGAGAGATAGAGAGCGAGTGGAATCAGCTGTTCGCAACGGCGAATGACAACATTGGCAAAACATACAATACGATCCCCTGCGTCGTCTTCTCGGGTACGCGTTAAAAAAACCACCGATAACGATCGAGCGAAATATATTGTCTACACTTCTTGACCTACCTCGAGCCTCGTCCGCCCGGAATGTATCATCCTTTTGCGGCGCGTTATTTTGGCAAAACTTTCGGGTATACCCGCACAGAGGTTTGGGACGAAAGAAAAATAAAAGAAAAAAAATGTATGTGTATATATATATATATATATATATATATATATATACAGATATATATGTATATATATATATATAATAATGGGTTTTATTGGTACGTAATCTTGTTGTCTGTTTCTCGCGCGGATCCGCGGCAACTAGCTCGCGAGAGAAATGGCCGAGCTACTAAATGCTCTTGGACGCCTGGTTGTTGCTGCGCGATGCCGCTGCGGCTGCGTTTTCGGAACGGCCGACGACGACCAACGCGACAGAGTGGGAGGAATTATTATTGTGGTGGAATTATTTCTCTTTGGTTTAGCTGAGCGTAAACTCGGGATTTCGTTGGTTGACCGAGTTTTACTTGGAGACAGTGCCGCCAATCGTAGCTTTTCTATTCATTGTTTACCAATGGTGCTATTGGAGCGATATTTTTGTGCTAGAGTGCATTGCTGTTACTGAGCCAACGCGTTTTGAGTTGACCTGCTGCTGTTTGTCTGTTGCTGCTTGACGAACTTCTCGAGAGACGACGAGTGCGACACGCTCTCGATTGCTCTGTAGAGAAACATGCGCGCCTCATAACCAGCGGTCATAATTGTGGATCGCTGTGGCTCAGTCGATGCTGTCAATGAGGATGTACCTGATGCAGTCAAGTGCGAGCGCATCTTGACCGACTGCGCATATGGCTAAGTCTCGTGTATATATATATATATATATATATATATATATATATGAGAACTTGGAAATGTTAACAGTACAATAATGTCATGTCGAAATTACGAAAATTAAATACATAAGCCGTATCAAGAGGATCGAAATACTTAAGTTTTTTCTTTTCTTTCTTTCTTTATTCTTCGTTAACAGATTACGGTAATTTATTTATGAAAAAAAAGAAAAAAGCTGCAAGGTAAACTAAACTTTGTTTCTCATTGAGATGCAAAACGAACGAAAATGGCACTAATTCGACTTTACGAAAACTGCATGAAAGTATGACTGTTTTTTTCGTTTGAAACGAGATTTATCTTATTGTTAATTGACGCTCGATTTTCCTTCGACAAACGTGTACAAACAATTTTTTAATCTTAACACTCGATTGACTTGATTGTACCGCAAGCACTAGCTTATAATAAACTCTAAAAGTTGAATGTAAATTATGACTTTGAACAAACAGACAATTGTTAAGACATTTACAATCACCTCAAGCTCTCGCGTCTCTATAAGACAGAAAAATTTCTGATAAACTTTGTTTGTCGGATTTCCAACAACACTCTTTTATTGGTTATTTGTACTGCAAAGTATTTTTTAAACCATAAGAAATCTGTATTATTTTAAGCACCGTCTACAACGATATTATTTTGTATCCACGGTTACAATATATTGTATCAACTGAAACAAATTTTTTTTCTTCATAATTCACGTCACTACTGCTATTCTTAATAAATTATCCGTTGACATGAGTTTAGCGCATGAAAATTCGATTATCGTCATAATTTTTGCTTCTTCACAGAGATACTTTGTTTACATATACTTTTAAATTAAGATTTTAATGTCGGTGTTTCTCTTCTCAACAGGCTGCAAATTATTCCGGAACTAATCCGGAAAAAATTTCAAAGACTTTTTTTTAGTTGCTCCGATTGTAGAACTCGTTTTCGTCTTGTACTCGAAACACATACTCACTAAAAAAGTGTGTGTTTTTTTTTAATCACTATAGTGTTTGAAATGTAATATTTCCCGCAGCAACTCTTTCAGATATCTGGGCAATCGTTTCGAGATGAAAAATTGCGTTCTAGGGAAGAAAAAGAAAAGGCAAACATTTGCGTCACATCGACATTTTTAATGGAGGCTCTTTCCTCGATCGCTTCATTCGATGATTTCAGCATTCCACGAGTTTGACTTATAATTTTTATTAATAACCGATGAAATCAATTTATTAATAACTGATAACAATGTTTTATCTGCAGAGTATAGTTCTAATATTTTTACTAATTTATGATCTTTGAAATTAAAAATATGTTCTTCACATAATTATGACATCGAATGCTTTTATGAGCATGCATTTTTATACAGACGCTCAAAATCTATTTTTCTTTTTTTTTTTTACATTTCAAACCCGATACAAGGCAAGCTTGATAATTTTCGTGTGCCGAGTTTCGTCCAAATTGTGTCATTTTTTATCACCACCTGCTTCGTCAGGACACAAAGATAATAGAAGGTTGAGAGATAGCTGTATTAATGCATTAAATATATATCGATATTGCGAAGACTATACCAGTGTTTCACCGCTGGTATCTCATATAACATTTACGAGAGTTTCCATACAATTTTGGCACATAACAAAGTGGGTTATCAAAACATATAAAGCATATACAACATTTAATCGATCATTTTTTATTTTCTTCTAGTACAGAATTTTTTTATCTAATTTTTCTGTTCTATCTGTCGATACGTGGTACTTAACAAAGAAAATTAAGAACAAAGAAATGTTGATTTTTTATTTTTGTTGTTTTTAATACTTAACCCAGAGACGCTGGCTTGTCTGTTTGCAAATTTTAATATACGTAGTTGCCGGGAAGTCAATTAATGTATGAAAAGTCATCGCATATCGAGAGAGAGAGAGAGAGAGAGAGAGAGAGAGAGAGAGAGAGAGAGAGAGAGATCCGATAACGAGAAATGGAAAATAGCGCGGTGAGGATGTATGACGCGGCACACTCATCTACGTCGCGATACGATATCGCTGTTTTTCACGCCTCAAAATTTCGTACATGCAAAAAGGAAACTTATTTATCGATACGTCACAATTAATGTTGGATCACATTTATTCGTATTGCTTTAGCACCTCAAGACTACTTGCTGCATTCCTACGTTATGTATCATCGTTAATCCCCGCGCCAATACAAGTAATCGAACGCGTACGTTTTTTAATCATCGATACGATAGAATCAATTTAGAAGAGTTTGGCGCGAAGACTTTATACGTAGCTCACGCGTCATGTCGTAAATCTATCTTGCACATTCCATAATAAATGTGAAGCGGTCTAGCCTTACATTTTTTTTTCTCTCTCTTTAATCTGCTTCCATTTACCTTGTTTTAAGAATCTGTTGAATTTTTCTACACTCTAGGCAAAAATAGCTATTACAAAAATTAATATACATTTGTTGGAAGTTTTGATGAATAAACAGGTACATTAGATTTAATATACTCTTGTGATTAAAAATTAATAAACGGTGTATTAAAAAATCGTGTTTAATATAAAAGTATATTAATATCGCTTTTTTGTACAAGTCTCAATTTACGGAAAAACCAATCGTGCGGGAGAAAGGTATAATTCTGTTTTACGTACAAAAGGTATATCTTTCCGACTATTGCAAAATCGGTCAATGCAAAAAGCTTTTCCTTAGAACACGAGTAAAAATTAATATCGTCGTTGGTACTAATAATTTGTTTATTGCTACCGAGTTTTCACAACTAATTAGTAATTACTGAAAATGAGTAGTAAAAAGAATATCTGTCACTTTATAATTCGTTTGTCATTTATAGCATTTGATAAAATTGCCAAAAAATGTGGTTATCACTTACTCAATGAAATCTAAGTAATTTTTATAAATAATTTAAAATCGCATATTGTTATGTTAAAAATTTGTAAACACGTTGTACTGTTTCTGAAATGTCACTGTTTGAGTGACACATAAAAACAAACTAAAAATTCTCTTAAAAATTAAAAAAAAAAATTAAATTAACGAAAAATATTAATTATTCAATCTAATTTTCTAAATAATCCAAGAAAAACTTCTTATATTAGTGGCTGGTCTGATATAAAATGCCCCATATGTGATAAGGTTTTGCGTTATTATTTCTTTTTCTTTTTTTTTTTCAGATTTTTATCAGATAAATATTATCGATATAAGAGTTCACACTAATTCTAAATGATAAATTGTTTTGTAGAGCGCTTTGATCATGACCGAATATAAAAAAATTAGTCATCGTGACTGTTTTATTGCAGAAAGGGTATCTCCAATATTTCATAGTATCTTCGATCACAGTAATCTCTAATAATTGTAAAATATAATTAATCGCAAAAAAGTTTTGTCCACAAAAATTCATCGAATAGCACACGAAAATAAAACTAATGAAGAAAGAAAAAAAACCTCATAGATAGATAAATTTAAGAGTAAATAAGGAAAAAATAATAATATTAAATTATTTACGATAATAATAAACGGAGTTGAAGAGTATCGATTGTGTCGCAATTATGCTTGCAGATCGATCGTGTAAATATTGATTCAGAAGAACAATTGAATGTCCGACGTTCGTGCATTTAATATGATAAAATTATATATGACTAAATGACGAAAAGTGGTAAACCCTTGCGAAAACATCCGGAAAGTTGATTCTCTAAACACAGAGCCGAAATAGGTTTATCGGTGTGTTATTCGGAAAGTCAATGTGCGTGCGGTGAATAGCTCGATTTCCCGGAGACTTAAAACTCATATGGAAGCTTTTATACGATAATTCAGTTTTGCACTTCCGCAGACATCCGTATCAAGCGTAATCGGCTCGGTGTCATTTTAATCATCAAGGTTTTCGAGCGTCCTACATGCCACTCGGCTGACTCAATGCCATTCGATTTACAGTATCATCATTCCGGAGAATATTCAATCTCTAATTCTTATACGTCATATAACATTATGTCAATACTCTTTTGTTTTTTCCTTCCTCATGGAGGATGCCGTGTTTGCAAAAGAAAAAAAAAAGAAAAAAATATTTCGCGAGTCTCGTGTCAAGATCATTCGGAATGATCCAAAATATCGAGAGAAGTGGTTCAGAAAAAAATGTCCGCAATCGGCAAAGCGCACTGGCTAAAATTAATTAATTAAAATTAACGGTCTTGATTTTTTTTTTTTTTTCCCATATTCGATAGTGTGATCATTCTCGAATATTGTGATAAAAAAAATTGCTTGAACTAAACGAATTAGCGAGATTACGGTTGGTGAAAAAAATATTTGGTTGGTTGAGCGTAAAAACTGTTATAGTGAATAAAAAAAATACTTCATCGTACTTACAATCAACTCAATATTCCTTGTAACCAATTTTTTTTTTGCACCAACCGTAATCTGTAATTCATTCAAGTGATTTTTTAAAATCAGTGTCCTTTCAGGTTTAGTTTTTCTAGAAATTTGCAAAAATCACATCAAGACAGATGAAACTTGCCAAGTATCGTGTTCTCCTTAAGATTTGAACTTTAATCAGAAACAACATTTTTCAGCTGATTTAATACAAGTCTGATTTTGGAAATGTGTACTAATAATTTGTGAAATCTTGGTACTCGAATCACCCGACTGTACTGCTGAAGTCTCCTTTAACGTGGTTCTCGTCATGGTAATCCTATTTCGATTTTTAATTTTTTGTCGATACGGTGCACACGGAGAAGAAATATACCTGGAAATGACTAAAATTTTTATTCGTTCTGCTGAAAAATCATCGCCCGAACTTCATTACATTCGCCTAATCACTATTGACATAGGTCAATAAGAGCAATCTATGTAAATGTACTGGTTTTCTTGGATTTACTTATACAACGATATTCCTAGGAAAATTAACAAAGTGTCAATGTAAAACGCACGTAGTTGACGTGATAAGCATTTTGTTATTGAGACCATCAAGCAAAGTCTGGATCATTGATCTCAACTTGATGACACCCTCGCTAGTAACAAATCCCCGATGGCACGACACTTTCTCAGAAACTCGTCGAGTACAACCCCCCTCCCCGCCCTTCGTTGCGTCGTATCTCGATCGCCATCACTGAAACCATCTACACGACCCCTCCATTAGCTTCACTTTTTTACACCACTTTGACGAACGAGATATGGTAATCGTTCTGTTATTTAGTGATAAGAGGATCCATCTTTATAAAAGAGGTTGCACTCGAGAGAAACCGATCAGTTGCACCGGAAATTGTACCACAGTCTATAATCCAAGTGTCAGTGAGTTTGCAGATACAGGAAAGAATATACGAACAATGCGAAGTAAGTATGTGAAAGCTTCATTAAAATTGAGAAAAAAAAAAAAAAGCGCATTGTCAAGTGGAAGCGGTTTGCCATAAATTATTCTCCTCGCGGTTGAGGAATACGCTATGCAGTCTTATCTGAAATATTTTTTAAATATGAATTTGCATTCGGATTTTTTTAGCTGACTATTTAAAGTAAAAACCATTCGTTTTTATTTTTCATATCCCTTTCCTATTTTTCCAATAAGAACAAAGGAAGGGTCATTGATGGAAAATGGAGATGGGCGCAATAATGCACTGGGAAAGAATAATGTGTTGGGCCGTACTATGCAGATATTTTCCTTAGCCGTCTGTTTTATAATTATCACAAGACTAAATGGTCGCACGAATAACGACTAACTATAGGTAGAACTTCGCTCTGAAACTCTGAAAATTCGCTCATATAAATGTACACTATTGAGCAAACGCTATTTTAAATTCGGACATAAAAACAGCAACTACCGGTACTCAATATACTTTTCTAATTTTGCGCAAATGAAATATCTTTTGAACATGTTCAACGAAATAACGTGTTTTCATTAGAATAAATTGTTAAATCGGTGCACGATTCTTTTATACACGTTTGTACGTTACAGTTTTTCTTTTTTCTCCTCAACGGACGTACAATTGATACTAAATTTTGTTGAGAGATCAGAAATCGCGGACCTTGTACTTGCGAACTTGATAGATTATATCGAAGGATATACATATACACATATGTAGATATAATAAGTAGAGCATGCGATAGTAGTTGCGGTAAGAGGTGGATCAGTTGTTGTGAGCCCACCGTTCGGTCTTATCTGAATAAAAGAGCGTCTGCGTTGTAGCTGATAAATTGATACTGCTTGACCAGGTACAATCGAGATTAAACTCCTGGTTGCAGCCTTCCGGTCGATTAACGTTCGACAACTTTGTACATGCTTTTTTTTTTTTTCTCTGTAATCGACAGGAAGTTGGACATTGGCCGCTGTGGTGGCAGCGGCACTTATTGCAAGTGCGGCAGCAAATCGCGGTATTGAAGATGATATTCCAAAGGAATGTCCGACGATCGATGCAACGGATAAGACTATTCATCTCGCGCACGAATGGGACTGTACGAAATTCTACAAATGCGATCACGGAAAGCGTGTACTTTTTCAATGTCCCTTGATGAATAATAAGGGCAGCAGGTTGCATTTCGATCCGGTGCTACAGGTATGCAACTGGCCGGACGTCGTTGGATGCATCTCTGGACCAACTCCAACCACATCCAAAGGTACTGATCTTCCTACGACCACGAAAATAAAAGCTACGAGCAAACCGACAACTCACATAACGTCGACAGAGTATTCCACAGAAAGTACTCGTAAGCACACGACTGTCACATTAACTACTGGACAATCTACAGAACCGCCGACAGGACGAACTACCCTGACATCAGAAATACCGACGAAGCCAACGTCTGAAAAACCTTGGACGAACGACTCTACGAAATTAACGTCAAGTAGATGGACGACGATATACCCTTCATCGTCTACAGTGACGCCTACTTCCCGCGAACCTTCGACCGAGCATTTCACTGATGCAACCACAGAGTGGTGGACGACAAAACACCAATCTACGAAAAGTACTACTGAAAAATTATCTACCAATATTTCGTCCGCAGATTCATCGGGAACACCCACAAAACCAACGTATCCACCTACCGGAACAACACCGTCGTCCAAGCCACCCACAAAACCGACAAAAGCACCTACCGGAACAACACCTTCTTGGAACGAAACCGAAAGTACGCCATTGCCAACGGACGATGTCGGCCAAAACAGCACACCTATACCATCTGGAAATTTGGTGCCTCACGAAAGTAACTGCTCTCTATTCTACGAGATTGTAAATGGCACGAAAGTCCTTAGAGAATGTCCTCGGGGATTACACTTTAGTCTTACCGAAGAGATTTGCATGCTGCCCTCGGAAGCTGGATGCGAATCAACCACTCCATCTATAACTAGCACAATTGATCCAGAACCTGGTTCATGTGGTAATATCGGCAATGGTTGGATAGTGCCCCACGAGTGCGTCTGTAGCAAATATTACTTATGTTCCAACGGTGATCTAATTCTCCAAGAATGCCACCAAGGTCTCCACTATAGCCCGATTTTCATGAGTTGCGTTGATCCGGAAGTGGCGGGTTGCGAATCGACAACCTCAACAACGGTGGCAACTGCTGTTACCACTGTAGAAATTCCGACAGAGTGCCCGCCTGACAATTCGGGACCGCCGGTGCAACTTCCTCACCCAACCAACTGTTCGCTTTTTTACAAGTGCGATAACGGGAAAAAGGTACTTTTGCAGTGTCCCAAGGACCTGCATTTCAGTCCAGTGCTGCAGATGTGTGACTGGGCCGATTCAGCGGGTTGCCAAGTGAAGCCTAGCAGCGTCGCGGGCGGTGAAACTTCTACAAAACCTACGTCGATGGGATCGGATGGTACTACGGTAAGCACTTCAACCATCGGGGTACCCACCGAGTGCCCACCTGATAATTCCGGCGAGGCTGTTCAACTCCCGCATCCCTACAACTGTTCCCTGTACTATAAATGCGACAATGGAGAAAAGGTAGTGCATACCTGTCCATTTGGGTTGGAATTTAACGCTGAAAAACAAATATGCGATTGGCCGGGATCAGCTGGCTGTGTTGTATCGAGCATCGGAACAACGCAAGACACAACTAGACCACCAAGTTCTACAATCGAAGACACGCCAAGTTCTACAACTCAGCGTACAACTGGGCCACCAAGTTCTACAATCCAAGACACGACTGGACCGCCAAGTTCTACAACGCAATACACGACTGGGCCACCAACTTCTACAACCCAAGACACAACTTGGCCACCAAGTTCTACACCCAAAGATACAGCAATAGCGCCAAGTTCTACAAGCCGAGACACAACAGGGCCACCAATTTCTACAACGCAAGCTTGCGAAGAAGGATCTAAAAAGCCTGACCCGAGCAACTGTTCGTTTTACTATGCGTGCGAGGACGATCGATATGTATTAAAAGAATGCACCGATGGACTCCACTTCAATCCGGTACTAAATATCTGTGACTGGTGGGAATACGCCGGTTGCAATCAAACAACGTTAATAACCTCATCGACAACCGAATTGCCGGCTAGCCCCCAGATCACCACCGATGATTACGTCGGTGAAAATACTAAACCTGGTTCGGCTATGACTCCAAGTTCAACTGCATCGACGACCACGAAGTTGCACAGTACAACGACAAGACCAACGGGACTCCCACAATGTATTGGCACCTGTCCCAAGCGAGATCCCACATCTTACACGGTCCTTTTAACAAACGAAGATTGCACGAAATTCTGCAAGTGCAGCAACGGTCGAGCTTACGTGTACGATTGCCCGGCAAGACTTCACTTTAGTCCAACGAAATTCGTATGTGATTATCCAAGAAGAGCCAAATGCACAGGTGAAGGTGGTTGGGGACAGTCTAATATCGAGGTTATCCCCGCTTTCAATTAAACAGCTTTGTATCACAACACTTTGTTATTCGTATTCCAATTTAACGATAATTACTCGTTAATCATGAAATTTATTCTCTCCAAGTCGAGAAAATGGAACTCGAGAACAAGATGGAACTTGGTTGACTTTTGTAATAGGTTAAAGTACGCTGTACACGTTATCGATAAATAATCTTGGCGAAATTATAAATGAAGAAAATCACTTGTCTTGTAATAAATCATAAATTAATTGCATAGATCTTTGGGTATCCACTCTAATTGTACTTAAATTTCGCATTCGTCCACAACAGTATCCGCAGCATTGATGTTAAATTTCTCTATTTGATTTTACTAATAATAACCGGTTTTTTTTTTTTTTTTTTTTATCTTTCGATATTTCCACAGTGGGAAAATCGAAAATATTACATTTCCGTCAGCTTTTTGCTATTCACTCATTGTTCATTGACGCACTATTGGCTCCCATATGTTCATTGACCATGTTTTTCATAGTAAAGCACAACAACAAAAAACAAGGTGAAACTTGACAAGGCCGACAAAACTTAATCAAGTAGACATCTAAAACGGACGATAATTACTGTGTTTTTTTTGTTGTTTAAATAACAACACAATAATTCGATGTGATTACGCATGTTTGCAGTATTTTTATTCAGTAATTTAAGAGAAGTTGAAATGAATCGATGTTGACGGTAATCTGGTTGTATCGCTGAAGAAACCAACGTCACTATTACAATTGAAGCATCCACGCGACTTTTTAGTTATTATCTCTCAGCCATTTTCAAACCAGAGGTGTTACCACGAGGCTTCTCCAAAATATCTCTTTTGACGTAGAGTATTTTAATTTATTTCCTCCATTTAATGTACGATATTTGTAAAGGATACGCAGAAAATAAAAACTTTTATTTATCTGTTAAATCTTGATAGATATTAAATATGTTTTGTTATGTTACTTTTTTTATCTATTATATCCGCTGAAAGAAGCACCTTAATTTTTTTAAATGCCAACATGTTTGTTGTAATTTGTAATGTTGAAAAAATGCCATAAAATCGTTTTCGATCCCTTGGATTTTCATGATTTCCGATACTTTCTTTGTAACCGATCGCACCCCTGATTTTTCAAAGGTTTTCCACTATTCTCGGATGATGTGGCAAACACTGTTTTTCATGTAACTTTTTTCGTATGTTAGATTTTTATAATGACTGGAAAATTATTTGAAAAAAGAGCTTTTTTTAAGCTCGAAAATTTCAGAGACACATATCAAAGACGAACGAAAAATCCTTAACTTTATGTATTTTTGTTAATAAACTTGAGCTTTTTAAAATGATGATAGTAATAATAATAATGGAAATACACTGCGCGAAAGGTCTTGAGATTTTTATGATCCTTCACTATTTATATTTATAACCTACAGTTCGTTAAACTTACCTAAAATAATCCGCAAAGCACACCCGACGAAACAGTATCCACAGTAAACATCTAGTTGTCAAGTGACTAAATTCATAGATCCGATTCGAAATAAAGTTGTTGAGTAACGCGGCCATTGTTGTCGATTTATTGGTAGTCAGTCCTCTTCTAAAAAGTTGATGATTGTGTGTTCTTGTGAATAAGCCGTTTTATTCGTGCTGTGATTGGCTGAGATCAGCCATCACCGAGACCGAGATAATATTCGTCGTTTGAAAATAACATTTCGACAGTAAAGAATCTGTCATTTAAAAATGATGTGGATTTAAGTGCGGATGAAAGTAAAATAACAGAAATGAAAATTTAAACAGGGTGTGAACATGACGAAGACTATGGACAACTGTAAAGATCTGTCTGCATGATATATACTATAGATTTTATCGGCTCGAAGATAACAGAACATGCCGGATGTATCTTTGAGATCTTCAAGATTGGAGATTTGTAGATTAAACGAGCGTAGCTGCCTTGCTTTCCATATTGTCATAAATCAGGGAATCCCATAAAATTGTTGCACTATTATACGAGTGATTTTCCGAAGGATCTTACGGGGAGAAAAGAAACACGGCGTGCGAGTAAAATCACAAAGATATACGTAAAATAATAAAATATGTTAAAATGATTTTTTTCTTGTTTTTTCACATTGAGATTCGTAATCGGCGATCTGAAAAAAAGTCCCGAGTGCCGAGAGTTTCATTCAAATCAAGTCACTTGTTGCATTTTCTTGAATCATCCATTTTTTATTCCTAAATTCTAAGTTTATATTGAATTTTCCATTTTTAATTTCCGAATCCTGAATTTATACGGGTTCCCGCCGACTACCGCGTTTTTATTAAAATCAACTGACGATTTTCATTTTGGTCCGTTATATTTAATCCCACCATCTCCAATTGCTGTTTTCTCCAAGTTTATATTTATCATCGCCAATGTCAAAAACTCCTGAGTATCGAGCTTCATCCAAATCAAGTCGAAATAAGTATATCTGAGAATAATAATAAGCCGAATACAATGCGAATAGAATGGAAATTAGTCGGGAAATTCGGACAATTAAATATACGGCATTAAAGAGTGCGACGTTCCCCGGGGGTCCTGAGATATTTTCTTTGTTATTGTTCTTTGTACCCGTTTCAACGTGTACGGCGGTCTTAAAGCGGCATCCTAAATAGATTGCCCTGTACAATGTTTTAGTTCTTGAATAAATTATCAGACATTCGTGAGCGACATGCTAAAAATATAAACGTTTATTTGTCCGTCAAGATCTGGCTGGATATTATCTCTATTTATCCTATTCCCATTTCCATATGTTTCAACCATTCTTTCTTTCTTTTACTTTGCTACATTATCACCAACATATAATCAGTTCGAAGATACATTTATCATCAGGAATAGGTAAATTCATTCTCATCGAGACACTCGGATTTCTAGTGAAAAATATTCATTCTATTTATTCCACGAGTTTGTAATATCTCTAATAGTTAAAAAAGAAATATATATAGTATATATATTAATTAGATCCATTTTCGTAACACACTCGTCATGTCATTTAGTAATTATCAGAAGACATTAAAATCAGAAGGTTTCAATAAATTGCATCGTCTTTAAGTTAGAATGATTCGAAAATAATCAATTTGGGGATAAGAAAAAAATATTAATTGCGATATCGTATATATTACTGTAAACGAAATAGTTAAGGACAAGCTCGTGATATGTCAATGACAATCTCATGATAATGGACACTCAATGACTCTTTTTACGTTTCCTCTATTGTTTCCTTGTTTCATTTGTCGATTTGTTATCTACTCGGGCTTATCGCAAGACTTTCTGAGAATACTGTAAATTCACGAAAGCTTAACGCCGCCCAACTGGACAAATTTACCGAGTCTGTTGTTTTCTTCGGGATAACGTTCTCGTAGAAAACGTTGCTGCTCTTTCTCATTCTGCTTGACAGCCTGGATTTCTTGAATTAGCTGTTGAACAATACTCGGTTTCAATCTGAATGATTCTCGCGAGTAGGCGGAAGGATCAATGACGTTTTCAACATTTTCAGCACGTTTGCCGTACCTATTGGAAACAAACAAAATCTTATATAATGAATAACAACAAAATTCAAATTTCAAGGAAAAATTAAGAGAAACTCTGATCAAACGAGAAATACATGTTACTACCTGAATTCGTAATAAGTAATTCTTATCTTATTGTTAACACACACAGAACAACGAATTAAGGTACAAGTACCGGTTTAGTACACCGGTTTTTGTCATTGGTACTTTTTTTCGATAAAATTCTTTTGTTTTGCCTTTGTTGAATTGTGATTTTGAATTTTTCTAACGGGTGCAGAAAAAAAAAAAAAAAATTAATTTCATAAAATTCTCCACTGATTATGCAATTTGACAAGAGTCGGACATGTCGAGATAAGCCACAACTGGTGCATTAAATAAGCATGTCGCCCAACTTGTGGCCATGATTATATATTTCTATTGGTTTCTTGTAAATTATTAGACAATTCATTTGTTTATTTATAAATAGTAGCTATAGAAGAAAACGAAAAGGAAGACACGTTTATGAAAATAGCGCAGAGTAAAAAAGAAAGGATATAACAAAGTGTATGACACACGTCATATTGGATATTTCCATCATTGTGATACGTGAAAATCCACTTTGAAAAGATTTTACTAAAAAAAAGAAAGCTACTACAAGAGAGTCTTGTAGGAGCTTGTCTTGGCATCTGTGTTTCAAAGTAATAAATAGATTTCTTATGAAATAAAACGCTTTCTTCCGTGAAAACACAATTTTAAATAATTCATTTTAATTAATGTCTCAGCCCGGCATAGCCAAAATCGGAACATTACGCGAATAATACCAGTACATATAGATCGAGAAAACTGGCAAAATGGCAATTAACCTTCATTTTTTTTTGTTCGCTTTTTTCTCGACACAAAGGACAATTTCAAAGCTAACAATTCGAAATTATGTTCTAATAACGAGGATTCATGAATGGAAAGATCGCAATTTCATTTTAATGAAATGGGATTTATTTACGAAAACGTATATTTTGTGCAGCAAGGAGCGAAATTTGGCGTTTGCGACGAGTCCGAGTAGGTTTGCCGTGACACTTGCCACGTTCGCCGACTCGGGCCACGTTACACACGATGCTTTTTGTATAACGAGTGCAGGAATAGAGACGCTTTTCGTGGCAGTGTTTGCGGGACGACGGATGACAAATGGACGTTTGAATTTTTTAGCCCTAGGGCAGAAAAGAAAAAATATTGCGCGTTTTTTGTTTGTATAAGAAAATAATGAGTATGTACCTGGGTTTTGCTTTCAGAGCGTAATAATCTTTAACGAGCTCGAGATATTCCTTCAACTCGTCGACGTTCGTGAATACTTTGGGCCTTGTAGGTCGGCCCATATTTTCCGAATCTTCCGCGGCGAATATTGGTTCCAGTGACAGCATAGTAAGCAGGAACCACGCTATCAGAACCATACTGGTACTCATCTGCATCCTCGATAGATATTTTTCGTTTAGGCTGCATAGAAAAAGACATTGATTGCTTTATTAAAAGAATGATGATAAATAATGAGATGAAGAAGATGAAAAGCAAAAGAAGTAGGCTTGATGGATGAGTTTAGATTATAAATCAAGCGGGTCAATAAAAGTGCTATGTATTGTTGTGAAATAGTAGTTATATAATAGTAGTTTCCACGTGAATATAGAGTGCTATTAATCGAGTATTGACGTCGCCAGGCCACCTCTTTAATCTGCTTAATCTCCAAGTCCAAAAACACACGCACACACGCAAAATCAGCAAGGGATTTTTCATAATAAAACACTCGAATGAACAGATAAGCTAACCGGTAAGATGTATAAAAGTACATTAAATTCAGAGGCGCTCACTTTTCTCGATTCGGTCTGTTTGCAAATTTCTTCTATTCGTCGTATGATACAATGGCACGCGCTACACGTGAGTAACATCTTTTTTTTCGATCAAGTCAATAATTTAATGTGCTTTCAATTGTTTCTTCCAGTTATTCGATATTAAAAAATCAAACAAGTTTAAACGTTTTTTCTTTTAATATTCAAACAGTAATGGATTTGACATTAACCGGTGCGACAGTTCTGTGCCTCGCGTTACTGGTTGTCGCTGATACGGATGTCACCATTCCCACTGAGTGTCCGAAATTGGACATTGGAAATACTACCGTGAACCTCGCTCATGAGAACGATTGTACGAAATATTACGGATGCAGCAGTGGCAGAAAATATCTTAAGGAATGTCCGATGATGGATGGAAAGGGTAATAGACTCCACTTCAATCCTGTACTTCAGGTTTGCGACTGGCCGGACAAAGTGCACTGCAACCTACCGAAACCCAGAATCGCGGTTATGCCGAGAGCAGTGATTCCGAAGGAATGTCCAAAACTCGAGTCCATGTATTTTACCGTACACCTAGCCCACGATGAGGATTGTACCAAGTTCTACACATGCATTCATGGTAGTAAATATTTGATGGAGTGCCCATTCGCAGATGAAAATGGCAATAGACTCCACTTTAACGCGGAACTACAAGTTTGCGATTGGCCAGGGAATGCTGGATGCAAATTGAGCGGCTTTTCTACATCTACGCCTACTACTACACCTACAACTACTACCGCTACCACTACCACTACTACTACACCTACTCCTAAACTCGAGTATTGTGTCGGTTCTTGTCCCGAAATTAATAATCCTCCATATATCGCCACACTTCCGTATAAAGGCGATTGCACAAAATATTGTCTATGCTATAAGAGCGAAGCCCAAATTATGAATTGCCCATTTGAACTGCACTTCGATGTGATTACGGGTGTCTGCGACCGTCCTTCAAACGATAACTGCTATAAAGTATAAAAACAGTATAACAATTGCCTCTACAGTAGACCAAAAGAATAAGTTGTAATCCCCATGAGTATTTTTGAGATATCACGGAGAAACCGTTGGGGGTTTTGATATAGATAGAATTTCAAATATTATTATGACAGGAGTGAATCGAGCAACCGATCTGGCAACGTGTCGACAGAACAAATGAGTTTTAACTAACTCGCGAAAGACGTCCAAGTTGACGGCGTGTCTGCATGAAAACTTTTCACATCTATTCGCATGTACAAGTGGAATATTAATGGACGGTAAGAGCAATGAATGGAATCGCGAGGGTTGGTAAACGGAGCTCGAGGGTATATTACATTTTAACCCACGGTCCGAGTTCCGATCTGGACAATAGCGCATAATCGAGAGCGTTATAACCTGTTGCTTCGACTTGGCAGTCAACGCCGTTGTTTCTCCCTTTTCAAGTCGACTCCAACAACGAACGAAAGCTGGACGATTACCTACAGAGCGGTTATACCATTGGGGACAGCGAGGACTCGAGAACTGCATTTCGAATCTAAGTATAGAGATAACGGGGTGGCGTTGTTGGCGGAAAAGCTCAATGTTAGCTTTAAATAAACAATAATAAGCCCTCGATCACTCCCTTAACCGTATGCAGCCAAATAAAAAAAAAAAAGGAAAAACTCGAAAAGCACTTTCACAGATATTACTCATAATTAGACAAATTTTAGTATTACTCACTCGGGGAGTACTTATTTATATGATTTCTCTTATTTTTAAAACAGTCAGTCGCAGAAAGCGTCTCCAGAAGAATGAAAATGATTCTCGTGAAAAGTTTAGCAGCGATTACGGTGTCTAATGTTACTCCATTTTGTTGTTGCGCGATGGCCCGCACAAAAAATCTTTGCCGACATTTCATTTTTCTAAAACGAGTTTTCTTCACGTTTTCGAGGATTCCGAGTGTCCTGAAATGAAAATCTCGAAAAAATCAAGTTTTTCGAAAAAAAGATAAAAAAAAGAACAAAGATTCCTTCGCGAGGAAGCGATGTATAAGAAAAATGATATACAGACTTATGGCGTTTTACCGATGACATTAAGTCGATGCTTCGCTGATATTAAATTGACAATTATTAGCGACAATAGCTCTGGGAAATTGAGGAAGTATGAGGAGACTCATTGTAGCTGTATGATGAGATATACGTATCGAAGAGGTATTTGTGTAGGTTTGATTGTGGCGTGAGAGGTTCAAGAGAGAATCTCTTGAACAGGAAAATCCTTGGTATTGTTTACGCACAATTGTAGCTTTCACATTAATCTCGAGAAAATAGGCTCGAGAGAAGTTCGGAGTCGCACATCGTTCATTATACTTGGCTCGACTGAATTCGATTAAACACGATTCCGTTCAACAATGTGTTGACAAGCTGCGAATTTAACGCTTCTCTGTTGCAATGCAGTGTCACCACACATTTCATACTTATACGTATAGCAACAGTAAGACGCGATATATAATATTCGATATTTGCAGATATATATCGTAATATACGAGACTTGAAGCTCGATTCTAAACTATAATTAACCAATGTAGCTTGGGATTTCAACGATCGTATATTGGAGAAAAAGCGTTGGTTATTAAAAATCGATGGCAATAAGCATGATATATTCTCGCGATTGTACAGAGCAGCGGTTCAAGTAAAAAGAAAGCATGCGGAAAAAGTAATACAGTGAATCGGGAAAAACTAGATCGTATTTACAAAAGCACTTGTACAAATGTTTGATGAATCAAGCGAGAAAACAGAATAGTTATGTTGGCAAATGCTAATGGAAAATTCGTTTCCAACCAAATCAAAGATAAAAACTAACGTAAAAAATGTTGAGCATTCAATGTCGGGCGTTGAACAATGATTCAATGTAAACCCAGACGAGAGAGTATGTTTGTGGCATTTCTGTGTGTATGAAAAATCGATTGCAAAAGTGATGTAGTGCGTAATCTTTTCAAATTCTTCCCGATGAAAATCACTATTTTTTTAAATTATTAAACGCATTCTTATTAAGTCTATATAAATACTTCATTTAAAAGCATATTATCGAAAAATTGTAATTCTTGTAAAATTGTAGAAGCACTGTCTATAGAAAACCAATTACTCGCAATTTGCGCGATCGATATTTAAAAAAAAAATGTTCCAGTCGACGTTTGTTCTAGTGCAATATCCACACGTGTCAACGAAATTTCATTAGAATCCATCTAAATTTCATGAAATTTTCTCTAGAGCAACTTTTGAAAATCCCAACCATTGTTATGGGATAGTCCACTTGTGTGTATCCAAAATTTCAAGAAGATAAAGCCGACGTTTTCTCGACGTTTTCGACGAGATTCCGAGTGTCCTGAAATGAAAATCTCGAAAAAAAAGAAGAAAAAAACGAATTTTCACGAAATCAAACTTTTCACCACGAGGAAGCAAAGAAGAATATAATTGGAAAAATGAGAAAACACGAAAGACGGACATAAAGTTTTTCAATAAAAGTGAGGGGTTTCAACGATCGAAAGATTGAGATTTTGCATGACGGCGAGTGTATATCGCGATAAGATTGTTCCGTTTCGTTTGCCGACCGGAAAAACCTTGCTTTTATTATTCCGAGCTTTACGTAGGTGACCTTTGAATTAGTTAAAAGTCTGGTAATTGAAAGAAAAAGTGTTTACAAGATTGAAGCTATTGGATCGTTTGGTAATAGCGGAGTGTGTGGTATTATAGCGGTAAAACGGAAGTATCGTCGGTCGTCTAGCTTGACTGATGCTTCGGAGACATTAACTTGAGCAGTATAGCGACGGCAAATTCATTTGTTTTTACAACCTCATTTCCCGTGTTTCCTGTTAAAAGCGCGCTGTACTCTACTATCATTTGTGGCCAGTGCTAAACCGTGCCGCGTCACGTGCTTTGTTATACGCTCTCTCGCGGGCTCTCTCATAATACATATACGAGACTTCCGAAGCCCTTTTCATAAAGCTACGAACATGTCGAATCGTCCATCTGCAACGACATCACCGTGCAACTTTTAACTTTCTATAATATTATTGGAATATTATCATTTTCAAAGAAAAATATTTTTCTTTATGGAAACGTAAGTTTTCTTTTTTTTTATAGTCTACATAGAAATTCGAAATGTAGAAAATCCTCTATGGAGGACATTAAGAATTTGTGTATTCAATCGGTTATTCTTACTCGGTTATCGAAATCTAATCGTTTCTCACTGTAAATAACGTAATTACGGCTAATTTTGCAGCTCGTAGCTCCTTGTATTAGCAGTTTCATTGTCTTCCAGGTATGCTTTATTCAGCGTTTCCGACAATCAAACCCGAAAACGATCTTTCACCCGTGGAAAATTAATCGTAGCCGGCACTCCGTCCGCATTATCCTAGCTTGCGTATCACGTGTCAGAGAGAGAACTGACAAAAAGGATAACACAAGAATTTCATTGGTGTCGGCGGAAATCAAAGCCAGATTCATCACGTGTCGTTTAAAAATCGCATAAAAAATTCAAGTCTGTCATTTACCGTCGTATAGCGCTCGGGGGTTGAAAACGAAAGCCCCGGTCAAATGATTCTAAAAATCCTCTAATCTCATCTGTAAAATTCATTAAAAGTAATCGAACCCTGTGGCAAGAAAAACGTCATCGGCATGTGGCGAGCGAGAGTCTCGCGACTGCCAAGCGTCGCTTCTAACGCGTTACATTTTTTTTCTAAACTAAACTTCCTCTACAAGAGAGCCAAAATAGATAAACATATTTCTTTGTAAACGTAGCTTTGAAAAAATTCAAAAATACTTTGTGCCCTTTGTTGTTTGCAAACGGATTTACTTACATACAAATTTTAACCTTTTCCTTGAAAATCCATCTAACGCGCCAATTTTTTTCACGTCGATCGGGTGATATTCGGCGATTGTTGGCAGAAATATTTCGTGCATATCTCGATAGCGCTTCGGATTTTGCGAGATATCGATAAAAAAGAGAAAAAGAAAAAAAAATGAATTCCCCCCAAATCGAACGGTATGTAGAAAGCAAAAAATCAACGCCAAGTATTCAAATTTTAACCGGTAAAACGAAAAAAAAAAAAAAATATCCTTTGGACATAAGATTGAATTTATAAAGAGCGAATTTCTGCTTTCCCATTATTTCTAAAATAAAATCATTATTTTCTAATACAAGTTATTTTATGTAAACTATTGTCAAATAATGAAAAATCAATTTCCAAGGCTTTCTTATTTTCTTGAGAGAAATATTTTTATTTTCTTTGTTTTTGTTTTGTTTTTTGTTTGTTTTGCGAACGAGCAACAGGTTAACTTTTCTGCCTCTACTGTTTTTCATTCCATCTTTGGTTTTCCATTTATCTCTCGATGGTAATCGGTATCTCGCGAAAAAAGTACGACGAGCAATTGCGGCGTTCCGGCTGTTCGTACATCAATTTACGAAAGTTGGATTAGCAATTGCGAGTGCTCGAACGGATGAGTTCGTTTAAGGTAGTAGTAAAGCTACGTTCCTATTGAAAAGTTTGTACTACGCGAGTGCTCATTCGTAGCTGCACTCCCTAGTCCGAAAGAAAGAAACTTCTGAGTGTGACTTTATCCACACACTTACCGTCAGTCATATACATGTTCACTGATATACCAATTAACTCCAGAGAGAGAGAGAGAGAGTCGAGAAGTTTGGTAACATTGCAATTTCGTGTATACGTTTAGCGAGAGCTGCGCATGCATTCGCGCATTCTTATTCCACGCTACCACGTCAAAACTCTCCCTCTATCAATTCAAAATTATTTCCATTTCATTTTAACTTATAATATATTCATTGATAAGTTGGATGAAATAAATATTCTATTGCAATTTAAACGTTAAAAATAGTTGTGATAATTGTAATTTATGAAAAATATATATCATATCGTATGTTTGATATTGCATGAGAAAGAGAGAGGGAGGGAGAGAGAGAGGGAAAGAGAGGCCTGAACAGAGTTGCCAGTTCTTCGCGCCATTTTTCTGCTCTCGTATTTTCTGCTTGAAATTTATGAAAAGTTGTTACTTTTGCATATGTCCGTATTAACTTGAAGATTAACATACTTTTTTTAAAAAGAGTCCGTAATACGCGTTTAGCTGTATCAAACGAAATTGGCTGTCGATATCTCGCTCACTAAGATGCTAGGCTTCTTCTTGGGCTTTTGAATATTCATCAATAATATTATTACCAAGGTGTAGTAACGAGTAGTGAAAAATCGTAAGAAAATCGATTAACTTTACTACTACCTTAAGCTCTCGGTGGGGCTGCTGCTAGCGGTTGTCCTTACTAACTGGAACCACCGCAGCCAGAATCTCCCTGAGGAGTTTTCGCGATAGAAGCTCTCATAGTCGCACAGTAGTGAGAGTATAGCTTTCGAGAAGGTTTTAACCAATTTAAACCAATTTGTCCACTAGAGAAACGTGTGCCTCGCACAGACACCACATTTTATCCTACACTTGAACAATTTATAGTTATCCCTTGTATCTTTTCCTTTCAGTGGCATGTCGTGTCTAATCAATTTATTTATTAATCGATAAATAAATAAATAAGTTAACAAATTTATTCATAAATTAGTCAATCTTTTGCTCCGCTGAACCAACAAACGGAACGAAACCTCAAATTTCTTTTCTTTAACTAAAGATTTATTTGAATTTCTTTCATCCAACCCATCCATCCATTCCTTTTCATCTTCACATACTCTTATAATTGGGGAGTGATGCTAATACGGAATTGAAAGGTTCGGTTCATAAAATTTCAAACTATTTTTTATAAATTCAAACTCTTTAGAATTTGTGTGAATTGATACGCGAGATAACGGGGGAAAGAGAGAGAGAGAGAGAGAGAGAGAGAGAGAGAGAGAGAGAGAGAGAGAGAGAAATGCCGGTACTCGAACGAATTGTAATCTCAAGTGGCAAATAACGATAGAACGTCAGGGCTATCAAACTGGTATTATCGCTGACTGCCTGCATATTTCTATGTTCATTGATGATGATGATGATGATGATGATGATGATGATAGCAAACGACGCTCGCAATATGGCGTTACACAAAAAAATGTACGATTAAAAAACTTTTTAAATATATGTTTTTAAAAAAATAAACTTACCGATTAGTATGACAGAAATCCTTCGTTTTGATAAACACGAGTTTAAACCACAATCGTGGAAAATAAATACTGTCAAGCTTGTCTGGACGAAAAGTTCACTGAGTCAGGATTAAACTTTCGACTAATTTTCTTAAACGATCGTTTTAATTATGCAGGATAATTGTTATTAACACAGGAATAATCACAGGTGATACTCCTATTCGATGGCAATGTAAGCTTGCTACAGACCGAAGCGCGCTTGTACTCTGATATATATATAAAACGCGCCCCCCCCCCCCCCCCTCCCCAATCTCCCGCCCCACTGGGTGGATTCGACTCGTAGATTTACCTGCGGTATAACAACCCTTGGCGTCGACGCAACCCCCCCCAAGTAACACCCGGTTCTACAGCCAATCCGAGACTCCGCGCGATTTCAAAGCTTTACAATCGCAATCGCGAGGTAAAGCGCTTGTTCCAATGACACATCGTGTCCATTGTTTTTAGAAGCTTGACGTAGGGCCGTTTAACTAAGACAATGCACTTGCGAGTAACATTTAAACAATTTGCACGGCTATCCAAGTATTTTGGCTTTACCTTCATGGGCAGAAGGTCTATTAGGGAACACTTGGAATTATACGTTTCATTGTCAATGTCAAGAAAATATGTCCGTGAACCAGAGACGTTCTAGGGTTGAATGGTCTTGTGCCTTGAAAGGAGCTTATTCTTTCACGATGTGTAGAGTGTCAGGCATAATTTGTAAAGTAACTCTTTATGAAATAAGTCGTGGACAATGAGTTGTTCAATTGCACACAATTGTCATTAGGGTGGTCCAAATGATATACATGTTTTTGTAATTTCCTTCTTTCGTGTGCTACCTGAAAATAATGTGAGAAATAAACAAGAAAATGATCGTAAATGCGCTCAATGGGGTAAAAAAAATATTTCGAGTCTGTTGTTGGAGTTGAATATTATTTTCTTCCATTGTTTCCATTTTTCTTCGTTATCGTAATAATTGAAAAACAAGCGTGTTCCATCAACATGTTTATACATAGTCACTGTTAACTGGTGGTTAAAATTGATCGGCCGCACTCGGATATAACCCGGATCTGACGAATGTCATGCTCGAACGGTTATTTTACACAAAGCAATTGTGTCCCATGCCTTTTTCGACGCAACAGGATTCTTCGATGATGTGCAGGAGGAAAAGTATGTATGTCGTCGTGTGGAGAATCGGTATCGGTTTGGCAGGTTGGTCTGTATGACTACTCGGTGGGTGGTTGATGGCCACTGTCGCGTCAGCAGGACCGTGGGCGCGATTCGCTCCTTCGATTTATCCCATATCTTGCTCTTTCGATCAACATATTTTGGCTGTTATTTTGGCTGAGACTTGAATAATCCACGATCGGTCAAAGACTTGTACCGCGGCGCTTTAGTTCGCTCGATCGTCGAATACGCATCTACGCTCTGTTCGCCCGTGCAGCCCGAGTTTCTCCGGTTTTTATTTAATATAACGTTAATACCGTCGATAGTCGATATGACGAATATCCGCGTAAGGACCTTAAGCTCAATTGGTAGTCGTCGCGGGGACTCAGATCAGAATTAACGCTACTACTCGAGCTTGTGATATGCCGTCGGCCTGCTCGACTGTCGCCACTGCGTTATTCCGTTTTTTCTCAACCGCTAGTCCCGTTGAAAGAAAAAAGTAAATGAGCAAGAGGATTATGTTGAAGCGAATTTCTCTTTGATCAAGGTATTTTCGCATTGTTTAAGGAAATTTTCGAGCTAAATCTATGAGGGAAGAAAAAAGTAGTTTCCCATAAAGACTGATCGATATATACAGCACACGTTGTGCGAGGGTATAATAAAAGTATAAAATTTCATAGCTCCCCAAGGGCTTGAACTTTACATTGGTTGCGGATCGCTTTTCACTTTCCTTCTAATATATTTGTAATGTTCCGCCGTTATATTTATAATGTTGGGAAAGCCACTATAGTGGCACAGTTAAATACTGGATTCAGTGCTTACCATTGAATCTTTTGTGAATACACGTAGTTAAGTAATTTGGAGGTCACGACATAACAATACCGGTAATATGCCGTAACGAAACCCTTGGACGTGTATTTTAGCCCCACCGGGTATTTAGCGTGCGACAAAGGGACATATCGAGTAGTAGGGATATGAAAGACGCAAAATGATGATAGATACATGTGAAGGTGAAGTAGAGGTTACGCAGAAGCTCTCTATGTGATATTTCGGATTATTAAAAAAAAAAACAAGAAAAACGTTTGTACTCTTTTTATTCGTAATGAAAATATTTTTCATCCTTTTATAAAAATAAAGAACAAAAAACGAAAGAAAGGAACCGCAGGTGCTAAATCAAGGAAGATGGCTAAAAATAAATGTTGAAATTGTGTGGGTATTTGCCTCACTCGTGTATTCAATACTGAGCTCATCATTACGGACGATGAACGAGACGCGAGAGGCGACGGTGCATTTAAGATCGAGGCTTTTTGCTATAATGTCAGCTCATTCGTCTTTTATACTTTTCCGCGGTAGAATGAAGAGCTATCGCAGGATGAAGGCAATATAACAAGACGATGGTGTTTTTTTTTCTTCTTCTTTTTTCTCTAAGAATTAAAAAATCAAATCAACACATATATTACGGGAAACGCCTAATAACACCCTACTACGCCACTTGTTTTCGTGTGAAAGAAAATATTTTTACTCTTAAACTATTGAAATTCTCTTGAAAACAGTTGAAAAACATTATTATTACATCTATATAAGACGGTATATTATAAGAAATGTCACGAAAATGTGATGACTCGAGTGAGAAATGATTATATGTGAAAAGAGACTATTTCAGGCGCACAAGATTAACAAGATTAATATAGAACGATTGATTATTATATTGTTATTGAAATTTTCTACAATATACAATAAACAAGAGTCATTAAAGTGCGAATAAACAAAGTAGTTTTGTCTAAGACAGTAGGAATATTTGAATAGCGAGAATAGCGGGTTGCATCGATTTCGAGGATATATTATTTATACGAGGGTTTATAGAATAATCCTCGGTTGAATCCTCCCAAGGATTATAAAGCACTATTTCAACGTGATACGCACCATGTTGCATTCTAATGCAGTTCTCGCCCACTCCATTTGAGATCTCTTTTCCTATCTACGCTGACGTTTTATTGTATCTGTATAGGTGGTCAATCGACGCACTTTACCATATGTCGTGCTGAAACATTTTTAATAACGATGAAACGTGAGAGAAAAATGATGTAAAGGCTATCCGCAACTAGAAATGATAACGCCTTCATCCATGTATTATACCTTTTTATTTCAACCTGTATATATATATATATATATATATATATGTCTACGATACGCCGCAATTATAAAAATTCTAGCCATTAGGAAAAGAAGAAAAAATTGCTTGCAAAAAAGCAGTATAGAAAATTCTGCAACTTAAAAGAAGACAATTTTAATAGAATTTAATTTTCACGGTTTTTATAAAAATCCATGGACTTTTTAAATTAGAAAATTTGAGAGAGAGAGAGAGAGAGAGAGCGACGATTTAATTGTCATTACCCGTTTATTATACCGAGGAACAGATGAGATATTGGGGGTGGTAACTTGTAGCTTGGACAAATTTACAACAACAACAACAACACCAAAAGAGCCTTTTCATTCGTAAACATTAATTCTGTTAATTTGACATTTATTTCTTGTCAACTTGACTTCAACACATAAATACATTGAAAATTAAATGATTTTTTGTGCCACTTGTAATTTGACATAAAAAATATTTGAAAAACTCGACATATTTACGAGAATAAAAACGGCGTCACTTGTGATTTAATGAAATTATTTCTGTTAATTAGACATTATTTGAGGACATAAAAATCTTTGTTAATTCACGAAATTTTTATGTTAATTTTCAAGTTTAACAGAAATATGTGTAAAATATTGTTGAAAATCTCCAAGTTTAACATAACGGATTTTGTTACTTGAAAGACACACATAGTTGAAAGAATATAGATTATGTGGCCGCACAAACAGTAGGAATAGAGAAAAATTCAAAGTTATTACAAGTTGTTGGATTGTAGAGGCAAGTACGAAGAGATGGTGGTTTTTTTTTTTTCTTGCGCACCGCATTTGCTGGTTACACGCCGCAGTTTGACGAGATAAATGTGTCAAACGGTCGACGAGCTCGACGGTGTAAGCTTCCAGGAAGTTGTGGCGCGAGACTCAGTACGAGCAAGGTCGAGGCTGATAAAACCGGGAGGACGTCGGCTATAGTACACATAGTAGAGTGTGCACGTGGAATTCTCAGATAACGAGAGAAATCGAGCCAATTTTCATAATCTTTTATTTTCTTAGGACCTATAATGATCGATCCGTCGAGTTGTTCGTCGGTGAATTAGCCCGCGCCGCAATCTCATATCGATCTCTTCCCGAGTCCACCGACCTTTCTTCGGCCTAATATTTCGTACTTGACGCTATTCGTCATTAATATATCCTACAGATATATCCGTGAAATTCCATCGTTTCCATAATAATATCAATGGAAACGGATTGCTCAACTTATCGAAATCAAATATAATCCCCCGAAATATAAACACCATCTGTCTTTGTAAATGTTAAAAAGAGTGTGCACGACCATTCTCGGATGTCCTCCGAATATTCTACGAGCTCTCCGGTAAACCGATTACACAGCAACAAATCCAGAATACATTTCTTTGGCGCAATCGGTTATTTCCGAATATTCAATGTCGTCACACGAAAATCTCGAAAGAAAAACTTGATGCGAAACAAAACTTCCTCTATGAACAAACGGAATAACATTTAGATTGAATATCAAGAGGAGTTACATTAAAGTTACTTGTAAATCGTACTGTAATAAATCAACCTTCTATTCTATTTACTCTTTGGTTAATTAATGTCTTTCGACTAAATCATGAGAATAATGTAATCAGAGGGATGACAAGGGTAGTTGTTCCAAAGTCGTCGAGTCAATCACCACAATAATTGAGGATACAAAAATTGGTAAAAGAAAATTGAAATAAATATATATATATTTGTTGTTATTATAACACATCGTACTAGTGTCATTTAACACCATTAACTAAAAACGAGACCGCCAGAAATTCACTGGTGGACATTCCTCACGTATAACTTTTAAAAAACATTCGTAAGTTTTTTGCATAAATTGATCAATCACAATAAGCCACGATGGCCATCATACTTAACACCACATTATAAATGATAAGAATCGGTCCTTAATAATCATATCTTTATCAAGCTTGATGAAACGCAGATGTTAACCAATATTAATAACATAACACTAAATCAATCATGAAACACAACTACAATCACACAATTCATCAAATAGCGGCACTCAAAATACGAATTAGGTTTCATTCAGTGAAATCGAATCATAATTTAAATTATTTACAGTTAGTTCAATAGCCTCATTAGGCTTTCCGAATGGTCGACTACCAAGCTCATTTGTTCAATTAAATATGCAAAAGATGTCTAATCACATAAGTGACACAATATTATTATTCCTTTTACTAAATGAACCATTAGCGGAACCACTAAATTCCACTGACATCATACCGTTAATTTGACATAGATAATGACATAATAATTAATAAATTCTCGGAGTCGATCGAATAAATGAAATTAATGAATCTAATTTTTAAATTATAATAGAGTCATACAATTAGGGAAACAGTTATTTGAAATCGATAAAACAGTCGAGAAACTTATCTTCGAGGGCCCGTGTTGAACGCGTATAGACGCTCCTGCATCGACGGCGAGAGGCGTGCGGTGAGCGGGCGGGCGCAGGGCCGGAACGAGTGCCCACGCCTGTAGTATCGATGATTTTCCTCGTTATAAAAGAAAATCCGTTCTTGGATTTTTTAATGTTTATCAATTCTTTAGTTGTCCTTTGGCCGTCTGAACCATTCACAGAGGTGCATTAACTTGTGCGAAACTCGTGGTCTGTGTGTGCGAGTAGGACTGTCGCGCCCGTATAGCACGTTTCCCGGCAGATTCAAATTATACAGAGTAATATGAGCAGCTCCCTCAAATTATTATTTCACAGGGATTAATTAATTCATAGGAAGGGTTTCCAACCCACGCCCAGCCACCGAAGTCGTCCTAGTGCACGAAAAAACGAAGAAAATAACTAAGACGGCCACGTGGCGGCAATGAATCGTATCATGATCGGGAGCGCAAATATTCGTTATTTAATATAATGATTTTTTTTAACAATTTACCTTTTTAGATCCAGGAGACAGAAATGCACCATTTAAACTGCACTTCGCTCAGAAACACGCACTTTATGATTTTATGGTCCTTTGAAAAACTTTTGCCGAACGGCAAACGTGCGATTCTTGCAGCGGTGCAACGGTGACTGGGAAGAGGATATGGCGGATTTTTTGGAGCTACCCGGTATCTAAAGGCCCATTCGCAGCGCGCGACACGTATAATCATAAATCACGCGTAACAAGGTAAGAGAGACCAGCGCGCGCGGTCTCGCGGAACGGTAAGCGCCACTGGACTCTCGAATCGGACATGTCACGCGATATATCGGGATCTAAGATATCGGCGGCGATACAGACGCACGAGCGTCACGCTATAAATATCCCCCTTAATTTGGAGAATCGCAGAGAGACATCCAGATGATACAAATTACATCAAACCATAGCCCATACCAATCGGATTCATACAATTTCATCGGTACTGAAAGAGATTAAAGGTGCGATTAGTGACACAAATATGCTAGACGGCCTCGTGATACTTCCGGAGACTAAGCCTATTATATACACCCTTGATGATGCTAGGATCATCTCGATCAACAAGCTGAAACGCGTTACTACCGAAGACCTGAGAAATTTTGTACGGCCCGTAAAAGAGATGAAAGAATTTACTCGTGAGACGTTCTTGGGCACTCGATGGGTAGGGAACTCTCAGTAAGACTAAATCATCGACACCCAGGTTAACAGGAGAAATACTCTTTTGTGCCTTACGACGTTTTTCAAAGTTCAAATTCAGACGCTCATTGGCAAGGATAATCTTGCGTTCATGTGACAGATCATTATTAGCTGGAAACGACACCAGTTTCTCGATTTCGTCCCGCGGTTGCCGATTGAAATGTAGCTCGAAGGGGGTAAAGCCAGTGCTCAAATGCGTCATCATATTCAGCAATGATTCAACATGTGGTACGTGCTTGGCCCAGCTGGAATGTGCATCAGAGCATAGCGTGCGGAATAATCTACCAAGCTCTCTCATAACTCTTTCTGTGGGATTGCTCTGCGGGTGTCGGATGGAACAAAATCGAACCTTAATCTGATTTCGCTCCAAACACTCCCTCCACTTCGGAGACGTGAATTGCGTACCGTTGTCCGCTAGAATGGCTGCAGGTTTTCCGAGTTCAGGGATATATTTGTCGAGAATTTTGTTCAGCACAATTTGTGTCGTCGCCCTAGGAATTGTATAGAGCTTGACGTACTTTGAAAAAGCATCAAGCACGACAAAAATGTATTGGTATCCTCTTGAACGGGGAAGAGGGCCATAGAAATCAACAGTCACTAATTCATTAGGTCTAGTTGATTTAACCATTTGATATTCACCTTGCATGGCCACATTAACATTCTTTACTCTCTGACATAAATCACAGGTGCGCACATAGATTTTAACATGGTGCGTGAGGCGATCCCAGTGGAAATACTGACGAATGTACGAGAGCGTTTTCGCGGTACCAGGGTGACCTAGCTTTTCGTGAAAGTATTTAATTATTTTCGGGGCAATAACCGACGGAACGACTAGCAACCAGCGCTCGGTATTACGGTAGAACCGAAACAAGATTTCATTGTGGAGATTATACAAATCTGCCAATTCGCCACTTTGGACTTTCCCTATTATTTTCGCGATAGGTCCGTCCTGTGATTGAAGGAGTCGAATGGACAACAAGTCGTCTCGTAATTCGACGGGCAAACTATTCAAGTCCTGAGATAATTTCAAAATGGTTTTGTTACGTGAATCTACCGCGACGTTGACTGGCAATACACGAAGAATCGCCGAGACCACGAGGGCGTTCGGTTCATCATTTTCAAATTGACCCGATGGATGCCGACTGAAAAAGTCCGCCACGACATTATCCTTGCCCATACAATACGTAACGCGGAATGTATATCGCGAAAGCGCAAGGCACCATCTACGCAGACGTGCAGTGTGGTATTGGGTGGAATTAAGAAAACTGAGGCCCTTATGGTCTGTGATGATCTCGAAGCATCGATTAATGAGATACGTATGGCAATGCAATACAGAATATACAATAGCAAGAAGTTCTTTTTCAGTCGTACCATAATTGATCTCCGCCGCATTGAGACACCGGCTTACCAAAGTGATCACACATTGTTCTCCATTGTCGTTCGTTTGAAAAAGTACCCCGCTAATCCCCCTATCCGACGCATCAGTCTGGAGTTGAAAGGTTTTTTCGGGAATCACGTGCCTTAACATAATTGAATTAGTGAAGTTTTGTTTTAGATCTTTGAATGCAATACTATGCTCGAGAGTCCAAACCCAATCTCCTTTCCCCTTAAGAAGCGACCTGAACGGATCAACAAAGGTAGCATGCTTAACACTGAATTGGCGATAATAATTACAAACTCCAAGGAATTGTTGTAATTGTTTTTTATTCTTTGGTTCACCGAATTCTTCAATTATTTTAAGCTTGTCAGGAAGGGGACGGATTCCATCAACAGAGAGAACATACCCAAGAAACTCGACCGATTGACGACAAAAATGCGACTTATCCAACCGTAAGGTGAAATTGCTATCTTGCAACCGCGCAAATACCTGATCTATATGGGCAAGATGATCTTCGAATGACAACGAGGTTACCAGGAGATCATCAATATAGACCGTGAGATAATTGTCAAAGGATCGATCGAACACATGGCTAATTGCACGGATAAATCCGCTTCCAGCAGTTTTGAGGCCGAAGGGAATCCGACAAAATTGATAAAGTGTCGACCCATACAAGAAAGCCGTATATGGGCGCGACGACTTTTCTAGGGCAATCTGCCAGTATCCATTAGCTAAATCCGAGGTGGACATATACTTGACGCCGTGGTAACGCTGCACTAAATCGTTAATCAGGGGTGGTGACTCATTGTCGGAGTCAATTACTTGGTTGATAAATCGAGCATCCAAGCAGATACGCAATCTTCCATCCTTTTTCTGCACAATCCTCAACGGATTACAGTAAGGACTGTCTGATCTCTCTATTATGCCGTTTCGTAGCATTTCGTCCAGCTCAACCTCTACCGCGCTTCGTAAGGCATGCGGAACCGGGTAGGATCGGCGAACAATCGTTTTAGGGGTGGTAAGTCTTATTTTGTGCTCATATAGTCCCGCCGCAGTGGTCTTCGGGGAAAATAATCGCTTATATTTACAAAGCAAATCGAACATGGCGGCCTGCTGCTCACCAGTTAATCCAGGATGTGCCCGGATGAGAGACTCTACGTCGGCAAAGAAATTTTGGTCCTCACCTTCGACGTATAATTGACAAGATCGATGCGTGTCCAAGTCGTCTTCCGAGACAAGATCTTCGATTTCATGAATGGACAGAACCTCACACACCTGTTCTTCGAACGAATTGGCTTCTTCTACGACGTTCCCAATCAAATTGAAATCAAGCAAAGAGGCTTTCCCCTGCTCACAATCCCCCTGGGGAGGTGTACGACTGGAATTATCTATAGACAAATTATGTGAAATCTGTTGGTCCCCTTTCACTAAAGAGAGTTCATGACCAACGACAACAAGTGCTGAATTACCCGGCGGACGATCCATATCCCCCCGAACCAAGTTAACGCCGCGGTCGACAATTAATAAATGAGAGTCAGCCGCAAGATCTATGCTAATCTTCCTTGAGGTCGAAACATTACCCCGATCATCCTGATCCCACTCATCATTTTGACGCGGAGATTCTTCACCAGGTTTCGCGGTAGCTTGATCATTGACAATTTCCTCTAAAACTAGTGTTTCTACCGCCCGATCATGGCCTGGAGACGCCTCTACTAACGGAGGTACTAAAAGGGAATTTAACGTGGGAGTACATTCCACTGCTACTTCTGTGGTTTCACCTAACACAGGAGACCTGTTGCGAGTGTTCTCCATTGAACCGACCGCGTAGGCAGTCTGGTGGTTACTAACAGATATAATCTGGATATATGTAACATCATCGTCAGACGATGCGATTACTTGCTCAGGACACGGACGTCCAAATGACACTAATTCGTCGGGAACCTCATAATCATCAATACTAAATGTTAGTCTCTTATAATCAATCACAGCTTTGTTGTCGTGTAGCCAGTCATTTCCGATAATCATGTGTGAAGATAAGAATGGAACAATGAGAAACGTCGCGGTGACCTTACATTCCCCACAAATCATCTCAAGAAAAAGTTGCTTCATGACTTTAGTGGGCTTCTTTCCGATAGCAGTAGTTATAATCATGTTCGAAACCGGTAATTCCACTAATTTAAACTGCTTTTTAATATACTCATAGTATCTGTCGGAAACGCAAGTAATTTGACTACCAGAGTCAACTAGAGCCACGATTGGAATCCCAAAGATATTAACACGAACTTGAGGACATTTTCGGAACCGGCCGACTTCAAAACTGCGATGAGGTACATCAGTTATCCCCGTTATTAAGTCCTCGAACAAATCGAATGGGTATTTCGGCGTTGGTGGACTAGTACTCAACGCCCCCACTACGAGTTTAAATCAGTCGCGACAGTTGAAACTTCTTTGTCATTAAATGTTGGGGGAGGAAACGAAAAATCTTGGTTCACCTGACCTGCCGCCAGCGTCGGATCAACCTGCTCGTTCGGGTTAAGTTGAATTGGCGGCGAGTGACTAATACTTGACACATTTGGAGGATGATTTGACTGCGATGGTGTCGAACTCGGTGTTCTACGCGGATTATATTGACCAGCGGAGTTGTTAGCTGACGGTGCTCTTCCTGACGCATAATTATTTCGCGGCATAATATTCGTGTTATGACCATAACCCCCGGTGGTATTCGCATGATTTCTGCTATACCGATCCCTTTCCTCATTCACCATATCAAGCTGGGCCAACGCACTGGACACAGCATTAGTTTCGTGAAAGTTAACCGTTACCAAAGATTCTCGCACGCGAACCGGTAATTGCTGCACAACGGTATAATTCAATTCATAAATTTCAGGCTGAGGAATGAAGTACTGAGCTTCAGTTACTTGTTGAAGAAAAAAGGTCTGCATTGTACCCATGCTATTCGTATATCGACGAGATGACCACTGGCTCTTTATGCGGACACGTACCGGAACCGAGAAAAATTCGTTTAGGAACGCCGTCTTGAAAAGATCGTATCGCGGGTAGTTTCGACGGTTCGCGTTGAACCAAATTCTTGCGCGACCCTCTAACGCGTTTTCCACAATCAACATTCGGCAATTATTTGTCTCAGCTTGTTGAACGAGAAAATATTTTTCGAGTTGTTCCAAAAATTCACATGGGTGTGATTTTATATCACTCTCAAATTTCGGCAAACGAATATCTAATTTAATGGTCCGAAAGCCGCGTACGAGACCGTCCAACATACCTGGATGTACTTCCGGCGGTGGCGGCTCCTGGTGTGCTTGACTATTTTCCCCATCCTGATTCCCGCGCGGCTGTTCTCTCATAGCCCTCAGGGCGTTAATATCATTTTGTTGTGCCACCAATTGAGCACGCAATTGCCGCAGCTCATTAGCTAAGTCCGCACTGTTCGCACCTTCAACCTCGCGTTGCGCTCGCTGGAATTCAGCCCGTTGCTGCGCCATTAATTGGATTTCCTCACGCATACGTACAATTTGCTCCTCTAACCCCCGTCGCTGCGTCTCACCTAGAGAATCAGATAAATTAGCACGAGCTCCATCCATATCATTTACGCGCGAATTAGCCTCCATGTTCCTTCGAACCGTGGGCGATGATAAACTTTGTAAATTTTCACGCGAACGTGTCTGAGGTGGAGTACGCTTAGGCGGCATTAAGAAAGATGTCTAATTTCACCAATAAGTTAGCAATTAACCCTCAAATACTGTATACAGACTCGAGAACTCATCAACAACCAGTTTTTACCCTGTCGTGTCCCTGTTCGGGCGCCAATTGTAATAAATCAACCTTCTATTCTATTTACTCTTTGGTTAATTAATGTCTTTCGACTAAATCATGAGAATAATGTAATCAGAGGGATGACAAGGGTAGTTGTTCCAAAGTCGTCGAGTCAATCACCACAATAATTGAGGATACAAAAATTGGTAAAAGAAAATTGAAATAAATATATATATATTTGTTGTTATTATAACACATCGTACTAGTGTCATTTAACACCATTAACTAAAAACGAGACCGCCAGAAATTCACTGGTGGACATTCCTCACGTATAACTTTTAAAAAACATTCGTAAGTTTTTTGCATAAATTGATCAATCACAATAAGCCACGATGGCCATCATACTTAACACCACATTATAAATGATAAGAATCGGTCCTTAATAATCATATCTTTATCAAGCTTGATGAAACGCAGATGTTAACCAATATTAATAACATAACACTAAATCAATCATGAAACACAACTACAATCACACAATTCATCAAATAGCGGCACTCAAAATACGAATTAGGTTTCATTCAGTGAAATCGAATCATAATTTAAATTATTTACAGTTAGTTCAATAGCCTCATTAGGCTTTCCGAATGGTCGACTACCAAGCTCATTTGTTCAATTAAATATGCAAAAGATGTCTAATCACATAAGTGACACAATATTATTATTCCTTTTACTAAATGAACCATTAGCGGAACCACTAAATTCCACTGACATCATACCGTTAATTTGACATAGATAATGACATAATAATTAATAAATTCTCGGAGTCGATCGAATAAATGAAATTAATGAATCTAATTTTTAAATTATAATAGAGTCATACAATTAGGGAAACAGTTATTTGAAATCGATAAAACAGTCGAGAAACTTATCTTCGAGGGCCCGTGTTGAACGCGTATAGACGCTCCTGCATCGACGGCGAGAGGCGTGCGGTGAGCGGGCGGGCGCAGGGCCGGAACGAGTGCCCACGCCTGTAGTATCGATGATTTTCCTCGTTATAAAAGAAAATCCGTTCTTGGATTTTTTAATGTTTATCAATTCTTTAGTTGTCCTTTGGCCGTCTGAACCATTCACAGAGGTGCATTAACTTGTGCGAAACTCGTGGTCTGTGTGTGCGAGTAGGACTGTCGCGCCCGTATAGCACGTTTCCCGGCAGATTCAAATTATACAGAGTAATATGAGCAGCTCCCTCAAATTATTATTTCACAGGGATTAATTAATTCATAGGAAGGGTTTCCAACCCACGCCCAGCCACCGAAGTCGTCCTAGTGCACGAAAAAACGAAGAAAATAACTAAGACGGCCACGTGGCGGCAATGAATCGTATCATGATCGGGAGCGCAAATATTCGTTATTTAATATAATGATTTTTTTTTAACAATTTACCTTTTTAGATCCAGGAGACAGAAATGCACCATTTAAACTGCACTTCGCTCAGAAACACGCACTTTATGATTTTATGGTCCTTTGAAAAACTTTTGCCGAACGGCAAACGTGCGATTCTTGCAGCGGTGCAACGGTGACTGGGAAGAGGATATGGCGGATTTTTTGGAGCTACCCGGTATCTAAAGGCCCATTCGCAGCGCGCGACACGTATAATCATAAATCACGCGTAACAAGGTAAGAGAGACCAGCGCGCGCGGTCTCGCGGAACGGTAAGCGCCACTGGACTCTCGAATCGGACATGTCACGCGATATATCGGGATCTAAGATATCGGCGGCGATACAGACGCACGAGCGTCACGCTATAGTACGTATCCTTGAAAAAGTACCATAAAACTACAAAATTTCATCATTTTTAAGAAATAAAGTTCATTTAAATCGAACCTTTTTCCTTGTGGAGTGCGTTACGGATGAACAAAGTTGCAAAGTAGAACCTTATGCGTCGAGAAAACGAAAAAAAATGTCTAAACAATTAAATATTTTTTTTACATTAATGCAAAATCAAGCTGTTATGTTTATCTTTCGATTTTTACTGATCTCAATACGATTAATCCTTTCCGTGATATTACAGATAAAATGAAAAAATTGGCATATTCCGGCAAAATTTTTTGTTTTCTTTTGAAATTTGGTGTGAATCTATTGAGGTACCACTGAACCTGATTTTTAGAAAAATGTTAAGAATTTTCTTTTTTCGTCCCCAAAGTCATATGTAATGCCTCGTATATCAAACTTAAAAATTCAATGTAACGTAAGATTCAAACCTGTTTGTCACTTTTTGACAAATTTTCTTTCAAGCATCCATTATCGCTTTTGATCATGTCTATGACGAATTTAATCTGTATTTCTCCGATATTAATCGAATATCGGAAAATCACAAATAAAAATAAAGCAAAATTTCTAATATATATATATATATATATATAGCTCATTAAAATAATTACGGGAGAAAGCAATTATCCTCGACCACTCTTCCGTAGCAACGTTCAATTTTACACGATTGCTGTTATAGCATTATAGACTTGTTCGCTGGACTGGAAAAAAATGTCATGAATTAAAACAAAAACAAAAAAGTTTGCTTACGGATTGGTAAAAACAAGTTGAACAAGTTTTGAATAATATGTCCATTAAATTTCAAATTTGTATCGTACCAAATTAGTCCGTCCATAAAATTTATGCGGAAAGAAAATAAAAAAAACATGTATTAGACGGAAAACTTCGACCCCTGTGAACAAAGTTTGGTTTGTGTTTTTGAATTATTTAAAACTAATTTAGTGGGGTGAAGCGATTGAAATTCGATTTAACCCCGTTTAAGGACCACCCTATTGCATAGTGCTATTGATTAACAATAAATTGTACAAGGTTTACGTTGATTCGAACCGTATTACATAATTGCGCACACGTGTTACATGTATAAATTCAATTCAACATTGATACAAACGTTCGACAAATTGTTTTAGTTGAGCATATATACGGTAAAATTTTGGTTTCCTTTCGTCTTTGGCCGAGTTTTCATTTCTCGCTGGATCAACCGCTTCAAAATAGATAGTAAGTCTGAAAATAAAAAGTAAAAGAGCTTTCATAAGAATGGGACTTTATGCTGTTAATTTTTTTTTTTTTTTTTTTTTTTTTTTAACGTTCAAGAACTCACCCTTGGTGATAACTCGGCGTAACATATGTTAAATGTATATGCGTACTGGCAAGTATCGCCGTTTGCTGTGAATTAAAAAAACAAAAAGTCGGAACAGGACAGTATCATTGATATTACTTGTGCCTTAACGTTTTTTTTTTTTTTCTTTTTTTTTTTTTAATCATCAGAAAATGAAAGCAATAGACTGATTTTTTGTTCAACACACATACGTCGCAGCGGTTATTGTATAAAAGAAAATCAACGAACAACATAGATACCTAAATATTTGCCGATCGCCTTGCACTTGGTAACGGCCCTCTGAACTTCCTTTCTGTAGGCAGGCATTCTTTGGAAAAATGTGAGCATTCCGGTGAGGCTTAGTTCAGGATCTTTTTGTTTTTTCTTGTCCACTAAGCCAAATTCTTCCCAAAGACAATACATATAGCACTGGAACATTAAGGACATTAAGTTTAAACCAATCGAAACGACATTTTACATAGAGTTGACCAACCTTTATTTGAATTATTATTCGAATTTAAACGGTAATGAAAATGATTGATTACTAATATTGAAATTTTATTTCTATTTTATTTCCTTGTAGAGGAAGCTTTGTTTTCGATATTTTTATGTCGGTATACTGAAAATGGGTTAAAACGCCAAAATTTGACTCATTCATATTTAAAACTGCAAAAGCAAGCTAGATATTATACAGCGTAGATTTTACAAAACAATACTCGGAGTCCCTTCAAGTACACCAGGGTATATGCTACGATTAGAAACAGGCACGGGCACGTTAGAGCCTTTAGTGGTTAAGAGAGCGTTGTCGCTGTTTGCTAAGATTCTAGAAATGCCTTCTCCGCGCTTCCCCCGCATCTGTTCGGATAGACTGCTCGCACTTGATGCGTCGAACGAAAATATAGAGAAATATCATTTGTAGTCGAGAGTCCGCTCGGTTCTTGTAAAATACAATTCGCGTTCGCTGTTGGAAAACGCGAATCCGACTGTTTTGATTGAGGCGATAGAGCCCATTATGGACAAGATAAACCAGAAACAATTCCAAAAGGATGTAGTTAGAGTGATACTATCCTCCTATAGCCCAACGTACAAAGAGCTCAAGCAACTAAACGAAATCGAATGTGACAAGTATCTTATGATAGATTTACCGCTACGTTTGATCAGGCTTGTCGCTCAGGGCCGACTTGCAGGGCGAAATGAAACTAACTTCAAAGTGAAGAACCTAATGTATAAAATAAGGGGTGATACGTTATGTAATATCTGTGATCTTCAACAAGCGGAAACGATTTCGCATATATTTATGGAACTTCCAGCATATACCCCTCTCAGAGAACAATATATAGGCGAAGCAGCCTTCCCGGCAATGTTATATGTACAAACCAAAGAAGAAGCGAGAAATATAGCCTTATATATAGCTGCGTGTTGTAAGCTAAGAGCTTTTATGTTATCAGATTCGAATTTAGGACAGTACCAAGAAATGACAAGTGTTTAATAGATGTACGATGTACGGATACAAATAAGTATTTAACCGTCTGAAAAGCGTTTATATATACCTGTTGTAAGTAAACTGCCGATATATCTATAAATGTTATTTTTGGATTTAAAAAAAAAAAAAAAGTCAAGCTAACCGGAAGACATTAAAGCTATCAATAGTAATAGCTATTAGATGTTAAGGGATTGCATCCAAATCCACTTTGTAATAGGTTTTATACCTGAGTGCAAATAAAGATATTATTGTTATATTATCAACTGCAAAAGCAATAAACTGATTCTCGCGAAAATTGTGAGTTATACGATGATATTTTACTAATCCCTGAGAGACTATTTAATTTTCACGCAATGCTCTTTTATCTGTTTCCTAACATCAATAAATGACGTTTATTTAGAAAATGAAAACTTTATTAATGATTTTTGTCGTAAAAGAGTTTCAAATTTGTGTGAAAAATTCGTTAGTGAAAAACGTTGTTTGTTTTTTTTTTTAATCGCTCTAGTAGAAATATTTTTTATTGAATAAAATATGAATTGCAAATAATTTCAGAACCCGAATAAATTATTCCAACTCTAATAGAGATTTTGGAGCGATTCATCTTTTCGTTTCCACACAGAGGAAGCCATGTTTTCGTGAAAACATTTTTTCTCGAGATTTTAATGTCAACATACTTGAAATAGTCTAAAAGGTCGGGAAACGCAATTTTTAGAGAGCTTCCGGATATATCTGTGTGTGTGTGTGTGTGTGTGTGTTTATGTTCGAGCTGAAACTTTGCACTCGAGTCGAGTTATACGACCCATAACTACCAAAGATATAGAGACATTGAAAAAACCGCTTACTCGATTAAAAAAGATGCAAAGTAGAAGTTTGCTCATTGGTTCCTCATTAATTTCCGTTTTTTACGCAGCTTCTTCTCTATGACGAAGCCAAAAATATTAAATAAGCTTCCTCATAGAGGTGGCTTTGTGAAAAATGGAAATTAGCGAGGAAGCAATGTGCAAAGTTGTACATTTCAAGGTTTTCATTTCGATACCTTCAATGGTCGTGAGTCTGGCCACTGTCCATTTCTTACAGCCTCGATGTCATCTGTAAAGTGTAATAAAATGTTATGCTCATTGGATAAAGTGCCAGAGTGAATTGGATGACTGTGGGTTGATAAACAACAAACCTGTGGCCACGCTTGTCCGTGTCTGACATTCGTTCACCTTACTCGCAGCAACAGCTATCATATCATCGGAGACAAAACTCGGCCGTGACTGAAAAGTACAGGTTGACCTTAATTTTTCGAGAGAACATATATTTCTCCACTATGCAACGTCTACATGTTAAATGATTTTTATTCTCGTAAAAAGATTTATAAAACTTAAAAGCCAATAAAAATATAAATATTATGTGTCTTCTAGTGATATAGACGCTATAATAAATAAAAAGTCTTTTAAATACATTTTTACTAAATGCTTATGGATTATTTGATACAACTACGAAATATTATGCTCACTGTCAAGAACAATTACTCTTAATTATGTTATTACTATTCAAATGGTTATTGTTCCTCGTGTGTTCTTTTCCGTGTAGTTTATTTATTTATTTTTTTTACTAGATTTATTATAATTAATCTTTTGTTATTTTACGGAAATAAATTGATAACAACTATTTTTCAATTCAAGGGGAAAATTATCACGATGTTTTCTTTTTCTTTTCTAGTCTACTTTTTTTCAGTTGATTTTTTAAGCTTGTAAATTTCTCGTGGTATCTTTATTAAAAGTCATAATTATTTCTTTCTTTTTTTATATCACATTTTATTTCCATTCGAATAGATCTCATTTCTGACATAAAAAAAAAACAATAACTTTGTTAATTGAATTTTTTTTATTTTACCACGTTATTATTATTGATTGATTAAAAAAAATTGCCACGTTTATTTTAACTTGATAGTGTTTTATTATTTAATAAAAAGAAATTTATATTCACTGCATTATTATTCACATATACATGCATTCACAAGTTTAATTTCAAAAGCGCAACATAACATTGAAAATAAGAAGACGATCTACGAAAAAAAATCACACTTAAATGACGAAAGAATTTGGAATCTTGTGAAATGTCGTATATTAGTTACGATAAGTTGAGTTATATGGGGGGTTTTTGGAGTTGCGACCTACCCCACAATAGACGAACCAAGTCTGCAGCAAACAAATAATCAGCACCGAGTATTTCATGGTTCCCGACTACGTTTCTTTCCTTCTTCTTTTTATCTTAAATTCTCTATTAGTTGATAGGAAAAACGATCCAACGAGCCCGCTTCACGTCCTGACCGCAACGTTACAACTGAGGATGGCCGATCCAACAACAGATGCTCCCCCCCTGATGTTTTTATTCGGTGGCCTATATTCACAATGTGAACTGTACTTGTATGCCGAGAGACACCAAGGGTGCGGCTACTGAACAAGTCGCGCGTCGCAGATGAGAGGAATATACGAGGCTTCTCGGAGACACAATCGGAAACGCTCTCTCAGCAGCATAGCAGCAGTAGGAGAGTGTACTTTATAAGCTTTTCCTCACATTATTCTTAATAATTAAAACAGTCGCAAGATCTCACTCAGAAAACAGCAACAAAAAAAGAAAATTGCTCTCATCGCGCGATCGCAACACGTGACTTTCTCATCACGATTGATGATGCTGAAATTTAAAGCAATTTAAAGACTATCTCGATGTGAAATTAAAAACCCTAACATGCAATTTGGAGATTCGCCCACAGTGCGCCGCGTCACAATTGGACTTTGTTGTCTCAAAGGCGCACTGCTCAATCTATGGATAACATTTTCAATAGTTTTCACAGAATTTCTTCTCTTCTCGGTACTCTTTGAGTTATCGAAAGTTTAAGTGCGAACATTCCTAATTTTTGTGAAATCCCATATCAGCATTTTATAACAAGAATTCTTTATAATCTCAACATTAAATCTCATCCATGAGTTTGTGTTTGTTTGTGCTTAAAATCGCTTAAACTCATTTCTTCTGTATTAATAATTGTTTTTTTTTTTTTCTTTTTTTTTCATGTACAACAAGTTTCATATTTTACTTGACGCATCTTTTTTTATAATCAAAACTGCATTTTCATCTCGTTTGAATTATTTATTGTCCACTGTCTATGTCGTGTAATTTTGTCTGTGCATTTCGGATCAAACCACAATGACTTTTTAATCAGTCTGCAAATTAAAAATATATTTATCACTATTTCCTGATTTTTTTCACATTTCAGGTAAAGTATTAAACGAATGAATGTTTTTTTTAAACCTAGGACCCTCAACACGCCTATTTCCATAAAAATCTGGAAGACGACATTTGCTCGATTTAAAAAAAGAACCTTGCACATTGCTTCCACATTCTTTTGGCCAGAGCCATCCACGAAGCCTCCTCTATGAGAAAGTAAGAGAAAAAAGGATGCAAAGTAATAATGCAAACCTCGGACAATTTTTTCTGAACCTCTTTTCTCAATAAAATCGCAATTTCTTAACTATTCCATCCATCCTCTTGCGGATTTAAAAAATATATATATATATATTTGGATATCGCAAAACTCTGTATTCGCTCGTCGATAAGAATGACTGTATCGATTAATCCAATGACTTCGTATCGGGTATATCATACGAATGACCGCTCTATAATTCCAAAAGTGTGTTTGCAACTGTGTCGCTCTCATTCTATGACTCTCAGCGTATGTAGCGTCCGTAGGCAGACAGATTTGATCGGCGGATGCTATTAGTTTAGTGCCGGACCCCATTCACTCTATCTCGTGTGCCCGTTGCTGGCAGCACACACACACACACACACGAGCCGACGGCTCGTTGTGAATTTGTGACCATAGGCAATTTCACAATTCGCATTCGGCGATACTTAAACCTTTAATTCGACGCACAGAGGGCAACGATCAACAATATATTCTTCATTATGAAAAAGCAAGTTTGCCATTAAACTGATTTAAAGCTTAAGGCAGTTCATTTTTTCTACAAAAAAACTATAGCCGAGCTTAATTTATTCGATATTTTTCTCGTTGTTTTCCATTTTTTGAGTAACTTCTTTTCCTAGTTTTTATACTTTTATAACTGGGGTTTTATTTTCGCTTAATCGAAAAAAAACATTTGACATAAAATCAGATGTGACAATTGGTATTCGGCGATACTTAAACGATAATTCGACACACGGGGCAACGTTGAAAAAATTTTTTTTTACTATACACCTTGCAGAGAAAAATATATGAGGTATATTCCTGGCCAACGTGAGTAAGCGTTCAACGCTGACCGCCTCGAATTCGTTCCATCATTTTTTATACTATTTTATAAGCTAGAGAGAAAAAACAATCGGTTTAATTTTTCCACTTGATTTTGTTCTATAGAATTGAAATAAAGTATATTTAAAATATCGTAGTTATTTATTTTGTCAAGAATAACATTTATTTTTATATTTCGATTTGTAAACAATCATATTATTGAAAAAAAAAAAAAAAAAAAAAAAAAAAACGTTGCAAAATAGAACTTTGCACATTTCTTCCTCATTGATTTCCATTTTTCACAAAGCCACCTCTGCGAGAGGAAGGTTATTTATTATTTTTGACTTCCTCGTAGAGGAAGCTGTGTGAAAAATTTTCAAAGTTCTCATCCACTTTGCAACGTTTTTTATTCGAATAAGCCAGTTTTTTCAATGTTATCTCTGTGTATATCTTTGGTAGTTGCGGGTGTAACAACTTGCACAATAAAATAACAGCTGTTATGTCATTTAAGATTTAAAAGCACAAACAGTTGCTTAAATCGAGTTATAGTATTTTGAAAAAAAAAAAAATCAAAAAAGCTAATAATTCATAAGTTTTGAATCCCTCAGGCGTTTCGAGGCAAATTCAATACCAAACAACGTTAGTGGTAGCTCTACTCATGTGCAAAGTTTCAGCTCGATCGCTCAAAAAAAGCGGCCCTTTTCGGGACATGCACGCACGTGTACGTTTGCTTCTTCTATGAGGAAGCAAAATACGTTACGTTATTTCAAAAATTGCAATTGAAATTTCAAGACAAGAGTATTTGCAAAAAAGCTTACTTTCCATATTAATTCCAAAATCATGGTGACATGAAAATAGATAGATTAATAGTGTTTTCAATATGTTATTATTGTGCTTCATGATTTTGTGGGTCAATATAATTTCGTCGAAGCCGCACGAGGAACGCCGATTTAACCCGGAATAACCTCGCTCGCTGGTACAGTCGAATGCCCAAGTATTGACCGCGTGTTTATATACTACTCCTAAACTCGCGATATATACAACTTCGCCATCCAAAATCAATTTCATCCAGTTTCACGAAATATTTTTCATAATATGACTACAAATTCAGTAAATACAATTCTTTTAAATATGTGTATTATTTTGTTCATATTTAAATTTTGACTAAAGTAATTCAGACGACTGTACTTGCGGCGGCGGCAACGCAAATGTCCTGCGTAGAATTTATAGATATGGGCCATTCGAGGTTAGAATCATTTTTTTTTTCATTCTTCTGCTCACAATTGCCATATACATATATATTAATTACTCAAAAAGAACCTATGTTAACATTTATAAATAAATGTATTTACAATAAAAACTTTGCTGAGAGACTGAAGTAGCTTATTATTATTTTGAATGAACGCCTCGTCGAGTGCGAATACAGCTTTTGAAAAGAAACTTAATACGAATTTACAGTTGTGAATAACGAAATAAAAATAAAAACCTAACAGTATGAAATATAACTTTTAAAAAATCTATTCAACATTTTTTCAATCTCATCTGTCTATTCGTATTAATAACCGAATATAACGTTTTTTGTTAAAAACAAAAAATTACAAGTTTATAATTTGCTAAAATACCTAATATTTTGTATTTTTGGCTAATATAAAAACAAAAAAAGGGTCTGAAACATTTAGTTTCTCATCAAAGTATTTACCGCGAATGTTTTTTTCCATCGTCAAAGTCATTTTTCTTTTTACTAATTAAGGGGAACGCTAATTTCCCGAAATACAAAAAACGTGTTTATATCGATTTGAGTTAGAATTGCCCATATAAATATATTTATTTCTACCAAAAAAAGACAAAAGCAACTATATATACGAGCAATGATATATCGTGAAAGGCATTAATTTTTTTATACCGCAACGAAAATTGACATCTATTCGCATTAATTCAAAGCGTATTTTAGAATAATGTTATACATAAAAATACATAAAAGTACGTGTTGTGCTGCTGCGGCACCATCTCTCTCGAATTGGACAAAATCATTGCAACGGACTGTACAGCTGGATGCGCCGTACAGTCCGCTGAACAGTTATTGACGACGCTTCGCTCTTTTATCCGAAATATTGATACAATACATTGTCGTTATTAGATAGGAAAAACGCTTGAATGCATCCATAGTGGCGATTTCGATAAGTTCGTGCGTCAAAATATTGTGACAAAGTAGATTTAACACGAGAATCGAGTGAATCGTAGTGCATAAGAGGGGTCAAAATAATCTCTACAGACCCTACACAGAGACTGTACAGCTGAAGTTGTATTGACTGTGGAGAAGTTTTCACCCGAAGCTTGTGCATTTTAATCGAAATTATCACGAAATTTAGTGACAATCGATCCTCCGACAAGTTAGAATTAATAGAATTTCATTGAACAAAGATTAATTGACCGTGCGCGTGTCACAGAAATCATACGAATCTTCGGGATTCAGTTGAAGACGCAATGCAACTTGCAGGTTTCATAAAGGCATTGCTACTGTCACCGTTGTCAAATAAGCGACCATGTCGAAAGCACGAAAAAAACCTCACGGCTCATGGATCATTATAACGCGAACGAATCACGAAATTCGTAAACGAATATCTCCTGATGTGGGAAATTTAAAAATCCCAGAAATCCAAAAGACACGCAATTCGTGTTGGTTTTAACCTGAAATGTAACTTTTAAAAATTCGTTTGGAAACTATTGACAATTGTCACGTGGCCGTGTTACGCTCGAAACGTCATCGGGAGCGTGAAATTTAAACCGCCGAGCGCCCGATTCAACTACGAAACAACATTTTCTTTCTTTGAGAATCATCAATTTTTCAAAAAAATGGGCAAAACACGGGGTGTCCATGAAACTACTCCGGAATTGCGAAATCGGATGGTTGGCATGTACGAAGCCGGTTTGGGGCTTCGTGATATTGCGGCGGCGGTTAATTGCTCGGTAAGTTAATTCAAAGAAAAAAAACAACAACAAAAATAATTCGTATTTGTATTCACGATTATATCAAACTTTTAGAACAGGACCGATATATTCGATGTTTGTCAAAAGTTCTGCGCAACTTCAATAAAATACTTTATACTAAATAAACTATAAGAATTTAGAGGACATTGCATGAATAATAAGCACTTATTGTAAATACCGAATAAGATACGCTTATTTTATAAGATAATTATGATGTTTTATACATATATTGTTGCTCAATTGTTCAATACTCCTATTGCTCGAATGAAATTATATGCTATCAATAAAATACATATACCTGTAGCATTTGTAACTCTATTTATTGAAAAACATCTAAATTCTTTGACTGTTATTATTGTAAGAAAAGAAAAAAATATATCACTAACCTGTGAATCAAGAATTTGTTTGCATTGTTGCAAAAGTAATAGGTGTTGTTGTTAAGAGTCAAGTTTGAAAATTGGTATTTGACTATCCGTAAACCTTCATTTCGACTATGTTTCTGTACTATCCATTTTACAACAACGACAATACAGAAATTCAACTGATCCAAAGCTTAAAATCATAATTTACTTAATCTTTTTACTCCGCTGTAATATTAAATGCACAAAAATATGTGTTTATAATATCATAGCTATTTATTTAGCAAAGAATTGAATTTACATTTATCATCGTGAGTTGAACGAAAAAAAAAGCTTTTTTGTTAACCTAACTAATAATTTATGCAATTCTTTTTTACTATACCAAACAGAGAAGGATTTAAAAAATTCACGACCAAGAAGTAGACATTTGTTGATTTGTCGCTGTTGCAATTTTGGAATTTTTCAAATTATAGCAAAGAACAGTGAAGAGATGGCTCAACAGGTTTGACAAAGAGGGAACAGTGGAAACGAGAGAGCGATGCGGCAGAAAAAGGGCTACTACGTCTGAACAGGACGAGGCGATAATTCGTCTGGCGACGCAAACTCCTATAACAGCTGCCAAGGCTGTCCTGCCAGCTCTGGGTCTCAACTGTTCTGTTGATACAATAAGAGAAAGATTGCACAAAGCTGGAATTCACAATTGGAGTCCTTCAAGGAAACACATGCAAAGAATTCCTCTGGGGTTAGTCGATTGGCAGTAATTTCATGGTTTTATCTAATATTTTTACAGCGCACAAGTTTGTCATTCAATATTTTAATGCTTTTTGGCCATATTTTATTGAAAAACATTGGTTGAGGAATTAAAATAATAACTCAAATTTTCATTATACACAATAGTAGTGGTTCTGTTTTTCTTTTCTATATACATCAAATAAAAATAACAAAAGATTTTGTATTTAATTCTGGGTGAAGAAAGAGGCTTAAAAATCTGAGTTTCTAGATAATCTTGACACTGTAAAGAACATTAAAAAATTGAGTTATAACAATTTTTTTAGCATTGTTATGTTGCAAAGTAGAACTATGTACAAAGCCACCTCTATGAGGAAGCTTATTTACTATTTTTGGCTTCCTCATAGAGGAAGCTGTATAAAAAATAAGCATTTTTTTCAATGTGTTATCTCTATATCTTTGGTAGTTACGGGTGCGACAACACAATAAAAATAACAGCTGTTGTTATTCAAATTTTATGCAAAATTTAGATCAGTTGCTTGAGTCGTTCTCGAATTATAGTATTTTTGTTTCTTTTTTTCTTAATTTAAAAAAATGTAAATATTCTTAACCTTTGAATCCCTCAACCGATTCGCGGCAAATTCCATACCAAACAACCATAATGGTAACTCGACTCACGTGCAAAGTTTCAGCCCGATTGCCCAAAAAATTGCGGTAGTTATCCTCTTAACGTCCTTTTCGTCACACACACGCACACTCATACATCCGGACGCCGGCTGAAAATTGCAATTCTCGACGTTTTAGACTATTTGAAGTACGTTGAGATTAAAATGTCGAAAAAAAATGTTGACGAAAACATCGCTTCCTCTATGAGGAAGCAAAAAATGTATAAACGTTTTTTCAGAGAGCTCGGAATTGAAGTGCGGCTTCTCAGTCTTCGATCTCTATGAATCTACATATTCCCTTAATTCTTCTTCTTATTATTTTAATTCAGACAAATGCGAATAATTAATGAATATTACGTGAATAAAAATGAATATTCTTCTCAGCAGCGAAGGGGAGAGTACGACAATTCAACAAGCCGTTTGGCGACCCACCGGCACTCAGCTTGGAAAGAAAAAGCTTACGATAAAAGACGCGAAAAACAAGAAGAGCGGTGGTTCAACAGCGAAGAAGAAGCAAAGGCCCGTAAAAGTTCGAGCACGGGATGTCTACGTTGGCGACGGGGCTCCTGCTGATGCCCTCAAACAAGCTGAACTTTCACAGGATATAGTTTATCTTGAACAAAATGTACCACAGGAACAGCAGCCACTACCACAGGGAAACAATGATATACAAGTCCCTGGAGACACTTTAACGAACGACCAAACAGCATTCGGTGATCCTATGTGTCTTGTTCAACCACCGCCACCTCAGCCACAGGTTTATCAGCATCATCCTGGGTTGAATGTCGTACAGAATTGGCCGCTTGATTTGGTCCAAGGAAGTCATCATTATCCACAGGTAAGATATTGTAGTTGGAATAAAAATTTATCTGTTTTTAATAACTCAGAACATTGCAGCAAAATTAAAGGTTTCGAGGTACAACCGCTTGTCAATAAAAGTTGTAAAGAGGAAATTTGAAAATTTCAATTTTTCACAAAGTTACCTCTATAAGGAAGATATTTATTATTTCCTAACTTTTTCTCGACGTTTTAGGTGATTCTGTGTATGCTGACATAAGGATCTCGAAAAAAAAAAAAAAAATTCGTGAAAACCGAGCCTCCTCTATGTGGTTGAAGGAACACTGTAAAATCACATAGTTATGTTTTTAAAAAAAGCTGTCACCCGGTTTGGCCAAATAATTCTATAAAAAAAAAAATGACCTTTGATGGTTTATTAGATATCTATGCCAATACACCAAGACTAGAAATTTCATTAATCTTTTTTTATTACTATATGTTGCTTCCAATATAATATTGACGAAAAGACTTACCGGGGCATTGTGATTTTCAAATGGAAAACTGAAAATATCATAAAAATGGCATAACATTGAGTTGTGGGACACCCCATGATTAATAAATGTTCGTTTATTTTTCTTCAAGCTTTGTAATTACAATGAACTTTCATTATGTCTGGAAATATTGTCCTTAATTTTTGAATTTACAATTTTAGGGACAACCGCATTCGATGAGTCACGAACAGCCACCGCCTCAGCAAGAATTGCAAGAATTGCATACGCAGAGAGAGCAGGAACATCGTGCGCAACAGCAGGCCCAGCAACAACAAGCTCATCAACAACACATGCAAGAGCAGGTTCAAGTACAGCAATTGCAGTCTCATCATCATCATCATCATCATCATCATCATCATCATCATCATCATCTCGATCAGCATCAGCCGCAAGAGCATCAAATGGAACCTGAAATCCAGCAGCAGCCTCAACGACAGATACCTTCCCAAGCGGAAAGTTCGGCAACCAATCGTCAGACCGAAAGCGTTCGGATACGTTCCGACAGTTGCTCCAACTCCAGTAGTTCGAATGACCAAATGTCGGATTGTGACGATTTGAGTAAAGATGGTTCTAAGGATGATTGCGAAGATTCGTCGAATAACGAGAGGCGAAAGAAGAAAAAAGGTGGAAAAGCGAAAGGAACTTTGGAGACTAGCGTGGAGATAAGAAACCGAATGATAGGAATGTCGGAAGCTGGACTATCGACATTATCGATCGCACTCGCGATCAATAGATCGGAAAGAACGGTGAAAAGGTGGCTCGAACGGTGGAACAAGGAAGGCAATGTTCAAACGAAGGAGAGAAAAGGCCGTCGAAGAATCACGACCAAAGAACAGGATGAGGCTATTATCGCTATGGCTACGCAACATCCTCTCACCGCGGCGAAACACGTAGCACCTGCATTGGGATTGAATTGCAGCGTCGATACCATTCGTGAACGATTGCACAAAGCTGGAATTCATAGTTGGAAACTTGGCAAAAAGCAAGGGTGAGTTACGACGATTTAGTTTTTTTATATTATAAAAACACTCGGGGGCTTGTGTTCGAGTCGGACGGATATTAATCAAATACTTCGGAATTTATTCCAAGTAAACGATAAAATGAAATTCTATTAGATTTTTAGGAATTAAAAATGAAAATATATTTTTTTAAAATCCTGCCTCCTGTGAGGTTTGAACTCACGACCCCTGGTTTACGAGACCAGTGCTCTACCACTGAGCTAAAGAGGCCCGTATATTTTCTATCTCTACTACGTCTTCTTCAGTTCTAAAGTGCAATCGATAACGGATAAATGCAAATTTTCGTGGAAATGTTGGTAAACTTTTTTAAAAAAATTATCAATAATTTATGTTTTATCGATTTTCATTTGCCGTGGCGCCGTCCATTTTTCGAAACATATTCTGCGTTATCACCACGTAGAGTAGAATTGACCGTTTCTAATTGTAAATTTACAGAGAAGGTAATGCAGTGCATACGGTTCATCTGTGGCAGCCGAGCGGTAATCGTCCAAATAAGCCGAAGATTCCGAACGAAAAAAGGAAAAAGTCGTCGATTGGAAAAAAGCGCGTGTCTTCTTCCGGTGACGTACCGAAACGGGTTCTGAGGAAAAAGAAGGGTACCGAGTCTTCGCAACCGAAAATCATTCCACCAGCTGCTGCTAATATAATTCCCGAGCCCAGAGTCATCCAGTTTCATAACAATGGAAATTGTAAGTTTTATTGTTGGTGAATTTTATCTTACCTTGTAATAAATAAGACTCGATCGTGTATAATTTGTATATATGGCTCTTCAGTGGCGACTTATGTTCCGAGCTCGGAAATGATGCAACAAGTCCACAATCTTCCGACGCAACAAAGTTCGCTCGTTCCGCCAACAGCACCGGGCGTCACTCAGCCTATGCAAGCTATGGGACCGATAATGCAACAAAGATCCGACTGTAGAATGGCACCGACGCTTGGACCACCGGTTCCTGGACAAAATAATCCAGCTGTTGCGTATCCTTCCTGCATGGTGAGCAGCAACGGCCACGTGACTCACATGGAACAACCCGATCCATTGAATTACGAGCCCTACATCTGGAGCTTCTAGATAAATCATTCGAATGCTGTTCGAAAAATCATGTGAAAAATTGATAAAAGCAACTCGAGATTAGTCTAAAAGTTTCTACGGTTTTGCCCAAATTGAATCTTCCAGTCAGTCATTCCTATCAAGTTGCACTGCAACTTAAAATTTCACTTCTTTTCACTGTAAATCGAATGATTCGTCCGCTTTTATACATACAATGTAAATACTTTACATATCAGTAACGATCTTTTTTCGATCGAAAAAACAGAGGAGCTCGAAGGAATTTTTTATTCGTTGATTCGAGTAAAACGTAGACTACGTTCTTTTTTATTGTCTCGTATGCATAAAAAATGTGTAGCCAAGCTCCATGAGTAATTATAACCAGTGATGAATAATAATAATATTAATAATAGGATAGATAATAATTTTTTTATATCAAAGAAAACAGAGTGGTACGAAAAGTTGTGTGTTTTATTTTCTTCGTGCATTAATTACTGAGGTATTCAAGTGTTCGATGACACAGACATTCCACAATATTCGTATATTATATGTACGCCGACAATGATTGACAAATAGTTGAACATTTAACTGTACTGTTTACAGTAAAATATCGTTTTTCCGGTAAGTGTTGAACCCTCAGGCAGATCACGTGAGTTCCCATATTTGAGAAACGTTGTTCAACATCTTGTCGGGATCATTTTTATGGAACATGAAGAAGCCCTGAATCTGCGCGGGACTCACGGGTCTCTTGTGCTTTATTACGCTTTCGGCGAATTCGCGAGCTTTGCGATTAGTCAATTCACCGGGACTTTTGTAAAATCGAAGAAACATTTGCTCGACCTGATCGATACTGCACCAGCCGATGTACTCTTTTACGTCGACTCTGCCTGGCCTCACGAGGGCAGGATCCAATCGCTCCAGGTAATTCGTCGTCATGAACAAAATTCGAGCTTCAGTCGACGCAACGCCGTCCAAACAGTTGAGGAGACCGCTGAAGGTTACTCTATTCAATCCGTCGAAGGCATTTTTAACTATAAACATAGACGAGTTGTAAAAGTAGGCATTAAAGTCAGAAAAAAAGATCTTAAAGATTATCCAATTTTTCAGTCGTTAAGTAATTGCCAGAAGCACATGTTAAGCATTCATTTGCTTTATTTCATGTTTTAAAGAAATACAAAACAAAACAATAGAAAAAAGAAAAAACAAAGTTTCGTATTGAACACGATTTTGTAAATTGGCTTGGGAAAATTTGGAGAAAAGTTTTGCCGAGTTGAAATTTTTATAGCAATAATAAGAAAAATTGTCTCACTCTCTTTGGTCTCCTCTCTATTGCCAAAAGCCGCGTCAATGTCCTCCAACAGAATAATAGTCTGTTGCGGTGCAACCGCTAACAAATGGTTAAGTCTGTCATCCGTGAGGCCTCTTTCAGACAAATTCAGCACGCAAATGCCACGTTGCAATTCCCCAGCCAGGGCGGTGATAAAAGAGGATTTTCCGCAGCCAGGTGGACCATACAGCAAGTATCCGCGCCTGTACGGAATCCCTGTGGGACAGAATGAAAATTCGTACGGATTATTATTGTTAGTCTAGTGTCCTGCGAAGTTATGTCTGTTGATACTTTATACGAAATAACCTCGGTCGCTATACCATCCAGGATTGTTAATAAATTCCCAACAATCGATTATTATTCTTTCGGCAACGCCGGTGTCCAGCACGACTGAATCCACGGGACGTATTTTTCGCGGATGTCCAAATGGTCGCCACTCACTTCCCATCGCAGTGTACATTATCGTCTTTCCCTCGTGCTCCTTCAAAGCCATTTGTCTCGCTGTATACCAATGAATTCCATTTTTATAAAAAGCAATCTTTCCAGATAGTATTAAAAATTCGATGATCCTGCTTGATCAACGTGTGCAAAGTGTCAGAGGTCATTTATTTCAAAGTGTGGGAAATTGTTGAATTTTCATTAAGTAAAAAAATTCAAAATCGTCTAAAGTCTCAACCACTGTATATAGAGGTGAACGAAAATTTGCTACAAAAATCTCAACGGATTTTACGATTTCCGCCAAATTCAAAGTACCAAAGTATCTTGAACTTATCTGCTCGTCAATTTAAAAAAATGAGAGATTTTCAGTACATTGGCACAAAAATCTGGGAGTCAAAATTTACAATTACCATAAAGCTTTCTCTAAAAGGAAGCAAAAACAAAAATGTGCCTCTTTGGGAGTTGCCGTTAACCACTTAATATTCTTGTAAATCCATTAATCTGTAAAGATTTGTGATTAAGATGAAGAAACATTTATCACAGATTAAAATACTGTAAATTTCTTCAACCTTCTTGATATAAAAAATGTGTACGAGCGCAGAATTAAACTATTTTATATAAATGATTTAATTAGATGCGGTATTGAAAAATGACATAACAATTGAATGATTAAAAAAAAAAAGAAAATCTTTGTAATGGTAAAAAAATGACAATATATTTTTTTTTAGCGAGATATAAACCTTCTTCAAGAATATTGAAGTATATATTCCTATCTTTTCCAAAAGCAGTGAGCTGCACAGTTTCCCAAGGAATTCCCATATGAAGATCCAGTGTCTGTTGTTCTCTGGTTCTCTCGACTTTGATCCAATTCCCTAGATATCTAAAGTATAAAAAGGGAAATTCTCACGATTGCTGCCTGTTTTTATGTTGTTTTGTATTTGTTTGCATTGTGTCAAATTAATTGGTAGAAATACCTGAAGAAGTGGGTACCTATACTAGGTATAAATTCATATTTTGTTTTAACGTGACCCGTGTCAAGTTGTTCGAAGCTTGTTTCCACAGAGAGATGCTGAGTTTTTCTGGCACCTTTATGGGTGATCCACTGAAGAAGCCACTGATAGCTCTTGTCGCGACACGGTACTTCTAGAGTTATCATATAATGTCGTCTGCGCATTGTAAAAATATCATTTTTCAAAAGTAGGAAAATAATAAATTTCAATATATTTTATAATAAATAGTTAATTACCTGAAGAGAACGATACTGACTTGCGAGACTTTTCGCAAAAGCGCAGCACCAGCACCCAAACCAAAGAGGCCAAAGCCTGCCCCGAAATATGGGTTATCCGATAAGGTTTGCAGATAATCGCCTAAACCCATTTTTTCGAATTTCTGACACTCGATTTGAAGGCAAAACTACACGAAAAGACAGCTACAAAGAGATATTGTAGATTATCTGTAGCATCGACCTACAGTGTCATTAATATTATATTTTATGTGTTAAAAAACGCAAGTAAATACATAATCGAGCGGAGGGAAGAGCGTTATTGCACCTTATCAGATGATCAGCTGTGAAAAAAGTCTCGATATATGTACGCGCGCGTCGCACATTGCTCATTCAATATACTAGATTATTCTCGAAACACTCTGTTGCTTTCAGTAAGATAATTGATAATGACAACTTGTTTATTTTATATTAAGTCAATTATTTTTCAAGAAAACCTATTTTTTTTTTCCCCGATAAAGTTATGCTTTCTTTATTATCGACTGATGAACTATCTGCGCCCTATAAAAAATAGGCTACAAAGTAGAACTTTGCACATGCAATTATGACAAACACATACCTGCCCCACGTGTGTGCCAAATTTCAGCTCGATTGATAAAGCCGTTTTCTTTAAATAACAAAGTTTGAATTTTGCATGCCGGCCACGCACACACATACATTTTTTCTAAACCACTTTTCTCGCGGTTTTGGCGCATTCTGAGTGCCCGACATAAAAATTTCGGGAAAAAAAAAAAGTTTCACGAAAACCAAGCTTCCTTTATGGGGAAGCAAAGATGGAAGATAATTTTGTATTTTTCTTCAATGCTCTTTAATTTTCCGCTGTAGTAAAACTTAAGATTTTTGCTGAGAAGAAGAAGTATTTTACAGAGAAAGGTGCATTATTAAGGCACTTCTGAATTATTCTTTTCCATGAACTATTTAATGCGAAATTATAGTTATAATTTATTGATGCCAAGAAAAATATTAAGTATATAGTGCATTAAATATAGTTGATTGATGAAAAGAAGAAGCACAGATATGACATATATATTGGATTTAGTATTTCATGGAAAAACATAACTTTTTGTTTTTACATTCTTTTTGACCGCGACCTCAATCTTCCATGATACCAGACAGAAGAAAACAAAACAAAAAAAAAAGGAAAAACAAAACCCGTTTCCAAAAGGAGCGAATTAAAAAATTTGAAAAAATTCGCAGAGAAGTACCTTCTTTAAATTGCCAATTACGGAAGAGATCTGAGAGGGTGAAAAAAGTGGTCGAGTTTTTCGTAGAGAACGCAGAACGGCCATATATGATGTAGCAGCAGCAGCAGCACAATAGCAGCACTATTGTATCCCGAATTTTCGCACGTCCGCGGCAGGGGGATCTGACGGAAATTTGGCGCGCGTCGCTCGCAGTGTCGTTATTTTTTTGTCTTGTGCGTTGTACACTCTTTGTGGCGTTTGTGGCTAAGAGTGGCACGTGCGATACATGGATTGGTCGTTGTCACACGTATTCATGTATACTCAATGAGAAATAGATTATTATATATTGAATCGAAAGGTTAACAATACAACGTCGATTAACCTGGTATTTGTCGGTTAGCGAAAAATCGCGGATTTCCCCTTCGAAATGTTGGGAATATAACCGCGGAACACGTTCGCAATCTGAAACCGAACGAGCAACTTTTCACCGACTCTTTAAGCTCAACCTCTCCAAATAAGCTACTCGGTGGTAATAAAGAAAACAAGAAAAAATACCGATGATTTTATTGATATAACGTTAATTCCGGCAGTCGGACAGAATTAACTCGCACAGTATTTTCATATAAAAACCTTTCATCATCAAGGCTTTTTATATCCATCTATTTATCAAGTAATGTTTATTTTTGCAACGTTTCTTTTGCAGATGTGGCATTTTGCGTTTTTTTCTTTGCTGCTCGTCGGCTTTGTCGATGCGAGCACAGACAGGAAAGTAAACAAGTATGTTACTACACAAATAAATGCTAAATGGAGAGAAACTCCTGTTGTATTAGAAGTTGCGGAGTATCTCAGCGATGAAAATCCCAATTACTTTTGGAGATTTGTGGAAGCTGCTTTAGCCGCCAATGACAATCTTCTAATCTCCGGTTAGCAATGCGCTGAAAAAACATTTGGAATTTAAGAGAAAAGAAATACCAAATTGAAGAATTATTTTTAGGAACCGACAAGGAACGTTACGATAGAGCCATTCAACTTGCCAAACAGTTTCTCAGTTCTACTGAAATTGCTGTTCTTCGACTTGCACTTTCGTTGCGCATCTACTCGGCAAGGGTAGAAATGTTTTCACAAATGGCACAGAATAACAATGGATCTCAATTGGAGTGCGCAGCATTTTTAGATGTCGGTGGAAAGTTTGCCTGCTCCGTTGAAGAAATAGAGAGTCTGGTCGAGGAGGTAAGAAATTATTACAAACAGAGATCTTCATCCTTTTTTAATATCTATTTTTTCGATTTTTACTAGCTATTCTTGCATTTTGGGTTTGAGCATTTACATTTACACATCCTCCTTACATCTATTTTAAATAGCCATTGTACCTTTTTACGTCGTTCTTGTTTGTTTTTTTTTTTATATTTTAGGAAAAGTCACCTATGCGATCGCTGTATACGAGGCGTTCCATAGCAATTCGATAACAAAAAAAGAAAAGAACAAAAATTCTTAAAGAATTTTTAAACAAGCCTGCGAGATAGAACCTTGCAAGTTGCTTCCTCCCAATTTTCTATCTTTGACAAAGCGTTTTTTTTTTACAAAGCATTCCCAAAAATCACGAAACATATTTTTTTTGTAAATGTAAACAAAGCTTCCTCTATGAGAATATGGAATAATGAATATGCCAATTTTTTTCATTTTTGTTTAATCTGTAATATCTGGGGAACGATTAATCGTATCGACATCTCTAAAAAATCGAAAACGTGCGTTTTTTCATGGCTCGAAAGAATGAAAAAATGTATTCAGAATTAATTATGTAATTTCATACCACGTTTTATGTTAAAATTAACAATACATATATTTTTTTTACGGGATGCCAGCATAACATTTTCGAAAAATTTGAACGGTTATAAAATCTAATTGTTTTCAAGTCACTTTTCCGTACCCTGACATTAAAATTCGCTTCTTTTTCATGTGAGAATAATAATAATAGAAATATATGCAATTAACAAATAAACGTCGTGAGTTTGAAAGCAATGGGCGCGGTTTGAATTTTCTACAACTCTGTACGAAATTAATAATATGATTGATAATATACAAATTATAGGATAAGTAATCATAAAGTGTAGATTTATGAAAGGTAAGATCTTTGCTAACAACAGTTTCATTTGTCATAGAATAAATATAATTTAAGACATTACTTATCCATTATTTTAATACTACATTATCCATCCATGAGTACATTCTGTTGTTTGTTTTATCGCCATTAATCAAAATCTTGTGAAATTATGTCAATATCTGAATTTAATAATTCACAGAATGACCACAAGACTCTAGATACCTACAGTATTGATCATAGTTATCCAGGAGGGCAACAATCCTCGAAGCGCGCTGTGCTTTACGGTCAAATAGGAACACCGGAATTCTCGCAGTTTCACGAGAAGCTCAAGACTTTAGTCGAAACGAAAAAAATTAATTACATTTTAAGACATTACGCGAAGGTATGGATTATAATCCCAATACAATTTCTAAATCTTGAAACACTTTAATTATACTGTTTTATTTATTTAAAAAAAAAAAAAAATTAGGATCGTCCAGATCGAAAGGTCCGATTGTCGGGTTACGGTGTTGAGCTACAAATGAAATCGACCGAGTACAAAGCTACAGACGATTCGGATATCAAAGACAGCCCCGGAAAAGGCTCCGAGGCAGTGAACGAAGGTGTCGATGAGATTGATGGAATAAATTTCTCAATTCTGAAGTAAGGTCGTCTCATAATACAAACGGAAAATAATATTTGAAACCTGAAACCATCATTCGTTCCTTTCAATAATAAAATTGCTTTTTTTTTTCTTTTGTTTTAATTGAATTTCTCGATTACAAATAATATTAAAATTTGGGAAAAAGGTTGTTTACAATTGTTTATTGGCAACATAAGAGAATTTAGCATTTTTACAGGGCTATTTGTTTCACATTGTATTTATTTCTGATATATTGCTGATATTGACTTACTTTTTCTTCAGAAATATTTATCCCGACCAGCACGCCGAGCTCGACGATTTGCAGACTCATTTATTAGAAACGAGCCACGAAATCGGTGCCCTGAAAGTCTGGCAATTCCAAGAGCTCAGTCACCAAGCTGCGGAAAGAATAATTAGTGCGCCACCGAACGAAGCGATCAATGTTCTCACTGATATCGCGCAGAATTTCCCGATGCAGGCGAAATCGTTAATCCGAACCAAAGTCAGCAATGAAATGAAGAAAGAAATGAAACAGAATCAAGATATCTTCTTCGGAAGTTTGCACATCCAGCCCACAGACACTGCGCTATTCGTCAACGGTCTTTTCTTCGATTTAGAATCCATAGACGTTCTCTCACTCCTGGAATCGCTGCGAGCTGAGCTCAGGGTCATGGAGGCTCTTCACAAAATCGGTAAAAAAAATGCATTCGTATTCCGCATTCTACAACAAATATTAATCTATCTTTTGATATATAAGAGATTGACAAAAAATTTGATAAAATAAAAACATGTACATTAGAATGTAAATCGAAAATTGCTTCTTCACAGAGGAATCCTTGTGAAAGATGGAAATAATAGGAAGGCAATTTGTAATGTTCCAAATAATGTACATACGTGACTCTAGTTCATCAGCTCGAAATTTCGAAAAAATCGCGAATTTTTTTCTTTCTTTTTTTTCACTAAAATAATTCTTCCTTAGACAGAAGCTATTGTTTGAAAGAAACAAGATACAAATATCATCAGTTGGATGAATTAAATTGGTTTGTCAATGTTATAAAATATTGTAAGGTTACATTATTAATATGCATCAATTTGAATTTCAGGATTCAGCAACAAGAAAATGGACAAGATACTTGCCCTGGATCTGTCGGGAGATCCAGATAATCAAGATTTTGCTATAGACATCAGAGATTCGGCTGTAATATGGGTGAACGACGTAGAGAACGATGCCCGTTACAACAGGTGGTCGCCGGCTTTGAGCGGCTTGCTGCGTCCCACGTTTCCGGGGATGCTTCGCAACATCCGCCGAAATTTGTACAATCTCGTACTGATAATTGATCCTCTTAGCGATTCCTCGCGATCCGTTATTACATTTGCCGAATCATTGTTTTCGACTTATCTGGCTCCTCTTCGCGTGGGTTTCGTATTTGTTACCAACTACGACACTGCGGTTACCGGTTTGACCGACGCAAGTGTCGCTATCAACAACGCTTATCACTACTTCGCCGAAGCCAAAAGTTCCAAAGAAGCTCTCAATTTTTTGTTAGATGTGAGTTAATAATCAAGCAATCAATATTTCTTAAGATTTCAACAAAGTTGAAGCGCACTAGGCGAAATCACTCGCAAAATCTTTGTGATATCTTCCGTAAAGTTCTATCCTTTGATTAACAATAGTGGAAGATGATTTTTATTACAAATATCTGTTCAATGTATTTATTTAAAAAAAAAATTCCCTTCGGAAATTGTCATTAATCATTGCCCAAAATGTTAAAGTAAACGTTTATTTACCAGATTTTTTATTTGTATTTTTTTAAAATTTGTTTTGGCCTTTTTGCAGTTGGGCAACTATCTTGGAGCTCTTGGGACGGATGTCGATGACGTTAAGAGAGCGATTCAAGCCCGAGATCCCTCGGCAAACATCGATTATATTCTTGGCGAGGAATCCGAGTACGATGTTGGTCGGCATTTGGCGAGTGATTTCGTGAGACGCACGGGTTTCAAGAAGTTCCCACAGGCTTTGCTCAATGGAGTACCGTTAACGATACCAGCGAGCGAGCTTGACGCGGATTCCTTCAAGGAAACCGTCTTTTCGATGATCATGGCGCAGACTCCGTCGTTGCAAAAAGCTTTTTACAGAGGTGAACTCACCGAGGGTGACGATGTCGTTGATTTCATCATGAATCAACCAAATGTTATGCCAAGGTGAAAAGAATATGAAATTCTTAAGGTTCCATTGATTTCCGACCACAACAAAAAGCGTGTTTCATTTATATCTTTATTTATTTTTCGGTAAAAATTAATAGTACAAAAAATCTTGAGCTATTAATTGTTTCGTAACGGTATTTTGATCATGTGAAAAATTTCGGTGTCAAATACAAAATATTGTCGGAGTTGGATTATTGATAAGTAGAAAATATACAAAAATTATGTCGTAAAAAATACAATTTGTTGAATTTAAATGTTGGAATTTTTTTTTTTTACATGATCAGAATACCGATGTAGAATCGCATGGGAAGTTTGATACGATCGTTTTTTTTTAGTGATAAAAACGCCTAGTAGAACCTTGCAAATTGCTTCCTCATTATTTAGTATCTTTGACAAAGTCCTTTTTTACAAAGCTACCTCTATGTGTGCTGAACAATTTTTTTTATAAATTCATATTTGATACTCAATAATCGTGAATTTACGTGGTAAATTGCAGTCAGACATCTCAGAGTTTACAAAAGTAAAATTGTTTACGGACTTTAAAACAAAACAAAAAATTGCAATAAAATTTGAACCACTCTATCGATTCTCGGCAAATTTGGCACCAATCATGTTTCATTGTAAGTCCGTTTGTGTAGAAAATTTGTAATCTGATACACAGGCACACACATTTCGTACAAATCACTTTTCTCGACGTTTCGGACCATTCTGAATGTCCTGACATGAAAATCTCGAAAACAAAGCTTCCTCTATGAGGAAGAAAAAGAAATATAGTTTTTATTTGAAAAACTATATAAATCTATATATTTAATAATTACATCCTGTTAATTACCCGGTGACAATGTTATGATCTCTATCGAATATAGACTGAACGAGCGAGTGCTACAATCAGAAAAGAATAAGTGGCTTAATTTGATCGGCACCGTGCCCAATAACGAAGACTTTGCCACCTGGAGTCCTCAAGACACCGCAGCATGGCTGATGTCGAATATGAAATACTTGTCAGTACCACGACGAACAAGCGTTCGGCATTTGTACTCTTTCTGGATCGTGGTCGATCTCGAGATTGCGAATAGTAGACATTTATTGCGCGAGGCACTTGAGTACTTGGTGAGGAAAATTGCGATAACTTTTGTAATTAACATTTTAATATTATTCTTTCCAATCTCAAAATTTCATCAAATTCTGCATTTTTATTTCAGAATTATATTGAATTAATTGTTTTTTTTTTTTTTGCACATAAAATATTTCCTCAAATTTTGTTATTTTCATTATTATTATCATTAAAAAATCCAAAATTGCAAATTTTGTACACATTATTTTGAATTGAAAATTTCTTCAAAATCTACTTTTTTATTTGGTAAGTTTAACATTTGTGTGAATAACAAACTTACATGCAAATGCTGTATTTGATACAAATGCAAGACAGTGAAAATCTTCATTTTGAAAATGCCTGATTTAAGGAATCTAATGCGGACGTAAGGCTCACGATTCTCGTGAACAGTGATAGAGACGTAGATCCCGGAGTTGACACGATCAACAAAATCTTACTAGCAGCACTGAAATCTTTGAGCGGCGAGAAAGCTATGAGCTACGTCAATCGTTTGATAAAAGAGGAAACAGTAGAATTGATAAAGAGCGGCAATTATGATATCGAGGATGAGAATATGAAGGCTGTCGTAAAGGATCAAGACTTTGCTCTGCGTATTGAGCGTCATTACGTAAAAAATGTTCTCGAATTGGATGCTCACGCTAGAGCTATTGTTTGTAATGGTCGTGTTATCGGTCCCTTGGAAGAGGATGAAGAATTTACGACTGAAGATTTTGCTCTTTTGGAGAGATTTAGCCAGAGCACGTACGGCGATAAATTGCTGACGAATTTGATAAAGATTCAAGCCATCGAGGATGACGACGATTATGGTTAAAATTTTGCTTATTTTGAGTCTCAGGGCTTTTTTTTTCTCAATAAAAAATTATTTAATTTAATTTTGTTTTCTTTTAGAAAAGGACGAAGTGACGGATGATATGATAATGCAGATATCATCGCTTCTTGTACCCAGGCCACAGACCCGAAGTCGCTACGATGTTCCATTCCGCGGCGACGAATACAGGTAATCCAGCTAAGTTTTTAATAGATTATATCCGTTAAAAAAAATTCAAAATAGGTACTTTTTGTTTTCACATATTTTCATAAATTGATCTTTTAAGAATGTGATAAAAGCCTGTTGTCAGTATTGCAAAAATAGAGAAAGTTTTAAGGTTTTGTACGTGCTCCGTCGTAAAACATCAAAAGCATTTATCTCAAAACTACGTTTTCAAAAATTCACCCTGGTTCTAACAACAAAAGGCGTGAAATTTACAGTGAAAAAATAAATAAACTTTCTTTTTGTATCGACTTTTTTTTTTTTTTTTTAAGTAAAAAGTTTATCTCAGGGCTGAAGTGTCAATTTACCAAAAAAAAAAAATTCAAAGTGTCATCAACTTTAAACGGATCGGTCAGTTTTTATCGAAGTTAATACCTATCATTTATGTATTATTTTGTTAGCTTTTTAGTCCCATAGCTAAAACACTATGTTAATAGCTTAACTGGCTAAAAAAAAAATGTTGTATTTCATAAATTTTCCATGAAATTTCTTGAAGTTTCGACGAAAATTTCCTCCATGATAAACTAAAATTCAACAATATTTCTATGTTTCAAACGTATATAACCCCATAACCAACGACAAACAGGAAAAAGAAAAAAAAGAAAAAAAAAAAAAAAAAAAAAAAAAACATTCAAACTTCCTATTAACACACAATGAAATTTTATAGCGCGGTAAAAATCCGAGCGGCAAATCCAAACGAAGTTGCATTCAATCTAATGGCGATTGTAGATCCGGTATCTCGTGGAGCCCAAAAGTTGGGTTCAATACTCACGACCCTCCAGCGATCATTGAATTGCAACATAAAAGTATTCCTCAATTGCGTGGAGAAAAACAGTGACATGCCATTAAAAAGTTTCTACCGTTTCGTTCTTGAATCGGAGCTTCAATTTTCCGCTGATGGACAATTAGCTGGCGCCGTGGCGAAATTCACAAAGCTACCGACTTCGTCGCTCCTTACGCAGTATATTCACGCTCCGGAAAATTGGCTGGTCGAGGTTGTCAAGAGTGTCTACGATTTGGATAATATTAAACTGGATAATGTCGCAATGGGAGTTCACAGCGAATTTGAGCTTGAACATCTGCTTCTCGAGGGACATTGCTTCGAGGCTCTTATGGGTAATCCACCAAGGGGATTGCAAATTACTCTGGGCACCGATAGTCAACCTGTGATGGTCGATACGATCGTAATGGCGAATCTCGGATACTTTCAATTAAAGGCAAATCCCGGAGAGTGGATTTTGAGGCTTCGTCAAGGACGTTCGGCTGAAATTTACGATATCACGAGCGTCGACGGTCAAGACGTCATCCAAAAAGGCAACGACGTGAAAGTTTTGTTGAGCTCGTTGCGAAGTCATGTGCTGAAATTGAAGGTCTCGAAGAAACCGGACAAGATGGAAATGGATTTGCTTTCGGAGGACGAGAAGAGCTCGGGAATTTGGAACTCGATCTCCAGGTAAGCAAATGTAACCATGGTTTTTAAACAACCAACAAAAAGGCTGACGAAACACGCCTAGTGTTCTCTTTCTATCCTCTCATCCGTTCTGTTCTAGCTTTTCCATTTTTTGGTAAGCTCATCATTTCTATGTAGTTACTCGTAGATTTTTTGAATCTTGCGTTATATCGATGAGAGTCAGTACAGTCTGGTGAAACTGGTATTAAAATATGTTAATTCTTTATACAAATGTTATATTAATACGATAAAGGTAGATATAGCCTATTTGAAAACTCGATAAAAGTAAAAAATGTGGGATTTGCATTTTTTGTTGTTGTTATTTCACAGTGAAATCTACTATTGTTGCTATTACGAGGTTTGAACATTGACTAACGAGTAAATTGCCGAGACAGTTACGATGAAAAAAAGATGTTTTGTTACAGAGATTTAACCAAACTTACACTTGCGAACGATACAATCAAAAAAATAGTAATTTATAGCTACTGTAATTAATTTAACGTGTAACAAAAAAAAAAAAAAAAAAAAAAAAAACTAACTATTTACTACAAAATTGTTTAACTCAGTTCGTCACATATAATTAATATGTATCTACTTTACTATTGTTTACAACTTTAGAATGCTTGTCAATAACTTTTAAAAATTATAAATTTATTCTTCTTACGATACTTATTAGGTTTTTCATTGTTATAAATTGTTATAAATGTTTGACAGAAATTTTTTCGACACATTTCACTAGACTGTATGATGAAGAGAGTTACGTTTGAAATATTTTTCTTGTAAATCGAGAATTTTATTCTGATCTTTTTTTCTTTTTTAATTTCGAATTCAGGACATTCACGAACGGCGATGAGGCTGGTGAAACGGAGGAGAGGCTCAACATATTCTCTCTAGCTTCGGGACATCTTTACGAAAGATTCATCAAAATTATGATGCTCAGCGTGATGAAGCACACAAAAACACCTGTGAAATTTTGGTTTCTGAAGAATTACCTTTCTCCCACTTTAAAAGTAAAATTAAATACACAATTAAAATCGTATTTACATGATTAAATTTCCTCGCTAATATTACATTTTTCCAGGACTTTTTGCCGCATATGGCTGAGGAATACGGATTTGAGTACGAACTTGTGCAGTACAAGTGGCCGAGATGGCTGCATCAACAAACGGAGAAACAGCGAACGATTTGGGGATACAAAATATTGTTCCTCGATGTACTATTTCCTCTGGATGTTAAAAAAATAATATTCGTCGATGCCGATCAAGTAGTAAGAGCTGATCTCAAAGAACTCGCGAATTTAGATCTTGAGGGTGCTCCGTACGCTTATCCACCGTTTTGTGATAGTCGAAGAGAAATGGACGGATTTAGGTAATTTAAAAATTCAATTTCCTTATTATTTCATATATCATTTCCTTATCAATATTATTGAAAATTCAAAAAAAAGAAAACGAATATAATCAATGGTAAATAAAATTATATGATTATCGATATTTCAATAGATTTTGGCGACAAGGATATTGGAGGAATCATCTTCAGGGCCGAAATTATCACATCAGTGCGCTCTACGTTGTCGACTTGAAACGTTTCCGTCGCATTGCCGCGGGTGATCGACTCAGAGGCCAATATCAGGCTCTCAGTCAGGACCCCAACAGTCTTTCGAATCTCGATCAGGATCTCCCGAACAATATGATTCATCAGGTTGCCATTAAGACATTGCCACAGGAGTGGTTATGGTGCGAGACTTGGTGCGACGATTCTTCTAAAAGATACGCCAAAACTATAGACTTGGTAAGTTTTAAACAAACTTTTATTTATACATGTGATTCCTATAAAATTATAAGTATACTAGCGAATAGTCCATTTTCACAGCTTTGATCGCGAAAGCTTTCGGATTTATCCATTTGGCAACAGTTTCACGCCCATATTTATTCTTCCTCGGCCAGACGGTACTCGCGATACAGTACAACAACAAAAATAGTTAGGATTATTATACATCATTTTAAAGGGAATAGAGCGTAAAATAGAAATAATCGTAGATTCGCACATTTTAAGTCTAAGTTAAATATTTCTTAACTTTATTAGCTCATCGCACAAAGTTTTAACTCGATTTCTCACGAATATCACAACGATAAAAAAGGCGTTTCTGCTTAACGTCCGTGTAAAATTTCAGCTTGTTCACGCTATCGCTATTGCTCCCTTTGACGAGGAAGAAGAATAATTAAAATATTAATTACAATTTTTTTCATATTCTTCTAGCAATATTGAAATAATCTGTAAGACAGTTTAATGAATATTTATTCGAAATTTTGTGCAACCTTCAGTGTAACAATCCGCAAACGAAGGAAGCTAAGCTGCAGGCCGCAATACGAATACTACCCGAGTGGACGGGCTACGACGAGGAGATCAAATCACTGCAACTAAGACTCGAGAATGAGAATAGGCAACCGGAGAAAGACGATAAAGATTCAGGTACAATTATTTCTCGCTAATATTAATAATACTGGCTAAGGTTCCAGTGGGACTAATTATATTTTTTTAAAAACCCTATTTTTTTTTAGATGATACTGCTAAGCACGAAGAGCTGTGAAACCTTACCCCCCCCCCCAAGCGAAGGATGAATTTTAGCATAAATTGTACAAACATTTTTATAAGATCCTTTTGTCCGTTTTTGTACCCGTTGAGAAAGAGAGGGGGGAGAGAGAGAGAGAGAGAGAGAGAGAGAGAGAGAGAGAGAGATAGAGACAAGTGTCGTCCGAATTCGTTGTATATTGTCGACTGAGTGGTACTTGGAATTATTTGCCGAAATGCCGAAACAAATCGCATTCCACGTTAAAAAAAAAAATAATTAAAAGCTAACAGTGGAAAAAAAATCACATAAGCTATTATATTTTCTTTTTGCTCAAGAGTGAATGAAGAAAATAAATTATTTGTCCCAAATCCACATCGTGATTTATACATTACGAAACATTTCCGGAAATTTTCAAAGATTAGATTTTTTTTTTCTTTATTCTAAAAGTGAAAGGACGAAGAAAACACTTTATATATATATATTTTTTTTTAAATATATGCGTACTAAGTTCGATTTCTCGTGGCTGCGTAGAGTGCCGCGAAGTGGTCGATTTTCACATTTCATAAAAGAAAAAACGACATTTATATTTAAACGGTAAATCTTTATCACATTGATTTAAATTATAGATATTCACTTGTTCAACTGTCAGCTTGTAGGGAATATGCAAGAATATCCCTGAATTTTGCTTTCTCATAGAGGAACCTTTATTTTCATGAAATTTCTGTTTTTTTTTTTTTTTTTTTCGAGATTTTGACATTTGGGCGCCGCCACTCCTCGTCCCCGAGGTGAAATCGAACTTCTCTCACGCCAAGTTTAAAAAAAATAGTACGTGGGACGCGTGCGCGTAGATGATTCTTGATTCGTAACGTACTATATGATTTCATCACTCAAAAGTGAGAAGCGGAAGAACATTATTTATCCGAAATGCACTTCGTGATTTGTATTTCGCAAACAACTACCGGAAAATCTTAAGAAAATAATGAATAATCTCGATAGTGAAAAGACGAAAAAGGAAGAAAAAAAAACTTAAATAATCTTTTTCTCTATTCACTGAAAAGTGAAAAGAGAAATGAAAATCAAATACTTAATAGAAAATGCACTTTGTGATGAAACACATTACAAAGTAATTCCGGAAAAGGTTAATTCTGAAATAGAATTCGCTATCGCACGAGTTTTTCGGCTCTGTACAATGTATGACAGCGCGTTAGTTTTGTAAACGTATAAATAAGTGATCACCGCGATCGTCACCTCGCGTCTCGTTGCAAATCAGTTGTTTCGTGTCTGGTATATTGAATTACCGTTGTGTATTGGCATAGAATCGGTTATTATATCGTTCGAGGTCATTGCTGCGATTATAAAAGAAAAACAAGGATTTACCAAACGAGTGCTACTTCTTTTTTTCTAGGAAGATAATTCAAAGTTGCGAGAGTTAACGATCGATTACGACCTAAAGAATTAGGATTTAATTGAAAATCTCTCCGCCGATTGGAAATTGCCCGTAGCCGTAGTTGTCACTCTCGCGAAGATAGCGTAGGTGAGGTGATTTGGGTCAGTAGCCCCGTTCGTCTGCAGGCTCTTCGGCTCTATCTCTTTGTCGCGAAATTTTTTGTAAACACGCGTTATTATTCCTCCTGGTAGCGGTTAGCTCGTCAACTTATAGTCATAACATCTTCAGTCGCGATCCAACTCGGACGGGAACAATGATTTGATAAGCGTGTCTCGCTGTCACTCCGTCACACACGTGTATTTTAAGTTTCGTTTTCTCGCGTTCTCCTCTCTCGTAGCTGTGTGTTTATGTTGTGTATGTAAATTTCGAGACTAAACAGAAGGAAACCAGTTGTATGGACCACGGTCGCACAAATATCGGAATGGACGGAATCAGGAAGGACAGCTGTGAACAGTAATTTATCATGCATATTTAATCAAGAGAAAAGAAATAAAAGAGAAAAAAAGATTGTACCACCAAACTCACGTATTGTTTCTTCGTCGCTTTTACTCTGATAAATGTATAATTGATATTTGAAATTATTACGAATTACTCAATGTCCAATGCGAGGTATAATATTGTAAGTTTCGCGTCATTTTCCCCGTTGTCTCGTTCAAATTTATGTGCAGTATTTTTGAGAAATAACGACAATTAACTCATCGATGTTGTGTGTGTGTATATATATATATATATATATATATGTTAAAGCGAACATTTTTTATTTTATAAATTTCATCACGACTTTTTCTATATCCGCGGTTCTTCTATCGTTGTCGCCGCGATTTACGCGACTTTTCTTTGTTTTTTCTTGCCGTTCACTGTTTATTGATTTATATCGATCGAGACTATCAGAGATTTATTTGGGAATAAATCTTGCGACTTTATTTTGTCTGAGTGAGAGGATTTTACGTTAGGTGATTTTGATACTATCACAACCAAAAGCATCAACCTCTCTCGCTTTCACATTAGAGGCTGTTGTCGCGTGCGAAAAAAAAGGTCACGGCGACGAGGTAGATATAAAGAGTGGGAGAAATAGTCGCGACTATCGCGCGGTCACCGCATTCGTGGATAACACCTAGGAAATTTACCGTGCTCGTGTAATTAACCGCACTCCTGTCCGGTGGAAGTTTCTGTCATGGTTGAGAAGGCTCAATCGAATCGCTTGTTGACACTGCTCACTAGAAAAATAGTCTGACAAGAATGCCCAAATACAAAGAGTATTCTCTCCGTCGACAGCCACCTTTTTTTTCTCACCTAAATATTTCCGACAATTATCGAGATTTTGAGAACGGTGACTTGTTTTTTTTTTCTTTTTCTTCATATCTTTAAATCCGGTACTTTAGCATTTTTTTTTCAACTCATTGTAAAAAATCTAAGCGAGCGAAGTAAAGGATGCATCATAAAAGTTGTAGTTTTGTATGAGCTTTACAATAAAATTTTCCAAATAATTCTATCAATTTGACGACAATTTCAAGTGTAAGGTGATTTTTTTCTTTGTTTTTAACACCACTGTTATTTAGCTATAAAATTTACAGAATTTTTAGGTAATTACCGATTGAATATAAGTAATTGCTAGAATGTAGTAGCGATCGATTTTTATGAGTAAGAATATTCAAGGAAAATCGTATGCAACTTACATCAGTTAAAAGAAAAATAAGTTGTTTAAGTAGGGAAAACTTTAGTTTTCTCATGTAAAAATGACGAAATATTTCGTAACAACAAAGTAAAATATCTCCAAGTTATTTTATTTTGGAACTTTTTGAAAAATAAAACGATGAAATGATTGAAAAAATGTTGTTGCGTTAAGAAAAATGTTTTCGTGGATGTTTTACAACTGAAAGTTAGTGTTAAATTATATGGTGCAAGCTCAGCTGTCATCGTGATATCGCGTGTGGGGAGAGTTCACGTGCTCCAGATTTCACGTAAATCAGCAATACCCTTGCGCGAATCCTTAATTGCAATGATTCTCTTGCAAAATAGAAATTGCTATTCCTACTGTGCTGTTTCCTCTATTAAATCAACTCCCTCGTGATTTGCCAACTTGTCATAATTTAACATAAGAGACACATTCCTTATTTCAAGTTTAATCATTATTTCCATGACAAAATGTACATGTTTTTATTATTCATTTTTACCGCGCTCTTTCTTTTAATCAACTAATTTTTCTTTATTAACAAATCCCGCTATTAAGGAAGACATCGTGTAAAAGTGATAAGTGATGTGATAAGAAAAAAAAAAGAAAAAAAAAAAGCTTAATAGATAATCGTGGCGGGGATTTGTTTATCAAATCAATCACTGATGGAAATTTCATCGATGAGTCTATTGCGTTGAAGCGATAGGTGGAACTGAACGCTAGTTATCATTGAGAGTGGTTGAAGCTATACGGTATCTGACAATTTCCCAGGTTGTTTTGTGTGGTACGATAAAAGGCGTTAGAATGAGACGAGTGCGAGCAGGGGAGTTACCGAGAACGAGAGGGTATCACCGGATCGGTGATATCTCTCTCCGTAACTACGGAGAGTTAAGCTATCTCGCCAAACAGACTATTGGACGGTCATTCTTCCAAGATCGAGACACGCTACGTCTGCTGCCTTTTGTTTATTTAACCAGTGACGCGTGCTCTCCCTACGTTTTCCAATTCTCTTCAGTGTTGAACGCCAACTAAACCGAGGAATAACCGAGAATACGATAAATCGCCCTTACTCATCTTTCTCTATTTCTTATTTTCCTCTCAATTGCCATAAACAAGCTGCGATGGACAACGAAAAGATCAATCTGTGAGTTCGGTTTATTATCACCAATTCACTTTAATTTAACATTATCAATTTGTAAAAGTCTCACTTATAGATATTGCGGATAAAGAAATTGAAGAAAAAAACAACGAGTCAATGATCATTGAGTTTTTAAGTGCATTTTTTTTTCTTCTTTAAATAATATTTTTTTTGTCAGCCAATGAAATCTGTTTTACACGGCACCTTGCCACCTTGGCACCAATTACGACTCGCATTGTTGAGATAAGATCGTGTCTAAGAAGAATATTATATGGGTGTGTGAAAATATATCCGGTCTAGCAGAATTAAACATCTTTTTAGACTCTATCGTTTTTATTTTCCGTCACTCTTCTTTTTCAAATACTTTCTTTCCTCAGAATTGTATTTTGACTTATGCTTCGGGTATACGCGATAACGTGATACTTTTCTCCCTTCGCGATAGCTCTAAACAAAGTGACGCGTGCAAAATAAAATATATTTTTGTAGGATATTCAAGCGCGTATGATGATTTGTTTCTCAATAAAAGAAGAACAGACGAATCGGGATAGATATATCGAGACATGTAAGATTTTGAATGAAGAACATTTCTTGATTAAAAGCAAGATCAATGTGCACAATATATATACATATATATCACTGAATTAGCCAAAGAATTGGAGCAACGGTAGAAGAAACGATAAATACCACGACAAGTGTCGAGGTCGTACTGCATATAATTCAAGTACTGCTTTACGCTTATATTTTACTCCAACTTGACAAAGTCCTCGCTCGAGTTTTTTCATTAAAAATCGCAAGAACCTTCGGTGGTGTCTGTCTCTCTTGTTCCAGTTGAATCACCGGTAACTCTATTTTTTCGACTATTTCTTTATCCCACAGATAGAAATTCCCCTTGAGCGCACCTGGCCAATTAAGAAAATTATTCTCTCCGATAGGAGAACGAGATTCTCTCGCTAAACTTGTTTCGTCCACAAACGATAATCATCTTTTTAATTCATTTTACAAAAATATATTTCAAGAAAAACTAAATTATTAACTATATATATATATATATATATATAAGCTGCGAAAACTATAGAGCGCGGAAAGACATATTTTTCGAAAAAAGGAAATTTAAATAAAATTTCAATAGATGGTCGAATCTCTTTGAAAGTTTTCACAAATAAAGGTTTGAATTTTGCATACCGGCCACACGCATACGCCAAATGTCATTCGGAGATTTTTTGTAAAGCACTTTTCTCGAATGGTTTTCGACCATTCCGAGTGTCCCGACATGAAAATCTTCGGAATTATTTTTTCTTTTTTCTTTCCCACGAAAACAGAGTTTCCTCTTCTGTGGAAGCAACATTGAGATTAGAAATGTGAAAAAAAATCACAACACTCGGACTATGATATTCTTCGTCGTAGTTAGGTTTATTTAAACAACGAGTGATACACATAGTAAAGATTATAATTAAAAAAAAAACTGCTCGACACTATTAGTTTGAATTTCAGAGAAAAATTGTAATTTCCATACGACGGAAAAACAGGAAATTCTTTTCTCTCTTTTTAATGGTGACCGTGTGGCAAACTTCCTCTTCCGGGTTAAAGTTTTCTTATCGTAACGGAGAAACGTCATGACGTAGCTCGAATCCGCGAAAAGAAAAAAGAAGCGTAAATAATTAGCGACAAGCTAAATTCCGTGTGCTCGTCAATGGTGTATATCGTGTTTGGTGGCCCGCTTCGTCGGTACGGATTCGACTTTCTCGCGCGATCCATCGACAATCGTTGATGTTAGTTCGGTATCGCGACAGTCACCACACGCACGGACGCTATTTTATTGTCGCAACACGCGAATCCGGTCGCTTGCCTTCCGTATCGCGAGAGAATAACTCAACAACTCTTTTACTTTGTCCGAGCCGTATCGACCGATAACCCATTCTACGCATACCGATAGTGTACTCCAGTTGAGTTATATATTTCCATTCATCATTTTATTCACGACGCAATTCCGTTTCAAGCTTCTTCTGTCATTGTTAAATATTCTCGACTCAGTTTGTCACATAATATTTGCCGTACGGCTCAACAGTGTGCTCAACAGTGTATCATTCGATCACCTGCTTTATTCTTGTACAAGAAAACACCTTCGATAAGATTATTAACTCAATTTCTATGCTTGGAAAATACTCCAACAGTCGTTTGTAACTTCCTGTTTTAACTTTTTTTTTTCTTCTTTTTTACACTACTATAACAATTGTCTTTTCTACTTTGACCGGTGAAAAGAGTGCAATTTCATTTGATTTAATCAGGGATTTCATTATTATGCAACGACATTATTAGAGTTGCACGTTGCTGACAAATGTCATTACGGCTCGTTGAAGCTTATTCTTAACTCATTGTTACTTACGTATTGTCAATTCAATGATGCACCAACTGAATATAAGCGCATTGAGATTTAACAATCAATTGATTAATGGCTATTGGATAATAATAACAACGTTTATTCCATGATTCAGATCGTTTTATATCAATCGCAATTTTCTCTTTTTATGCTTGTTAACTCGTGTTCGAGTAACGATCGGAAAAACTTGTTAATCCAATGAATAATTATATGAAAATATTGATCCTTCAAGTTTCTCTTTTATTTTTCAATATAAAAAAAAGTTTTCAACTTAGTGAAAAAATCTCAATAAAGCAAAATCTTTTTTCTTTTTCTTTAAACAACGGTTAATTCATGTTCTTTTTATCTCTACTGTTTATCTCGTTTATTCGCTCCATTTAACCTGAATTTAATTTAATTCTAATTATGATTAATACATTCACCGCAGTTAATTATAAATGACTATAATGAATAATATCGTAGATTCGTTACAGCAAAATTATGTTGAATCGCTTGGAAAATGCCTGCTTATTGGTTCAATAATAGTGTGCGTGTAATTTTAGCAGCGCAATTTTCATTGAATTTAATTACTCCTCTTTTTACAGAACTCAATTTATGAATTTATTTCGTATTAATTCTAAATACAAAAGCTTAAGGAATTATATTGACTTAAGTTTTATTATTATGGAAAGTTAACCACCCTCGATTCGAATTCTCCGAAAAAGAGTTGATAAATATTATTTTAGTTTCCTCGGTGTTTCAAAAAGCTGCGAGTAATTTAGATTTTACCGATCTCACAGTTAACTCGGAATTTAATACCGATATATTGTTTTTTTCTTCATTTTCTTCTATATCAAAATTGCAGATAAATAAATCAAATAAATGTTATTATATTATTTTTCACAAAAATCCGTGTAATTGATTCTGTTTTAACTGAAAGAAAAAAAAAAAAAATGTCGATATTTATTTGTCGATGGATTTTGCGAGATTTATAAAACTGAAATAATTTTGATACGTCATTTCTTTTTGAAGAATCTCAAAAGGAATATATATTGTTGAACGAGAGTTTTGCCTGTGTATTATAGGGTCTTGTATCGGTGACTTTAGCTAGCTCTTTTGAATTTGTGCTTGTGTAAAGTTGGGCCATCTGTAAAATTGCTATTTCCGGTTGATTCGTGGATTCCGTAGAGTCGGGCCATGTGTACAATTGATATTGCCCGAGCACGTGTATCATTGTGCGAAATTGGAGCGTCTATAGAATTATCATTGCGCCAAGTCGAGCGTTCTGTACAATCGATCCTGTAAACTTGCTGATGCGTACAATTCAATTCTGTAGAAGCCCTCTACCAATGTCATGGATACGACAAAACAGATCGTTCACAAGTGCTTAAAACAGGAAGCGAACGTTAAAGATAAAAGTTATGTCCTATTGTTATTATTATCCGTTGGATGCAACGGAAGTGACTAGTGCGTATAGCTCGAGCGATACTGTGGACCGTATACACGACTGTACGAAGAGACCGTCGGAGTATCGTGCTCTCGGATGTCCAGATCGAATCTACTGGACGCACGGTGGACCAGTTTTTCCGGATTCCTCTGATCGCAACGGTGCGGGTATAGCGATCGCGTTTTGCTATATAACACACAGACACGCCAAGTGTGGCCGAATAGCTATGTCGTCTAGCTACGCGAGGCTCGACCTTGGTGGTTCACCGGTTCGTCGCGCCTCAACGTCCTCGACCTCGAGAAGTACACGGCGGCAACCCTGTGATTTCGAGGCCTCACACGCCGAGAGCTTCCATATGGCTTGGTATACCCGTTCCCTTCTTTTTCATTCAAAGTTTGGCGCTACCATTTTCATCAACTCCTCCGCATCCTCCGTCACAAACATTTATCTATTTTACGCTATTTTTTCTTCTTTTTTCATCATTCTCAATTACAACCAGTGTTGGAGATTTTTCAACAAAACATTATTACAATAAATAAATAAATTTGAATAACAATAACAATTGGGGTTCGAAGAGTGACAATGGAAGTTGTGGATGTGCAACGCAAAGTCGTCGACGAGAATACTACAGAATTACGGTATTTTGTTGGAAATGAGGGAGAAGAAGGGAAACGAAAGAGTCCAAGGCCATTGAGAGATTCTTCTCTCGATACCGTTACCTCTCGTTGCTCGTTACACCTAACGATGAGGCGAAAACGAGCGAGCACACGTTTCAAGCTTTCTTTTCATCAAACATGTTTTTAATCGAGATTTTCATCTTCGTATACTCAAAATGATTTAAGACGCCGAAATAAATATTGTTTTGACAAAGTGTTCGGATTTATGTGTATGTGTGTGTGTGTGTGTGTGTGTGTGTGTGTGTGTGTGTGTGTGTGTGTGTGTGTGTGATAGAGGGGCTAAAATGCACTCTGTCATAATTCGTCAATTACACAACGAAACAACTGAAATTTTTCTGCCGTATACAGTGAAATGTTTTTTTGGCCTAGTTATCGGTTAAAGGATTTTCATTTTTTTCGATTTCGACGAAATCGATATAGCAATTCAGAATTTATACAATTTATCATTTCCGCAATTTTTCTTTTAGAGAATTTAACAGTTTATCATTTTTTGAAAATTCAATCAAACAGAATTATCGAATGTTTGATATACCGTGTGGAAAGATAGAGGTTTATAAAAATATTATGACAAGTCGAGAAAATTTCAAGCATTTTCGCTCCATGAAGAAGCCAAAAATGATGAACGCGCGAAATTCTTGTTAACCTTTTTCAGGATAATGTACCGTAAAGTTGATTATTATTTCCCAAGTCGATATTTCCAAAGCCCGCATCACTTGGTATTCATTGTGGGAAAACCCTTTCAACTTTATCACCTTATTTCAATGTTTGCCAGGTGAAAAGAATTTTTTTTTACACAATAACAAGGATGGTCACACCATTCGAATGGTGCATTAAAAATATTTTCAAAATCTAATTATTGTAGTAGGAGGAAAATCCCGCTTTTCCAATAACTATTAATAATTTACAGTATCATAACTGTTGTTTTCCATAGATGCATAATCATTTGATCAATGAAATATATGAAATACTTTTTTTTACCAATTTTTCAATTTCACACCTTTTCACACGATTATTTTTAATCTTTTAAATGTACACTAAACGTATCTTAAAAGTAAAGAAAAAAATCCATTGGACATTTTTTTTTTTTAATTCATTTTTTGTTGTTTCTTTTCGTGCGTGTATAATATGTGAGGAAAAAATGTATAATTGGTGAGGAAAAACAAATAGGCGTTACAGACTAATTTCCTCTATCTCTCTCTCTCTCTCTCTCTCTCTCTCCGTCTGTCGTTTTTGCAAAAATCTCGGGATAATAGTGATTGAGCGGCTGGGTGTCACGCTGGTGCACGTTTATGATGCTGTAGCCTCCTGAATGTACAATAACACCAATAGTATACCATATTATTATCTTTACCGTAAATTTACAAGAGCAAAGTTCCATTGGACGTGACACGATATACTAATCCCTCCATACACGCAATTTATCCCTTCTTTGATGATTTGACTATTGAGTTATGAATTATCTATCGCGCAGCTCGGTTCGCTTATATTAGTCTGGTGCAACTTCGAAATCGCTCGTAGTACCATCGTATCATTATAAAGGATAGGGTCAGCCACCCGGTCCACCACCGCGGTGCTGTCGAATATCCAATTAATAACATGGAGTGAGTTTGTGTATTCATCGTTGTAATTTTTAGAAGCTTGTTTTTTTTGACGAGTACATCACCGGGAATTGAAAATAAAACCGTACGGGAACATCAGAGAGTTGAGAATGTCTAATTGAAAATTAATTTCACAATCATCGGATTAATACACGTGTTAAACCGAAAGATTCACTAATTTATTATTATGAAAATAATAAAAATTTATTTGTTCGAGTTATTTATTCATATAGAATTAAAAGAAAAAAAGGTAACAATTTTTGTTTAGTGATTAAAATTAAAAAATATATATATCTATATATTTTGCTTGGACGAAAATAAGACGCTAAGCGGATAATCGGAGTTGAACATTCCTTCGAATATTCTCATTGATAATTAATTGGACAACGTCATATAAATTAATTGATATCTTTTAATTGGCGTAATCTAATTGATACGCGCGATATACGGATTACACGTGTTGAACTTGAAAATTTCAATCACAAGTGTATTATTATGAAAATGAACAAAAAACGTTGAAAATTAAATTAATCGAATGAGTTGTTAATTGACATTAGAATAAAATAAAATTCAATTGAAGATGTTGATTTACTAATTAAAACGAAAAGGAAAATCCAAATGATATATCTAATTGATAAATTGACTGTTACACTCGGAGAATAGTTTGTTAACGGTTAACAAATCAAGTGTTGAATGTCGCGAAATGAAGCATTCAATTATTCTCATTGAATCTCAGTTGATCGAAATAACATTGAATTGTCCGAAATTAAATCTCGCTGACATTTGTCAAATAGTCAAGAGACCTTATTTGGCTCAACGTACATTTACCACCAATAACTCAATATTTCGCGATATTTGACACTTGATTCGTTGACTCTTAACAAACTCTTCTCTCGGTGTAAAAAAATAAAAGAGAAAAGAAAGAATTCATTTAAAGATAAATATTTCTTCAAACAATAATACATGACGAATAATCTATTTTCATTTAGTAGATAAATATATTTATTGAATATACAGAAATTTATTTACTATATAATTACAATGAAATATTGTATTATCTTATATGTGTCTGTTTTATTGGCAATTCCATTATCCGATAAAAAACATGCAAACAAAAATTGATGCTGTGCAGTGTGAATTGTGGTTGAATAGTCTCGACGGTTTGCAAAGTTTGCGCACGGTGGCTAAAGTTAAATCGCTCGGTCGGTGAGACAGCGAATAATACATCAATGATATATTGATAAAAGAATTCCGATTGCATTTAGTGACGTATGTTAGAGAGAAAAATTTCCAAATAAATCACACGAGATTGTTATTATTTAATGAATTGAAGACGCGGAGACGGTAAACGCTGCGGCCGATATATATGCCGCGAAATTCGTCCACGACGAATATGAAAATTCATCCGGTGATATTTATTGGAACGTAGGACGAATGAAATATCCATTAATCTTTCGTATTGCGAAGCATTCTAATGAACACGTCGCGTTTGTAATATTGCGATTCTCACGAAAGATAATAATATAAATATTGTATGACAGTCGTCGGACAATGAGAGTGTGAATAATTTGTCACTAAGCTACGGACGGTTGTTGCGCATAGATATTCGCTTGACGATATATCGAAAAGACGCGCGTGCACGCACCGCGCTTCATTTCAATGTCGTGACAATCAAGTATAAAAACGTGAACTCGGTTGCAGTCTATTAGTTTATCAAATTCGTCACATAAACGCGAAATTTCTTCGTTCGCTTTGTCGGGTTGCTCGAATTTTTACTATGTCGTGTTTTTCTTTTCTTTTCTTTTTCTTTTCAGTTTCAAGGATCAAGCAGTTTTTGGATATGGCACCAGTATTCCACCGAACAATAATGAACACGATGACGGTGACACTGCCTCGAAGAGAGTCATCTTCTGTGTTCATGGCAAGCTGTCAGGATGCTGCACCGTTGTTAAGGGTCTCGGTATCGAGTCCTCGCCAGCGGATTATCAACAAAATTCTAATTACCGTGAGAATTTATTAGTCTCTTCAAAAATGTGCATCTTCGTATTTCAACGAACAAATTCAAAGTTTACCATAGAAGCAATGAAATTTCATAATATCACTGAAAATATTCATACTCTTAAATTTTCTCCTATGTTTACATTTTTACATTTTTTTTTTTTTTTTTTTTTTTTTTTTCATATTTGACCAAAAGACTGCAAACATTGCACATTGCTTCCTCAGTAATTTCGATTTCTCACTGAGTCACCTCTTTGAGGAAGCTTATTTCTCCATTTTCGCTTCCTCCTCCTAGAGTAATTTTTTGTAAAAATTCAAACTCGCCTAAAATTTCAAGCATAATAGTCTTTTTCATCTGTAGAAACGTCCAGTTTATTTCGTGAGATCTCACGTGAGTTAGAAAAAAAAATAAATTTTACTATTTGTCGATTAATTCGAAATTCAAAACCGATAACATAGCTTTGTTTGTAATAAATGATTCAGCTCGATGGTTACAAATTTGCGAAGAGAAGATACAGAGATTTTTCAAAAAATTCCAAATTTAATAAATCTGTGCCAAATTTCAGATTTTTCTATTTCGATTAACAATATTTTCATATAAAAAAACGAAAGTAATTATAAAAAAAGAAACAAGTAGTTAAGAAAGAAAAATATTATCAAGATCTGTGACAGTTGTAAACGTTTGAACTTTTCGATATAGCTCAGCATCAACGATGCGCAGCTTTGTATTTCCGATATTCAGGCGTCTCAGAACTTTGAGTCTTCTTATATAAATTTAAAAATCAAATCAATCGAAATTAAATAAATATCCATAATCTGTGAACGACGAGTCACAGAGGTTATACGATATATGTTCGACACGAAAACCAGTACCATTATCATTACCAATTATTCGTATAACGTCGATTTGAGCGTGTAAAAAGATGCAAACAAAATTTCTGACAAATAACGCGTATTGTTGAAAATATTTCATATAAGATTGACAATCGCTATGACAGCTTTCAATAGCTTAATAATTCTTATGCAAACAGTGTAATCCGTAGAAAATACGAATCATTTCATAATACCATATTGAATTGTATTTCCAGTGGAAGACCATTGTCACAGAGAGCGAGACGAAGAGATAGATAAGAAAGCCCGCAAGAAGCTCATTATCGCTTGTATTCTATGTGTCGTGTTTATGATAGCAGAAATTGTTGGTAAGTCTATAAAATATCCTCCGTATAATGTGTATATTCAAAGTATATAGTTAGTGAAAAGAAAAAAATCTCGATCGATCGGTAAAATCATCGTTAATAAAGAGCGATCGATATTCCAACAATTCTTCTTTTTCCGTGCAGGTGGTGTTATGTCCAACAGTTTGGCAATTGCCACAGATGCAGCCCACTTGCTCACCGATTTTGCCTCTTTTCTCATATCTTTGTTCTCAATATGGATGTCCGCGAGGCCCGCCACGAGAAAAATGCCCTTCGGCTGGTATCGGGCTGAGGTAAATCTTCTCCAATTATAATAAATCAATTATTTTTAAAGTTGCAAAATAGAAATATAGGATTTTCATCATTTTCCAGTTTGCATAAAAAAGAAAAAAAAACGATCGTGGTCGCGCTAACTTTCGTAAAATCTTTCGAAAAATTTATTAGATTAATTTTTCATTTTTACAAAGCTCAACGAGGAAGTATGTTTATCAATTTTCCCTTCCTCCTAGAGATTTAGAAAAAAAAATTAAAGATTAAAAATTCTCTGAATTATGAACTCTTCGATGAATGCTCACCAAATTCAGTATCAAACAACGACACAATCCAGTACAGTGTCATGGAAAATTTTGGATGAGCTTCTTCAACCATTTTCAAGTTACAAGAATTTCAAAAATAAATTACGAAAATACAAATTTTTGATAAAATCTACTTTATCGATTTAAGTTTTATGCATCAAAGATTTGGATCAGCCGCTTGAACCGTTCTGGAGTTGTAGCATTAAAAACAAAAACGAAAAAAACAAAAAAATTACCAACATTTGAAAACTCCACAAAATCCGAAGCACTTTTCCGATTTCTGCCAAATTCATCAATACCAAACAATATTAAATATACCTTTTCACTTATGAACAACTATTTCTAACTTTCGTCAAATTTACTATGCCCATAGTAAATTTAACTACGAAAGTCAGAGGGATGATTTTACTTATTTTTTTTGTTTAAATTCAAAAACCTATAAAATCTAAATACTTGCGTATATTTTGTGAAAAACCGCGAAAAGAAAAAAATTTCATAAAAACAAAGCTTCCTCCAAGAAGAAGCAACGAGGACACAAAGTAGAACTTCTCAGATTCCCATTTCACTATTTTCCACTTTTTACTTTTCTTTGTCTACGAGGATACCCAACTTGATCAATATTATGCCTCATAAAGGGGGTGGCGTTGTAAAAAACTAGAAAATAATGGAGAAGCAATTGGTCTCTGCGATAGAAGCTATTATCTAAATACTTATAAAACCTATGAAAACAAAATTCCCGATGTAAAATCTATCGAAAAATGATTATTCCAAATTTACATTTTCGGAATAAAAAAAAATGTTATAAAATGTCTATCTTTGAAAGATCGTTAAAGAAAAATTGTAAAATATTGTATTCATTTGATAATTAAAATAATCATTAGACGGAGCATGCAAAATATTATATTCATTTGGTACTTAGAATGATGGTGATTTAAAAAAAAATTTTTTGCAGGTAATCGGAGCACTCACTTCGGTAGTTTTGATCTGGGTCGTAACGGGTATATTATTTTACCTTGCAATAGAGCGCGTAATCCATGAAAACTTCGAGCTCGACGCTGAGGTGATGCTGATCACATCGGCAGTCGGAGTTGCGGTAAATCTCGTGTTAGTTCAATCAGAAATCTATTAAAGCTTTATTTTGAACCTTTAAGTGCGGCAATAATTTTTATATTTCAGACAAAAGACCACTGGTGAGAGACCAGAGTGCATTTTCTTTTTTTTTTTTTTCTTTTATCACAGATACTTGGTGTTTTTTTTTTTAGAATGGGACTGACGCTTCATCAGCATGGACACAGTCACGGCGGAGGTGGTCACAGCCACGGATCGCACGGACATTCTCATGGCAAAGGCGACGTTACCAGTGGCAAGGAAGACAAGAGAAATATCAACGTCAGAGCTGCCTATATACACGTCCTCGGTGATTTCATTCAGAGCACCGGCGTCCTCATTGCCGCATTGATTATTTATTTCAAGGTGCGCGAAATAATAGAACGCTAAAAAAAAAAAAAAAAAAAAAATCTAGGAGCCTGAAATCTCTTCCGCACAGTCAAAGCAGAACCAAAGCCTGCATAACAAAATGGTTTTGCCCACGAAAATCCGTTTTTAGTTGTTGCTTATTTTACTAAGAAAAAAAAGTAATATTTCTTTTATTTGCATTTTCATTCTTTTGTCATATGTATGAATAAAAAAATATTGTAAATTTAACACAATTGACAAAACATGTTTCATTGTGTTATTTTACTAAAACATAACTGTCGACTTGACGAACTTTCACTATTTTCTTTGGGTCACTTATTGGAGAAAAATAAACTGTACGATACAACAATATTTTGTTAAATACATTAATTGTTATTTACTTAACGAGATTATTTTTTTTTACCAAACGCAGAACTCCGATTTTACAAAATAATTTTTTACTCTGTACTGAAAATACGTTAATTTTGATTATGGTGAGATTTTTTTTATATTTAAGAAAAAAAAGTCGAATAAACTTAACGAATTTCGACATTTTTTTGTGTCACCAATTAAACGAAAAGAATCATTGCATAGAAAGGATGTTTTTTGAAAGCAACAAACGCGAGATTATCACTTAATGAACTTAATTATTTCTTTACGGTCTATTAAAAAGTATATTAATAACTTTGTTTAATGTGTTATTTTAGCCAACCTGGCAAATTGTAGATCCAATCTGCACGTTCCTGTTCTCCGTTCTTGTGCTTTTCACCACGGTGGCAATAATCAAGGACGTTGTAAACGTCCTTATGGAGGGAACACCAAAGGGATTTGATTACGCCGAAGTCGAGAGCACGTTCATGCAAATTGGCGGTGTTGTCAAGGTGCACAATTTGAGAATATGGGCACTATCCCTGGATAAGACTGCTCTATCGGCGCATCTTGCTATAAGTGAGTAAAACATCAGTTGAATCTTTTCAACGAAGATGCAATTGCAATCGTTAAATAGATTCGAGTGCTTCGCGTCAGTGAAATCGGTCAATTTTTCTTTTTAACTATTTCTGCAAAATATTTCGTATATCGGCGTATATTCTTAATACGTATTGCAAAGATCAATGGTCACGTAACCGAGACAAACAAAAGTATACTCATTATTTTTGAATTTTTACAAAGCTACCTCTACGAGGAAGAGGAATGTTGATGAATTTTGGCTTCCACATTGTGGAAGCTTGGTAGAAAAAAAAAAAAAAAAAAGAAAAATATTCTCTGAAATATGATCTCTCCGTTGGATTCTCACGAAATTCAGTATCAAACAACGATAGATTCTATTAAAGTTTTATGGAAAATCGTAGATCAGTTACTTGTTACCGTTCTGAAATTATAGTATTTTCAAAAGAAATACGAAAATTTCAAAAGTTGATAAAATCCGAATCGCTCTACCTCGATCTTGTCGAAATTCAATACCAAAGAACATTGAACGTATCTTCGAACGGTTCTTGAGATACAACCGATTGAATTTTCGAAGCTCTGCACATAAACACACGTACGTACATACGGACATTTTTTCTACACCACTTTTCTCGACGTTTTCAACAATTCTATGTACACATATACCGACATGAAAATCTCGAAATTTGTTATTTTCTTGTTGTTTCACGAAAACAAAGCTTCCTCTGTGAGGAAGCAAAAATGAATGACCTCTGCTCACTTGGGTTCGTTACAACTAATTAAAATGTAATAAACCACGTTGAATTTTCAAGATGAAAGAAAAAAATGAGTGAAAAATAAAGGAATGACTTGTGCAATAAATAAAATTTATTTTCTAGCGCCTGGATCGAGTCCTAACGAAATTTTGCGCACGGCAACAAGAAACATTCACGATCGTTACAATTTCTTCGAGATGACACTGCAAATCGAAGAATTCAACGAACAAATGGAAAATTGTAAACAGTGCAAATCGCTACAGCAGTGAATTCCGCTTTTCGTTAATATTAACATTGAATTCACGAATAATTGTAATAAATGAATTTCGATCTTCTCAGCCGGTGGTATTTTTGTCAAATATTGGCAAAAAAGTTGCGCGCTGAGAAGTGACGATCGAGTATCGTTGCGAAAAAAAAAAATGACACGCGGTATTATCGGCAATCTACCAGTCATTAATCGTATATAAATGTTACAACAAGGCATTGTCCCCGAGTTTAATTTTCTTTATCATAGAAAAAATAGAAAACTCAAAGACTCGTACGCACAGACAAACAAACCCGTAAACTCATGTACATAAATGTGTAACTCAAGAAATCGGGTTCTCTCAAATAAATGCATTTTCGCATTCTAAGGAAAAATAAAAACAATGATATTATTAAAATTCTTTAATTGAATTATTGAACCTTCGACAAGCCTGAATAAATGAATATTCCTCTTTGTCAGCGGATGCCAAGTATTTCGAATAAAAATCTATTGAAAATACTCTTGAGATTTCATAGCAGTGAATAATTCTTTTAAAAACTCGGAATAATCAAACTTTTCTAACGATCAACTTACTTTTTTCATTGTTTAAAAGAGAACTAATAATTCCAGAATTTTTCAATAATTTTTCTTAATCATTTTTCTATATGGCAAAGTACTTTGAAATACATTTATACTCGAATACTGGCCAACCCTCTACCTTTTGAGCATCCCATAAATTAAAAAAAGGATGGAAATTACAAGTTTCTACTTTGTTTCCTCGTTATTATTTCCTATTTTCGGAAAAGCCACCTTCGTCACGATCAATTCTTCACGGAGAATGCTGTGTGAAAAATGGCAAATAATGAGGAAAAGCAACTTGCAACATTCTTCTTTATATTCTTGATTAATATAAATCATAGAAACTCTGTTTAATGAAAATTCAGTGATGAGGAGACGAAAAGTTCAAAGTCCTCTAAAATCTCATTGCTTCGATATATTATATTTTGTAAAATAATTTAACCTCATTATATATTCATTATTTTCATGCGTATATTATCAATTTTAGCGAATAACGACAACTGTTGGTGCTAAAAATTAAATGAGTTATTTGATGGTTTAAAACAACAAGAAGAGTAAGAAAGTAATTTGTCGAATGTTTTTTCTTTAGAGAAAATTCATACTTTAATTAACATATAAACTTTGGCTGAAATACTAAATTCGTTTGGCCGTAATTCGAATTTTGGCGCGCATCGCGATTCTACCGACAGAGCGTGAAACTCGCTTTTACCAGCTTGAAGAAAGTGGCCAAAATGCTGAAACCAGATGGCGCTGTTAATAAGGAAAATCAACAGACGATTCTCACGGAGAAACATCTTCTGAACGTTATGCTTCCCGATGTTCGCGATAGCCGAGAGAGACCTCCCAGCTCGTGTCACCGTTCCGCGGAGTCCTTGTCTACGGTGCTGTGCGGCGCTCGCGGCCCGAGAGAGACACTCTCTCACAGACTCTCGCGTTTTCTCTACTCTTATCTAATCTCTCGTCGCGAGAAGGACCAACAAAATCGTCACTAGTGCGTTTGTGCATCGATCATGTGCGTGTATATGTTGACCGGCAGTGACAGAAAAGTTTATTCGCGCCTAGTGCCGCGAGGCCGGAGGGTGCTTAGCCTCTGCTCTGCGTGACCGTTTTAAGTGGGAGAAGGGAAGATTTTCTACGAGACGACGACGACGACGGCCCCGGGCCAAACAAACGCAAACCTCGAGAAGGAAACAAACTCTCTCCTATACTCTTATAACTTGCATCTGTGTGCGCGTGTCTAAGTCTCTTTCGCTCTTCTAAAGGTAATGAAAAGTTTCGCACATACAAACGTCAGAGGGAGAGAGACAGAGACGGGAATATATATATTTTTTAAATATACCATTTTTTCTTTTAAACCTCCATTCACAGTCAGCGAAGTAGCTCGAAGGACTCATCTGAGAAAAAGCAAAATACGCGAAGGAAACGTTTTTGCATCAGGATTTTACGGTGGTGCTTTTGGTGTGTCTCGTTGGTCGTCAACGCGGCAAGAGAGTCGATCGAAGGCTCGTGTGTTGGGGTGGGGCGAGAAAAGAACCCCTTAAAAGGGTTGAAATTCTACGTCTCAGAAATAATTGTAACGAAAAGTCACTTAAGACCTTAGAGTTTCTCTCTCTCTCGCTCGCGTTGCAGTTGAAATAAAATCGACAGAGAGAGAGAGAGAGAGAGAGAGAGAGAGAGAGAGAGAGAGAGTGAGTGACGAATATAAACGAATATAAAAAAGGCTTGTTGCTTTGATTTGGTGTTGCCAGTTTCCAATCGTAACGTCGAACACGAGACGAGGAATTAATGAGCAGTGGAAGAGAGAAAAGAAGTCGTTACACTCTTGGATTTGTGTAGAGTGTTAGCGATTGCTGCGTTGCTCTCTTTGGTTGTGTGTGTGTGCCTGGGTGTATGTGTTAATCGCGTAGGTGGGGAACTCGTAGTGAGACAACAGATCGTGGTAGAATGAAGCAGTAGCTACGGTAGCTTAACGTTGCAACAACGTATTGGAATCATGCTTTTGTATTGAGTGTAAACAGACGGCTATCGTGTGTGTGTGTGTGTGTGTGTGTGTGTGTGTGTGTGAGTGAGAGAGAGATAGACTACGGGATATTATGACTATATTGACTTGTAACTCGACAGTTTCTTTTTTTTCTGACGCACCATCGGTTATAGAGTGAGAGAGAAATTAGAGGTGGTTTTAAGAGTGCGTGTTTTGGTGAGAGACAACGAATGGGTGGCTTTCGTAGTCAAGTCAATTGCTTTAATATTACACAAAGCACAACTTGCGTACTTTCCAAAGCATCACTGACTACGGGAAGCATCGGAATTGCAGAAAAGATTTACGTTAAAAAAAAAAGTAGTGAATGAAGTAAAAGACGTTTCAACTACTCGACTGTTAACGGGGAACTTGTGTTACACTTGACCCCGGAAGTGACCTAACGGATATTTAAAAGATATGTGTATATTTGTATGGGTTTCAAAAAGCGATGAATGAAATAAAAGGTGAAGAAATGTTTATTGAGTTTATCAAGTGGGTTTTATGTTGAACAATTGTGAGAGAGTGATCTTGAAAAATAAAGAAATTGTTGGTAGGAAGTATTATCGAAATTTTTCGCAGAATTAACGAGCTTTCTGGTGGCCAACTTTTTTTCTCAAATTGCCACGATAGCAAAGTGTGAAAAGAGATGCAGAGTTTTTGTGGATTTTTTTTTAAATAAAATCTGACAGAAGTTATATGAGAGACAAATAATTTTTGTAAATGAGGGAACCAGGGTAGAAAATAATAACGTTATTTCGTAAGAATTTCAACATTTTTTTGTTGGCAACCTTTTTTTGGAGTAGCAACGAGAAAAAAAAAGTGTAGGGATTCTCGAGTTTTTGTGGGTTTCTGATAAAATCTCACATGGAAATGATATACGGAAAGAGCTATTTTATTTCCGAGAAGTAGGACTGAAAATAATAACCCCATTTTGCAATTTATAACCAACCATTTGTGGAGTAGCAACGAAAGAAAGAAGTTTAGCATTTTTTTGGATCTCTGATAAAGCCACACTCGGGAATGGTATATGAAAAACTCTAATTTTTTTTAAAACAATAACGTTAAAAACAATATCGTAATTTCATTAGAATTTGCGAATTTTCGGTTCACCATTTTTTTTTTTTTTTTTTTTTTTAGCAGCAACAAAAGAAGGTCATAAAACAATTTTGCAGTTTTTCTGCACTTCTGATAAAGCCTGACACATAACTGATACAAGAAAAAACAATAAAAGCACGAGAGAAGCAAAAAAAGAAAAATAGTAACGAAATTTCGTAATAATTTGCAAGATTTTTCTGCTTTTTCTGGTTGATGCCGAAAGTGGAGTATTTTTATCACTGTCGGTAAAATTGTTGAAGCAGATGCCGGTTTGGTGAATTTCATAATTGAAATTAAATCTTTTTTTTTTTGTTTTCTTTTTTTTCATGACTTCGAAGCAGTAATTATCACTGGGACCAAGTAAAAAATAAGTGGAAACGTCATCGCAGTCGCCCGCAGGTGGAAAGAGAACAACACTGATGATACACACGAGAGACAAGAGAGAGATATGCTAGGTCTCTACAAATGACGGCGCATAGGAACGAGGACAAAACCGGGGGCGAGACGTGCAAGTTGATATCGAAAAGGCTGACCTAGCGCCAAGGTATTATTATTATCTTTCTCACAGTTACGAGACACACTATTATCATTTTCATTATATCGTGCAAGTTTGTGGGAGACATTGTCGGGGGAACGTATAGTTTCTGAAGCTTTGAGATGACATTTTTTTTTTTTTTTAAACCATTAGTTTTCTTTTCGTTTCGCGCTTCACGGATTTCTCTTTGATGACCGGTTTTTCCGTCAAATGAGCTTTTTCTTCTATTTTAATGGAAGTTAAGCACCGGGGTTCAAGTCGACCTACATCGCTGGTGCTTTTCACTTCGTAGATGCTGTTTTTCTATGTTTTATTATGTGCTTCGAAAGGGGACAACGGGGTAATGGCCAACACCTAAGCATACGTTGAGATTTAACTGATAAACAAAAAACTTAGACAGCGTTAAATGGAAAATCATAGTTTACTATGTTTTCTGTGCCAAGTACACGAATTTTCTTGGAAAATCACTTTGGAATTGATGTTTTAAGAATTTTTAATAAGCAATTTTCTTTATTAAAATTAGATTCTTCGGCTTCACTGATTTGCTAGAAAAAGATATATCCGTTTTTTATTATTGGTAAAATAGAATTGGTATTAAAAGATGTACGTTGGCGATTTTAATTACAGGCTTTGTCAAAGCGTTGTGATCACTAAACACACACACACGGACATTTTGTCTAAACGACTTTTCTCGACGTTCTGGGCCATTTTGAGCGTTCTGACATGAAAACAAAGCTTTCTCTTAGAGGAAGCAAAATTAAAGATATCTACGACAAGTTGTTAGTTTTTTGCGTCTTATAGCGAATTGGATTGTGTTGAGGAAGTCCTTTCGACATTGGCATAGGGTAGCATCCTGTAGACTTACTCGAGCATCACTTGTAATACTGCGCTAGGTTAGTGCCCCTTGTATACCATAGCAAAAGTCGGTTATATACACGCGGCTGTTTCCACCCTTCGCCTCGACGTATAGTCATTAACCACGAGCCAGCACTCCGATAAGATCACGTCTTAGCATAAATTTGCCCCGGGGGGGACTTCCGAATCGAGCGGAAGTTGAGTGCGAGTGGTCGAACCATGCCTCTTGTATAGCATGTACACAGTCAAGGGATGTGTGTTATAGTCTATAGAAGAACGGAACAGGCCGTCGCATCGATATTCTCTGGGTAGATAGTCCTCTCTCGGGTCTCGTATACTTGTACTTGACAGGCGCGCACACCAACGAGAAAGAGGTACACAGTGAGCGAGTGAGAAACTGGTCAACAGTACCTATAACTGTATACGTAGTACATAGCAGTACTGGTGGTACATCACCTTCGCTCTTCACTTCCCTCCTCACGAAGATAGCAAACCAAAGTAGAAAGCATGTCGGTGCACTCCGGGGTTCTAGCTGCTTCCTATAATTTCATTTAAATCATAAGATATTTATGTATTCTACTATCGTCTACATAACTCGTTGCATACTTACTGCAGTATTTCATGAAATGTTATTTATCAAACATTCCAACTCAAGAAGCAATGTCTTCGATATCGTAAATTAGGAATTTATTTCGATGAACATTTTTTTCATTTTCTTATAGATTTTTTTTTTTTGTAGTTTTTAATCTATGAAATAATGTATGATGTATTCCCAGCCAACTCAGTAAGCGTTCAACCCTGTCCCTTTCTCTCGACGATCGCACTCCTGCGCAATAATTTAATATTTTTATTTTAAATTAAAATATTAATTTAATCTTCTCGATTCGAACGGTGCTCATCTAAGGCAACAACGATTATTCATAGTTAATTGCTATCGGTAAATTATATTCACCAACGAGTCATTTCTCCGTGAATTTTTCTTCTTTTCCTTTTATTTTTAAATTACAAAATTGAATGAAAAGTCAATCGATCCGTCGCGATGCTGCCACCGCTCTCCTCTCATGTCCGCGACATCCGCGGGAACAATAGCAGTCGAATGGAGCTCGTGTCAAGAGTGGATAAAAAAATAAACCAGTTGAATTATTTTGCCAATAACAGACTACTCGATGCAATGGTAGGACGAGACCGTATAAATAGTCGAGTGTATATTTGCATGGCTAGTTATACTGTACTGTACACCACATATTTAGCTGTTGATTGGATGTATAGATATATAGAAAATTATTTTTTTTTTAAACGAGGCCGTAGCCTTCACGTTTTTTCCGTCCTCGGTTTAACCAAGATGCACCTAAACGCGCTTAGCGACTCGGTGTAAATTGGTGTTGCTCGATGTCGTAGTCTGCTTCGCATTAAGCTCCGAAGCCACCCATTATATAGCGCAATTAAACTGCTGACCGCGTGGCTAATTTCCAAGACTATCAGTGCAGACGAGCTGACGCGATTAAACGTCGCGAAAACTTTTTTTTTTTTTTTTTTTTTTTTTTTTTTTTCCCGATCTTGTCACTCTTCTCACCCTACAAAAATTAGTAGCTTGATTGCATGGAACCTTGAAGCCATTTATTTGTTTTCCAATTTTTTTTTCGCTGTCATCTTTTGCGAAGAAATTGAGGGAAAAGTCGCAATTTTTTTTTGCATTAAAAAATGAAATACTTGAGGTTTTAACAAAAATTTCATCTGAGCGCAATTAGAAGAACATTTTCTTTTGGATAGGATCTTAATAAATTTTACAAAAATTGTATAATTTATATTTTTGTTTGATAAAAGAAAACTTTATAAAAAATCTGGTGCTGTTGATATTTTATAATGATGTTTTGATCTTGGAAAAAACCTCAAGTCCGAATATTCAAAATTGTACGAGGTATAAAGTTTTCAAGTATTTTCTTACCGTTTTTTTTTTTTTTAATTTGTGTTATTAATAATTTTTCGTATAAAATAAATATATATACTTTTGTTTTTACCGGTAATGCTTTATAGATTAATGAGGACGCTTTGTGTCTGAAAATAGTTCTTCTTTCTTTATTTCAGAAGATTCAATGCGCTTACGGATTGAAACTCTCAACTTCATCGGTCATGTTCGCTATTGTTTTAGTTTATATTTATTTATTTTTACTTTTTCCAAAGCAGAAATGAAGAGACAATCCTATCATTTTGCGCTCTCGTTCCGGAAGGTCTATTTCCGTTCGATTTCAATACGTCCTTGCCGGTGTGAGCCGCCACAGCCGAGTGCTAGTGAGCTTGGCTCGAGGTTTAATCCCGTTACTCAAAGCGGCAGCCTAATCCCGGACGATATCGCTGACACTGCAGTATTAAATCGTTGTTTCGGTTGATGGACTACGTTACATGTGTGCCGGCTTGTGGTACATCTAGTCGGTAGGGATCTCCCGAATCCAATTTGTTCTCGTCTTCGCATGTGTTACTGTGACATACATGCCGAATGTATTAAGTAAATAAAGTATAAACCGGACACGTGACACTGAACGCACGAGGATGAAAACAATACATAGATGTATTGTATTATCGGCAACCAGGGGGCTTCGCTTGATCCTACTACTGGCAAAATCTGTGTATACGTGTTTCGTCGCCTTCTCATCTCCCCCTCTGAATTTTCAAAACATTTTATATCGATAATCTTAGCACGCACGGTAAAAACAAAACTCATCTTTTTTTTCTTCTACTTTCAATCAAATGTTTCTGTTTACAAACTTCCATAGATTTTTTTTTTTTTTTTTTGTTAATTTGAAACCATTTTTTGTTTGTCAATATCTAGTTATGCAAAAACAATTTCTTAAAAATCATGTACTTCTATTTTATGAAATATGGGTCACTGTAGTTTGACAATATATATGTTTCATATTTTGACAAATAATAATTTGTAAATTTAATTTAATAATTTAATTAGCCAAGTAGCTTAGAATTTACAAAAATTCGAGTATTTGCTGACATTAAAAGAAAAACATCGAAAATTGTCATAAAATTGAAACCACCCGATCGATTCTCGCCAAATTCAAGATTAATCATAGTTCAATGGTAATCCATTTGTGTAGAATATATCAGTCAGATGTATTTGTACCAAAGAAAAGTTATAGCGTGAAAGTACTTGTTTTTTTAAATATCGACTTGCCATAAAATTTGTACTGTTTGAACGATTCTCACCAAATTCAATTCCATGTATAGTCAATTTGCATAAAAAATTTCAATACAGTATCTGAAAATATGTCATAGCTAGCGTACTAACAAAGAAATTCGCAAACACATCCATACAGACATTTTTTCTAAATCACTTTTCTCGACCCTTTGAATATTTCTGAGCATCCTCACATGAAAGTCTCGAAAAAAAAAGTCTCAAAACGAAAAAAAAAGTCTCAAAAACAAAGCTACCTCTGCGAGGAAGCAAAAAAAAGGTTCGCTGCAGTTAACAAATTAGAATACGATTGTTCCGCGCCGGTTGGATCAATCGACGCTTTTTTTTTTCGTGTTAAAAATAAATTGGCGCCGCATCCAGTGTCGTAACATAGTAGACGTCGTCGTCGATTGTTCGGTGTTCTGGGAGGCCACCGGATCGAAACAGTTTTAGAGTGAGAGGCCACTGTCTCTTGCAGCAGCCAGGGGGGAAGGTCCACTTTTTGTGGCGCGCTCCCCGTTGCGCTCGACCAATTATGCTATGAGCCCCAATTTTTTCAAACACCTTTCTCCTATTTTAGTTATTCAACTCCCTTTTTTTTTCAATGCAGAGCGACACAATTAAATTATCGAACGTTTGTCTGTTGCAGATACGCGATGCATCGGAGACTGGGTCACAGCAATTACGATGGCAAAATCGCCGGCCTCTACGATCTCGAGGAGACCCTCGGGCGTGGCCACTTTGCCGTGGTCAAACTTGCCCGGCATGTCTTCACCGGAGAAAAAGTCGCTGTCAAAGTCATTGACAAGAGCAAACTCGACGAAGTCTCCAGAGCGCATCTCTTCCAAGAGGTACGATTCCCGGATTTTTTTCTTTTATACCCATTAAAAACCTAATATTTTAACTACAGTTTCTTTTTCCTGACACTGTACCGTTTTCGATATACGGAGAACATTTTTTTAAATCTTGTTTAAATCTGGATGAAATATATGAGATTAAATCTGTAATCATTTTTAGGCGTTCTTGATACTTCAAAGAACTTTCAAATAAAATGTATTCTCTTTTTTGTAGACCCAAAAAGTACCCTCTGGTATTGTTGTTTAATGCACGAATATTTCTATAAACAATTTCTAAATTTATCACTGCTATTGACAGTCTATTGCGATGAAACGAATAACAACAAAATCTGTTTTGGTATATAAACAAGTTGTGCAACAATGCAAATGCACGAGTTACAATAACCGGCTGGTATAAATTTATGAGTGGCAATTGGTAGTACTTACAAGATAAATTAATAAGAACATATTATGAATAAATAAGAAAAGCGCAGATTTTTTTATCACACGCTAAATCGCATCGTAATTTTTTTTTTTGTTTTTCAGGTGAGATGTATGAAACTTGTACAACATCCAAATGTGGTGCGTTTGTACGAGGTGATCGATACACAAACGAAACTCTACCTCATTCTGGAGCTGGGCGATGGCGGTGATCTATACGATTACATCATGCGCCATGACAGTGGTCTTAGTGAGGAGGTACGAAATCGAGCAATATACAGCATCTATGCAATCAGCGTTTATTATTCATCATCATCATCATCAACGTTTGACTTGTGCTTTTTCTCGCAACAGGTGGCGAGAACGTACTTCAGGCAGATAGTCCGTGCTATATCGTACTGTCATAGACTTCACGTGGTGCACAGAGATCTCAAGCCCGAGAATGTTGTCTTCTTCGAGAAGCTCGGCACAGTCAAGCTCACTGACTTTGGTTTCAGCAATAGATTTTGTCCGGGACAAAAGCTCGAGACATCGTGCGGTTCGCTCGCTTATTCCGCACCCGAGATATTGCTTGGAGACAGTTACGATGCACCTGCTGTCGGTTAGTACGATACAGGCTGTAATAGCCTAACTGCATGGAAAATATTCAATACTATTTCAAATTTTCAGATAAATATATATTTTGCTTCCGCATAGAGGAAGATTTGTTTTCATGACTTTTTATTTTTATTTTTTTTTATTTTTTTATTTTTTTTTCTTTTGATGTTTTCATGTTTTCAGATTCAGAATAATCCACAACGTCGTGAAAAGTGGTTTAAAAAAAAATGTCTGCGTGTTCGTGTGCAGTGTTTCCAAAATTCAAGAACCGATAACTAATGAACCGTTGAAGCGATTAAGCCGAAAATTGGCACACAAGTGAAGTAGTTGCCCCGCTTTGACTATTGTGATTTTTAACAAATTGTGGGCAGGCATTTAGATTTGATAGCTTTTTAAATATTTCTTTTTTTTTTTTAATGAGGTGAATCCTCACGAAAGATCAACGGCATTGGATCAACGGCATTGTTTATCGATACATTTTTTTTTTTTTTTTTCCTTTCACAGATGTCTGGTCATTGGGCGTTATACTTTACATGCTGGTGTGCGGTCAAGCACCCTTTCAAGAGGCAAACGACAGCGAGACACTGACCATGATCATGGATTGCAAGTACTCGATACCAGCTCATGTCTCTGAAGAGTGCAAGCGTCTAATTGCAAGGATGCTCGTACGGGAACCAGAGGGTCGTGCGACTCTCGAGGAGATCGCGGCGGACCCTTGGCTCGCGATCGGTACTGACCTCGATCCCGTGGAAGCCTTGCCTCTAGTTTCACGGCAACAGGTGTCTGACGAACATCACAATCTCATTATAACAAAAATGGTGAACGGCAATATAGCCACAAAAGAGGAGATTCTCGAGTGAGTGAACAGCTTTGTATTTTCTTAAGCGGCTAATAGTATTAAGCGGCGTTTTAATAGAACCCGATTATTTTTTCACATCTCGTTTACACAATTGGCTGGAATTTCTTCCTTTTTTCGTAGAATGTTGTTCAAATAGTATGAAGAAAATTTTAAGAATTTCAGCGTTTTTCCAATAAACAATCATTTATAAAAAAATCTTTTCAAGCTCAAAATGCTTAAAAATCCGTAAAAAAAAAAAAAATTATACCATCAATATTTATAATGATCTCATGAAGATGAAAAAGCTAGATAAAAAGAACAAACACGCTTTTTCTAATCCATGTCCTTAACAACATGAACTTCAAGGATTAAAAAATAAAATGAATAATTCTGTACGATAGAATTATCTGAAAAATGAAATGTCAACTTTTTTGCCAGTTTTTCAAAAATAATAATACTAGAAAGTTATTACAAATTAGAAAATAAAGAATGTCCAACGTTTCATTAAAAACATTTTTTTAAATATGAAATGATCTCTGATGCTCTGAATAAAATTTTTAATATATTTTATAAACGGTCGAAAGGTCGGGCTATTTAGATATACTAGAGTTAGGCGGTCTCCTTTTATCAAATTTGACATTTGACATAAAAAAAAAGATTCGATATGTGAACTTGGCTCCGTGTATCTGACGACATTGGCGACCAATCGGAGTACGAATAAAACGGTTACAATGCCTGCGATCTTTTGTTCCATCAACTTTTTAGAAGGAAAAAAAGAAGATTTTCGTACAAATGTTGTGCAATAGACTTAAGAAGTTCCAAGAACCTCATACGAACAGTTCTACAAAAACAGCGCGAAAAAATTCTCGAAACTTTAAACAAAAATCATAGGTTTTCGAAGGAAAATCATAAAATAAATTTCATATAAAAAAAGCTATACATCGAATTCGTCAAACTATTTTTTATTGCTACATTATTAATAGCTTGTTTGCATTGTTATGATATTATTCAAAATCAATGTTTTCCGTATTTTCAATGACGTTGATTTTTCTCATGTAATACAATTTTTAATGTTCAGATTTTTCTCCAATTCAGATTGTCATCATAAATTAAACTTTTGGTTTAGTTAATATCTCGTTAATAATTATACTTATACTGTGTTGATCGTTAATTCCAAGTAATCAAGTAAAACCCTAAAAACGAAAATAAAACAGGCATTAAATGTTACGTTTCTACAAAATTTACAGCGCTATATCTATGCAATTTATGTTATAACAGAGCCCTCGACAAGAACGAGTACAACCATATCACAGCAACGTATTTCCTGCTAGCGGAGAGGAAATTACGTGCGCACAGGCAGGAACTGGTGCAAAAGACAAGACCGGAGATGCTTGACGTCTCTTCCAGGTAAGTTTTCAATTAATCGCTCAAACAGAATGAAATTATCATGTGAATTAATATGAGTACTTTGATTTTCTTTTTTTTCGTTTTCAGTCGTCAGAACGATTTGACCGCGAACGATCTACGCTCCGATCAAAATACACTAAGCAGCGTGAACCAGTCGCTGTTGACAGTACCGCGCACACCGGGAGACGTGCCCCAGGTACGTAGCGAACCGCATCTCTATCGCTGCCCCAGATAGTCTTCTGTTTATATTTATACCGTGGAGATTGATGCTTTCCGTTCGAATCACACAAACAACATAGAGCTTCTTTTTCTCCAGCAAAAAAAAGAGGGAATCTAATTATCTCAAATATATGTACATAATGTATAGAAAACTCAAGAATAATGTGTCGTAAATTTTATTCCTGATATATATATATATATATATATATATATATATATATGGACTACTGGACAATGAAGATAAGATTTTATTCACGGTTTATATTTTTCTTCGTCTCACCCGTGCATTCTGCGCGTCCATTTCCTCTTAATTTATCAATGCGAGCTGACAAACGGGTGACCTGACCTATTGCATGACAATGACGAAGAAAAAAAAAAAAGCCAATTGTATAAGTGCACTGTTCACGCAATTTTTTGCCTTACCGATCGTTGCTTTGTAGCGTAAGTAAGCCGCGTACGATAATTTCACGCTAAATTTTCGATTTATTTGATAATTATAATTTTTTGAGGGTTAACTATTTCATTGGTTACATCTTATTTATGTTATAGACATCTTAATGGAATGTATGTTTGACGAGTCAAGTGCACATCTAGACGCGCTTTACACCACTCAAAATAGCACTGAATATTCAAAAAATCATTTTTGCATAAAGCATGCGTAAAGCATTCAAAAATAATATTAATGGCAATTTCCAATCATGTACATTTTTTAATTCATTTTCCATAAATAATCATCCTTTTAAACATCCATAAAATTTGCTCTGTTGATTTCGAAAAAACTATAAAATTCAAGTTATATTGAAAAATCAAAGCGATAAAGTCTTCCGAATTGAGTCTCGAATTATGAATCATATAAAATTGAAGCTAAATTGGTGAACTATATTTGACTCGTCTCTGCCGCAATCAATGGCCGCTACACTCTCGATCTAGCCATATGGAGTCTATTGCATGACGGCAGGCAAAAAAAAAAAAAAAAAAAAAAAAAAAAAAAAAAAAAAAAAAACTGCCCGCGAGACCCTTAAAAAAAACAAGCAACACAGTTGGATTGTTCTCGGTTGCAGAACGCGCGTACGCGCAAATGCAGCATCGTCCAGGAGGAAGAGGACGAGGACGACGTGTCCTCGTGTTCAGGCAGGGACGAGAACAATTCTTCCCTGAGTTCTTTCAACAGGAGAGGTTCTCGCTCCGAAGGAAAGCTCTCTCACATACTCCAGGAGAGACTGTCACAATTACCAGTTGAAATATCGCACGTAGCTCCAAAAGCGCCTCTGCGTCACGTTGCTGCACATTTGGAGCGAAAAGTCAAGGACGAGACATCATCGCCGGGGCACACATTCACCGTCGTTAAAGTTGGAACAACAGTTCCATCGGCGCGTTCCTACGGAACGGTAAAGGTCGCGCTAAACGTCACAACGAAAATAAAATCAACTAATTCGCCGTCGGTCGCTGCAATATCATCGAGCTGGTCGAGAAAACCGTTATGTTCGGATCCAGAGAGCAGACCAAAGTCCGTGACGGAATGTTTGAGTTCACCGGTGCCGATACCCTCGAACAAATGGCGAATGGGTTCGCAACATCGCGCCTCTGTATCACTGAGCGACTCAAAACCGAAAACCGGAGGTTCCCTCGATTGTACGTTACCGGAAACGACGATACTCACAGATTCGTCAACAGTGCCGAATCCTCTTCGAAGTTGCGGTGCGCTTGACGACAGTCAGATTCTCATACCTAAATACAAAACCATGCCTGCCTCGGGTAGTACCGCTGTTGTCGTTAATTCGCCGGGTCAATTACCGCTTAATGAGATTCTCGAGGACGGCGATACTCTCGAAAGTTGCTCGGAAACACCAGCGAAATGTCGGGTTGTAAGAAGAACCGGTTACGAGCAGCGTAGAAGCAAATTTCATAAGACACGAACGACCTCGTGCTCGAGTTCGGACGCGAGTGATGACGACAGCGAGGGTAGGAAAAAAAGGGCGCACAAATTGGGAGCATCGACGGGAAAGCCGTTACCATCGAGACGAGATAGTCACGACGATTCGAGCGATTCACAAGATCCTGGAGGAAGCGGCGGCGGCGGTGGCGGCGGCGGTGGCGGCAGTGGAAGAGGACTTGGTAATGGTGAGACTGTTCAGGAAGCTTCAAGGGCCGATACAAGAGGCGAAAAAGGCGGTAACCAAGGTGGTACTAATTCAACGACTACCGGAGCTGGTGGTAAGGTTCATCGATGCACTGAAAATCAAGCTATGACTTTTGGCAGAAGACACCGAGCCGGCAGAAGAAGAGCTGGTGAAACAAGATTACGCGAAAGTCAATCGTTGAATAGAATAACCGAGGTACAGGAGGCTGAGGTACCGACGTGTCACGTGCATTCTCGTACAGTCGTTAATACTCATCACAGCGTATCCTCCTCGTCGTCATCGTCGTCGTCGGTCTCGCGAAATCTTATTCACAGCGCTACGAGCACGATAACACAATCGGCAACTACGGTGCAGCGAGCCAAAGGTTTTGGCGCAAGATTATTGCAGAGTATGTCGCTTGGAAAATCTTCGACGCAATCGACGGAGGCTAAATATAATGGTAACGGTGTTGGTGTTAAGGAAATTCTTAAACAGACGATTCAACGTAACAACGAGGATAAATTTGTGGAAATCGTGAAAGAGGAGAAAAATTCTAAAGCTCAGAATGGATGTCCGACGATGATGATGACGACCGACAAAGAGAATGGACGCGGTTCTGTCAATCGAACTGAATGCAAAAGTCGAAAAATGCGACTTTTGAGCCGATATTTTGCTGTGCACAAGAAACTATGCGTACCATTGCCCGGCTTGTTTGGCAAAGGAAGACTTTACAAAGCTAGATCTTGCGGGAATATTGCACGAGATAGAGTCTCACCGCCTTCACCGAAATCCATGCTACTTTGTAGCGCAGCTGACGACAAGTGGCGGGAACGAAAGCAGTGGTGCGACGCTAAAAATCAACAGCACCAACAGCAGCATCGCGGCAGTGACGGTGATATTAATCAGAATCTTGGGTTAGCGCAACTCGTGCAGGACACTGTTGTGGGAAAAGGATGCGTTGGGTTACCCGCTATTTGCCATATTCATCTCGGTGATGCGTCCAAGTGCTGCAGCCTTTGTTGATATTAAACGCCCCACCAGACGCCTTGATTTAAATCAAAGGTGACGTGAACGTCCTTTTTTCGAAGGGGGCAGGTTTTTTCTTTTTTAAATTTACGATTTTTCGGAACGAAGGAACTGAAAAACTTTTGTTTATTCAAATGGGGCTTTGAATAAACAAATTTTTATTCCTTTCGCGAAATTTGCGAAATATTTTCTTTATTCTTGATGGAAAGAAATAAAACGTATAACTGGACTTTCACGTCGCTTGGATTGGCTCTGGTAAGTCGAAATCCCAGCGTTAAAAAGAGAACTCTTTTTGTTGGTTCAACTGCTCGTTGAAATGTTTATTTCTTGTTGTTAAAAACAGGTTTACCGAAAAGGCCAGCCTTTAATCATTTCTTTACTACTTTTGCGGGAATTTGAAAATTCGGAAAAACGAGATTTCTGCCGAATCTAACTGCACGGCAGAAATTCGCCAATGAAAATACTGTTCGGTTTTGCTATTGCTTTTTAATTTTTTTAATAGACAAAAAAGAGCATTCGAACACCTTAAAATTGTCAAAGAAGCGACTTTTTAGCCACAATTAGATTTTCGGACATACATTCACGGAAAGTGCTCACAAGCAGTACTTAAGGCCTGGCTGATTATGTTAAACCGTCTTTGTGAATCAGAAAAAAAAAAAAAAAAAAAAAGAAGAGGGTGAATTAACAGAGGAGGCAATTTCGACAAAACCCGCATTTTCTCAATTTTTTTAAATTAGCGCTACAGCAGTAAACTTTTTTTTTTTTAACTTCGCCTTTTAGGAAAAACTGTGTTTTTTTTTTCTTCTTTTTTCGTACGGAACAAAAGTCTCAATTAGCAGATGAACCAAAAATCATTCTAAACCAACACCGTTCCAGGCGCATGACTTCCCCTTCCATGCTTCGAATCGCTGTCATCGATCGATCGCAACGCACGTTAAACGTCGATATATATTCGAGATTCTTGGCAGACGCGAGACCCTTTGACGATAATATTAATGAGGGTTTATAAGAGCAGATAAAAGAAAGACTTGGAGCGTACCTGCCGCCACGTCCGCTACGCGGACAGTGTATCTAGTCCATGTGAACGAAACTGTATTTAATGTTGCAGAGTTTGTTAATATTATTATTATTATCATTATTATTATAAATAATATAAATTTAAGCGTATAACTTAGGATGAACGCTAAGCAATCGAAAAATTTATCTCGCGACGCGGTGAGTTGGGTACGTCGAATATTACGACGATTAATGTAATCGGAGATGGATAAATATTGTTTTGGGTCTGACTCGCTCGCGCACTAAATCCACTCTCCGGCCGTATTTGTCGTTGAGACTCGAATTTTTCCCTACCGTCCCTCGGTGCTTCCTTCAGTCCTTTTCCCCCTCGTTTCCATGAGCCCTTTACCTTCTCTGGAACAAGTAACGTTGATCGGAAGGACCGGTGCTCTTCTCTCTTTCGGTCACGTTTATCTTCCGATACCTAGGCCTCAATAATCGTGAGCCTTAATTTTTCACGTTGTCATTTTTTTTCTTCTTTTTCTAATCTATCGTTCATTCGATTATATCTATACTAATTAGGATGATTGTGAAAAAATGTTTGAAATTCCCTTATTTTATTAGGATATGAAACAGAAAAGAAAAAAAAAAGATACACGGAAGTCGCGGAACACACTTTTATGTTAACCATCGCCGCATTTCTAGTAACATTATTTCGTAACTTCTTCCGTAACTAAATGAAGTTTAAAAAACCTAAATTAGGATGATGTTTTTTAATCAAGACCAAAACGATGAATCCCTAGCAGCCCTGAATAATAAAAAATATTTTTCACAGTCATCTTAATACCGATATAAAATACGTTGTTTTGTAAGACATGTCAATATCAGTAGAACGAATTTGAATATTCAGTCATGAATTTTATAAAAAGAAAACAATTATTTGGAGGATTTGAAAAATTCGATCAGGTATCGGAAGACCAAAATATTAATTCATAATAATAAATATACTGAAGAAGTTAAGCATATTTCAACGAGAGCGCGTTTTTTTTCGTATACGAGCAATACATTGGTTTAAGTTTACTAAAAAGTGAGGATATAATTGAGTCATCGTAATCAGCGATGACTCTTTCTCTCCCTCTCTCTCTCTCGCTCTCTCTCTAAACTGTGGTCGACCAAGTTTTCGACGTAGTTTGCTAAGCAATTCGAGAATCGAGGTGGGCAAGGAAAATAAAAATAAAACGAAACGTACTATACGAGATAGCCGAATAAAGAAGAAGAAGAAGAAGAAGGCGATAGTCGATCTGCTTAAAAATCGTGCACGGACATAGCCATATACAATTTACATATGTATACACACAAATGACAACACGCCATTGCATGCGACGTTGAAGAGATTACATTTAGATGAAATGTCCGGTCGTTCCTTATACGTGGGATGTAAAAAATATCGTTACCACTTGTGAGCCGTTACTAACCGTACCAACCCTGATTGTAACAAAAGTATGTTATCGAAACGTCGTTCTTCCCGCTGGTGTACCGCAAAGCTTTATCGTATACGTGTTGTACGAAGCGTGAAAACAAAGTCGCTATAGAGAACGCGGCCAATATCTAATTGTAAAATCGTTCAAGATTATACATGATTACTATTTGTGATTCAAGATGTAATTTAAGGCGTAATTGTGAAAGCCCTCACGTGCAATTTCTATTTATATATGGGGTATTTCACGTCAAATTTACAGCCTATGACTCTCATCCCTTCGGATTTTGATAATTTTTTTTACAATAATCTGGTTGATTTTTTTCCCGATTTTTCTCACCACCATTTGAATTTTTTAAATTCATATGGTTCGACAAGCCGATTCTGAAAATGTCAATTTTTTTTTTATTTCAAAAAATATACACTGATTCTATTATTTAAAATATCATTTTTATGATAATGGGGTCTTGATATTTACTATTTTTTCGTAAATTTTTACTTTTTTTTATGTCAGAATTGGAAATTTTATTTTTTTCATCGGTCATAAAGTTTCTCATCAAGTATCAATGGATTTCAATTTTTGCGCTGCTTATAGAAATATCAGGAGGCCCGAATATCATTTTTAAATATTCTCAAATTGTCCAAACGAAAACTCGGTAAATTGTGAACCGACTTTTTTTTTTTTAATCGAAATTTTTTTTTTTTTTTTTTGTTCATGAAATCGTTTGTGGTGGACAAAAATGGGGGAAAAAAATTGAAATACGATATTTCAACTAGAATCGTATTGTTTTTGTGATTCCGCAATCGGTTTGGATCAAGGAACAGGAAAGAAAAACCCGAATGATGTATCATTTTAGACGGTAAATTATTGTTTCATGCACGAAAGAAAGAATTTTGTTTTGATGATTACGTAATTTATTATAGACAATGCGAATAACTAATTAAAAAAAGATGAAAAGTCATCGAAACGTGACAGAAATGATCGTAAACACACTCGTATTCATTTTCTAAATCGAATGGAATATCACTCCGAAGGTATTTTGAAGGATTTCTACTTTGAGGAGGATGATAATATTTTTGCCATTTAACAAATAAAAATGTAATGATAATAATTTTATTTCAGACTTCCGGTATTTCTATAAACTGCACGAAAATTAAAATCTATTAATATTTGAAAAATTTATGAGCGATGAAAAAAAAAAATTCCAATTCTGACATTAAAAGAAAAACTAAATACTTACGAAAAAATCATATTTTAAATCATAGAATCAGTGTGAATTCTATCAGATTTAAAAAAATAGCGTTTTCAGAATCAACTTTTCGAGCCTTGAAAAAATTCAAATTGTCGTGAGAAAATGTGAAAAAAAATTCCGCGACCCTATTGGATTCGAAACAAGATTATTGTAGCGAATCATCATCATTTAAATATAGCTGATTTGAAGGCTGATTTTTGTTTGCCACCTGGCATTTATACCTTTTTTTTGTTGCACCAAACAAGTAGTCAACATTTTTATTGGTTAAAAAAAAAAATTAATTTCCAAATCAATGCTAGATTAATGAGCGGCTTTCACATGGCCATGAGGACTGATAGAGGAGGGAAGCGAGTAGAGTTGGGCTGTGCCTCGGCCGCCAAAACTGATCGAATAACGTCCTGTTGCCTCCTGAAAAAAAAAAAACTTTATGTTGTCTCCTAATTCGATGAACCGTTACTGTGCGATTTGTCTTTCACCCGAAACTCCCGTTCACCTGGAAACCCCCAACCCCCCCCCCCCCCCCCCCCCCCTCCCTGTTTTTTATATGCATTTCAAACGATGCGAATATTCCGCACTCCTTGCACGGCCCAAGGATGTTTATATGTACCTATATCGAATGTACGAATACCTACTAATATGTACCGAGCCAGACGTTTATCTAGAGTAATACAACATTTATTTATTATAACGTGTCGTACGTGCGAAAAATTTTTACCTTTTCCTTTAATATTTAAATTATTTTAAACGTTTCGGTCCTGAAAATTTAGTGAACTTTAAAAAGTGTCACACAAAGGAAGATTACTTGAAAAATTCGCCTATACTAAAACTATGCCAAGAAACAACTGAGATTTTTTTGTTAAAATTTAAGCAATAATGGAATCACCCGTTCAGATTATATTAGATTAGAGCTACTTAATTATTTACAAATAAAGTGAAGTTCAAGGGTGGTTCGTAGTGAATTTAAGATGAATTTATGAAGACGTTCGGATTTCACAGGATTTAAAATTTTTCAAAAAATCGACGTCGCTGTAACACACATCAACTGTAACCACAATTGAACTGACATTATCTACACGGTCGAAGCAATATGCAGCGACGCTAGATTTTAAATTTGTTGAAGGTCCTTAGAAGGATTTGGATCTTATAACAATTTCGACTTCAAACTGCTTCTATTTTCGAAACATTTTACAAAGCGAACTAAAACTTCAGACACTTGCGTAATAACATTTCTATATATAAGGTTGACAAATTTAATGAAAATCTTGCAAGAATAAAAGGCTTTTGTAATTCATACGGTGACTTGTAAAGGATATAAATATTGTTGCCCAAGTTACACATTAAGCTCACGTTACTGTGGTTCCAATACTTGGTAGAAATGTATTAAAGCAATAAGATCGTGGAGCTTTTTGGAACTTTTTATTTATTAATTACGAAGATTTCGTGATATTTCAGCTTGTACAAGTTTTTTTTTTCCAAATAATTAAAGTAGAACCTTTCACAATTCTTTCTCATTATTCTCCACGTTTAACGCACGCTTTGTGAAAAATGGAAAACAATAAAAAAGAAATGTGGATTGTTCTACTCTGCATCGTTTTCTGAAACAGGATATTATCATAGAAAGTAAGCCAAGTATTATTGCTTATCGGACTTCATTTTATTTCACTTGACACATAATACTTGACGAACGCAATGGTGATGTACAAAAATATCTTGTGCGAAAGAGCGTGAGGCCCTTTTTTAATGACGAATGTCATATGAGCCACATAGGAACATGTTTTGCAGCATATATATTGTACAGTTTAAAACATGACATTTATTTGCTGCTTACATTTACCCGCAAGCTATGCGAACTCGCGTATCAATTATTTTCGTAGGGAAAGTTAATAAAATCGTTGGAAACTTAGGCGTATAGACGTATTTATCATACTTTTCGGCTGACAACAAAAAATTCACTGATAAAATTAAATGTTTCTGTCAAACGATTAAAATATAATATACATATCTTGATTTGAAAAAAGAAAAGAATAAAAAAGAAAATTAATTCTATCGTTTTTACCCAATATTGGTATGAAAATAATTGAATTACAATTAGGAGCCCTTCACGATGCTTTAAACTCGTAAAATCGTACGGCGAATTAGTGGAAGTCAAGTTTTTCGATAAATCTTCAACGTAGCTTTCTGCAAGGAAAACGGAACACAATTCTTTGACGAAACGTGTAATACTATATATAAGATATTAACTCAAATTAGTTATACAATTCTTATAACGAGGATTCTTCGCAGCAGAATTTCAGCCGATAATGTAAATACCTTTATGTGATCGACATTATTCATACTTTGGGAGGTTTGGACAAAAAAATCTCCGGCCCGCAGCGGTTAAACAAGCTTATATACTAAAGCTGCTAGAGTAAGAAAAGAAATATTTGTTCACGCTCTGAGATATGTTCCAGAATATCCGGAGTTGACAGAGGGCGCGAGCGAAGGGTTTCGAATCCTTATTAGCAGTCTCCTTGTTTTCTTTTTTTTCCTTTCGATAACATCGAATTTTTATTTTGATTTCGTTACGTCACAACGGCTCTCTGCTCGTCCAGGTGACGTAACGCCTTTTTGCTGTTCTCTACAAATTCCTGTGAAAAAAATTGAAGAGACCGAGGATCAAATTTTTTTTCTCTTTTTTTCTGCTAATTTTGTTCAATGTTTTAAGGAAATTTGTAGAATTTATTTTTTTTCTTACCATGAGTCCACGGCTCATGTAGTAAGGCCGACTTATTCCATCATTTTTGGCGCAATCCTCGCAGAAGCAGATGAATATCGTGTCGATTATCATCTGTAAAAGGATAAAAGCATTTTTTTTAATTCACCAGGTTGATATCTTCAAAGAAAGCCTGAATAGTAGAACTTTACGTATTGCTTCCGCATTATTTTTGAATTTTTACAAAGCTACTTCTACGAGGGTGTATGTTGATCAATTTTGGCTTCCTCATAGAGGAAGTTTCGTACAACAAAGAAATAAAGAAATCTCTAAAAGATTATATCTTTGTTGGACTCGAAACAAATTTCAAAAATGCAAATTTTTATAAAATCTCAACCACTTGATTGATTTTGCCGAAGTTCGGTATCAGAGATTGGCACACTCTATTTAACTTTTATGCTAAACTTTACATTAGTTTCGGGAATCGTTATCGAGTTATAGAATTTTTTTTTTATTACGAAAATGACAATTTCTGATGTAAAATCTTTAGTACTTTATCGATTTCGTTTAAATTTCTTATTAAGCAATGATATACTCTATTTAAAATTTATGCAACATTTTAGATCGGTTATTTCAACCGTCCTTGAGTTATAGCATTTAAAAAAAAAAAACGAAAATTTCAAAACTCCACAAAATCCGAAACGCTTTACCGATTTTATTGATATTCAATACCAACAAAAATTGAACGTATTTTCAGTTATGAAGAATTATTTAGTTAAATCGTCGAACTTTCACGGAAGATAGAGCGACCACGCCTTTTTTTTTTTTCAAAAAATTAAGAATGACATAAAATTAAAATTGCTGTTTGATTGAAAATTAGAACCATCGAAGCAGGAAAACAGCACACACACACACACACACATACATGCGGACATTTTTTCTAGACCACTTTTCTCGGCGTTTTGGCCAATTCTAAGTATACTGACATGAAAACCTCGAATTTTTTTTTTCACGAAAACAAAGTTTCCTCTATGAGAGAAGAATATTGAGAAAAGTAAAAAAACAATTTGTCTCACCTCATAAATAGATATAAAGCAGTGGGCTACGACGAAAGCGAGAAAACCCGCGATTGTAATAGGTACCCAAGGGTGTTGCAATCCGTCTTTCTTCTGGAAAAGATTTCTCATAAATATAGCTCAATCCACTCGTCATAATATTATATCAGAATTAAAGGGGTACGAAAGTATAAAAAAAAAAAATCATTTCCATCGAACGTCAATTTTCCATATAGCACAGAATATTGGAGAAAAATACGTTCATTATACTCCGTTATAATGATAATCATGGTAGAATATTGCATAACAGTTGATCACCACATTTCAATTCTCATTTTGTGAAATGTTGAAAATCTATTTTTAATAAAGTTTAACGATCAAAAAAGATTGATTTGTTTTTAATTTTTTAAGTTTGCCCAATGATTTTTCAGTATTTTATTGCAATGCTGATATTATTGGAATATTACACATTCAATGTTTTAAGTGAATATTGCAAAAATGCTAGAATACTTCAATAACTCTAGTAATATTTCCATATTTCAAAAGTTTATTTTTATAGTAGTTTGAAAACATTTCAGCGCTTTGTGATTTCCCTATTGTTATTACCTACAATTACATTTTATCAAAGTTCAGACTTATAATTAGTGATAAAGTCACGTACCCCCTTAAAATGAAATACAGTGAATTATTCATACCTGTATCAAGTAAACTCCACAAACGACTGTGAGCGCAACAACCAGTACTTTGCCCAAAAAGAGAACAAAGTCTCCGACGCTATTGATAGCTGCTACGCGGAGAATATTACTCGAAAGGGCTTGAAAAGCCTTTTGTCCGCCCGCACAAAAGCCGCATCCGTAAACGGCTGTAAATCATTCATAGACATTACAATTGCAGAAGAAATTATTTTTTTTTACATGAAAATGCAGTGATTTGCTGTTAAAATGAAAGATGGCTTTTCAAAATATTTCCCTCTTCGACGAGATACCTGCACATTTACACTCGAGAAGATAGCTCAAGCAGAAGCTGGGCCTGAGACGAACTTTTGTACGCTGCCAAATCCTAATATTGTAATTTCGAAAACCGGTCGTTTTTTTTTTGCAATCTAAAAACAGCAATATCGATAACTGTTTGGGTGTGTATGTTTGTCTGACCAAACGTTTATTATCTATAAGTTCGCAATATCTAGTTTTTCTAATTTTATCACAAGTTAGCTGATAAAATATGAAATATATATGATTTCTCACTCTTGTTTACTTAAAAATTAATCTCGCTATATCTTTTTATTAATTTTACTCTTTAGAATATTTACTTTCAATATTTTACATTAATTTTTCGATAGTCAAAAGAAAATGCCCAGAAGTTTGACAAAATATTTTGTTTGGTCACACAGAAACCTACACACTAAAGGATTTAGCGAAATAAAAATATTAATGTTCCCGATATCGGACTTGGGTTGAAATTTCAATATCGAAGGGACAGCAATATATACTTTTTTTTTTTTTCCTAGCTTCCCGTTTCTGCATGAGTTCTTTTTCAAGCGAAAAGATGAAAGGCTCTCAATGAAGAGGTACAAAAGCTTCGTTTTTTTTTTCACCGTTCTATTCAGAATTTTAGAATAAAGATTCAATTAATATTCACCGGTTTCGACGTAGGCATTTCTGGTGAGAAATTTGAGCGCGCATTCGAAGCACCATAGGCAACATTGACAGCACCAAAGGATACCTCTCGCGCAGTCGTTATCCAGACCTTTCAGGCGATTCTGAATGAAGGCAAATATCGCGCGAATTAGTCGCACTACACCGATTATCATGGCTCCGAAAGCCACGGTGCCCAGATGAAATCGAACTAAAGTATACGCGCTGCGTGTCACGGCCAATGACAGTCTTTTCTTGTCTCTGCAAAATTAAATACTTGTTTAAATTCATACTCAAAAGTCGGATAAAGTATAACTTGTATATTATGATTGAACGATTGTTTTGTTACCTGGTAAAAAACCAGCGTGCCACTGCGCCAGCCACAATCATGTGCTGGCAACCGAGGAAGAATTCACACATGACGAAGTACATGAAGAGATTATACCATCTGGCAGTCTGGGATGATAAATAATTCGTTATACTTCACATCTAAAATTAGTCTAAATAAAATACTAACTAATCATTGAGTATCGGTATTTTTTCATTTTTTATATTTTCTAATCTCTTTTGTTTGTTAAAAACTGAGATGTCCTGAAATTGGAGAACCATATGCGGAAAGCGCGACTTAAGAGGCAAGGTTAGCAATAATATATAATTATAAAAATAATGATTGCAGATTAGTTGTCTTACAATAAGTATAGCGTCTTTCTTGTAATGAAGATGATTCTTTTTGTTTTTGTACAATTCGCCTGCACTTTCGATCCAAAGCATTAAATACATCCAAACGACGAGGGACAAGCCAATTAGTAGATACGTCTGCAAGAAAAGTGTTTAACTTGCTTACAAAGAAATTCAACTGTGACGCAACATAATTTCCGCTTCACCTTATTACAGCATTATTGTTTCACGAGTGTATACGGCTAAAGGAAATAAATTCTTACGTAGACTGGTTGAAGTAACAAAATTGGCATCGAATACACGGCTTTACCAGCTTCCCTGAACAGCTGAACCACCAGAGCGATTCTTTTTCTCATAACCAGGACGACGAGAATCACTACGACCTAAAATTAAAGTTTAAAATGTCAAAATAATCAAATTTTTTGATACCTGTCAATTTCGATTTAAATTACGTGTTTGCACTAAACACACACGAATAACTTACAGTTATCCGAGATAAAAAAAAACTACAGCAATATAATTGTCAGTTTTATACGATTTTCCATGATTTTTATTGTTTGCTTCAATAGAGTCTTACGCCTAAATTCTCTGTAAATTCTATAGATAAATAACAAAAAATTGTCATCTTTTTAACGGAAAAATATTTACGGAATTTCTTTGAAAAGTTGATATAAAGCCACAACTTTTACGGTGAGACAATTATTTTGTATAGTGTTTGAGACATGAAAAAAATACAACAGTTTCCGAAGTGTTGTCCTTAAAAATATGCAAATATTCACGTAAGTACTTTCAAATATTACTCAAGCCCGACTAATTGTGAATAATATCGGAGAGGACTAGAAGAAAAAAAAAAAAAAAAAAAAGAAAGTGAGAGAATTTCTTTTATATCTCACCGCAACGATGGTCATCAGGATCGCGTAGATCATGTAAGAAGTGACGCTCGAATCTTCTTCGTAAGTAATTTTATGTGTTTCGACGGCTTTTTTTTCCTGGTACCATGCCATCCTAAAAAAATGTTTGATTGTCACTAAAAATTTAATTGCTGCTTCTTATTAACTTGCGCAGAGACGAAGCAAACATTATTTAATTACGTCGTGTTAATAATATTTACCAGAGATAGACGGTTCCTCCGGTTGACACGACAACAGAGGCAGTCAGGACGATGTAGATTACCCATTGAACAATGTAACGAAATGCGATGAGAATACAGAGGGAAATTGCTGTGCAAACAATCAAATGACTATTGAGTATTAAATTAATTACGAATTTAGAGTTGTTCGGTTGGGTAAACTATGGTTACGTACCGAGAGCAATCAGCAGCAGGTAAATCAATTCGCGCCAAGCGATGCTTAGATCTCGTGAAGCTTCCTATAAAAAATGTGTTTTATACGTCGATTTTTCTTCACACTTTCTCACATTTATTAATCGTTGATTTATCAAATTTTTTTCTTCTTTTAGATCTAAAATTCAAGATACACAATAATTCATTTTTTTATCTTAATCTGTCAACTGAAAAATCAGCGCGAAATAGTGAAAAAAAACTTTTTAAATAATTTTTAAAAATATGCGCAAGAAAAAGGATATTGTATATTCTTTATTTATTTTGTTCAGGGTGGTTTATTTGGAATTTGAATTTTGGTTATCTCTCAATTGACATGACGGTGACAAATACTCAAAAGAAAATTCTCCTAAATCATTGGTGTGTAAGAAAAAATATATATATTTAGAGGTCGCTACGGTATTTTAATGAAAGATAAATTAAGTTCATTATTTATTTCTCTTGTAGAAAGTGGTTTATTGAAATTTCGATGAATTTTTTCGCTCCTACCTAAATAACGAAAATGATTTTTTCTCATCGCACCTTTACGATAATTTGCAAAAACATACGTAAAAGAAGCTCTGCAGTCCCAGTGACTTTATTAAGGAATTGGCGCTCTCCGTTACTTTCTTCGGTACGCAACGGTTGAGGAAAGCGATGCTGAAATGTTTAATTAATTATTTAAGAAAAATTTTTTCAATAAAAATTACAGAAAATTGCTGACAGCGTTTTATACTCACTGGTCGTCCGAAGAGGAGCAATTTTTAACGCATTCTCGGGACTTGACACCATTCGCACCAACGTTCACGAGTAGATAACTGAACCATTTAATATATCAATTATACAATTGTTCGAAGATAAAATCGTTTAGACGTTTCTTATTATATATATATATATATATACAGTAGAATAAATGACTCACGGAAGTTGCGTTTTATCGGCTCCTTTGCACGCAAACAATGGATTCGTTTCCGAAGGAGTTTTTCGACCGCAAACATTCGCACAATCGTCGTAGCCGTTGATAACCCGATGAATGTCGCCCCTTTTTATCGCCGTTGTCACGAAAAAAGCCTGAAACAATCAAACGAATAAATGATTAAAAAACTATGCAATTGCAGTTGAGTTTCTTATCTAGCTATACTCACGAAACCACCGATGAGTATCATCAGAATGATCAAGGCTATTATGTCCGTGCATGATCTATCGGTCGTGAATACTCTCTCAGATTCGCCAAGCGATGGTTCCTCCTGATCCGGTGTCTAAAACATCGATGAAATCTCGGTCTGAAGAATTCAATTCTGATTCGATGGGGGGGAGATGGATTTTTAATACAAATATCATTCTAACCAATCCTTAACTAATAACTAATCCTTTTTCACAGATTCGTCAACTATGACAACGTAAAAACGTCTGTCTATTGGTATAACCGATGCATCGATAATACGAAAAATTCAAATTATTAGCTCTGAATAAAGGATCCCATTAAAATCAATGAAACCGACAAAAATTCGAATGCCATTTAAAAGCGATTAATCTTTTTATCGGGATTCTGTCCGTTTAATCGATTTCTGTCAGTTTTCATCGAAAATTCTAAACAGGGAAGGCTAACTGAGTTTTCTTATATAAGGGAATTTGATAAGTTACTTTACTTCCTAAAAAATGTGTAATCTTGATGCACGATAAACATTTTTTTCTTTTTTTCATTCGAGTGTTGCTTCTCCGAAAAAAATATATAGTTTTTTACATTAAAAAAATATTCTTTGTAATTGGGACGACTTTTCCTTAAACTTTTAGTTGCGGCAAAAAATTAAATATAAAAGTGTAAGCTTGTGACATTTACAATTTTTTTGAAACATAAGAAATGTTTTGTAATTTTTTTATTACAGGCTTAATTTTTTTTTACTAGAAAAAAAATTTTCGATGTCTGGGAAGAAAAAATATTGGAAAAAATATAAGAACGTGGATCAAGTGCGAGTCTGAACGTTAACGAGGGAATAGCGATGATGGTCATTACGTGAAGATCTCATGACTACGAAAAGACAAGAAAAAGTAAAATACACACGGTGCCCTCGTATAACGTGCATTCTCTTACCACGGGTACTACCTTCGACACCGCCTCGTCGGAGCATCCACAGCAGCCCATCTTGGATATTAAGAGCCGAGAGGACAGGGAGGATACCCGGAAAATCCTGGGTATCTTAGTTCTCTGTAGCCGCGCAGCAGCACCACCACATTCGGAAGGCTTCGGCTCTCCAGCTGGAGGTGTTGGTTCACCTTCTGAAAAATCACCAATTCAAAATTAACCCTTTTAGTGTAATTCTCACAGTATTATTCATCAATTAATAGTATTAAAAACAAGCGTTGTTGAAAAATTTAATGAATCACTATCCAAAGCGCATTATAAAAATTATAAATACATATGAGTTTGGATAATCCATTGAAATTGATTTTTTCTACTTTCACACTGTAAACATTTTTTTTTCTACAATCGGAGTGATTTGTTTTTGAAGTTAAATTAAAAAAGTAACGAAAGTGACTACTACAAACAACTAGAAAGAATTGTGGAGCCTCGACACCTGTTTTCGACCTACTACATACGAATCGAAGCTACTACAAACCACTGTGTTACGTTAGTTTCTGATATATCGCTAGTATCATCTCGAAAATCGTTTCAAGATTTTTCTAATATTCTTCGTTTCATTTGTAGTGCATTGAAAATCAACGTGGTGTCGAAAAAAATTGATTGATTAATTAATCAAGATACATGCAAGTTTTTTCCTTTCGACTACAAATGGAAATGTTTGCACTGCTATCGACCACAAAACGATTCTCCACATTTTTTCATAAGGCAGAACTTTGTTTTCGTTTAACTAAAAACGAAATAATTCTTAGCACAAACAAGTAGCCACGAGAGTCTATAAGATTGAAAAAAAAAAAAAAGATTTCTTGAAATCGGGTGCTAGGTTGACATCGCTCGTAGTGGGATGCTTTTTAACCAACCTCTGGAAATCTTGAAATTCTTTGAAAATCTTGAGCAACAATGTGAATTTATACTAAAGATATATTTTCATCGGGGAAGTAGATAAATCGACTTTTATTCTCCTAACGAATTACCGCAATATCGAGCTTTCGTGACTGACGTTCGACGTTATATCCCCTACTTTAGATTGTTATTCAGGTGGACAGTGAATCTGGCATCTTATTATGAATAGTTTCATTGACCACTGGGATCCGGAAGGCGCGCAAACGTTCTGGACGACGAATCGATCCGATATCGAACAAACTCGGTGGACACGCGATTGTATCCGCGTGCAAGCATCCACTGCTATGCATACACAATCGTTGCAATGCAGGATACACCGATGCAGCAGCTACGTATACATACAACTCGAGCCTGCAGTCCGTAGCAACGCTCTGTTTTTAACCCGTCATAATAATAGTATCTTTGCAGGGCATCGATGAGCTCGTTCCAATCTGTCACCAAGCAAAGTCTTCACATATTTATGTATAATTTAAATGGCACAGTGAATTAACAGCATTGGCAAGAAAATTTGTCTTATTTCATTTCCAAGGACTCACGAGTGCACCGATTTCGGATAATTAAAAAAATTTCGTTTCATTAAAAAAAAAACAACAACAACAAACAACAAACAAACAAATGAATTTACAGGACTTCTGAGTTGTGATCATGCAATTATCATGGTCCGAAGATAATAAAGTATAGGACGACTTCTATTTTCTTTTTTTAAATAGCAAAAACAGAAAAATTAGGTTGACAAGAAAATCTCATAAATAACACTAACAATAGTGCAAAAGAATACCTAATATTTTCCAGACTTAATCATTTTTCCATCCAATTCTTTATCGACGTATGTCTTGAATTTTTGGTCATCCTGAAGTATTTTAATTTTCCTAGGATTTTTAATAAAATAGTCATATAATTTATAACGAAAGAGGGAAAAAAAGGTTAGTAGAAAGTGTATTGCCGTACATTCGATTATTACATGGAGGATTATGCAAGTACGTTATGCGTGTACGTTTAAGAGGAGAAATTGTGTGAAGCACGATACAAATGATTTATCATGGGTATCATTTAAGCGGATATATATAACAGAGAGTATCTACTCGAGTTATTATTTTTTCTTCCTGCGGGATATAAAGGAGATGTAATATGTAAGGGTAAAGGTTTTATCACCGATTGCTCTCGAATGCGATTATAGTTAGTTGTGTACGAAATTCTATGACATATAAAAGCACGAGAGCCTCTTTGCGGACGAAAAGCGTATCCCCTAAAAGGTAGTTGACGTATTTAGGTGAGACTTATTGTTGGAAGAAGAACCGACCAAGAGGAGTAATCCGAAAGCGTACAAGTTTCACCTGGCTTTTCGTGAGTCATACGTCGACTTGACATCACTCACAAGACGTCCTGACAGTTGTATATTGCAATTCATTTCGACACGCCCGCCTTTTATTTTCTTGCCCAACGCGACACGCAATTGTCATATGAAATTAATTATACGATTGTCATGTAAAGGAGAGTAGCCTCCGTAATTCGAGTTGTCTACAAAAATTTTAACATTTTTTTAAAACTCCTTTAGCGTGTCAAGTACATCTGAAATTTCATTTACATTCCCGTAATTCTATGTTTCACCCAGAATTAACAAATTTTCCAGATTTTCATGAGAACGTTGCAAAACATTGAAAAAACACATATAGAAAAAATCTCCGGATGTGCGTGCGCGTGTGTCAATCCATTTTATTATTTCATTATCAACGAAGATTACTATTCAATGAATAGTTCTCACTGATTGTTATACATAAATTTAAAAATCCCACGATCTTGCAATAATTATGAATAACTTACAAAGTAAAAAGAAAACCGAAATTTATATACTTATAACGTCCCCAAACTTTCATCGAGAAACTTAAACAAATAATGTTATACATTTAATGGAAAAAGCTCTGTAAGTTTCTAGAGAAAAGAAAATATACATAAATAATTTGTTAGAAAATTGTATTTTTTATTATTCGTTATTAATTTGAAAAAAAGGAGAACATTCGACTAATTTGTTTCTGTCACTTGCGATTTAACAAGACAATTCGTAAAATACAAGAAAATAATAATGATGAAAGTTACAAACCGATTAATCGTTTACAAAAACTAGCACTCCGGTTTTACAATATTTTGTTCCACTGGATTACACCGTTATAAGGATAATTGTTATATTTCGAAGACATAACCATACAATCGTGTAGTAAAATTAGTATTTTTTAAGATTTCTCCATTGAAATTTTGGTAATTCTAGCTCACTCGTGTATAATTCACACGGGTCATTTAATTACAGTTGCAGACGATTTTCTCTGTAGGTCAGAAAATAAGCCGAAAATTTGAAATGGAGTGTGCCGTATGCGTGCATCGGTCAACGTCAAATCGATCCGCCTGAGTAATCAATGATAAACATTGGTACGGTACCGCAATGACTCTTTATCGTTATTGCTTATCGATTTCAAAAGAAACCGTACGAATTATACGGAGAAAATGATAGTCGCCGAGAGCTTAGCCTAGGAAAGAAAGAAAAAAGTAAGAAAAACATAAGTTATCGCACTTCTGGATCGTTTGACACACATCGTCGGCGTGGCCAACAGGTCGCGAGCCTTTAACCTCTCTCCACCCCAGTGACTAAACTGGGTTAATCGCCTCCTTAGAAAGAGCACGAATATTTTTTTAATTAAACCGTTTAGTATGCACTTTGCAGAGTATGTTGAGCAAATGCATAAGGGGATGCGTATACAGCATCATTCACACTAGACGACAACATTCTTCTTGCGTCATCTTTAGCAAACTTGTTTCAAACAATCGGATTTCTTCTTTGAATTTTTTCAAAATTATATTGCCTCGCGATTTATTTCCATAAGGCGACTCGAGACAATTTAATTTTCAAATTATTCTTATTTTCCAACCAACTCACGGAAACTTTGGATTTTTTTTAAGAAAACCGATTTTATGAAAGAGTATGCTGCCCGATGTTGGCATCATTATCAATGAAACAGACTATTTTAGTCACTGTAAAGTCACTTTTTTCTAAATCTCTGCATATAAATAAAACAAAATAAGAAAAAAACAATACAGCAAATTCATTTATATAGAAAAGGCAAATTCTCTTGTTATAGCTCACTTGGATGTATTAATTTAAGTTAAATATCTCGGAATTTGCGCGAGGGACATTTTTCAAAAGATAAAAACTGTTATAAAAATTCAACCGTTCGAGCGATTTCCGTGAAATTTTGAGGTAAACCTTGTTCCAGTCAGCAACGTTTTCTCTCAATCCTCTCAACGGATTCGCACCAAATACAATCCCAAAAACGTGGTTATACGATTGTCCACTTGGGTAGCAAATTTCAAGGAGATATCTTAAAAATTGCGACCGCTACCGTGGTATACAACGGTTTCGTACAAATCACTTTTCTCGACGTTTCAGAGCATTTTCAGTATTCTCAGATAAAAATCTCGAAAATTTTGTTTTTCACGAATACAAAGCTTCCTTTAGGGAGAAGCAAAATAATACACCGCGCGGATTGTTCAGAGAAAAAGGATAAAAAAAAGGTAAATGTTTTGAATAATTGTGAAAGCCACTGTACTGGATGAATGCATGTACAAAGAATGTAGAACTATCGTGACCAAGCGTACCAGCGGCTGTGGAAATGCTATATTATTTTTATGTTCGACACAGAAACACGCGAGAGATGCACCAGTGATGGCTCGAAAACTATGTTTAACGCTTTTATCGTCCTTACTTCCTCGTATGCGTACGAATGAGTCGGTAACGTGTAATTCTAGAATCTAGGTCGTGTAAAATAATGAAAAAATCATTCTAACAAATTTCATTTCTTTCAACATCCGGTGAAAATTTACACGTAGCTTTTAATTGTTTCTCCGTACTTGGTTTAATCCACGAGAATTCGTCTGGTACAAGCACCAAAAAAAATAAACCAAGCTTATTCGAGTCTCACTGAGAGTTCATTTGTCGCTGCTATAAATTTGAGTCTGACTCACCGGTTAACGTCGCCATAGTTTGCTCGGCGAATTACTCTTTATATCCTTTGATCGCAGTATTTTTCACTCACGCCCTTCAGGCCCTTGATATTTATATCAAATATATTTCGCTATTAAACTTTCAGGAAACTAAATCCTTTTTTCTTTTCTTTTGCTGTATTGACGAAAAAAAAAAAGTAGCCCTTGGAGGGCCAACTAAAAAAGCGACTGAAGAATCTTTCCCGTTGCGTGTTGGATATTCGAGTGGCTCGAATATCACAATCAAGTGAGTCTAGCTCGTATAAGCATGTAAATGCAGGTAAGGCTGGGTCGTTGCTTTCGTTCGTTGCAGGCCCTCGAGTTCAGACACCTGCTGTCCTTCTGCAGGAAACATAGGGGAAACCCCCAAACAACCCCCACCGCGGATACACCGACGGTCGTTGCTACCCTCATAGTTAGACTCCGATGCGATCGCTTTGGCGATAGAACCGCGACCCCCCCTTTAGTACATATTTTATAGCATAGCAGGGCATGATTTTCTATTTAATTATCACGGTGCATCAGACCGGTTTAGATTTTAATTTATGCATTGACATTAATAAATTATAATATTCTCAGATTTTCTAATGTGATATGAAAAAATGAGTAATTTATATTATTATTATTATTATAATATTCGCACGCGCCGACAGAGTGTTTAGAAAAAAATAGTATAAATGGGCCACTCGTAAAATGTTGTGTGACAAGGAAAGATGTTATTCGTCGAGTTGAGATACGATCTCAAAGTCCCGAGGCGGGGCACTACTATTCGTAGCGATGACTCGTTAATGTGTTTTGACGATGTTAATTAATGCACTGACACGTTCGACGCATACGAATACCAGAGAGAAAAGAGATCATTCCTAAAGGTAAAAAAGACTTTGAAATTGAGAATATTGTTACTTGTTATGAAAAAATATTTCTCGTTATTGATAATTCTTCAGATTTTTGCTAAGCATTATCTTATGGTATTTTTTTTCAAGGGAATAATTTTGAATTTATTTTCAGGTTTTCGATACAAAATTCAAATAATAATAATATATAATAGGCGTTGGAACGATTATGAAAATTCCAGCGATATTTATACATACATATTATCATGACAATGAGCGGATCTTTGGATGAGCTCTGTAAATCAATGCGAATCACTGAAAAGTCACCAAACGGATCGCTCAACGAGTTAAGAAAAGTGTCGCGCTATGCGTTTATCACCGCTTATATTCTAGCCATCCTCGATTATCATTATTATTATTATTTGTTAATCGATGAGCGAGCATCGCGAGTCAGTGGAAATTTGACACAGGCTTCTTGCGGTTCTGACCTCGATTCGTTGCCGGACACTTGCTTGATTCCGTGCGCATGAATCATTTGCCGCGGTCTGGCCCGCAAAAGCAATCTACGTATATTCCATATAACTTGAAAAGCACGTGTTGCATATATTTCTTTGGCATACGGAGGCCTACCGTTATTATACATACATATACATATATATATATATATTTATCAACACTGCTACCACTGATTCTCTGATTAATTAAATAAAAAATGCCTCATTGCTGAAAATCTTTTAATCACGGGAAACTATAAATCCCTTCGAGCAATCATTGCCCTGTAATAATAAGACTCGTTGCTAGTAGCCCCGGCGACATATGGTCAGCAACTAGCCAAGCGGATGCTGTGCGATATCGCTCTCGTTACGTATAATCGTCCGAGAAGTGGGCAGAAATCCTCATTAGACGAATCTGTAAGGTCACATTTATTCGGTGCCTCGATTTCTCCTGTCGTTACGTCCTCTGATTTGAGATTATATTTATGCAGAAAATTTGCATTGCCAAACAGTGAAATCTAGATTGCAAGGGTTTTCATATTTTTCCAAATATTTCTCTAAGAGACTGCAGTCTCTTTGAAGTCGGTGTTATTGAGTGTGATTTTTTTCATCCCTCTGTCATTTCAACATTGAAAATACATGGGATTTGCAAATTTTCTCATTTCAACTCTACATCTAATTGTTAGAATTATAAATGAAATTTTAATAATAAAACATTCTCTTGCACATTCTTTATTTATTGTTCGAATTTCAATTGTCAAAATTATCCTATCAGGCTGCGATGATTAAATAGATTTATTTATCTAAATGCCGGGCTATTATAATTTTAGATGAATCCAATAAATGCTATTTAATTAAAATGAAGAATTCGAGCAAAAATTGATCGAATTAGCCCCGGCGATTTGACATATATGCACTAGTCGTAAGAATGAGTAGTATCGCTCTTGTTACGTATAATCGCTCCCGCAGTCGGGAGAATTAAGCGAATCAGTGAGATCACGTTTATTCAGCGTCTCGATTTCTGCGAGTCTTTACACAGTAAAAAATAATTTTTTCAACTCCATGCGCTCTAACATTTAGTCACAGAAAATTATATTAATAGTAAGGATTTATTTTTTTGAAAAACACATAAACAATTGCACATTTTGTTGTTGTCATTTTACATATTAAAAAAAAAAATGTATTTAATGACGAAGAAACAATATGTAAAAGATCTTCATGAGATTTACTTTGTATTCGGGAGGCTTTCCCCTTGAATTGATTCTTAGAAAATATTCAGAGTGACGCGCGAGCTCTTGTTTCCGTCTCTGAGGGAGAGGCGGCTCACGGAGAGACGCCGTGACTAAATAATAATATATGTTTCATAAGCCCGCTATGAGTAATAGCGAGTGTGCTGCCCGTGAGTTGATACGAGATCCCGCCTGTATAACGGGATTACAGAGAAAAAAAAGACGAGGCGCGCATGAGGTTCGTATAGACAAGCGCACGCGGAGGAGAATCGCATACCGCAAGATATTCCTCGTTGAATGTTAAATATTGTATCTTTCTACGTACGACGAAGCTGAAGAAATTAAGAGAGATTGTAATGGGTTGGACAGCGGTAAGACGGGGTGAGCTTCGGTGGTTTGGTGTTGGCGATGGCGCTCTCGGTAAGAGCCAGTAGAACGAGAAAAAGGGAAGGAAGAAAGAAGGAAGAGGTCATTGTAAGCCTCTGCAAGCGGGAGTCAAGATCCCCAAGCGTGCAATTCGAGACACTCTTCGTCTTTGTTTATTCGCGCTCACTTTACAATGCAATATCCTACAACCGAGAGATTCCCTGTCTATTGCTAACCGGTAAAAACTACGTTTTTCATTTTACGCTCGCACCGCTCGTCAAACGAGTGCTACATTTTTAAAAGCGTTTCTATACACATTTTCATCGTTTTGTTGACTGTTCCGAAAAGTGGCTTGCGCATTGGATTGCCTTGTTAATATATAAAAAGCTGCAAAGTACAACTTTGGACATTGCTTCCTCATTAATTTTCACAAAGCTTTGTAAAAAATGAACTTTAATAAGGATGAAACAATGTCGAAAATTCTACTCTCCAGCTTTTTTTCTAATCCGTTACCTCGATATTTTTGAAAATTAAATATTAATTTCTACTCGCTTGTCAAACTTCATATATATCCATCGTGTCGTTCTCAAGTTATCGACAATTGAATTTTCATACGGTCATTCGATATAAAAAACACAAATTTCTACGAAATCTTCACTACTTTATGAATTTTGCCTAAATTTAGTATTAAACATTAAAACACTCTATTTAGGTTTTATGCAAAATTTGACTTAAACGGTTCTCGAGTTGTAGAATTTCCAAAAAAGTTACGAAAATTTAAAAACCCCATAAAATCCGAACGACTTTTCCGATTGCGGCCTAATTCAATAGCAAACAACATATTTTTGAATTTTTATTAAAATCTTAATAAACCGTAGCGAAAAAGTGTAAAAACAAAGAAAAAAAATACGAAATCTCAAAGAACGTTTCCTCGATGAATAAGCAAAACGTAAAAATGTATTATTTCATGTTTTTATCAAATAAATAACAGTAAATGTTAAGTTAAAAGTTACTCAGCGATTTGCTGAGCGTGATATTTAATAAATCAAGATGATTCACAGCGCGCAATCACTGTCGCTACCAACCGGATATATCTGATAGAAATTTCTTCTTTCTTTATTTGTTTTGTAACTTGCAACGTTTTCTCGATCTACCACATATCCACAATTGTCTGGCGTAAACTTTCCTACGAAACTTCTCCGTTCTAAATTAAACACCTGACCCAGAAAATGTATCGCGCAGTATTGAGAAAGTCGTCGGTGTAAGGTTTGAAAAACCGAGCGAGTGGCTGTGCAAAAAATGAATTGAAAATGCTGCGAGGCACTGATCCGTTTTGCTGAGCATTGGCCGCTGATAGCTAAGTTAACCCAGTCTGTATTACTTGGCCTCTGACCTTGACGCTCTCTTTTCATCTTTCAGCCAGGAGCGTAAGATGAACAATTTTAAGACTCTCGGACAAACGCATTTACTACGACGCATGTCACATTTTATAAAAGTCTTATTTTTTTACCCAACCCAATGTCATTTTTTTCCATATATTCATATTTCAGACTGTTAATGATTTATGACTGAAGATATCTGCATTCAAAAAAATTAAATTTCAAATACTCTAGGGTGGCATTAAAAAAATTGTATCGGTCTTGTTTTTTTTATTTTTTTTATTTTTTTATTTTTTTCGAAGATTCTGAAGAATGATCTCTGAGGATGATTCCCAAATACTAGATACATTATTCTCCGGTCCCGTGCACGATCTCTATCGCTTCCCAATAGTGGATATCATTTTTTTTTCTAAGCACCTCCGAGTATCCAAAATCAGATGACAAGATTTTCGATTAGGTTTCAATATATTAATATAAATATAATTTTCCAAAAATACATCAAGAAGAAGTCGGTTGATTCGACTACATCCTTGTTGTCAATTAAATTTTAAAACCTAAAATAGAAAGACAAACGTTTCGATAGACTCACCGTTTTGTAATCCAATATACTTGAACGAATATCAATTAGCACAAATATTCGTCGTAACACTCAACGATCGTACAATCACTGAGAATAACTTTTTTTTTCTTTTTCTTTTTTCAAATCGATCGACGATATTACAGTCGTCGGCTATCTCGTTGCGATAACAGTCGGAGCTGTCGATTCCTCGAAATATATATTTTCAAGCTGTTATTATTGTTATTATTATTATTATTATTATTATTATTATTATTATCGGTCACTCGTTAAAATTTATCCCAAGACGAAAAACACAAAGTCTCGATGAAAATACTGATAAGAATTAAAATGTTTGAACAATTCAAGAGAAATATAAAAAAATAATTAAACTCGCACTAATTGTAGCTATAATATTATTAATGCTTTGTTAATTAATTTATGTTACACACTTCTCCCGATAAATCATGAGCTCGTTGCGTCTCGCACGCACGAGTGACAATGAGCACTTTGATCACGACTGTTTGTTGTTTAATTGTACCGGTTGGACGAGAGACTAACCGTGTATTATGCTATACTAAAGCTATACGTTGGTACTCTCGTGTACCTACGGTCACTGTTGTATAGTCAAAACTGTACAGTGCCAGCGCTCAAAGAGCGCGTTGGAGCTGAGAAGTCGAGGTCGTGTAGTCACCGTGGTACAATGCCAACTGGAGAACGCAGGACGTTTCTGCTCGCTTCGCATGAGCGTATAGCGAAAGTCTAGAAACTCGAAACAACTCATTCCATACACACTATCTTCGTATGTTCGCTCCAAACTTTTTCGCGGCTATTCCAGACTCTCGATTAGTTATACCCGTTTAGAAAAATATTCTTTGCACTCTCTCACTCCAATTTTTTCCTCGTTTTACAGAAGAAAAAAAACGTTTATTAGCTCTGAGCTTAACATTTTTTTTTTATTCTTTAATTCAATTTAACAAAATTTCTATCACTTTTTTTTAATTGATAAAAAAAATAAATAAATCTAGTGAATTCACAATTTCGTTGTCAATTGTCTAGTTTTTAGCAGGAAGGAAAGGTAAATTTAGAAAATTCTTAATTTCTTTTTTATAAAAATAAGAGAAAATATTTAGGATCTGAAAGTCGGTTTTTTTTTTTTAAACTTGAAACGAAGAAACTTTTTCCTCAAATCTGAAAATTAAACATTTATGTGTCCCATTTTTGTCACTTTTGTACGTTGAGCAAAAAAAAAAAAATAGAAATATGGCAAATTTGGAAATTTGTTTGGAACTTGTAATTTAACTATTAATAGCACTGTAATACATTCCGAGCTGGAGAACGCAGAATCTTTTGTGCTTTGAGAGCGCACAGAGTAAACTTGAAGAGCACCGTACGCACACTCTACCGCGTTGGTTTTTGACTTTATCGCGCCTCTCGATTAGCTATCTGATAAAAAAATATATATATTTGTTTAAACTTCCTCACTGCAGGCGCGTATTTCCATCTCTGGTTTGAAACAGGATTTTTTGTTATCCGTTAGACAAGCTGCGAGTATCGATGGTTGTAAAAAGGAACACTTGGTTGTGGGGAGGCGAGGCGAGGCGAGGCGAGGCGAGGCGCGGCGCGGTGAAAAGTGGCGCCCGAGATACGAAGCTTATAGTTACCGCGCGTCACTCTAGTCTCTCCGTCGATGCTATGGGGATACCCGACCTATCCACTATAGTGATTCTGCAAAGCGTGTATCCGCCAAGCGAGGATCGGCAGTGCACGTGTGCAACGATGCCAAAGACTCTACCATCGCTCCCGCTATAAGACCTCGCGGTAATAGTTTTAACGGTGTAAAAAGAGTTACCCACAGTTTATCAGACTGCTTATCTTTAGAATATTTGTTAATCATCAGTCTCCTGACTTAACACTTTTAAACAAGGTAAGCAGAAATTTGCAGATATCTTTTTCATTGTTTTCCATTGATGACGCTCTATGGGGAAGCCAAAGTTAAAGAAACATATTTCTTCACAGATGTGAATTAAAAAATTAGGCGAAAATGTTAGAAAGGCAAGTGGTAAGAAAAAATGAAAAAACAAGATTTTTTTGTAATCTCTTTGAAGAAATGTATATTTCAATGGTGTTCTTTACAGTGTAGCAATAAGCGCGTGTTATTTATTTTTCTTCGACCACTCCCAAACATGCAATGAAATACATTTTTATGATAAAAGTTATCAATCAAAAATTGCTTGTATAGGATTTTTTAAATGTTTTTAATAGCTCACACAGACTAATGCATATTAGTCTGATAACGCGGATTGTTATTATTATTGATATAAATGATCTTATATCGATAAGAATAATGAAATTGTTGTTAACACTTTGGGATTCATTATATTTTAATATTATTGCTAATAATACAAAGAGCGATATTCCAGTGGAATAAAGCGCGATAAATGATTTCATATGAATATAATAAGATGAATAATGTGATATAAACTTGTCTTACCGTTTTAAATCGACGTGATATTTTCGGAGATTTCCGGATGCTGGAGGGATGACAGCCCGGGCTGTTGGATCTCGTTTCTAAAGCATCTTTCATCTCATCGAGTCGCGACAGTGTCGAGAACTTAGTCGACGTTATAATATGGCTCAACGGATATATCGTTCACTCTTAGTATCGCATTGGCTATTTCACATAATTATATTAATTTCTATTGCTCGTTTCGTCTGTCGTTTCGGAGAATTCGCAGCGACACGAGAAGCTTATAACGGTGTTGCGAATATGCGCGCTCGCGCCGTTCACCTGCTCTGCCTCGGACGAGGCCAAAATTACACCAAGAGGGGAATTCTCCGAGGAGGTCAGCCTCTGTCGTTTATTCGATGTACCAACGTCCGCCCGAGGCGAATTGCGCTTGCGCCTTTCGTTCAACAATATACGCGCCAAGTAACATCCCGCCGATCAACTATAAAACCGTACACCGCGCCACTATTCAATCTAATCTACGTCTTGGCAATCTTATTTTCTACACGTTAAAAACGTTGCTCCCAAAAAAATAGCCCTTTATTATTTCATTGAGCTTCTCATGCTTATTTTTCTTCTTTTAAAGGAAAACAACATGTTTACACAAAAAACACTTTTATTTTATAAATAAAAAATGCATTTGCGAGAAAAATTCGTTCATGTGCGTTAAGGAGTTTCATATTTTTTTTAAATCAACAAAAACAATCTCGTACTTATAATTATATACTTCGGGTGGTACACATTTTTTCATTGAATTTTTTTATTTTTTTTTATTTGCTTCCTCAAGAAACTTGGTTTACGTGAAAAAAAAAAAATCTTTTCCACATTTTCATGTAAATGTCTTGAGAATGTTCGAAAACATCCAGGAAAGATATTTAGAAAAATGTGCGTACGTGCGTGCGTGTGCGTGTGAATATGTAGTTTTCAGAATTGTCATGTCCTCTTTACCTACTGAAAGTAGTTGCTACTGCGGCAGTGGGACAAGATCCCTTACGGAGACTCTCGGATTACTATATGTTATATTAATACAATAAAGGAGTATTTCGACTCGTGACGAACGGATCCCGTTAATATTTCATTATATTTCCCTCGAAAGTTCTCGAGGGGTGAGTTTCTTAGCCTTCACCAATGCGAATCCAGCAAAAATATCATCGGTAATAATTCCAAGTTCCCGCGGGAAAATCCTTGAAAGTCTTAGAGACTTTTTTATGTGTCGCCATCTGTCGGAAGTAATTATTTGGACTCGGCGTAATGACGAAAACCACCTATTTTAAAAGAAATGCTCTAAGCAACTTCCGATAATTTGACAACTCAGTTGATAGAGTAGAAAAATCGAATCTATGGCGAACAGTCATAACAACCATCAAACTTTTGCGTCTAATTCTTTTTCTCAGAGTACAATGGTAACTAATAATCTGCCACAAGAGCAGGAGGGCGACAATCAAAGTATTTCCGACTGTCCTGGAATCATGTTAGAAGTCACAGCGTCGAGTGAACAGGCAATTATTAAAGACATCATTTGTAATTACAAAAGCACATTCTTCGGCCATGACCTCACGCAATGCAATATTCTTCCACAGACGGCAACAAAACAAAGAAGACTAAAAAGAGTTTTGCACTTTTCTGACGGTGATATGCTGGAATACGAATCTGAGGATGAGACTGATGCTCCAAAAGCGGAAGCTCGAGTAGCTGTAATCAATCCTGTAAGTTAGGTGACATCTGTAACTGTGTGAATCGTCCTATGAAAATGAAAATCCTCAATGTCATGAAAATATCATTGAATTTTTGGTTTACTCATTGAAAATATTATTAAGAATCGCTATCTAAATTTCTCCTTAGTGACAAAACTTTATATAGCCTTTAGCATCCAATTCTATTGATGTGTCGTATTCGTCGTGTCTGTTGGTTTACACTGTTACAAAAAGTGTGAAAAGTACTATATCGCCGATGGATATGTCGATTACATTCTTTGACCAATTATCAAAAAATTCAGCTGAAAATTATGTTAAACAATAGCAAAAGATATAATTTTCCCTCCCACCCACAAATATAATTTACAGCGGCTTCTCATAAAAAAAAATAGCTCTAGCAATGAACTTTGAGGGATGTCCGATTGAAATATGGAATAAAAATATGGAATATCGGTATTGAATAAAAATTTTCAACTATTTTTCCTTGCGATATGTAAGCATTCTGTAGATTGCGAGCCATCCATTTTGAGTAGCTTTAAAAAGAGTTTATGGTTTTTCAAATACTTGTCCAGAGTGTCAACGATATCTACAAATTATATAAAAATTTTCTAATCTCATACTTGAAAGACGAAAAAAGGTATTAACTTATTCCTTTGATAAAGCCATGAAATTGATTCTGTGTATAGAAATATTTTATTTAAAAAAGTACATTGTAAAAGGTACTTTTAAAGTTGGAACTTTTGTACAGTAAATCGTCGTCGATATACAGAAAATTAAAAGAAAACAATGAAATCTGTATTTAATTAGGCATAAAGTATGAAATTTAAACATCTAAAATAATTTATAAATGTCTCGATACTCCAAAGATCTTTGTATCCTGTATCCTGGAATAGCTTGAGATAATCCTAGAAATATTATAGGACTTTTCAGAGAAAACTCGGAATTGTATTTTTGCGATAATTTAAATTCTATTTCTGCAATTCTTCAGAAATCTCTGCCTTGGATTCCCTGGGCATGGTATCAAACCATCTGGATTGGTTCGAAGGTTCTCAATGGTTGCGACTATGTGGGCGAAGCTTTGGCCGATTTCTTAGGCATCACATCGCCGAAATACCAACTCGAAATAGACGAGTACAAACGGATTCGGGCAAGGGAGAACGAACAAAGTTCCAGACAAGATTTGGAAATGGGAGGCTGGAACGAGCGCCATCAAAACAATTTGATTGCAAATAACCAAGTTATAACCGCCGAGTAACTAAGTATTTTTCAATCATATCTCTGCCGACCAAAGTGCCTCGTTGATAATTGAAAATTTATATTCCGTTGATTATACGATGATTTTCAAGCTCTTCCATTGAAATCCGCGTTTCCAAGATTTCTTCGCTTACAACAGAACAATATTATTCAAACTGTTTTTTACTGATCCGTTAAGTGTATATTGAAGAAAGCACCAAATTCCCGCATCAATTTGCCTTCAGATAAAGCATTTTACCGAAAACATCAATATCTTTGTACATAAATTTCTATAACTAATTGTATTATATTCGTTTTATTTATAACTAGTTATTATTATTATTATTATTATTATTATTATGCAACAGTCTTTGACAATTAATACCTGGCAGTATGCATTAATCGAATATCTACCAGCAACCAAAAAATATAGTACGATCTGATCGGCCTTAACATTGTTCACGTTAATTGAGTCAATTACAAAGCAATAATTGCGTTGAAAAAATAAATTTCATTTATTTTCGCACGAGATCCTTCGAACATTTGATTAGACAGGGTTGCCACGGATCTAGAAAACCTGGGAAAATTGGACTATTAGTTGGAACTTGAGGAAAAGTAAGAAAAAAATCATGGATTTTTACGGAAAATCTTGACTTTTTGTGCAACAAATAGTTTATCTTTTAATTCCTTGCTGCACGATAATACTATATTGTTCGGCTGAATAAGCTTGTCGCTTTATTAAAACAACGTCTAACCAAATTCGATGGAAATTTAACTAAAACCCGTTGTTCATAATAATTCGCGGATAGTTAAAAAAAAAAAAAAAAAAAAGTCAGCCTGTTTAGGCTGCAATTTAATGTTTTTTACCTGGTCCATCTGAAAAACCGATGTTAAACACGTCAGAAAAAAAACTGAGACATTAGTGCACAAAAAATGTTTAATGGTTGCTACGAAATTTTAAAGAAAAAATTGAAATATTTCCGTAATGGTGTTTAGATTTTCATTTTTGTCTACCGCTCAAAGTAACGGGTATAAATACTGAAAACAAAATATACTCTTGGAACAGAAAAATACATGAAAAAAATGTACAAAGATGAAGAAATAATTTTCAATATTTATGTATACACATATAGGACGATGTACATAGAATTTGTATTTTTCTTTTGAACTTTTGGCCTTTTCATAAAAGATTAGTTTTTATTAAAGCCTCTAAATATTTGTTTAAGCACTTGTATTTTAACGGGTTTATTTATTCGTAACATTTATTCAGGTGGAAGAGAAAATAAAAATGTTAATTCTACATATAAACCATCGTAAAGAGAATTAAAACATTAATAACGATTTTCCCTTTTCTCTGCAATTCAGTGGCAACTTCTTCTCAGATGGACGACAAATACTCGAATAATTGTCCTTATTCATGTTGTTCCCAATTATAGAATCCTCTGAACTACCCTCCCACTAAGCCTAATTGAGATAAATCGATAAAAATTCCATTTTGTTGTCTGGAAAAAACCCGAGAAAAGTCAGGGAATTTCGTGGCAACCCTGATCGGAGCGTAGAAACGTTAACAAAGTTGTGCGCGCAAAGTTTACGACGAAACGAAATACTATGTGTTTTCGTTGACACAACGAGATTTCATTGTTCAGGGACAAATCTGTGTAGTGCGCTAGTTAAAACTAAAAGTGAACTTTGAAGGCCCTGCGGCAAATGTCTCTGTAGCCATGCGCCTTTGTACTGTTCTATGTGAGCCAACATTTTATTAGCTATGTCCGTTCTGAACGTTGGTGGCAGATTGGAAACTCCTAGATTAATAACCGCGAGGCCCATATTGCTGTTGGGATTTACACCGACGCCTATGAGAGTTCTTCCGATTCGACAAGCGGTTAGCATGAGATCGGCAGTCAATTGTAACTCTTGCATTTCCATTGAACCGAATTTCGATGTCACGTTTCCCTCGTACAACGAATGCGTCACACGTTTGATTTGCTTCGTCATTTTCTGTAAACAACAGAACGCCCAATTAATTATTAAACAAGATAATTGCCAGGTAAAACAAATTTCCAAATTCAACTAATCAGTATTTGTGTTTAGATGTTAACAAAATAGTGACTAATGCACTGAAAATCTGAAATATTTTTCACATATTATTAACTAATGTACTTAAAAATATGCGAAATATTTTCACAACATTTTTCGACACCATTCGCATGGAGCAAATAAAATTTGGGGCACAACTCGTCGTCGAAGATTGTCAATTTTGCCACTATTTTTATATTAAACATAATGGACAAAAAAAAATTGGGTATATTATTTTCAATTGTAATTTTTCTACAAATCAAGAATGGTTTAAAATTGAAACCTAATAATATTCACAGATGTTCTTATCGGTGATAACAAAAACTTTGTTGCATATTGGGAAAATTAAAGAGAGTCATATTTCATCCTGTGTGATTTACCATGAAACGTCCCATATGTTAATAATTATTAATCAACTCGTACGTACTGCAAAAAGATCCGCCGAAAGATACTCAAGATTAACGTTATCGGGATCGGTAAGTAATCTGTACAGAGTTGAGCCTCGATTGTCAGGTATCTGTTGTAAATCCTTGGCATCTTGATTTTTGCTCAAAGTCAATACTAATGTGTCGACGCGACCCAACTCCAGTATTGCTCCACCAATCTTGTGCTCCGGATCTTGGAAGACGTGGGTATTCAAAATATTTGTTATCGATCGTTGGCTGTCGAACGATTGTTTCATATTATTTAATTGAAAGTGACAATACATTATCATAAATTAAATCGATTTACTCACTACTGTTTCATCGATAAGGCAGTGTCGGAGTGTTCGCAGTTGTCGGCTTGACCGAGATCTATCTCCGTGGACGGATTCCAGGCGAGTCCAGCGCCGATTAGGTATCCCACCCAGGAGAATGGATGAGGCGTCAAATGATGACTTCCTGACCAGTGAGCGACTACTATACCAATGGAATCCTGCTCCAAAGCGGTCTTAACTGCGTTTTTCGTATTCGCGAACGTTGACGCGGGACATCCCGCTAGACTGTTGTAACTCGCGGTACCTGAACTCGGAAGTACATTGCCACCCGCCACTTTGAATGCTTCGGTCCATTCGGAAAAATCATAATCCGCCTAAACACAAACATTTTATTCTATCACTTATAGTATAGAGTTTCTCGCTTTCAATCCACTTTATTGCAATTTATCGGTTAAAAATAAGCGTATCGTAAATCTCGCTTATAATTCACTGTTAGTAACAGCGTTTTCGTCGTGTTAAAAAAAATCCATGGGCACACTAGGGAGTATAAAAAAAAAACTTTTTACCGGTTATATTCTGAGTTTTTTCAAAAATGTGATCAGAACACTGTTACGAATAATCAATCCATTTTTACCATTTTTTTTTTACTCATAAAACATAACATTTTAATTTTATTTTAGCAAAGAAAAAATTAAGAAAAAAAAATGTAAAGATACAAATTATAGGTACAAGAGACTAAAGTTCTCTCACCTGAAAGCCATATTCGACGAGAATAACGTTGCTGGGAACGCTACGAAATTCCGGCTTGGAATGTAATCCATTTGAGCACAACAGTAGAGTCGTGTCAAAATTCAAATTAAGAATATGCCAGAGTTCTTGCAAACACGAATACGATTTCAAAACCTCAGACATGTCGGTTTCCACGGTCTCGTTGATGCTCATACTTAGATCGAGATTGTCGGGCTGCACGAGTAGACTCGCTAATCTTGGGCCTACGTGGACGTAACTGAGGCTTGGAAACGTTGCGAGCAATTCTTGGAAAACTGGCCACATTTGTGTGAGATGACGTTGGCTAACGTTCGAATCAACGTCCAGAGCTGGAACGAGCTCCAGGTGTCTGTCTCTATAATCAGAATATCGCATCAATAATAAACTGGAATGCTGGTGTTTTTTTTAACGATTCGAGAAATCGTCATAAATTCGGATGTTCAATCACTTTTTGCAAACCTAATAAAAACGACTAATCAAGCGGACGCTGCATTGATTTCACGTGAAAAAGCAATTTTTTTTCTAACCGGTAAAAAGATCACATAAGATTGATTATTTGTAATGATGTTCTCATTATGTATTCAAATTGCCAAATAGAAATATAACAAAATGTGGAAGCGATTTAATTTTCTGTCATATCAATTTTTTTATTTTATATTTAAGAAAAAATGGAACTCCTGTAATTATTTATTTTTGGACCCGGTCATTTTTCTACATGTTCGAGAACCCATTATGAGTAATCAATCGTACGGCATTATTTATATGATTTTTTTGTTCTCGACAAGAAATCGATAAAGTCTCAAGAAAAAATTCAAATTGAGATTTCGTCTCATTCCCGAATAAAATTGGAAATAATGTAGCGCAACCCCTCATAAAAAGAGGGCGCTCTAGCTATAAAATTTAAGAAGGCCTCTTATTTAAATAAAGACACGTTTGTACTTTATTATCTATTAAGGAGATTTTATTTTTTCAAATTTTGGAAACAATTTTTAAATTGTGCCTTAAATATGTTAAAAAAAAAAGACTTATTTAAATAAACTAGACTTGCCGATCTCTGTACGTAACAACCGAGTGAAACTGATAAATACCTGCAATAACGATCGAGCGTAACCATCTCAGATCGTGAGTAACAAAGCTGCCAGTCGCAGCTAGGCGTTAGCCTCGAGTAAAGATGCAAGTGAGATATTTTAAAAGACGACCACAGATCTATGGTGTGCAATAAATATTCCAGCGTCGGTATTCGACCTCTCGGCGATATATCTAGCAGTATTGCTCTGTGCATGAATCTCGGTTCGTCTCTTATTAATACCGCCTCAATTTCGCACATTTCCGGTGCGTGCGGATTTTTGCTCAATCGCAATATTTGCACAAATGTACAAACAGCGTAGTGCAATCCGGCGAGACTCCCCGCACTGACTTTTATCGAGCTTTGCGATATATGCAACTGATAACCATCAGCGACGTTAAACAATTTTCGATTTACTATACATTCGATTCTATTGTCGCCTATCGCTCGGCCAGATCCTGGCTGTACTTCGCCGATTTTAACGTTGTGCCCGAGTTCGAGTAAATGCGTTCTGCTGATTTCCCATACATCCAAAATTCCATGAATTGACTCGCTGCCCTAGTCGAAATTTAACGAATAAGAAAAATCATAAGTTCACCGTTACTAGAGATTAATTTTTATGAATTAATTAATAAGTTGCCTATCATTAAGTTGTATTGTGAAAATGTATTTCATCTCTTATGTTTTTCGCCTAAAAATATAAGAATTATTTTCTCCCTCATGAAAGTCTACTTTTACTTTTGTTAAATTTCGAGAATTTTCAGGTGTTACTGTCGACTCGAAAGAAACAAAAAAAATCACCAGAGCGGCACCAACTGACTTTTTCAAGTTAAAAAGTGAAACCATGCTAAATCGTACAAAATTATGAATATCTTGCTGAAAATATTTTAATCGTGAGACACAATGTCATTGATGATTTAAATTTAATATTTTTTCGTAATAGTCACAATTTCATAAGATTTTACATGATTTTAATCGTCTTTCAACATGATAACGACGATCAGTGCCACTCTGATGATTTCTGTTTGTTGAATCGGCATTAATGAATAAAGATAGAATAATCTTTACCACTTTTCATGAATAAAGCAACGTTAACTGGTGAACAAAACGGTTTAGAAAATATAATTTTTTTTCACGTTTTTTTTTTTTTCAAATGCACAGAAAGGTGCTTCCAAGGAGTACTAAAATCTGGCTAATTATGTGATTTAAATATCTAATAGATGAAAAAAAAAGTTGCTGAATTAACGGAGAATGCATTTCTAATCGCGAAATATAAATAAAATTACCCAAAGAACCGGCTGTAAAGCCTTTTCTGTAAGTAACCATACTAAAGTTGTAAACTTCGGATTTATTTATATATAGTTTTAATACACGTGCTGCATTTTGCACTATTTTAAGTATATACAACATTTACTAACATGTATAATAATGAAATACGCTACCGTACTACTCTAACGTAAATAGCGATATAAAAAGTAGATCGACTGCCTTACCTGAATAATCGATATGAAAAGTTCCTTTCCGGCTATAAACGGTGGTGAAGTATTGCCCAATTCGAGAATTATTTTTGGTTCTGGCCATATGAGATCGTAAATGCCAGTTTTATCGGCGACCGATCTAACCGGACTCTCGACACTTGGTTCGCGTACAGAAACATCGTAGAGCGGATCCGTCGATTTTGTCGAATCTATCGACAATTGACTAATATTTGCTGACATGCTTTTCTGACAAAAATTGGAATCCGTAAATGCAACAGTTGCATTGTGAATATTTTCGTTCTCCTTCGAAATGGAATTTGGTACGAGACGCTGCATCACCGACTGAATCATCGGTTTACTTCGCGCCAAATAGTACGGCGATTTTCCCGCGAAAGTTCTGTTCTCAATAATAATAATAATAAGCAATTGAGATTACATCGTTTTTAACAGCATTCTGAACAATTTAGCGCAGAACAAATCTTCGTACCCTTGTAATGCTTGAATATGAGCATCAGCTCCAGCCTGCAACAATTCTTGGCAAATCGCAGCATTACCACGATTTACCGCATCGTGCAGAGGAGTCGCTCCACATCCATTTTCGGAATTAACGTCAGCTCCTCGATCTGCAAAAAAAAAAGTTAACAACTGAAATAACGACATTGCTTCACCGTTCTTATCTTTCTTTCATACAAATTCTGTTATTATAGGTGATTAAAACATTAATTTAAGTTAGTATTCCAATTAAAAATCTATAATCCCGTAAAAATAAAAAGTTTGACTAATTACTGAAATATTGTAAAAAAAATTAAATTGTTATAAAATTTGAACCATTTAACCGGTTTGCGTCAAATTTGTACGTAAACCTTGTTCTAGGACAATTCACATAAGTACCAAATGTGATTATATTGTACCGGTAAATTTTGACATTTTTTTTTTTTTTGCGTAAGATCGAAATTTATCAGCATAGCGACCGTTTCTTGGACTAAATTCGTCTTTGATAATCAGTAATCCTGAATTTACGTGGTACATAGCAGCCATGTATCTCAGAATTTACAAGAGTTTAAATGTTTCAAGACATTTATTTTTTATTGAAATTGCAATAAAATTGGAACCACTCGATTGTCGCCGTGATTAGCACTGATCATGGTATAATGTTACTCCATTTTTTAACAAAATTTCAACCTGATATCTTGTAATTTATAAAAGTTATACTGTAAAAAGACATTTTTCAACATTTTCAAAATGCTGTAAAATTTGAATCTCTCAACCGATTCGCACCAAATACAATTCCAAACATTGTTATATGATGATAGTCCACTTGTGTACTACATTTGAAGAAGATATCTTAAAAATTGTGATCGCTATCGTGGATACAAGATCCGAACACACACACACACACATACGGACATTTCATACAAATCACTTTTCTCAACGTTTTAGAGCATTTTGAGTACCCTGAGATGAAAATCTCGACAAACCTTTTTTCACGAAAACAAAGCTTCCTTTACGGGGATGCAAAAGGAAACACAATAAAATAAGATTTACCATAAACGCTATTACGAAAAACACAAATTCAATTCAATTCGTATGAACAAAGTCAAAAAAGTTGCTTACTCTATGAGGAAGCATATATTATTATTTTTATTTTTTTCAGTAATAAACTGTTTACCTATCAAACATCCGACTATTTCTTTATTTCCATAGCAGGCTGCCCAATGCAAAGGAGTGTTCTTACTTCCTTCGGAGTCCCAAGAATTAACGTCGATACCCGCAGCCAATAATTGTTCAACTCTGTCCATTCTGCAAACGGACATTCATCAGTTTAATTTTATTTCAAGAGTATTGGGTTATAAATGTTGAAAAATATAACTTACTCAGAAGCAGCAGTAGCTCTCAATAACTCCTCAACGTAAATTAAACGAATTACGTCGCTCGCCGCAAGATCTACGGCATTCTGTCCGTGGTTATTCTTTACCGCAGGGTCTGCACCGCAACTCAGTAAAGTTCTTACTACATCAACTTGATTTATCTGATGACACAATCGAGAAAATATATCAAGTAACAAGCAATTTTAAGTGTTTTGCATATTGAAGAGTATTTTTTAAGTATTGAATATCAAAATTCCTGATCTAACTTCATTATCATCATTACTAATGCCTCTGTGACCACCTGATAAAATCTTCTTTTTAACTACAGGTTTATTATACTCATCATTGGTGAAATATATTCGATCATAGGGTGTCTATTTTTAGTTTTTTTTTTTCACCAGGCACCCCTGAAAATTGTTGTCTATGAAGAAAAACAAATTTTCGCAAATTATCAATAACATGAAAAAATATTTAGTTGCACTAAGTGTTTTTTTTTTGTGTTGAAAAAAAAAGAGAAAAAAAAAAAAAAAAAAAAAAAAAAAGTGTAATGGCAAAAAATGGACAATGCTGTTGTACTTACCTTCGAGGCGTAACAGAGAAAAGTTCCTTCCTCTAAAAAAGGATGATTGAGTATCTCGTCCTTGGTTACGCCGTCTCCTGTATTGCCATTTTCACCTGTGTATTTGTCAAAGATAAATGATATAATACTACAGAGGTGATATTGTTTATGGTTGACGAACTTTCGTGGTAATCAATGTATCCATCACGATAACCGATAATACTACACTTGATATGCATTATTGACGAAGAAACACGTAAGGCAGCCAGGTTATGCTGTTGAATTTTGTGTACGTACATGCACCGAGAAGAGACCGTATAATATCGGTGCGACCGTGTTCGATCGCAGTACGAATGTTCTCGCAAATGTCTTGCATCTCTGTTTGTTTTCGCTTCTACGAAAGCGATTAATCTTGCATTTTAAATCCTACAAGATTACAATGTTGTCGATCCGCCGGGTATTTTGGCTGTCAAATGAGCGTATATGTAAACCGTGGCGGCGCGTCAGTGCAGAGCAGCTCACTCTAGTGGTGTGACTTTATCGGTAAATGATAACATTAATTAATATTTTTTCAATTGAAATTACCGGTTATATTCCCGGCTATCTTAGTAAATTACGTGCAGATGCCGCTAAACCTCAAAAGATAATAAACATAAATATACATGTAACGAAGGGTTAACGATCATTAGAAAAGACAAAAAAAAATCGGGGTTTCAAAAGGAAAAGTATTTTTTGTAATATTTATACATCTTGTACGAAAGATATTCTGAAACGATAAGAACTCGTGTAGATTATCTAGAATATGAAGATATTATTTGACATTTCTTAATGTTTTATTTCACTCAGTAATAAATACGGAATTCTCATTTTTGTGCGCGTTTTTGTCCCGATTTAGATTTTTCTTTTGATATAAAAAATAATTAGCACATGTTCTTTGTTATTCTACAAAGAAATGATAAAGTTTAAAGCCATCACGGTTATATAACCACTCTCCTCGTCGCTTCTCGTTTCATTCGGGTTGACAATTGTCAGATTCGATAAATCGAGATTAATTTTCGACGTTCTGGCAGCAGAGCTACAAAGTTCTCGCGTCGCGATGTCAACATAGTTTTCCATAAAAGTTGCGATGATGAATAAAAATGAGTCCACATCTAAAGTTCGGTTTGCTCTTTGTCCTATTGTGCACAATCGCATTCTTGATATTCGTGAATTTCGTTGAGAACAACATCACCGAAGCGAATTACGTGGTTGCCGTTGGTTCAAGCAACGAGTCTGTAATATCCACCATCAAGGAGAAGAGTAAAAAGCTGGAAAATGTCGGGAATCTGGAATACAGAATAAGACCAGCAGCTTGCCGTACGTCCGCTATAATCTGGATGATAACATCATTCGCTGGCGATGTATCACCGCGAAGTGCGATACGCAGAGCTTACCCGAACGATGAACTTGAGAAATTGGGAGTAACGAGAGTATTCCTTCTTGGATTGCTCGACAATGCAGCACAACGGAAATCGGCTGTGATACAGGGCGCATTGCAAAATGAATCTGAGCGTTTTCGTGATATCGTACAGGGCAATTTTTATGAAGCTTATCGCAACTTAACTTACAAACACTTGATGGGCCTAAAATGGGCAACGGAAAGTTGTCACGATGCTCGTTACATCATCAAACAGGATGACGATATTGTGGTAAACTTGTACGATATCGTGAAAAAATGCAATGACTTTAAAGCCAGTGAAGAAATATTAGCTGGTTATGTTTTGAAGAATATGAGACCAGTTCGCGAGCCAGCGAACAAATGGTTTGTCACGAAAGAAGAATTTCACGGTGATGTTTATCCTGAATTTTTGTCAGGCTGGATGTACATTGTCAGCCGCGATGTCGCTGTCAAGATTGTCAAACGTTGCTACAGCTGGGAAAAGCTTTTTTGGATCGATGACGCATTCTTGACCGGAATTATTCGTCAAGAGTTGAATATAAGACTGACGGATATGCACGATATGTACACGACTGATTACAGATTTTTGAGCTGCTGTATAAAGGGCAAATTGAAGAAACTAAAATGCGAATTCGCGGTTGGTCCAAACGGCGGCAAAGTCGAGCTACAGGTGGCCTTTCAAGATTTTGCAGAGTTCTGTGAAAAACAATGCGCACCACGAATGCCACAGCTTTCCGTCGGTAAAACGTGCGTCGTTGAATACGAAGAATCGAGAGTTCAAATGGGAAGCGCTAAAATTGAACCTATACAATTTCTTTAGCATCCTCATCAGCAAGGTTATATGAACAATTCGATGATATATAATTACGTGAAAACCGACGTTACTGTACAAATAATCTTAAGTTTTATATGATTTGTTACTTTTGTAAAAAAAAAACAAAAACAAAAACTTTATCATTAAAGTTAACATAAATAAACTTGATGTTGTAATCCGATGTATGAAATAATAAAGTTTCAAGAATTACACAACTTTTTCGTAGTCTTCTAACTGTTGTCGTAAATTAAATGTCACGGATTCATATAGGAAATAAAGTCTATCACATCCAACAGTGTTTTTGGTCTGCACATATCGGACGCGTTTTGCGTTTGATTTTGCATGATAAAAAAAAATGCTGTCCAAAGAGCAATGGCAAAGAAAATGCGGTTGAAACTTGATAGCATTTTGAATTTTTTTCGAAAAATCTCGTTCGCGCACTAGCCCGCGTACATTACGAGATACCGAGTTCAAATTTCATTCACGTATCAACTACGATGGAACAAGATTTGAGTAAAAATTAGCAAAATAGCAACTTGCTTCCTCGATATTTTGTCTTGGACAAAGCTTTTTTTTTTTTTTTTTTCAAAACTTCGTCTATGAGGGAGCCAGAATTGATCAAGATATTTCCTCGTAGTGGTAGCATTGTAAAAAAAAAAAAAAAAAATCCTTTCCATATGTATGTCAACTCAGAGTTCAAACAAACACAAATAAGCGTAATGTTGTAGATGCCGTGTGAAATAAAATATAAACTCAACCTCTTTGAATTGCCCATATTTCTGTACTTTTGTAACTATTTCGTTAATGCAAAGTCACGTTACATTTTTCTCCCGCGGCGTGATAATATGGCACCACTGTGAAACAAGAAAATACAGGACGATCCAAGTCCAAAGAAATAAAAAGACTCCGGATTATCTGGAACACACGACGTCACGGCTTGTCGAAAAGAATGCTAAACGAAGCGAGTATCGCAATAATAAGAGATTTAAAAAAATAAAAATTACCGAGGTCTGTTGTTTTTATTGAAAAAATAATATTTGTAGACGAGTTTTATGTACATCGTTCAACGATGAGTTTTCAATTTACGAGAAGGATTAAGTTCTAGTCATGCCGTCTTCATCGTTTCGTCATTTTCGCTAGCTTGAATGTTGCACCGAGACAAAGATGATCGCTGCCCACCACAGCGTTCGGTATTGTCGGAAGCTTTTTGCATTCGCTTACGGTTGGCAAATTGTACATATCGATGGGTTCAACGCCATCGAAAAATATATAGTCGACGGTGATCCATTTTCCCTGGTTTGTCGTGGCTTCGGCTTCTCCGTATTTATTCGTGTGTTGATACAAACTATAGAAGTCGAACGGGTGGGTCAGTGTGCCAGATGAAAATTTTGCGTATTGACCTTCGACTATTTTTACATTCTGATATTGCACGGTGTTTATGTCAACCTCGTCCTTGTTCGTCGAGGCAGTTTCCTTACATTTTTCGCGCAAGCTCGCGCGATTCTTTTCTTCATCCATGTTTTCGATCTGAATAAACAAAACCGTAAAAACGCATATTTATTGTCAGAATTTTGGATAAAACAATAGTCGTCGAAACCAGAAATGAGCACGTTTCAAATGGAAAATTTACATTTACAGTGTACAAGAAAAAAAACAAAACAAAAATACTTATTATTGTGCGGAAAAAATAATGTTCACGCTTTTGCAATGATGTTCTTTTAGAATAATATTTCGTAGTCGTTATGATTCATCACTATATTGTCAGGTTTATATTTTACAAATTTTTCGTTCGAACAACTCTCATTAGGACAATTCAAAAATGTTAATTTTATTTATTTTTTACAATCTTCTTTCTTTGTGTAAAATCTAAGTTCGCAAAATTCTTAATATATTTATGGCAGTAACGCTTTGATGTAATTGTTGCTTACAACAAACTGATATTTATATTAAATATAAAGTTATCGCGGTGTTGTTCGAAATATTTATTTAAAAAAAAAATTAATGGACAGCAATGAGTGCATTTTTTTTGCAGTCGCAAAAATTAACAGCATTGATGATAAATAATCGTATATTCAACCATTCAAATTCGTATGATTTTTTTTTTTTTTTTTTTGCAAAAGCAAAATGATTTGACTTACCATTGTTGTGCCTTCGCCCTCGCCCCTCAGGCGTTTTGTCAGGAGATTCATATGTTGACAATTATCGGTTACAAGCAAACACGGAGGAATCAACGATTTGTCAAGACCCCGAGATACCCCTTCTTCGAGACTACGACTTTTGCCACTATACTCAAAAGAACCTTCGGTTATAAACCTGTACACTCCAGTGTAAGGCTGCAGATTAAAGTCTCCCGTTAATATAATTGGATGATATCGTGAGCCGTCCCTGATTAAAACCAATAAAAGATAATTACTCTTTCTAATAATCAGCCGTCAGTGAAAAAAAATGTACTTTGTACTTAAGACCCTGAAAATTGCTGCATCTGCAATTTTCAATCGAATGACAAACTCCTGTACTTTGGACTTCCTGTATGTAATCTAAAAATATTTTGGAAAAAACAAATGTCTAAGGCTATTTTTTCAATGTTGGATTATCCAATAACGGACACATATATGTTTTTGCTTCCTCATAGAGGAAGCTATGTTTTCGTGAAAACTTTTTTTTTTAGATATTTGAATGTCAACATACTACAAATAGTCTAAAACTTCGAGATATGCTATTTTTACCGTCATCCGGGTGTGTGTGTGTATCTTCTTCAAATTTGACACGCAAGTGGGCTACCATACAACAACGGATTGTAGTCGATGGTTATCGGTTAAAAAAATCAAATTTTACAGCATATTGAACATTTTTCAAAAAATAATTTTCACGCTATAAATTTCGCTAATTAAGAAATCGGATTGAAATTTTGTACGTAAATGGACTACCATCAAACCATGATGTGTACCAAATTTAGCGAGAATCGATAGAGTGGTTTTAATTTTATTGGAATTTCAATGTTTTTTTAGATGTCTGCAAAGACTTCTACTACTCCTGTAAATACTGAGATATCCGGGTGCAATTTACGAAATGATTTCACTATTATTGATTATCAATTATGAATTTCGTCAAAGGAACTGTCGATATGTCGGCAAATGTTGATTTTGCTGAATAAAAAAAAAATATATATATAACGAAAAAAAAAAAAAAAAAATCGAAAGTTTGGTTCGAATTTTATAGTATTTTGAATTTTTATAAAAATCTCGTTCACGCACTAGCTTACACAAATTACGAGACACCGGCTTCAAATTTGGTTCACATATGGACTACCATGGAACAGGGTTTGAGTGAAAATTTGATACATATCAGTCGAGCGGTTGAAATTTTACGACGTAGAAATTTTCAGGGTTGTTGCAATTAAAGAAAAAAAAATAAAAAATTCTTCTTACTTGGTGAATTCAATGAAAGCAATTCTCTCGAGTTCGGAAAACAACAATTGAGTCTGAGCGAGTCGAACGTCATCACGTTTTGGATTGTAAAGGAGATGCGTCGTCGATATTACTATATGAGTGTCTGGACTCTCATTCAGCGAAAATTTGGCAACTATAGCGACATTGTCGCGATTTAGTATATCAACGCCAGATTGATAAAGCTCGACTTTAGCGTGATCCACGAGGTTAAGCTGATCGGCACGGTATAACAATAACAAACCATCTCTCTTGTCGTTTGTGCGCTTTTTGTACAGATAACGATAACCAACAGCTTCGAAGGCTTCGACAAATTCCTCAAGATGATCAACCTGCATCTCTTGAAGACATATCACCTGAAAATCAATCGAATAAACGGCTCTATTATACAGGCGTTATTTTTACCATGTGTAAGAACTTTTCTTTGCTATCTTTCAACTAACATTCGCATCGGCTTTAAATATCTCCTGCTGCAAAAGAATCTTCCTGTTTTTCCAATACAGAGCTTTGCCATCGTGATCTCGATACAAGTAAAAGTGAGTGTCCAACAGAATTTGTGCGAGAATATTGTACGAAAGAATTCTCACAATGAAATGAGTGTCCAGATTTATAGGCGGCGCAACTGAAAATTAGTAATAGGTACTAGAGTTAATATCTTATAATATTTTTCTCCTTAAAATTCTATATTCCTTTTTGAGTTACAAAAATTTAATTTCAAAAGATATATATTTTTCGGGAAATAATATTTAAAAAATATTTTACGCTCGGTGTGTGTTCGACGAGTTGAGAATGTTACCAGGAATTTTCGAGAATTTTAAATATATATTACTATTATTATTATACACATTCGTTACAACTAAAAGTTTAATTTGATTGGAATCTTAGTACTTTGAGACAGCAGAAAAATTAGAAACAATCCAAAGATTTATAATAATATTAATAATGATAATTATTCGAAAAAGAATATTGATAACTTAGAAAAATAAACTTGTGTAAAAAAATTGGAAACAAATCTTCGGGTTACTTTCAAAATAAAATTAATTTCATCGTTATCCTAAATCGATACGATTTTGTGAAATTTTCGTTTTCAAGAATTTAAGGTTCTTTTGATAAAACTGTCTTTTAAATGATGTTGCAACTTTTTTTACGTATAATGTGGAAGAATAACGAAAATTTCTGGAAAAACAAACAACAAAATTTCTAAGGAAGTTCCAAAAAAAAAAAATCATTTTGAAAAATCGGAGAATTCATTTCATATATGAAAAAGTTTCTATTGCATTCGTTAGATAAATATTTTTATACAAATTTATTAGTGTTTAAAAATGTTGTAAAAATGTTAATTTTTTAGTGAAAAGTTGAGATATTTAAACATTCATTTGAATCACAAAATCTGCTACATTTTGTTTTTAAATTTAGCTAAGTTACAGATCATTCCATCAAATTACAATAACTTTTCAAGTTCTTTGTTTAGCTGAAACTTTTGTTTTGTTTTGTTTACTATGTCATATGTTTTGCTTGAGATTTAGGGCTTTGAATGGATATAACAGACTAAACTTGTTGTACAAGAAAAGAGAAGAGAAAAAAAAATTGAAATAACAGCTGAACAATCAAACTTTTTAGTTTCACCTGCGGCAACCGGCTTCCACTTTCGTATAGACTTGTATTTTTGTTTGGTCATCGGAACATCTTGCTGTCTGTTAACTCCAGGTCCCATTATCAAATTAGGGTCTATAAGATTAGCGAGACTTCTCATAGAGTTATCATCGACAGAGAAGATCTTCCCTGCGCCGTAATCCGGTAATTTGTAAACTTGGGACAGATTGTTTGGTACGTTGCAAGTTTCAACAAGAGCTTCCGTCATTACCTTCCCTTTGGTTTCCTCGCAAACGGCGCAGTTTAACATAGAATCTATTAGATTGACACAAGTCGCAAATAGAGTTCCCGGTACAAATGAACTCTTTCTAACGAGCAGTCTCAGTGGTGTGTCGATCATACGAATAATCTGTAAAGTCACAAGTGCAAATGTCAAATACATATGTTAAATAGGAAAAAGTTTGAAAAATGCCTAAGGCAACATGCGCTTCGGTGGAATAACAAATGAGCATAAAAAGTGATAAGACAAAAACATGAGACACAAAAGGTAAACACGCGTGATCAAAGGTGTAACGATCGGAAAAATTGTCATAATTTTTTCAATACTACAACGCTTGAGACACAAGGCGTTAAATGTTACGACAAAGATTCGAAGATGAACGAAAATTAATTATAAATATAGAGCGTGGGAGAGCGGTGGTTGTTGAAAATTGTGTAACGGGCCACTGTATTAAGGCTTTTACCTTGAATTCTTGATGAATCGTTCGGACGTGTATGTTACGACTGCAAACAACTGCATTAACTACGGGCACGGTTGTCAGCAGTTTTGTAGTTGCGATCATTTATTCGAGCGAATTTTTCGATGATATTGTCACAACCGGAGAATATATGTATGTACTGTTTACGCGATCATCGCGGACGTATTTAAGTGAAAATTTTATAATGCATGTCGTTTCAGTTGCATTGCCGAGACTCTGCTCTCACGCGCATCTTGTCAGACCAAGTTAGGTTACAGACCAACCCCGTAAAGGTCACAGAGCGACAAGACGCGCCTCCGACGTATATTTCCCTTTTTTTTCTTTGCAAATTTTTCGCGCTCTTTCAAAATTTCTTTCAAAATTACTATAATTTATGCTCAATTTATTTCTTTTTTTTCTATTATTTTCTCTTGTATTATAATATTTTCATTATATATTGAGAAAATTCTTACAATGTAATTCTGATGTTGACACTGAAATACTAGAGGCTCTTTTGTATGATTTTTCTGTGTTTCTCTTCAAATTCGTACAATTCACTGTGAATTTATTTGTTTTTTTTTCTCCATTATTTTCTGTCCTGTTAAAGTATTTATGCCACACGGTCTATTTCGCACCTAGTCAAATTAAATTTTCTACGATACTCGACGGAAAACCTATTTTTCGTGCTCGTCCTGCAACCTCCTCACACTCGTGAGAAGACGTTTTTTCGAACTCGTATCGGAATCTACTATTTTACTATAATAAAATACAATAAAATACTGGAGCGTAATTATATTGTAGTCGCGATTTTTCTTTTTAGCAAACTTCGATACATTTATTTAAAAACTGGTGCAGTTTCTGCTGTATTCTTGTTGCATACATTGAGGTAAATTCTTACATTCGAAACATGGAAAACTGTCAACACACAAAAAAATGCAGAAAAATTCGTTTTTAAAAATATATTAAAAATAGACGTAGGTTGTACTACATTTAATATTTCGTTTCTATTTTATTTTCTGTTCGGTTGTTAGTTTGTTTTTTATATTTAAAGCAATTGTTTTTCTTTTCTGTAATTACAATTATAATACAAATACACTAATAAAATACAGCGAAACCACTTTAAAGGTTGTCAATCAACACTCGCGCACTAAAAAATGTAGACAAAATACACATTAAATCATTGTATCGGGTGACAATGTATATCTCTGCTCTATTTTTTACTCTCACACTAAGAGCGACTGAGCCAAAGCCAGCCAAACCGCGGGCGTTATTATCGGTGCGTTTATAGTTTTTACGGGCGCAGGGGGGGGGGGGGGGGGCACTCAAGATATTTACGAATTCTCAGACTCGGCCAAAAAAAAAAGATAACGGAAAGTACTTTTGTCGCCAACCTTTAGCTTTATACTTTAAGCAAGGAATGCACTGACTGAAAGCAAAAAAAAATGTATGAAAAATTACCAAGTTCCAATATACAAAACATTCCGAGAAGATCGTTTTTATAGATATTTGAAAAAATTAGTTACCAAGAAAATTATATTGAAAAAAAAAATACAAAATAGAAATGTTTACGTTACTTTCCATTTTCAATCTATGAAAAAAAAAAACACAAAATTAGCCTCAACAGGATAAATAATGAAATAGGGTAATTTCAAAAGTAATCGTATGAATTCTCTGAATTCTCTTCGGTAATAATGATAAGTAATAATTGGTAATAATGATAAGTTGTTGGAGGAAGGAATTAAAAAAAAAAAGAGTTGATTTGTATATTAAAGAAACGACGCTCTTATAATTGATTGGTCAATCAAATAATTGCAACAACAGTAATCGTAGGTTAGAGATTATAAGTTTATTAAAAAGCACCACTTCCGATCTCAAAGGCACTAAAAATCGATGTACTTTTCTTTCCAAGAATACATATACACAATTATTTTATCGTTAATTTCGTTATTTATAAAATTCGTAATTATTCTGCTATTTACACGATGAGCGTTGTATTACTGTACAATAAATTGTGCGTATGATTGTAAAAAAACCATTGATTATTAATATATTTTTTTTATATACAGTGTCGCTAAAAAGTTGTTACTTGAGTGGCACACGTACTTGTACTCATAGAAATCCACGAACGTTCGTTGCAAGCACAATTGCACTATAGTGTAAATTCCGTTTCTTTTCTCATTCTTGTTCCCGTAAAACTAATTAAAATAAAACATGTAGGTAAGACCCGTTACGAATTTAACGTTCATTGAGCTCGAATCCTTAAATTCGATGTGTCAAATAAAATTTTCATGTCACGTTGTCGTCCGTGCATAAAACATTTGTTTTTAGTTTTTATACATTTCCGGCAAAAGTCTTTAAGGTGATGTGCTATACCGACTGAGTAACCTTAAGTTCGAGAGAGATAGCTGAATCTTCCCGAAGCGTTGTTCTTGGATACGGTTGATTTGTCGGGTAAAAGATGAAAACGGTTGACTGCAGAATTCCAAGAGGCAATCAACCGTTCTCATCTTTTGCTGAAAAGATCAAATGGGAACGAGAACAACGCCTTACAGTTTTTGTTACCGACCGAGCAGTAGCACATCACCTTAATCTTTCTGACCGCTTTGCGTAGATATTTCTTACAAGTCTATTTCTTACAAGTCTATTTCTTTGTTTCTAATGATTGTTCGCTCCGTCACCTTGTAAAAATGAAATCATTGTGCGCGAAAAGTATAGGAGCGTTATCGAAACTTGTCGACTTGATGCTAATTTACCGAATGTAACAAAGCAAATTTATTCTATTGTCAACGACGTCAAAAATCTTTTTCAAGAAGACTAAATGCAGCACCGAGGGCCCAACTGAGTTCGTGACCATTGAGCTTCTTGTAAAGCTGCAAAAGAGAAGTAAAAACGTTTGGTTGAACAGTTGTAAAGAATGACAATGGTATTTTATATATTTTTATACTACAAAGAAGTGTGTACTTACGTATAAGTCAGTACTTGGGTCCAGGCCAAAGCCATCTTGGAGCAAAACGGAAATAAAGGTCAAATCGAGGCACATGAAAGGCTGTTCCGCGTTCGGATAATCACAAGCTGCCATAGCTGCCTTGTGAAAAGCATCGACGGTTGTAACTCCTCCGTTATACGGTTCTATTAAACCTACCTATTAATGAAACACACGAAAAAAAAAGACAATTAAAGTCATGTTTACGTTCGATCTCCTGATTAAACTATAATCGATCTGATTCTAACACATTTATAGATTACTCAATAGTTTTTTCTGAATTTCTTTACAATTTCTTGTTGTATATCTCTGCCAATTTTTCCGCAATGTGCATAATTTATCAGAGAAATTGAATAACATTTTTTTTTGCAAACTTCTGAATTATTGTTTTTGTGACATTATCAGATTTTATTTTCATCTTTCGACACAATTTTTGTTGTTGCAAGACAACGATTTTCTCGAATTTTGCAGATTTCGAGAATATACGAAAGAAAGATGTTCCTCGTTTACATCTACACTTAATCTTACTCGTATTTGCAGTAATCTCTGCATTATTGGACTCACTTAAAGAAAAAGAGAAAATTCCGACTCGTGGCCTTTAACAAATTAGATGAGTACTTCAGAGTGAATCAAAGTTTCTTAGAAAATTATGTAAAATATATATATATATATAATGACTAGAGAAAATCGAAGATTTTCTTAAATTTTAAGAGTAGTCAACTGAGAAAATATAATATTGCCAGACATTGGAAATCATTGTATTCTGAGAAAGCATTGACTCCTCGAAAATGATGTAAATACGAAAAAAGTGAGAGAATTTTGCAGATGAAAATACTAGCGTAAATAAAGAGTACCTCCGTAGCTCTATCAAAGTAATACGAGAATGCGTATACTTCGTGTCTCTTTAATCCAACAGGTTTGTTCTTTATCGTGGCCACGTAATTCTTAACAATCTTTTGGCATTCGGGAAATCGAACGATAGGTCTATCCTCGTCGGTACCAGCGTAGTTCTGTGTTTTGACAATTTTATGAGCAGGTTTTAAAGGTCCTTTGACCAAATAATTTTGTCCCCCGTAGCTCCACTCTCTGCTGATTATTGGATTAACGCATTCCGAATTAATGTGTAACGTAGCTCCTGGTGTAGACTTCTCGAGTTTCATGCCAGCAGTAAGAATCTCCTTTCTCGCTGCCATTAGTCCCATATTTAGATAGCTGTGCGTGTAAATGCTCATATTACGACCAAACGCATTGATCGCATACATGTGCTTTTCCAATTGTTCGATATCGGATTCGTGAGGTGCAAAAGTAACTTGTGTCGAGCCACCGCCAAGATCCAATGCAGCAACTGTTCGGTCACTTGACGAATCTGTGTTGAAACGATCGAACAAGAAGTTCACGGTGAACCAGGCAAATATTCCTTCGTCTGTGCCTTCCATTATGGAAACTGAATTTTTTGTCACGAGAAATCCCGAGTCGTCGAAGAGTTTTCGACAATCGTCGAGAATAGCAGTTGCTTTTTCTTTCGGAAGAAGTCTGAGTCCGGCTGTTGCTTTCATGGAGAGCGGCGTGTTGGCCCATTCGGATTTTGGTATCACAGCCTTTGCTTGCTCCAGTAAACCTGCTAGAGTCTTAGTACCCTCTTTAGGATTGTCGGCGAATGCGCTTAGACCTGGTTTCACGTGAGCGAAAAGTTCATGATCCAATATAAGTTTGCCATTGAGCAATGACGAATGAAAGGTGAAAGCCAGCACTCGGCTTCCCGTTGATCCAGCGTCTATGATTACGACGTAAAATGGCTTCTGGAGATTAAGCGAATACGCCAAATTGTCTAGAGCCGATGTACCCATTCTAATGGGCTTCAAGTCATTGGCTATTGCTATGTAACCCAAGAAGAGACTTCCCAATACTAGTACTATTATAAAGTAAGTTCTGCTCATGTGACTGCCTGTTTCCTTCGCGCGGGATGCCATTTCTCGTTTGTGCCTTGTGTCATCTTCGTTATTTATCTAAAAATGTTAAATATACATTAGAATCTAAAACATCTAAAAAAAGAATATATCAATTAAAAAGATACCTCAAATTTAGTTTTGTGCTAAACATTTTACAAATATATATATATTATTTAGGGTATGGAGAAAAATTAGAAAATATATATTTTAACTACTTGTGTGATCATTTAAAATATCATTTACAGATGAATCGTTAAGTTGCACTCAACGTGTTTACTTTTCTTTCGCTCTATTCATTTATCTCATAAATAATTTGCTACTAATTATTTTTTTAAATACCACATATCGATACATTTTTAAAATTTTATTAAAAATTAAAATAAACAAAGTTTTTCCGTGTTTAAATAATGAATAATGTGGTCAAATGAATTTGTGTTGGAAAATTTGTCTTTTTTGCTGAAATAATATAAAAAATAAATGAAGCATGGAATAAATAGACACATATAGTGAGCCACAATAGACTTGTTGTTTAGCAATAATTCACTCATTGAAAAATAACAATTTAAAATAAGAAACCATCACTTTTGACAAGCATTTCTGCAGAATAAGTTGTTTAATAACATTAAGCAAAACACATGGTTATAACTTGTAAGCAAACAACTATAAAAGATCTAACCGATAAATCTACAAAGCATCTTTTAATGAAAAAAATGTTACTCGTAATCAGATCAATGCTATGCCCCATTCGTTCACTAGTTAAAAAAAAAAAAACATGACAAAAATTCCTTCTTGGAAACAAATATAAATCTGTCAATTATATTTCAATGGAAATAAATGAATCTTACTCATAAACTTAGTTAAACAATCTCTTTTCTTTCCATCCAAAATCTGTTTTATTCACCTGTACTTTGTAAAAATGTAATTCCAACAATTTTTTGCTCACAAATGCTTTCAATCCGGAAAAGGAGTAACTCGTAAGTCTATGCCAAGATAAAGACATCCGTTAAATCTGAGACTGCGATGAACTAATGTTTACTTGGATTGAGACAATTTGATTTCAAGATGCTGATCGGTAATTGTGTCGAAATGCAATAAACCTTTATGTTTATACCATTGTTGGTTTATAATATTATTTCAATCGGCAAATAACGCTGTAACTTAAAATGTTATATTTAATTATAAAGATATCTATACAATTTAGCCCATTCTGTAAGTACACGATTGTTCACTGGCATGTCAATTTAAAAAATCATTTTTCTATTTATTTCTACATTAAACTAACATTATAATATATCTTAAATAGATGAATTTTGAAAGCTATTGATATGGTATTTTTTTATTTGTTCACCTGTCTAATGAAAATGACAGGTCGCTTTTGTTAGTTGATTCACTGGTCCGTTTGCTCTATACTCGGGAATAACCTTTTATCGATTTAGTACGATTGTCATGCAAGTTAATTATACGCTCAGCAGACGATTACTACATTTCTATACTTACAAGGACGTATTGCATCTAGCCAATAACGATATTTGGGGAAGTTTACGTAAATGATTCGTTAACAAGGAGCTTTTCGAAGGAGCCCACTTTATGGGTCTGCATGGACTGCATGGACCTAAACTATATTATATATTGTAAAAAGTCTGACGTGGTTACAGAATTCGGACATTATCTATGTTATGTGATTGCGCCAGCTTCAAGTCACGTGTCACCCGCGAATACAGTCGAAATAATGTTGCAGTAATGCAGTAGCTTTCGTCACCAGCCACCCGGTAATCATATATATTATGCATGGACTTTTATTGGCCCTTGATGCACCGTCGCACCACCATTTTTCTTTTGTTTTCTTCTTAAATCTAGTTGGAAATACACGCTCAACTATATATCGTCAATCAATTGTTTGTAGTGCAAGACACAATCGGAAAGCAAGTGCTACGTTATTTGGACTATCGTCGATAATACGTTTTTCTTGTTGCTAAAACGCACCTTTCGTTGTCGCACGTTCATTTTTTTTTCGTCACGAGCACGATGACTGAATGTGACCGAAGTGAATGAATACTCGATCGAGGGCCGCCGACTCGTTCAGCCAAATTTCATCAGAGTTAAAACTCAACTCGGCGCTCGTAAAAACAGACACAATCGGCCCTTTCAATGTCCACTACAGTGCCGTGCTCTGTGTGCTTACGGTCTATGTCGCGATTTTCATGTAAAGTCATCGTGACTTGGCGCCGTACGAGATAACTGTTCAAGGCTTCCCGCTCAACTAACAAGAATTATATACACGAGATATATATGGGCCATTCCATGGTAAATCACAAACAATAAATCCCGACGCTTTTCAATTTTTTCTAATATTTTTTTTTTTTACATTCTTCTTATTATATATGTGTATTTTATTTCATTTTTACCTCGAGCTGTTCATAATTTCTTCTTTTTTTTTTATTTATGTTACATTCAAGAAATATGTTTTCGACATAAATAATATGCTGGCTATTTTTTTTTGTCATATAACACAGTTTAATATGAAAATGGTACAATTATTGATAAATATTAAGTATACGTATATGGGGTATTCCACCTGACGGACGGGTTTCGGTCTGACTCTGATCCTTGACCCTTACAATTGGATCCCCAATTTTTTTATGATCGACATAACTCTAAAAAACACTAGTTAAAAGAAAATTATCTTAATTTTTATTTAACTAGCGATTATAGTTTATATAATTATATTAATTTTTAATTACACAAATTATCGAACGATACATTTTAAGAATCCGAAAAAATTCTGAAAAACCTTTTTTGGAAAATAAAAATTTTGCCGACGGGGTCAAAGTGGGCCTACAATTTCTTCTATTTTTTCCGGCCTTCTTTCAACAACAACAAAAAATGGAAAAGATTATGGAAAAATGGTAACTTTACAATGGACAGCAGCTAGTAAATTTATAAATGCAACACATGTTTTTTAGATTTTTTTTTCAAATGTTTCCAATGTACATATATATATATTCTATTTCATAATGAACGTTCAATAACCATGAATAAAATTTGAGATTAATTTGAGATTAAATCACAACATTTATTTGGGAAAATTTGAAAAAAATCTCAATAATCATGTGTCACATACAAATATTTTCTAACTACTAACAGTTTGAAAATTTTCGTATGTGACACATGATTATTGAGAATTTTTTCAGATATTTCCAAATAAATGTTGAGATTTATTGCACATCGTAAAAATGGTAAATATTTTGTTTAGTTAGTACTTTCTAGAGTGATGTAAGTCATATAAGAAATTGGGGGACCAATCGCGGGCGGGTCAAAGGTCAGACCCAGGAAGAAACCAGATGGAATGTCCCATATGTTATAAGATCACAGTTGATCTTTCTAATGATAACAACAATAGAAACAAATATCGGGAAAATTGAAGATTGGGTTTCATCATGTGTGAATTTTACATGGAGTGCCCTATACATGACCGTAACGCACATGTGTTACATCACATATCGACACACGGAAGGCCGATGATCACGTCTTTCCTGGACATAGCTAACAGCACAGATTAATCATCAACGTTTTGTGAGATTCGACCTATAAACTCGTGGTTTTCTACCAATTATGTCTTGCTTTCAGAGGTTTTGAAAATTTAACCCACGACAAATACTCTCGATGTTCGGATCTCTATATTGGTACATAGTATATATATAATAAAATCGCAATTAGCAGCGTTTCAAAACTTTCCTCCAAAACTAATATATATATATATATTAGTTTATAATTGCGATTTTATTGTATATACGTTCTTTATGTTAAATGTATATTACAGTACGATGATGACGCATTTTTGTAATCGTATATGACGAATATCAAGGATATCCACACGAAAACAAAGAGGGGTCATTTGGTCTATACGTGCAAATGTGCAGTATGTGTAAAGTAATGAATATCCATTTCTGTCCTGGTCTGTCATTCAAATTTTCGCGTGAAACGCACTTTCCTGCATACATGGCCGATAACCCGTTTCTTGCAGCAGAAGGATGTTGCAAAACCGCAAAATGCAGCGATATTAAATCGGACACCATTATATACTTTACATTAAAGACTTACACTTTTATAAATGTTTTTTAACAGGTTATTTACATAGTATTTGGGTGTATGAATCATATTAATGGAGTGTTTTTGATAGGTTCTTTCCTACGCAGGTGGAATAATTCTCGGGTAACTGATAATTTTTTGCTGAATACCAAAACAATGATAAGGGACATGACTCGATATGTGAGTGATTTATTACCGCGTTGTAATTTCGACCTGAACATCAGAGAACGGGGGAAAAAAGAGTCACGGTAAAATACGGTAAATTAACCGAAATATCACTGTAGTGTTATTGACAAGGGAATGTGCTGACTCACATTTTTCTACATAATGTGTCTATCTATTCAGTTAGGGGTAGGGATTCAGATAAACGAATAGAAGCTGTATGTATGTATTCGTGAAAATTTTGATTATAATTCCGATGAATAGTCTCATTTTAAGAGTGTTATTACAGCAAGAAATTATTTTACATTACAACTTAGAATTAATAACATACATTAGATACGTAACTCTTTCGGCAACAGTTTTCAGTGGATTATTTGATAGTTGCACAAGTCCTGACACTTATTTATGTATTTACTTATTTTTAAATGTTTTTATAAATAATTTGCTAAATTCTGAAACTCGCGATATTTCGTAATGAAATGAGCCAAATTTTTCTCAACATCTTTTTAAATAACCTAAAATCCGACAATTACAGTTTCCCGATTGGATCTCGTCCAGAGATTAGGTTAGTAAAGAAGATTTCTTCTCGACTATATCTTTCTCGACGAATCACTATATTGCCTCAACAAGGCGGGAGATTAAAACTCATATAGCGATTGATCTCGTGTAATAACGAATACCTTGCACAATAAATACAAGGATAGCGGGAACATGATAAATAATTTTAATGATCGAACGTATCGTCGTTGTGAAGATTATATTTTTTGCTTTATTCGTGACATTACCATTACAAATTAATCCTATTACCAAAAGAAAAAAGTGGTTTATTGACTTTTCCTTTAGTATCTCGTATCTTCATTTGTCAATCAAGTTTTAAATTAAAAGTTACATGTAATAAATTGTGCAAGATTATAAATCCGACGCTGTTGAAACACAGTAATAAGATCGTTGCGACGCTGTTAGTGAACTTTTTCCACATAATCATTATAAAATCGAACGACCATGAATATTCTAATAATTAGATAGTAATTATAACGTCTATTCTTTGCAAATATCTTTTATTTTCTTTTTTTTTTTAATATACGAAAGAATTGCCTTGTCTATGTCTTACCAATTTGCATAAGGATAAAGGATAATTGGAAGAGATTGAGGAAGAGATGCTTGCAAACAATGTTTTATCGTACGGAGGTCGCCAAGTATTAAACACATTTACAACATTATCCGTGTCTTCATACTTGCTTTTTTTTGGTAATAAAAAATATTAATGCAGATCCATCTACGTGCACGCAAGGCAGCTCTCTAGTGCAAGTCGTCGAGTATTCCTAACGTCAATGAAAAAATTAAAAGAAAAAAAAAAAAAAAAATCCTCAAAACGAGAAAAAAACTCGTCATATTCGAATAATTAAATTTCCTGAATTATCGTCTTCTTCTTGATCACACAAAATCAACCATCTTTTTCGTTATGATTTCGCAGTACAATTTTTAAAAATTAATCAAAAAATTATCGTGTTATCGTGGTTACAAAATTTGGACCTTCGATTGTCGATTTAAAAAAAAGAAACGAAAAAAAAAAAACTGAAACTCATACCGTTGTATTGTCATACGTAATAAAGTTTCATGTTTCATTTTCTCATTGTCAGATACATTTTTCGTATACACATAATATGTACGAACAATACAAGCTTGATGCATCGCTGATAACTCACGATCGCTGTCGTTGAAAAGGCTGCTTCTCCGCTCTGCTGTATATTCCAAAAGCCGAACTTTTGGGGCAGTTAACGACCAACACATTTTTTAAATAGAGTCACCTTTTTTTCCAGTTGAAAGAGCACTGTCTTACTGCGTAGCTTTTTAATATACAGTAGTTACAGTTACTTTGTACCTCGCACTATAAATACCCCAAAATAAAAGAACGTTTATAAAGTTTGTATTCATCGTTAGCAGTACAGGGAGACATTACACAGAGGTAAATCAGAGGATAGTTTATCATTAAGTCTTTACTAATCATTAAAATCGCCGTGCAAAATTTTACAAGCCCAAAATCGAGTAAGCCTCGTGTATTATAAATATCTCTCCTGTAGAATATACTGTACACAGCCAACATTTTTTATTCTTCAATTATCGCACATTATTCCACCCAGATTCACTTTTTAGCTTCAAATTTTCTCGTAATGCATAATAATTTTACATAAAATTTGTTTGTCTTACTGTGTTTCGCACCCTCGTCAGGCTATTTACAAACAGAACAACCGTAAAACTAATCCTTTTTCACGAAGACGATACGATTACCGCAAGTACTGCTCTGCGTACATTTTTTTTATGTGCTCCCCTATTTTGCTTTGGTATTTACACTGATGCTTGGAGAACGTCCATATGATCGACAGAAAAAAATAAAAATAAAAATAACGTCTGTTAGTCAATGAGATTGACGAGGATCATTATTCCGTAAGCAAGCCGGGACTCGATTGTCGCGCGGAATCGGGGCGCTTAATCAAAGGAACTGCCGATGCGTTAAGCTAAAAAAATGAGACAACTTAAAAAAGAAAAAAAAGAGAGAAAAAAAAAAAACAGGGCCCGGCAAAAAAACGAAAGAGAGAAAAATGCAACGTCCCTTACAGGATTGTATTGAACTTGATCCAAATAGTGCTCCTGCCTTTTTTTAGTAGGTTGCTGCGTTTTACGGTATAGTCAAATCATTGCTAAATATTCGTTATCATTTTTACAAATTTCACAGATTATTGCATCGAAGTATAGGGAATTTTATGTTGAAACATGTGTCTATAAACCAAAGAAATGTTAATCCTGTTGGATTTACAAAAATATTCACGAATTAATGGGAATTTTCGAAGTCATTTTTTTTTATCCAGTTTTTACTAAGAATAATCCGAAATTTTTTACCAATTCAAATCAAACGCATAGTATATCTAGATCACAATTCGAGATCCAGAATTAACCGCCCGCATCAAAGTCGTCACTTACAGATTATTCATAGAAAAAAAATACTCATCGAAATCGTACCTCCTTAAAATTTAACGTAATTCAGTTAATGCTTTTTTGAAAATCGATCATTATTAATGTTTCTCTAGATATTGTACATATGCTGTAATACAAATCATCCTGTACAACTGTTAGTTAATTCATAAAATTGCAGAGGAGCGATTACAAAAATATATCAATGATTTGACTAGTGTAATTCACACAAACTTCTTTAAGTTTAATCGAAAACCCATCATGCTTTTTTCTCCAAAGTAATGAAACTCGTTAAAACAAACTCTTGTAACGAGCTTTCAAGTAGAAGATTATTACAACTCAACGTATAATAACAAACGAATTTATCTTTATCGCTGGAAGTTTTTTTTTCTTTTTTTTTTTTTTTTACTTAAACGAGTATTTATCGACCTGCTTTCTCGGGTTGCGTTACATCCCACGCTAATCATCAACTAGAAACACAATACTCTGTGTTTGTTTTTAATAATTATTCTACAAATGATAACAAATGATATTACATACAATGCAGTGTCCGTATGCTTTTTTTTCTCCACTCGGACACCGTTTTACGTTAATGTCAACGTGGAAGAGAGGAGGGTGTTGTTAAAGCTACGTTGGTTCTCTGAGAATTTAACGACAGCGCTCGGATATATATATATTTTCTTTTTCCTTTGCCGGACACTGTGGTTTTATAGGCCGGCTCACTCCGTGGGTCCTTGACCCCATCGCGACTTTGTCCTTGGGGCTTTTAGCGGTGTCGTCGAACTACCGTCTTCACTTACTTTACGCTTAACATTCAGCACAATACCGCTTTTCGGTACAAACTTTTGTGGACTCGTGACATTGCTATCGATTCTGGATTGCGGGCTCATTGGAAAATTCGGTAGTTCCTCGTCGTCGATACCCGGAGGTTTCGGTTGATCGTTAATCAACGAACTGTTGCTTTTTTTGCCGCTGTCGGTGAGATTCGAGGTCGGCGAGTAAGAAACATCGCTGGTGGAATCCTGTAAACCGGGGAAGACCGATGTCGCGAGAACCGAAAGCTTTGCCGCTGATGGCGATGAAAACGGCGGAGGAACGAGAATTTTTGGATCTTGAGCGCCGCTCGGCGGCGTCATCGTCGCTGTCGCTGCCGTCGTCGTTGTTATCGTCATCGTAGAAGACGCTACTACCGCTGTAGCTTTGGCTGCCGCTGCCGCTGCGGCAACGGCTGCTAATTCTTCCTCTGCTTTTTTAATGAGATCTAGCTCACTCAAAGAACTTAAAGTACTCTTTGTTCCTTTGGTAGAAGTTGGAGCATTTTCGAATGTTGGCTTTTCCAATGTGGTATGCCTCTCGTTCGCAGCTGCCGAATTCTTGATAAAACTTGGTGTGTATTTGTCCAACTTTGGATACGTCGATGTGTTTACCGAGGTGAGAAAAGTCGCGCTTGGCTTTGACGGCAGGTAAGGATCGACTTTTGAACTCTCCTGACGTTTCACATTCGCCAAGATTTCTTGGAGATTCGGTGGGATGGTTATGTCGGAAACTTTGTCGAGTATCGGTTGTGCAAATTTTGTGATACCCTGAGGTGGCGGAGTGAATGAACGAGCGTCCGTTGGACTGTAGGCTTCTTCCATGTCTACATCAGGATCGAGACCGAGACCCTGGAAAAATAATATAAACATTTTGTCATTGAATGTAACGGTGATTTCGAAACGAAGATTTTTATTCCACCAACGGACAAAAATGATGAATTCTTGGTAAGGGTGTTAAAATTAACACGAAATCCGAATATAGTAAATTGTAGGAGTTACGTTTTATTTTAAGCAGAAAATTTGAAAAATTAGTTTTAAACAAATGAAACTCTTTCTACAATTTATTATATGTGGATCTGCGGATTGTTTTTTTACATGATTAGAGAACACTGTTACGAACAATTAATAGGATGGGGTTTTTTTTTATACGATTTTTGAAAAACAAATGATGAAACTTTTTTTCCTGTATCAAAGCTTCACCGACGCTATTGGTTTATATGCTAAAAAAATATGCCTCATATTTTTATCAGCCTATTGTTCTGCTTAAAAAGTCGAGGAAAGAAGAGGAACATAAGGATCCGACAATGGAGCAAGTCGAAAGTAAATTTTATTTACAATACCGGGCAATGAGAAAAACAGTGATGAATGTCGAGAAAGGTCGAGAGTGCGAGAAATAATATAAAAGTGTCTGAATAAAATTCTCACCGGCAGTGTAGGCGTCGCATCGCCAAGAAAAGACGAGCTGATGCTCTGTATCTGTTGCTTCTGTTCTTCAATCTGTCGATTCAACTCGTCCATCTTTCGCTGTAGTTCCGTCGAATTCTTCATCGGCGATAATATCGAGCCAGCTGTAAGTTTCTCGATGGCATTGGGTTTTACGGTAACCGTTGTATCATCGTTATCTTGGTCTATTTCGCCAGGACTATAAGGTTCATCACCATCGTCAGTTTCTTTATCCTTTTTCTCTTTATCGTTAAGAGCTCCGTCGTCCTCGTCCTCTTCGATTTCAAGCGCGTCATCAAGCCCCGTCGTGCCTTTCGGCGAGTCAGCGAGGATATCAATTTTCGAGGATAATTCCGGAACTATCTTGGATATAGTCGCATTATCAATGGCGCTTCGCGACATTCCAACATGCGCTTTATTCAGACTATCAAGAGTCATCTGCGTGACGTTCTGTTTCTCTTTAAAAGACTCGAGGAGCAATTCTTTGTGAACAGATCTCGGCGAAAGTGGTAGTAGCGTGCTCGAAGCCTGATTATCAGTCGGTGACTGTGGCGGCGATTCTGAATTAACATTCAAAGCTTTCTCCTTGGAAGCGCTTACAATATTTTGCGACGAAAAGCTCGAGTCATTGTCTTTCTTCGTTATCTTAGCCGGGAGTAATGCTGGACTCGGTGTAGTGGAGAATCTCTTGCGTTTATTTCGTACAATAATACCAAGAAGTAGATGAGGTCGTTGATCCTCAAATCCGGGTCCAATAAGAGGCAAAAGTACCGTCGGTATTTGGCTCTGTCGGGAAAAGGGCATTATGTAAAAATCTTTTATATTTTTCGACACATTACCCACGACGCCAAGTCGGCTTCTGCTATTGAGATAGCTATAAAGTGTTATATAAGGAATCTTTTCCTCGTCGTTAGCGGCGGTTAGCCTTATAACGAGAATCTCCTTCGAGCCGGTTTTTTTCATTTTCGAGATATAGTCCCAAACTGTCTCGTGACTAATTCTCCCAACAACGTCAACGGTATCCGGCAAATCTTCCATAAGATCTTTGGCATGTCCGCTAACTTCTTGGGCGGTTATGAAAAACTTTGCAACATCGACCATGTTAACGAAACCTCGCCAAACAGTTTGCCAAGGTCCTTTGGTCGTTTGTTTCGTCCAAGTCGTTGGCTCAGCCTCTCTCTCGCTTCTCTCCGGCTCTTCGTTTATATCTGGTGTTTTAATATTCACCGTTGAGCTCGGTTCTCTGTCGGATACGTCGGAATCATTGCCATCTAGTGTATTGGTCGTTGTTTCTTCCTCCACGTGTCGCCAAAGACGATCCTCGATTGGTTTTTCGGGTTCGGGCTGCGTTGCGCTATCTCCTCCTTTCTTCGCACCGTCCTTTTTACGATCTTCTTCCTTTTTCTCCTTGTCTCTTCCGTTGTAATCTTTGTGAATTCCCCGACTGCTTCGACTCTTTTTCTGTCGTTCTTTATCCTTGGGCCGGTCTTTACCTTTTTCGCGATCACGATCGCGATCCTTGTCCCTGTCGCGTTCACGTTCGCGACCACTTTTCCCATCTCTTTTGTTGTCTTTGTTTCTAGTTGATCGACGATCGTCCTTGCTTTTTTCACGAGATCTTTCTCTCTCTTTGCTACGATGACTGGCGCTTCTATTATGACTTTTTTCTTCCCTCTTCTCCTTCACTCTTTCTTTATCTTTCGACTTTACGGCTCGATCTTTATCTCGTTCTTTGTCTTTATTTTTACGATCTTCGAGGACTTTGGATTTTTTAGAATCGTCGATCAATGGCAGTAGTGAAAATGACGATGACGACGATGGGATTGCCGTTGTTTTCTCGTCTTTGTCGTCATTCAATTCTAAACTCGATTCTTGGCTGTTTAGAGCTGTTACGATATCTTGAACCGGTGTTTTCGGATCAACGTGATCCATTCCAACTTCGTTCTCGATAATCTGTTCACCTTTGTGCGTCTTCACCACTATTGATTTCGCTTGCGACATAAGATCGAGTTCATTCTTTTTTATCATCTCTAGCTGATGTTTCGTCTCTTTTTCTCGCCACTCGGCGAGTTCCTGGCTCGCCATTTCATCAGGACTCAACCTTACAACGGCGTCTGGTGTTAATGATCTGTCGGCGATTTTACGGAAGAGAGTAAGATTTTTTGTGTCCTTTATATTAAACACAAGACTTCTGTACTTTGCTTTGTACTTTGCACCGGTGTCGCGAAAATATTTGTAAAGCTCGAGTTCTATGTTTAACGCCAATTCGTTGATTTCTTCTTCGGTAAGTTTCAAGTCTTGGCTTTCTTTGATTCTTGTTGTGAGCAACTCAGTGAGGGTCTTTCGGACGTTTAGCCGTATTGGTTCTGGTTCTGTTTTCTTAGCCGGTGGCGTTTTTTGAATGGGTTTCTGTTGCGGCAGTATGTTGCTCTTTACATCCGGCTTTTTGATAATCGTTGGCTTCGGAATTGTCCCTGGTGACTTCACTTGTTGCGGTTGAATTTTTATCGTTGTTTGTCGCATTCCTGGACTTTTTGCTGCACCCGACGGCATTTGCTTCTGCTGTTGTTGCTGGGGCTGCGATTGCACGGTTTTCGGTGAAACACTCGCTCGTTGCTGATTTCCCGAAAGAAAAACTAACTTCTTGTTACTAGGTGCGAGGACAGTTTGCTTAGAACCCACTACTTTTGTGTATACCATTTTTGCCTGTACACCTGGTGTCATTTGTGCGGGTTTGTTTGCCTGTAGGAGGATAAAAAGTGTTGAGAATAAAAATCAAAGTGTACTTCGTAGCATTATTCGTTTAATAACGTATAAGTGAGAAAAAAAAATCTAATTGCCATGACGTGTAAAATATTATACATACGGGTTTGCCGGCTCCTTGTGTCTGTATTGCCGTGACAGTTTTGCCACCTATCTGTAAAGTGTTCAAATTATTCGGTCGTACAACTTCGAACGTTGGATTTTCCTTGAGCCACATTTTGAAGTTCGATGTCGTAGGAGCGTCAGAACCTTGAAGTTAAACATTTTTTAATAATGACAAAACTTGGACTCATTATATTATATAAAAACATCTTTTGGAGTAGTTTTAGGACAGCCATATTTCGATAAATTCCCATTATTTTATTTCAGTGTGAGTGAAAAGATACATATATTATTTGAAATGTCTAAAAAAAAAAAAAAATAATAACCAAGTGTTTTCTTATTTTCCTCACTAATTTACTTCCCCTGCTTTCTTTTTTTTTTTTTCTTTTCTTTTTTTTTTTTTTTTTTTTTTTAGAAAACGAAAGAAAAAGGGAAAAAACTATGTGTTCTATCTTTCGTCAATTTTCAGTTACTGTGCTTCATATCGATCTTCATAAATTAAATAATGTTCAAGGATGTTTGCAGGACAGTTCGGATTTAATGAAACTTCAAATTTTCATAAAATTAAGCTCAATACCTCTAATTCTTGTGAATTTTGATCAACTGGTCATTTACAGAAAAGTGAAGTTACGTTAGCGGCGCTCGATACAGAACAATAGAATAGAATCGGTGATGATGTGGTCGAGAGAAATTTACAAAAAATTGCATAATCGGCGACACTTACCAGTCAGAACTTTGCCGGTTCGTCTCTCAAAAACGATAACCCTGGCGTCCGGAGCGGCTTTTGGACTTTCACTCGCGACTTGTGCACTTTTTGTCTGCGCTACCGCCGGCGGTTTGCTCTCCTTTGTGAGAGTCTCTTGCGCGTGCATCAATATACAAGCATCAGAACAATAAATGCTCGAATTTCTCGCTTCCTTCTTGCAGACGACGCATTGCGTTACGCCCGAGACAGGAGCCATTCCGTGATCCGAGGTCGAAGAGGGCTTACTCGGGGCTTTCTCACTTGGCGATATGCTCGTTCTCTGGTTCGAAATTTCAACCGGTTGATTCGATGCTGCTCGAGAAGCCAATTCCAATTTCAGTGCCTTCCCGGGCGTAGAATCGAGCTTTGCGTGCTTTACACTAGTTTCTTGTTCCTTTTTCTTCGCGCAATTCGGGCAGACCCACTCGATACCCTTCTCTTCCATTTGTTGTCCTTTAGACAAAGCATTTAATTTAATTCAATTTAAACAGTCTTAACTTTGTAAAAAAAAAAAAAAATATATATCATATATATTTGCTTACCCATGGCTTTGCTAACGTGCACGCATTTCCCATGGAACCAGTCCTCGCAAACGTCACAGCAAATCATAAATCTGTTGTTGTGCGGCCGCTTGCATATGCACCAAAGTCTGTCAGGATCGTCCTCCGAATCAGAGTTATCATCGTCATCATCGTCCTCATCGTCATCCATCTCGGACTCCATTTCTTCAATTTCTTTTACATGTTGCTGTTGCACAATCATATGCTGGTGCTGTTGTTGATGTTGATGAACTATATGTTTTCTATATGATTAACAAGAAAAAATTATAAACGCAATCAAAATAAAATCCATATTTGTAAAATGTTAGTAGTTGTAATGGCGACATCAATACTTACGCTACTTTTTCCTCTCTCTTCGGGGTTTCGGATGCTTTTTGTGGCGTTTCCGCCTTAACTTGTAATCTTTTGCTCCTTGTTGCCGGAGCCTCGATTGGCGGAAGTGTTATCACACGTCCACCTCGCACTATCTGTATCGGTTCTCTCTCGTCTCTTTTTTTGGCTGTTTCTGGAGGATGGACAGCTGCTACCACTGTAGGAGCTACATGTGTAACAGGTGCCATATGTGCTGCATGTGTTTCAGATGCGGATTCTGCAACTTTCGCGGACTCGACAACTTTGGCTGAAGAAATTTGCCCTTCCGCAGTGTCCATCGACGTATGAAATGTAGTTGTGGATAACAGATTTTCTGGGAGTGAAGCTGTCGGCGCGACTAAACCACCCTGCATTGCATTTTGTTTTATGTATGAATTGTTTAATAAAGAAAACGAAGCATTATAAAAAAAAAGAATAAACGTACTGTCTAGCCGCCTACTTGTTCACAATAACGACTCGTGAAATTACAATCATGACGTCTTTAAGAATAATAATAGCGACATATTATGGTGGACAATTTTTACACTTTTACGATAACAATTGTTAGATTTTTTTTTGTTAGGACTTCACCATTATGTTGAACATTATTTTTTCTGAATATTCGATCATCTAAATGTAACTACAATTATACAGTTTAAAATTGTACAATGATATTTAAATTTAGAACTCTTCATACGGAGTAGGGCATTAATATAATCATTTTTCAATGATTTTTTCGTTTCTTTAAATAATATATTGAAGATACGTACATTTTTAAAATGTGGAGAAAAATGTATTATTTTACTAAAAAAAAAAAAAAATTGCGAGTATCAAAAGTTGATAGGAAACTTGTCTAAAACTTACGTGATCTGCAAGATCAACGCCTAGTTCTTCTTGCAGTAAAAGAGCCTCAGCAAGTAATTCTTCCTCGTGTTTGCTGGCTTCCATCGCCAATGTAGCGAGAAGGTGTTCTTCCCCCTCGATTCCACCTGAAACGTATTAGTTTGTTTATCATTTTGCCTCTGTGAGGTAAACGATCGTGTTTGCGCTTGCATGTGTAAGAATTATGAAGGCTTCGTCCCGTCATTCGTGTACCAAGATTTCGTAAATTGTATGTACACATTTTCAAAGAGAAACTCGGGTGTAAATGCAGCTGGATTTAAGTTTACTATGTCAATCAGTTTACAGAAAAATAACTTTTTTCACGTCACGAACCCACGAGACACGTTTCGCGCAGCTTTTTAAAAGTCAAACTTGTAATATTAATTCAATAATTTGATGAATGTCATCTCGCTTTACTTGGTAAATTATGTTTTACGAATTAACGGTGTAATCTGCTTCGTTTCGCTTTTTTACCTATGAGAAAAGCTTATTTATCTTCGCAACTTCACATTAAAGTACAGCTATAATAAAAAGCTTTTTCATAAATTCATATTAGTGCTTTTACCGGCATTAAGAGGAACCTTTTTATTTAAGATCCATCTTCGTCAATATTAATTTCCCGCTGAAAACGTGTTTAAATTATATTTTAAATTTCAATACACGATTGAGCTGACTGCAATGTTGAAACTTCTTTAAAGAGCAAATTGTACTTCGAGAAAACTTACTCGGTTCGGATGCAATATCATTAGGAACAACGGGCTCTTCCGTGGATTCTGCGATTTCGGGAACGCTCTCGGCTGTGTTTGTAGCTAACGGGAAGAAAGTTAAAGAAAAACGAAGAAAAGTAAAAAAAAATATGGGCTGACAAAAGACAACAAGAAATGAAAAATAATTTAAAGGAAAATGAAAGTGTCCGCGCATTTATATGCAACGAAAAAAAACCCCCGACGAAGAGAGAGGGATTCTAGAAATGGGGGAAAAAGTATTAAATCTCAACTTACCAGGATCCAGCGATGGCTGAAGTTCTTCGGCCGTGGGAACGATCATATCCTCTTTTAATTCTTCGCTGTTTAGTTGCGACAACTGTAGCGATACTGGCGAAGGTTCGTCCTGAATCGACGGTTGATTCTCCAATTCCATTTGTGTCGTTGGTTGTTCGTTCTCCGCTGTTTTCGAGTCCACGACTGGAGTTTCATTGTGACTTTTCATTGATTCAGTGAACAAGGGAAGATCCAGTTCTTGCGTAGACGTAACGGTGGACGTTGCACCGCCCGTTGAGCAAGATGTTGCAGAAGTCAGGGGAGTCGTTGGTGTTCCGGGAATCGAGTCGGAGGGCTTAGCCTCGGAACCGGAGGAAACTCGACGGATAATATCGGGTGTTGAGAAAAGCGCAGGGCCCAATGTATCGGCAATAATTGCCGGAGGCTTCCGATGATCCTTTTTCAACAATTTCTTCGAGGCTTAAGAAAATAAAACATTTTCATAAGTAATGTATTTCCTTAATATTTTTGCTGTTGAATCTACATTTATTTCTATTGTGCTCTCACTGTACTTTAAGAGATGCGAAGAGCATTGGCGCGAAGGAAAAAAACACTTAATTTTAAAATAGAAAATATCGAAAAACAATGACATTAAAAATAATTGTATTCCTAAAAGATGTTATATTCTGCGCATTTTTTTTCCATCGTCTCAAAACTATAGCGATCAAATAATGGCATTTTTTTTCTCTACATTGAGGAAACTTCGAAAATCTTGATGATTGCTAGAACTTGCACCGAAAATTTCAACAAACAATAACGATTATTTCTAAATTTCATCTTTTTTAAATGTGTAAGCACATTCTAAATACATTTACATTTTCACGAAAAAAAAATGTCATCAAAAATTTAAAAGCAAAACGGTTTTTATTTGACTGATATCAGTGAAGCTCTTAAAATCATTCTCTAATGTTTAAACCTCAACACGCTTTATATATTGGTCAGTAGTTTAATTATCGCTGCTGCTAGATTAAAATACTGCAAATTAAAAAAAAAAAAAAAGAAAAAAAAAACATTATACTCACTATCTGGAGTTTTCGTCTCCGCGGGTTTAGCTTCATCCACCTTTGGCGTCGAATCCGGCTCGGACTTTTTCCTCTCCTTCTTAACTTCTGGCGTCTTGGCTTTAACCGGCAAAGTTGCAACTACAGGTTTTTGAAGCTTTTGTTGTTGTTGTTGTTGTTGTTGTTGTTGTTGTGGCTGTTGGACAGTTTGCTCCTGCAGCTGCTGCTGTTGCTGTTGAGGCTGCTGCTGTTGTTGATTTAGATGTTGAACTGGTGAATTATGAACAGGAGGAGATTGTTGTTGATTGAGGGTTTCTACTGGAGGACAAGGCGTTGTAATTGTTGTCGGTGACATCAGTGGCTGTTGAGCATCCTGCAAAGTTTGTCCGATCGTTTGTCCACTGTGCGCAATTAATTTGCCATCCTCCGATGTGCCAATCTTAGTTTGTAACTGAAGCGGCATCGTTTTTCCACCCTTTGTAACGATTATCGATTGTTTCTTCAATCCGGGATTCCTCAGTTCGTTCGTCCTGACCATCACTTTCTTCTGAACAAACAATACTTTCTGATTGTTCCTCGCTTGACCCGGTTTCGTCAGTATCATGTCGCCCTTTATCATATTGGCGTTTATCAGATTGGCCTTCACTTGGTTAGTTGTCTGAAGTGGTTTTTCGAAAGGCGGTGATGAGGACTCGTTTACTGCCGGAGCGGAAGCTAAAACTGGCGAAGCAGCGGAAACACTCCGACCTGGCGGAGGTTCTTCCTTCTTTCTTCCTCCAGCTAAGTTGCTCTTCAGTTGTTTCTTTGTTTTTACGGGACTGAATCGTTCTATTTAAACAAATAAAATGCACAAGTTAACAATTTTTAAAGGATGAACGTATACTTCTGAAAAACCGCATGAGAAAAAAAAGTTGCTACTTGCGTGATCGCAACACGATATGTCGTCACCACGATTGTCAGTGACGTCACGTTACTGTTGTAAAGTTACTTGATGTTAAGAACTGAGAGATACAAGGTTGAAATCAAAAAATTTTTAATTCTATCAATTCGTATTTTATTAAATTATTCTGTTTGAATCAATTTTTTATTTTTGTTTTGTTTGCCATTAGATTTGTATAATTAATGTTAAATCTCAGAAAAAAAATATTTATGAGATCTGGTTGTAAAATGACTTATCATTATTAACAACTGCAAGTGTATATAACCGCAGCCATGTATTTATAACCTATAACATTAAATATTATATAACATATAATAAAACCTTAAAAATTTAAAGGAGTACGTGTTGTGTTTTGAGTTTTAATACAAAAATGACATTTCATTTCTAGAAGACACACAAATAAGTTTCTCCGTGATCCATGGACTCCTTCAGAAGTGCTTGTATTTTCAGACGTATCTCTTTTACATAGTTTATATGTGATGAGAAAGTAATAACTGTTGATAGAGACTGTGGAATGGATGAAAATTTGTTCTGTATCTTCGATAAATAAAATATAATTTTGGTATTGAAGTTGAAAACAAAACACCAATGCCTTTTGGTACTTTACCTGAAATGTAAAAATCAGTTGTTTTTCTTTTTTCTTGTTTCAGGTAAAGTGTCAGAAGGAGTGGAGATTTTTCATTGGATTTCAATACCAAAACTAGATTTTATACATAGAAGATACACATAAGATTTCACTGCGGTCCACAAGTTTTTACAAAAGTTATTGTGTTTTCGGACGGATCCTGTCACACACAGACAGCCAGACACAAAGAAATGAGTGTGCTTTTTTTTTTGGAATCTTGGACCCTCGAAAGGTCTGATTCCATAAAAATCTGAAAGTCAACATTTTTTTGCTTTGCAATACTTTCTCTTTTACATATTCCGTATGTGATATGTGACGAGAAAGTAGCAAGGTTTCATACACTGGGAATAAAAGTAATGCATAAAATGTTAGTTGCATATATCAATACATAGGATGTTAATTGAAAATAAATAATATATAGGATATTAGTTTGAAGCTATTTTTTGGCTCACCAGTCGATTTGTCGGCTTTGTCTGGACTCTTCATCGCGTCGACAGCAGCAGCCATTTCCATATCTAGCCTTCGAACTTGATCCATATCCATTTGTTTGTTCGCGCCTCTACGTCGTGTAGCGGCCATCGAACCACCTCGGGTCGTCAGGCCTTTACGTCCGCCTCGAGCTCGGACGCCTCCTCTTCTTGGTCCCCTTGGTCCAAAATCGGAATCATCATCCGACGGAGGTTCAGATTCTGAGGATTCCGACGTTGACGTTGTCTCGTCATTTTCCGCTTCATTCTCCGGCCGGGCGCTCATGGTACCTTTACAATGTATTTTGTAAATTATTTTTTCTTTTAATAAGAAAATTCTAATATCCAATTTCAACTCCAATTTATTGTTGGATGCACAGATGCAGGAAGTTTTTTTCTCTTAATTTTAACAGGTACAAAATCATATTGGTTCTAGCCATCACAGATTCTTAACTTATATCTTATATATAGTAGGATTTTCGAGCATCTTATGCGGTCCCCATAAGACAGACCCATACCGGTTCGGCTTGTTCGCGGTCCTTATTCTAACAATTCATGTAACCCAACATTGCTATATAACTAAATAATAATAAATAAAAATTTATTCTTTTTAACCGTAATAAAATGTAGATTAACATTCATAATAAAGTAAGTGCAAGCAGATACTAACAGCTCGCTGCCATTAAACATTCGGTTCATAACTTTTTCAATTCTTTTTCTTCCCATTTGCTTCGGACATTTGCAGGTACAGTGTAATCTCTCACATGTTACTTAACGCGGGGTCTGAAGTAAGCTATGCGAAGGGCCAATCACGTTGACGAAGCAACACTTCTCCTTCTCGCCTGTACAATACAAACACCTCGTTCGCCCCCACCACCTGCCGTCGTAAGCTACTTGAACGTAACATGTGAGAACTTGCACTTCAGCTCGTTGAAACACTCGCTACCGGCGTAATCGTTTGTTTTTTTATCTATTTCCTTGCCTCGATCAGGGAGTTTAACTTTGTAGTTAACAGCGTTTCTAGTATTCCCTTCATAGAAATTATCATTTTTCTTTTTGATTAGTTTCATAACTGACTCGCAGCAAAATATTTTGTTCTTTTATCCCCAGAACTCTGATTTCTTAAAAAAGAGATACCGTGGAAAAAAGTTTGTCGTTCCCTGAAATTATCTTTATCACACATTTTTGCAGCCCCTTCCATCCATCCCCATCCTTCTTTCATCATTTATCCTAGTTACTTGAACATTCATTCTGCTTTATATTCATTGGCTGAGCATTCTGTGATTTAATCAATTTGAAAATTTATATTCTGTACTTTTTTTTAAATTCTACTCGTAATTGAAAAACAGTTGTTCGTATACTTTGTGAAAGGAGAGGTCCATTAAACGAAATTAGTATTATAATAGAGATTTACATACCTTTGTTCGATGCCTGTTGCGAAATATTTGAATTTCGCAGAACCGCGCCTACAGTTTTCGTCACGCCAGTCGATATTTGCGGGGCAGTTGGCCCAGCGATTTTTCGTCCACGTGTTATTATCGGCCTCAGCTGAGAAAATTAATTTATAAAATACAGTTCAATCAATCATGACCGACTTGATTGTCGCAGTCTTATATTCACTACAAGGATAGGGGCACCATTCGAATGGAAAAGAACTTAAAATCAATTTTCTATTTGCTTCTCTGTAATTAAAGAAAACTTCTTTTATGGGGAAGCCAGAAATTACAGAGCGTGACCTACAATAACAGAATTTACATGAAAAAAAAAAAGATAACTGCGAGGAAGCAATGTCGCAATTCCAAGTGCCGCCTATTTTTACATAAACAATTATGTCTAATTGTCGTGCAAAAATAAAAATGTTTATAATTTTTGTAATAGTTCGGAATAACTTGGAGTGATAATCATTTTGCAATAATATTTTGTAATCTTAATGATTAATAATCATTTAATGAAAAGTATTTGAAATACTTTTTCATTGGAATGATAACTGATTCACGACTTTTACTGGTACTTACGAGGGGTCTGTTTGAAATCACCTTCGGCCGAGCCGGAGGAGTTCCGACATCGGCGACCTCGGTGAAACTCGAAGGAGTCAACAACGGAGCTTGATGGATCACCACGGAATGCTTGTACTCGGTATCATCGATATCCGGCGAATTTGCAATTGGCAATGGATCGGATGGTTCGGGATCGGAAGGCGATGTACGACTCGTGTAACAATGATCCAGTTCGATGCAGTATTTTATGGATTTTTGCTGCTCCTCCACCGTCAACATGTCTGCGAGATAAATAATTTCGTTTTAGACGGTAAATAATATCACAACTGTTACAGAGATATATATTCTTGCAGTTTTTCTAAGCTGTTTCACGTGTTTTTAAATCCGTCATTACACAATACTAGAAAACGAAAAAATCCATGAAAAATAAATTTTAATACAAACAGATATATCACTGAAATAATAGAAAATAACTTTTCTATATATGGGCCAAGCAAAATCTCGTAAATCTCGAACAAACTTGCATCACTTGAAAATATTTGAAAATGTTGAGCTGGTAAATTAAATCGAATTTTCATAATGTTTTAGGTGATTAAACATTATTTTGTATACTACAAACCTAGCATAGCAGTGACATTTTCTCCAAGAATTTGCTTGGCTTGCTCGCTCTGCAAAGCAGTCTCCAATTTCTCCAACTGTTCCGGATCCATTTCCATAAATGGGTCCACCAAAGCCGCAGCATCGGTGCTCACTGTGGAAGCAACACTGATAGCAGCATCTGGTGATATGAAAGGTGCAGGTGGATCCACGGTCAATGTCAAGTCACCATTGGCAGCATCGCCGTCCGTTTGTCCCACTCTCACTACACTAACATTTGCATCTGACTGATTCACTGTAAAGATAGAAAAAATATGTGTGAATTATAACAATACAGAATTTAAACCGCATCATGAAATTTATGAATTATCTCCCATAGTGAAAAATTAATGTACTTTCAGGTAAACTATAAATCCTTATTACTCATGAAAAATGGTTAATAGAAAAAAAGTATGCAAAGTAAAGTTTTGCATCCTTTTTTTGATTAAACAAATCAACTAATAATTATTATTATTAATTTCTTGCTCTCTTCTCAAATTTCAATTGATGTAGTGCCTGTTGACCGGAGTAAGAGCAAAAATGTTAATTAAAAAAAAAATTAAAAATACCATAAAATCCAAACCCCTTTACCGATAATCACCAAATTAGGTACACAGCAGTGCAGAGTATTATTTTTCATCTGTAACAACTACAGTGCGAACAGAGATTTTTCGTAAAATGCAAATTTGAAAAAAATATGAAGAGACGTTTGAATTTTTTTGAAACTTTTCACAAAGTTTCCCATCCGTTGGCATCCCAGAAGTTAAAGTACTTTAATGTAAATCATAAATTCTTACTTATCAAATTTTGTAGCGTGGCTTGATCAACTGAGATAGTTCCATCGTCATTCACCACTATGATCAATGTATCGTCTTTCCTTGAACCACTTTCCTGTGGTTCGATGACAAACGAACTGGACATCTTTCTTTGCTCTGCAAAGCAAAATCCACAAAAACTTTATTTGATTTCCAAAGATTTCCAAGCACAACTGCAATTATTACTGTGTATCCGCTGTACATATTATTCATAATATTATCTCCAAATTGTCAAAACTGGTAGTAACATAAGAAATAGCAGTGAAATAGCGTACAAAGCCTAGAAACATCTTGAGCCGAGAAAATAAACAAACAGGTTATATAATTCGATTTGCAAAACTTAAATCTAATTTCCCACCAATAGCGAATAAATTAGCAAATACATTGATTATCCACGATAGCAATTACTCAGTAATAAGATAGTTTACTAAAATCCTGATGAATAATACATATATAGAGAATTTCACCTACAGAGCCAACAGGTTTGTCCACTATGTCATTAAGAATCAAGCGATTTGATGCAGCAGATTTAGTTTAACGAGCACCGGTGTTAATTCGCAAGCGGAAAATCGAGCGACAAACAACAAATAGGAAAACATGATTTTTTCGATAATCTTTATGACAGCTCATTGTCGTTGTTACTGCTGCACGAGGCAATATTTTTTCAACATTGTTTCCGGCACTTTGAAATCGTCCAATTGTTTCACGTTTTGCGTGTAGTTAATTTTTCGAAAATTCACTTTCGAATGAATTTTGATTTGGTTGTCTGAGTGTTAACTGTAATTTCAGGGCGAAATAAACAGAACCGTAAAAAGGCCAGAGCGGCCATCTTGTTTGGAGTACCGCCGAGGCGCCGAGCGTGCCGAATTGATATACCCATGTTTTGTGTAAAGGGAGCGGGGTAGATATATAAGTACTTTGGTACAGTCGTAACGTTTCGATTGTAATAAACAAAACTTTACTCACAAATGCAATGAAACTCCGACGCGATTGTAACGCTATCACACTTTTTTTTTATCGATTTCACGTTGTTTTGCAGATAATTCTTATTACGGATACATTTGGGAACGAGTTTTATGATGAACCGCGGTTTTTTTTTCAGCGCTACATGATGATGGTGCTCTACAAGTCACTTGGGGCTTTTGGTGCGCCGACGCATGGACGCCGCTGCGCAGCGCGCGGAACGCTTCTTCTTCTGTTGCGCAACAATTACGTGGTGGTGTGGTAGTGGTGTGTGTGTGTGTGTGTGTGTGCGCAAGACAAATAAAGGCGCGCGCGCGAAAGCAGTCGGCTTTTTAACATTACGGGCTGTTTCGAATCTAAGAAAAACCGAATTAAATATCAAATTTCCGGAACACTTTAAAAGAGAATAACAAGCCTGCAAAGTAGAACCTTGCAAATTGCTTCCTCATTATTTTATACCTAATTTCATGTGTTCGTAGTACATAGAATTGATTCGAAATATTTTTTTTAAATAGTAAAAAATATTACAATAACTCATGTACTCACACAGTGTCGAAACAGGGAACTTTATCTTTTTTTTTCGAATTTCGATATATAATTTGGTGAGTTTGTAGTTGATGACATATCAAATCGATAGAGAAAAAAAAAGAAAAAATTTAATCTCGTAAAGGTATAAAATATAATGAGGAAGCAACTTGGAATTGTTTGTTTGTTGTTTCGAGATGTCAGAAAACAAGTTAAAAATGTTATTTTAAGGTGAGGGAGTCAGGCTAGATTTAAGGATATTCAAAGACTAATATATTATTTACGTGGCCGCTAGTATTATTTGAAAAAATATGTACCATTGACATATGAAATAAAGACTTTTTTTGCCAAGTATCGCAAGCGTGCGGGTATAGCAGCTCACATACAATGCTTTTTTTCCGTCTGCACACTTTTCAAAGAGAACCATGCAGTAGACCAAACATATCGTTTACTGTTCTTTTTTCAAGATATTATATCTGTCAGCGCGCCTAAATTCAGTCCGCTGCCATCTTCCGTTGCATAGACGAACCATTTGAGTCTGGGCAACTAAAAAAGCTTAAAAATCATTTTTTAAGTGTACATACGAACCAGTGGATCAAAAGTTCCCGCGCTATAATCACTGTGCCACATCCGACGATAATTATTATGATCACTAATGTAAATACTTAGTGCTTCCGCTAGGAATCATGAATCTTTGTATCCTCTTTATTAAATAGAATATTTAAATATTTAATAATACAAATATAGTACATAAAAATACATTTCTCCAAATTCCCACAATAAACAATAGATAGATCAACATCATTATCTAAGTATATTTTTTGTATTGTCAAGCCAATTGTAAAATCGGCTCTAAAAGGGTATCTACATCCTCTTTATTGTCATTGACAATTCTAATATCCCAATCCCTTACATCATCCAAATCGCACTCGGTTTCTTCGTCATCGATGCCTGTGGATTAAAAACAAAAGATTATTGAACACATTATTTGACAGGAATCATTTTTTCACGCACATTACAACAGCCACTAAAAAAAAGTGAAAGAAATGCACTTTTCCTGAGCAAATTTTCATATTCCGCTGAATAAAATTTAAATCAATAGTCCTATATCAAAGTAACTAATTGACAAAACTCTGAATTATTAAAAAATGTACTTGTAAGCTATTTTCTTTTACAGAATTTATAAAAAATGATGCTGAACATGTGTTAATAATTTACCTAAATTTCTAGAACTTTCATGACCAGTAGCCATCATAAATTACTCTATAAACTATTACCTGAAGTAAAAACCCAACCGCGGTTCTTTCTTGTTTCAATACTGCTGTATATGTAAATTTTTTTACACAGATCACCATATCTTTCGGTAAACCACTTGATATCAGTTTTCCTTCTTATGTCACTGACTATCCAAACACTTTTATCTTTCGCTAGAAACAATAAACAGTCAAATTGTAAATCAATTTGTTTTATCTTCTAAAAATTGTGTTACAAGAAAAACTCAATTGAATATATTTGGAGAACCTAGTAAATAGTATGTTATTATCGTGGTGAAAATATTTTCCAAAACTTCTCAGATATCATGTGTCTGTTTTGTCCCTAAAAATTTCACAGAAACTTTGCAGAATTTTAGCAGATTTTGGCACATTGACGAGAAACTGAAATACTCTTGAAAAGCAATAAGTTCTCCGATACTTTCTCACTTTCTTAGTGATACTTTCATTGTCTTCGCTGATTAGAATTATTTCAGCATTTTTCATCTGTTAACGATATATATACATTTTTTCAACTTTTATTTTTTAGTTGGTTAAATGTTTTGTACCATTTACTCAGAAAAAAATATGTGAAAATTTGGCTAACAAAACGAGAAATTATCATCGCTTAACAAACCCATATATTTTCTGAAATATAATTTTCACAGTTCGTTTGATATCTGAGAAAGTGAGAATCGCTGGAATAAAATATATTTCTTTATAAAATATGTCAACATTTTTAAATTTTATCTAAGCTTTTTTTTTTTAATAGTTTCTTTGACATCTGAGAAAGTATGAGCTATGATTTAAAAAATATAAGCATTAGTTAAGTATTATTTATAATTTAACAGCATGTTATTTATTAAAAATATTATAAAACTCACATTTTGTAAATTATTGAGATAATTGAGTGAAAAATGTAAGTTTTCATGAAAATCTTGATAAATTTTCAGAATGTCTAAGTAAATTGAGAAAATAAGAAATACTATAGAGTATATTATTTGATTTCTACCATTATACATATCGATAGCTGCGTGACAGAAGTAACCATAATCTTTTCGTCTCGTTTCCTCGCCCCATTTCACCATTTGGATTCTATATTTTTCCTTGTATTCTCCATCGCTTAGCAGGCTATCGAGATCGAGATTCAATGTTTTAGCCCAGTGACTTTTGATCGGGCCGGATATTTTAATGATTACACTCTCGCTTGATCCAATTCTAATGAATAATAAGAAATATTCAATTGGGTACCGAAGGGACGTGTGAACGGATTAAATACCTTTCGTGCAAAATATTCGTCACGTAATCTTTCCCTGACTTTCTTTTGCCGCCAAAAAGAAAAATTCTTCGCGGTAAACGCGAATTTTCAGAATTGTTTGTGCGATCTGAATTCTCGGTTGACATCGCGCGACTACTGTCAGCCTGGTCAGCCATTCCGGAAATATAGGTTTGCTTTACTTCACAGCTATAAAACGTAACTTTTCCCGCGAGACTACATTAGTGACCTTTGATTGTATGAGAAGTAAGTGGTACTTAAACTGTGATCGGTATAACTTTTTTTAATACTACTTATGTTAATAAAGTATTATAAGAAATAAAGTAGATCAAGTAAATTCTAAGAGTTGTGCAGTTTTTCTCAAATCGCATTTACATCTGAATGTCCAACAGAGATTTCAATAGCGAAATAAATTTACGTGACATTTGACCACAAAATTGTGCATAACAAAGGGTATTTCTTCGAGAATTTGTTGAGAACAGTGGTTTGGAAAGATTGTTCGGATGTAAGTTCTGTGTGTGTGTGTGTGTGTGTGTGTGTGATGAGAAGCCTAAAATTCATATGACCATAATTCGTCAACTATTAGACAGAATCAGCTAAAATTTTATATATAATAATTTTAATACCATGTAGAGTATTCGGCGCTGATCTTCGATTGTTATAAATTTTATAGAAATCACTTGACGCATTTTATTTTTGAGATTTTTTAAATATTCAAAAATGTACCCTCTATTTAGCTCAAAGAAATATCTAAAATTACCTTGGTATTGAATTTGGGCAAAATCTCTAAAGCGGGTCGGTTTTTCTGGTTTTATTCTAACTCACGTGAAATCTCAACAAACATAATGATATTTTCTACTGAAGAAAACTAGCATTCAGCGCTGCTACGTACCAAATTTGGTGATTGTCGGTAAAATGGTTCGTGTTTTAGGTAATTTTGAGTTTTTCCAAAAATTATTGTTGTCGATTTGGCTGTCGTAAAAGTTAAGCAAGTAAACCGAAAATTTGTATGCAATAAAAATATGATGCAGCGATATTTGTAACGGTGATTCAAAGCCGTATGTAGCGTGGCTTTTTAAAAATATTTTACATTTTTCATTTCTAATCCCATCTTAATGCCCGCGCGTAAGTATCAACATTCAATTGCCCGTAACCCTCAAGTTACTGTGATTTTGTACAAAAATTCGTACACAATGAAATTTAAAAAATTAAAAAATATGCAAAGTAGAACTTTGCACATTACTTCCGCATTAGTTTCCACTTTTCACAAAGCTTCCTCTATGCGGAAGCGGAGATTAATAAATAAGCTTCCACATAGAGGTGGCTTTGTGAAAAGTGGAAACTAATGAGGAAGCAATATACAAAATTCTACTTTGCATCCTTTTTCTACTCAAATTAAACCAATCCCTGGTTCTATTACTAATTGAACTTTTTGTACGTATTGTATTTTATGTAGCTTAACATATAGTTTTTTTTCACACTCATTAGGCTACAAAGTAGCGGCAATGGGCAATTTATTCAATGAAAATGTATTTAAAAAAACTTTCGAAACTTGTAGCTTAAATATTTTTTTGCAAATCTTAAAATGATGACATTTCTGCATTTACAAATAATTAATATGAAATATTATTTTAGAATGGACTCTAATAGTTAATAGGTGTAACAATCCACACACGTTGATAAAATTATTTCAAACACATTTTTATTGATTTAATGGAAATGCCTGCAGAGGAGAAGGGATTTTGGTAATAAATCCTTAAAACATGTATTTGGATTTTAACATTTTTTTATCTAGATATCATGAATGGAATCCAATATCTATTTCTTAGCGTCACGAATGGCTTTTCGCTCCACTGCCCTCTTCAGCTGAGCCTTAGGCTTCAGATTGTGTTTCTTGGCAAAACGCTGGTTTCGCAGGAATTTAAGATCCATCTGAAATCAGAAACCATATCCAATTTTCATAAAACCAGGATCTACAGCTTTTCTACTATGACTAAGTTCGGAAAGGAAAACAATATATTTGTGTACGATAGTGGAATAATTATGCAGGTGTCATCAAATGAAACTGAAAATTACACTTTAAATGGCTTTCCACTTTAAAAAAGTACCAAAAGTTTAAATTACTTTTTTCAATAGAAAATGATTAAAATTATTGTTATGTAGATGAAATAGCTAGTTTATGAAAATTATGTTGTTTATGATTTTCCCGCAACTATTCAATTGTGGGTGATGATTGTTTATTTTTTGAGTATATTTTGAGTTGTAATCTTATTACACGTATAATGAGAAAATAAATTATGATTTAAAAAAAGGAAAGGAAAGATTGTTACAAAGTTTATATATATATATATATATATATATATATGTATATACACATATATAAAACTATTACGTTTGTCAAAATAGCGATGATCCTTGCAACGAAAAGTGAAAATGTTGGAGGGAAAAGAATTTGGTTTAAAAATAGTAAAGAACTTACACCAAGCGTAGATTCGTGCCTGTAGTTCTTGGGCTTTTTGATTCCATTCCTGTGAGCTTTCCTGCCTGTAAAAAAGTTGGAGACAAGATTTTGTGTAAGACACTGAACACATTTTGCTGGCTACTTTGGTTGACAGCTTCATGTATATGTACACCATACAATCTATGAATGCTTACTCTGGTTGTGATTCGTGTGATTCTTTGACTTTGCCATTGTTGATGTATCAGTCGCACTGAAAAGAAACAATTATTATTATAAAGTTGCGAAAAACTTGCGACAGAAACTTTGACAGAAATTAAATGTATTAAAATAACAAAAAGAAGCTTCGAGGTTAGAAAAATTGTATAAAATCATAAAACAACAGGACGTGCGCCGAAGCAAAAACGAGAGGTTCCTTGACCTCGTAATACACGTTAGAAATATTTTCATACAATCGCTATTCTGCGATACCACGGGGATTCGAAGGATTGCTTGGATTTTCTTTGATAATTATACGAAATTTCTCGGTTCGCGAATACGTACCACTCAACGGAAGAAGGAAACGTGAAAGAGATACACAAGCTAAAGCCCACGTGATTTGGCAAGCTACGGTAGCGCTTTGTCTTAAAGTTCGTGTGGTTGTTTCTTCAAGTACCAGCAAACAGTGGGTACGTGAGCGGATCCTTGGGTAAAACAGGATACTATTATATTATTGTATTAAAAACAATAGTAAACTGGTATAAAATAGATTTTTACTACAAGGTTGCTTCAAAAGAAGCACACATGAATTAATATGTCCTGTACACAACCTTTTTAATGACAACAACAATTGTAATTAATACCGTTGCATCATATTTCCATCAAGTACAATGTTTTGGCTTACTTTCTTAACTTTTGAGCAAGTTACAGCGAAAATCTAATTTTTTAAAAAAGATTTTATTATCGTGCACAAAATTTACTTTTTTTGTTCTTCTTAAAAATGTAAGTGAAAATTTAACTTTCATCGTATTACAAAAATACACATTTTTTTCGTATCATTTTCTTCTGAGGTTTTCCCTCTGCTATAAAATACATATTTTGAAAAAGAAAAGTTCTTAAATATTTGAGGAAAACATGTGAACAAATGCACAGTTCGTACTCAGAAATCACAGTGAAATCTGGCGAATTGCTAAAAATAGTATAGAAGATCACACATATATGTATATATATATATTATAGGAAATATAGAACTAATAATAGAATTTTTTGTTAAATAAAAATATTTTTCAACTGAGATGTGTGTTTTTCTTTTATTTCATGCATTTACATGTAACGTGAGACTTGATCTCTAATGCGAGTCCAAGTCTAGTACATTGATTCGAGATAGTAGCACATAGAAACAGAATTCGGTTCACACCGCATTTTTTTAAACAATAATAATACAATAGACATAGAAAGCTGTCTCACTGTCTTTGATATATACTATACTGGTCTTTTGATCGAATTAAAACAAGCACTTGGGTCTAAAAAGTATAAATCGCAATTTTCCGAGTAGCTCAAGGAGATTTTAAAAAATTTGTACAATTCATACATAAAACGTATTTGGTATTCGGTTTTGTCTATCTGAATAACAACGTTTTTCGATGTAAACGTTTAAACACCTTTAAACGCGCGTTACATCAAATTTAGGCAAGAGTATTATTAATTATAACACAAAAAAAAGTATATCATAGTTTATATGCGCTTAATTGTTTCTAGCAGTATTTCAATCTTATGAATAAAAACATACACAATTCCAAATATTTAAAGAATATTGAAGCATTTCCTGCAATATTATTTACTATTTAAAAAGATGGTTCTCCAAACAATGTTCTACATTCGGATTTGCAGATATTTTTTACACGATCAGAATATCGTTATGAATAACGAAGCGCAAGGGACTTTTTATACAATTTTTTTCGGAACAAACGGATAATATTTTTTAAAATCGTCATCTTGGGCTATTTGGATTTAAAGCTCGATTCTTGGCTCTTCTTTTACGCTTCTGATAGCTCGAAATCGTTAACAGAATAAATAGTCGTTAAATGGGGATCGTATCACAGTTGGAAATTATTATTTTGAAATACGCGATTCCATAATCTTTGAATTATCACTAGCTCTCGATACTATGTCGCTATGACTGTTTAAACTTATATTAGGTGCACTGATAACTAAAAATACTGAATAGCAAATCTACATTTTTTTTATTTCGTTTTCCACTCGTCTCCCTCTTCTCTTTTTTCCCTTTTCCTTTCGCTACAAACTGTAGGTATTTCCATAATCCACAGATTCATGCTTGCCTTGTATGTTTTTATATGGCTTTGCTGGATTATATTGTTGTGTATCGAAAGATCATATTATTGAGACACGAGAGTTGAGTTTCTGTTCGCGAGATGCTGTTGAGGCTGGAACTTGATATGGATAATGACTTTTCGACGGATTACCGCAGCAGTTGTACAAAACAATTTAAAAAAAAAAAGTAACAATTACAGTCCAAATAATTTCTTTTGTAGATCGAGCCAGTCTACAATTTTTTGCGGCACTCGTCTTTTCTTCGACAAAGCCGTTGCTGCATGCTGAAATTTATCTTCGTTTTTTCTTATATACATTGCTGCGTCTTGCTCCAATTGCAGAATTTTTTCTGGCCGAATTTCCTCCATCGGGAGCATTTCTGTGAGATAGGGATTGAATCTGAAGTACACGTGATCCGGTAGAAGGTCGTTCAACATTGTGTGTACAGCTGCAAAGAGGTGGCGTATTTTATATATCGAATAGAAAAGAGATAATAATTGAAACGAAAAAATTCAGTCACTTCGTCTTCGATAAGGAGAAAAAAAGACGTAACGCACCTTCCGTATCAGTTGCGCTGGCCAATATTTTGTGAAACTTTTCCTTCCAACTGGAGATTGTTATTTCTTTGATTTCCGTATCACCGTCGCATACCGTTGTCGGGGTTCTTCCAGTGCCGAAGGAAACAACACATTGAATTGGATTGTTCGGCCACAGCTGTTTCGCTTCGTGAATCGCTACAGCGCACGGGTTGTTTACCATTAATCCTTGAAATATAAAAGAAAATATTCTGTTTTGTTTTTGAAATTTCCAATCACTGCCGAAAATTGTCTTGTTTTTTAAGGAGCCTCGCGAAGGATTTCAAGGATGACAAGAAATCAATCGACGAAACAAGAAATTGTTGAATCAGGTTTTATTTTTTTTTTAATAACTCTAACGAATAATATTGACATTAAACAGACGCTCAATGGAAAAAGAAAATTCTAACATCCATATTTTTACCCGCATCTCAAGCTCTCTTTATATTATTGGCCGATATAGAATATCAAGTTAAAATATTTACTACTATTAGTTGAAAAGAAAAAATACCATTAAGATTGATTATGAATATACAAGTTTTCAATTCGCTGAGCAATCGTCAAATGTTTAATGCCTGGCAAATTTAATTGTTTGATAAGAAATGACAAAATTCTTGACTGAGACTAAAAGTAAATAAATTAATGTAAGAATATAGACTATTGTTGCAAGAGAGAATTAATCGTACCTCCGTCGGTGAATAGATATTCGCCATGTTTAAATTCCTCAAAATATGTCGGTGCAGCAGCTGATGCTCTCACCGCTTCCCACAATTTGTGTCTATGAGAGCCCATGTACTGACTCTCAACTCTGTGCGGGAGGGTGTAATTTCTAAATATATAGGCCATCATCTGCGCGTGATTGATGACCGTTGATACGGCGGAAAACTGTTTGACATTATTATTAATATTAATCTCACATAATATCTAGATTTATTCCGATCGTCGTGTTTCATGGAATCTTGAACAAACAAACAAACAAACAAACACCAGGAGATTCAAAATTTACCTTTGGCGAGTTTGGATCACGAGCCGTCTTCATCAGATCTTTATCTCCCAAATTTTCTTGCAGCATTTGTTCCCATAATTCCGTATCGTAGTACGCATGGCTCCAGACCAAATTGCTTGTACCGCGTATCGTACTACGGGTGAATATTTTCGTGCTCAAAGCTTTGTAGAGCTCCGAAATTTCATTCAATGATTTTCTCTTGTGTCCACCTGAAATTATTCATTTGTTCGACATAAGTAGTTGTTATAATTGTTATTAGTAACTTAGTGAATATCTATCAATACGATCAATAAGATTTTTTGGAATATATATTACAGTCGTTTCTCTCATGCTCGAAAAGTACTTCACTATATATCCCAGGATTGAACGCTATTCGAATGAAAAAGAGTAGTTTCAATACTTTTTAGCTTCCTCGCAGGAATTTTATTTAAAAAATGTTTTTCGTCTTTTCAATCTCGTATATATATATATATGATAGAATCTATGGAATTGTTCAAATTTGATAGAACATTGATTTAAAAAAAAACAATGTTACTATTGCTTGAAAAATAATTTCAAAAATATTCAAAAATAATTCATTACAGCAGTTTTCTTTAAAATATGTTCAAGCAATAAGATTTTAAAGCAATTTGAATTGTTTTGTTTATTTCTCGACCTTCGTAAAACTTCGGTTTCAACACTATTTTTAAACTAGAATGCAAAACAAACTTTTTTTTCTATGAAATGCTGTTTTACCTCGAAGAAATATTAAGAATGATGATTAATTGTAAAATGACACTTACTCTACGATATTCACAATTATTGCAAGTGCGTAAAACGTTCGTTCGTGGTATACGCTCATGAAAGAAAATTTGTTTTTATGGCTCACTATGGTAAATAAGAATCTCAAAGTATCTAATTATTATTATTCAAGGTATATAACGTCGTTACAATACATACGCATACCGTAGCTACTTTCCTTATCTTTGCTGGTAGCTGCATGTAAATATAATGAATAGTGGACGAAAATGCGTCAGTAAAATGCGCAATTAGGATTCACATATCATAAGTCGGTGTTTGTATAGGCTCCCTGCAAGTGCATAAGCCAAAGCTCCTATATAGTTGCAATGAGCCGGCAAAAGTGATCAATGCTAGTGCAAAAAGTTCTATTCTTATCTATTATTTTCAATTTTATTTGCCAGTTGTAGTTGCACACGTTGTCATAACGTTGAATGTATTTATTTCACATCTTGCAAGGTACCTTATTGCAATTAATATAAAATAATAGTTTGCCTTCACTTGAAGAATCATTACCTAGAGTGGCAGATAGAATGGCACCGGTGCTCACGCCGCACATGTAGTCGAACATCTCGTGAACCTTTTTTCCCGTCAACTCCTCCAATCTTTTCAGCATTTCGATAACGACCAGTCCTCGCATACCACCACCGTCAATCGAAAGTATTCTGATGCCTCTGCCGGGTAGTGGATCTATATGTCCCATCACAGCAAGAGCTTCTCTGATGGAACCTGATGATTAATTACGCATCATTGCTTTATGTTAATTTGAATATTACAAGAAAAGTTACAATATCAAGAGTAGGGTTTTCCCCAAACTTTTTTGAAATTAAACAAATAAAAAGTTTGCTAAAGAAATGAAGAAAATTCGAAGCATAATTAATTCGCAGTGGATAACGATTTTATTTTTAGGATATTTTTTAAATGAATTTTCAAAAATTTGTGAAACACACTAATCAAGAGACACTCCAACATCACATCTCCAAATAAAATTAGGCCGAACTTTCAGCTTGAAGATGCGTATATTTTATTTGATGTATTCCCAAAACCTAATGATCCCTTTTTAAAAAATCCCTACGATTTAATGAAACTAGATTTGCACAGTTTAAAGCGGTAAGAAATTTGTTTATTCTGGATATGCCGTTCAATACTGATATTTGTCAATGATTTTTTTTTTTTTTTTTCTACTGTTTCTTTAAGATGGGTACTTTGAATACACAAACATTCTGCAAAAATCTATTATTTTTCTCTCAAAAAGAGATATTGAAAATACAAAAAAATGACACCGAAAATAAAAGCATTTTTCGGGCCTAGCTGCGGTGTTTCCCTGTGATGGCTCTGTTCGGTTAAGAAATGTAAAAAAACGATAAACAAAAATAAATAAAATAAGTAAAATAAAAAAATTGGCGATTGCGACTCGTATGATTTCGGCTCTTGCTTCGCTCTCGCAGCAAACATCACACTCGTCGCAAATACCAACTTTTGGCCCTTGTTGCATAAAATACTATATCTTTTCTTCATTAATCGATTGATTGAATAGTATGGAATAAGATTTCAAAGTATTTTTAAGAAATTCTAAAAATTGAGATTGTTATTTGGGCATGAACTAGTATGATCAATACACCTTCACTGTTTAAAAAAAAAAAAAAAAAAAAAACCGAAAATACTTATACAAACCTGTATGTTGCTTCTATCTGTTACCATTTCTTTTATAATGATTTTAAAAAATTCATTCATTTCATGCCGTTCAAGACTAATATTATGAATTATAAGAAGCATCGCTTTTTTTTTGGAAAATACTATTTTACAAAAAATAGTATTTTCATCTTAAATCCTTAATCGTCGTTTAGTTGGAAAAAAATCGGAAATCAGGATGAATTTTGCGCAACCATAGCATACTTTAGGTCAAGTTTTTACGACTTTTTCTTTTTTTTTTTTGTAATTTTATTTGCCATAATTACCATGAATCTGTGGGTCTTTGATTTTTTGTCTAGCTCTGAGAAGAATGCCGATAGCTCCTTCCTTAATTGCGTAATGTCTTGCTTCGGGATATTGTTCAATGTGAGTAAGCAAATCTTCGATTCTTCTCCATTTGGATGCGCTGGATTCTGCGGTTGCAATACTATTCAATACATGCCGCGTTCTTGATGCAATACTTTGTTTTGAGATATTCGATTGTATATTCGTTTTCCATTTTGGTTTTACAGGTAAGACAACTTCTTTGACGTTACGATTATTAAATTGCGGCAAAAGTGCCGTGAGTACTTGCGGAAGAGAGTAAATCTGTTCTCTGATGTCGTAATGCAAGCTCGTCTTGACTGGCTCGACTCGTTTTGCATCTGTATTTGAGACATTTTCGCTTAGTTTTTCTTTATCCTCAGGTGCCAATGCAATCGCTACAATTTTCTCTGTTGCACTATCTTTTGATGTCGCTTCACCGTCATCGGATTTTTCATTAACATTCTTGGTTACCGAAAACTTTCTAAAGTTGTCAATCTGTGCATAAGTGACCTTCTGAATCAAATCCATCCATTCTTTGCTGAGAAACAACTGTAGATTCTTGTCATACTCCAATTTGTTTGAACCTTTCATTTGGACCAGCGTCTTCCATTGGTTCTGCAAAGACATCTTTGTTTTTTGTAAGATATTCAAAGAACCAGAAATTCCTGTTGCCATTGTTGTCCCAGCGTCTGCACCATTTCTCTGTGTTGCACCTTCTGTCAGTTGTCTGAAAAGTTTATAGCATTACGTTAAAGCTGAGCTTACTTTTCTTCACTAGCAAGTCTGAATACTTATAGGTTGTTGTGATTGATGAAAAAGATTATTGTTCAATGCAAATGACCGTTTAATAATTTTGTTTCTATGGAAAATCCCTACACACCTTATCCGGTGTCATTTGTTGCATAAAATCCAGCATTTTATAGGATCATTTGGCAAACTAGATTGCATGAAATCATGCGACAATTGTTGTGAGGTCACAATCATGATTTTTCTCCACGAACATTTGCAATAAATATAAATTCTTTCATGATTTATGTGCAGTTTGAAAAAACAAAAATAAAAAATGAAACCAAAGAGAAATATAAGTAAAATAAAATTTTCTGGCACTGCGAAAAGGAGGAATCTATTCTTTTTAATAAGAGAACGCAAAAAAAAAACGAGACTTTTTTAAATTGTGTTTCACATAATTATCTCTAAATTTTTACTCTGTGGATCTCTGATTGAAAGTTAAACATAGCTCAAATGTTGCTTAACCAAACAGCTAGCGGCAGCAATTTGTGTGTCCCATATGGAAAGCCTAGATTAATTGAAAAGAAGCCAAACGATAAATTGTGATGATGCAGAAAAAAAGAAAATTCTAGCAGTTCATCTACATACTATTTGATTACACGAACTCTGCTGTTTGCCTCTTCCTAACCTCTAAAAGTGAGCGCAAACTTTGACTCTCTTGTGTTCCTTCGTTCTACCTGCATATAGTATTTTTAGCATCAAATCGATAAATCTTGGCCATCAAGTAGAAGAAAATATACTTTCGACTTACCCAGAAGAATGAATGACGCGTTCCTGATCAATAAGCAAATTGAGCAAGAATAACGTTTAGCTAAACGACTAATCCCTGATTAAGATAACCTGCCAACGGACAGTATACTATATAGAGTTAGAGAAACGGAAAAACATTAATTATATTCGAATGTTACGCGATGACTTTCATCGCACAGTCGTAATATACGGATATAACGTATTGCTTCATAGGCAATCTTGTATTGTACGAAATGTCAGAAGAAAAACAACACTGTGTGCAGGTATCTAATTGGTTGGTTGCGCATCCGTCACAATCAGCTGTTCTCTTCTGCTCTCTGGATTGGCCTTGCAATTCCCATATTGTTATATTAGCTCTGATTTCGCTGATGCAGACGATTATTTCACGTATTTATACTTTCAACATATTTTGCGACGTTTCTGAACTTACAATGTTAAATATTGTTAATCTACGTTAAAGTAAAATGTTCTATGTTTCTTTAACATAGCAAATTTGTTTCTGATGGAACTTTATTCAGACTTGTTATTTAGCATACAAGTGGAAATGTGAATCTGTGATTTTACGTGCTGGTTAAAAAGAGGATAGAGTAATAAAAGACGATCATTAATTAATCTTAATGAGAAAAAATCTGCAAAATCATATTGATTAATAAATAAATCCATTATCAGTAAAAAGTAGTATAAATGTTGATGAATATTATCTAAAATGGCACCAAGTCCAAAAAGCATTGAGATCCTAGTTTATAGTCTATAACGACCATGATTTTAGTATATATAGCAGATATATGGTTGTAGGAAAAATGCGATGGTACATTAATTATTTATAGACTGTTGGATACGTGGCATTCTTTGTAACTCTCGATCAATTAAGAGTACTTTCTTTGAATTTTCAATTCGTATTTTTATATTCAACATTTCCGGAAATGGTGTTTTTTTTTGTTCATGTATTTAAAAAATGTAAGTCACAGACGAAAATATCTCACCAGAAAAGTTGTATACCATGTTTTCGATGAAATTTTGAAAATACTTTTATCGACCCGATAACACAAAATGATTTTCCAATAATTTTCAAAAAAATAGACTACCGAACGCCAGGTTTGTTTTGTTTGCATGAAGAAGAGACTTTTATTCAGTTGTGAATCTTATGAAATTTCATTTACAGCTTAATAAAAGTAATCTTATGAAAGAATTCTTATTTTCACATTTTTAGGAGAAAAAACAGGTCGACAAAATGATTTCGAAAAATTCATTGAAACGTTGATTTAAAACTACAATTTTTATAATGAGGTATTCTTTTTTTAGCGTAACTTACATAGTTATCGCGACACATTAGTTTAAAAAAAAAGCAACAAATTTTTTAATTTGCATTAAAAAATCTGAAGAATATAAAAAGTGTATCCTCGAGTATTGATCAGATTAGTTATAAGGGAATATCTGAGAGGATTAGAAAATCTCGCTTGACAGAGAATGCCTCATATAAATGACTATAGGTAACAAGCAGTGCCGCGGTTGGCTCTGCAGCTTGACGATTTTCGTAAGCGATAAATAAACGTACCTTGTTACGGAAACGCATCTTCGGCAGTGCCGTACGTGCTTGCTGAGAACCATGAATAGAGTCCGGTTGTTTATATGATTAAAACACTGTCGCGAAGTCACTAGAAACGTTCCAAGTATAACCTTTTTTTTAACTCAGTGATGCAACTTGGCAGTCCACACGTGGATTCAGAAATCCAATTTTCAGAGAGCAACCGCAGGACTGCTTATATAGATTTTACAAATATAGTCGTATTTCTAATCGATTCGTAGGTGACACACACACACACACACACACACTGTATTTAAGTAGCGTGCCACTTATTTTCTCGTTATTCGTTATCTATTTTGTCGTCACAATTGTAAAATTAATGACGACAGTCGTTGAAATATTTAACTGAAAAAAAATTATTTCGTTGAAATTATTGCTTCACTAAAAACGATAAATTTCAGTCGATCGTTTTTTTGTTCCTTTAGAAATGAAGGGTTTTGGGGCTAAGTTTGCACGTTCTAGAATGGCAAAGAATTAATGGCAAGTTGCGTGAATATTAGCTAAAATGTGTTTTTTTTTTTTTTTTTTTTTTTTTTTTTCGTTTAAATTAATGCACCAGGAGAGAATAGTCGTTTGTTACGTAGTCCAATTGTTTTGTTTCTAACGATTGTGGGTTTGGGGCTGAGAGTATTCGCGTTCTAGAATGTTGTTTGGTTTACTGAAGGAAGTAGGGAGAGCCCGGCACTCTTTATAGACACGACTACTACCGTACATATGCTTCGAACGTATAGACAAGCGAATTACTCAGACTGCTCGAGAATTGTAAATAAAATCGCGCGATATCGTGACGACACACCAGGCGACGTGGATACTTGGCAGTAGTCCACAGTCGCATCTCGAGCTGAACGCATTAGACACTTAATTTCCGCAATTTCATACCGGGTTTCTCAAACAATCCATCGAACCTAATGAATAACCTACTACGGAATTTATGGTTATGATTTTTGAGATTTTTTACGTACAGAACCAGAAGATCCTGCGTAACGTTAAAAATGTTGAATTTTGCAATGGAGATTTTTTTGTTCATAACTAAAAACTGGGGATGCCACGGTTTTTACTACGCCTCATAATAAAATCGAAGTTGTGTGGCTATCGTAGTAATGTGCGTCGTGCAATTTCCATTGAATCGCACCACTCGATAATAAGATATTTTTGTTTGCCTATTCGAATTATATGACCAGCCGGAGCACCACGTGCTGTTATTTACTTTTGGTGTTTGATATTAGGAGATGCGCCATTAGAAAGTGTCGCATGAGTATAATGCTCACCTGCTGCTATAGGAACTATTATTTTCATGAGTTTCAAATAACAAAATGTTATCGTGAACGAGTAACTTGTTTTTGCATTAGACTGCATACGCAGTTTCTTTGCGATTAAATGCGTCTAATTGATTACTAGAGAAAGACAAACACGCATTTGGTCTTGGCGGGAATGTCTCGCGAAATAATTGTCTGATAAAAACCGGTAGCGCATGATATCGAGTCTCGATGAACAACAACTTTGCACGAGATTTTCTAGTACTATTTTCTTCATTTTATTCAAAGTAAATTAGTTATTAAAATATTGATTTCGGAATTTACAGCTGATTTTGACTAAACCAGCAAAGCAGTATTTAAAAATAAAATATTTTCTTTATTTATAACGTGTCGAGACAATTGATTTCCAAGTTAAATGAGGAATATGCAAGGTTCTACTTTGTGTAACTTGAAAAAATTAACATTATAAAAATTCGTTTAGATGAAGTCACAGTGTGAAAAACACGTAAAATAACATAGCCTTATTGGAAATGTTATACTCTTAGATAAAACGGACAGCGAAATCACTTTAAAAAGATAAAAGATCTTTTTTTTTTCTTTCCTCAAGAAGCTTTGTTTTTCGTGAACATTTTTCTTTTCAAGATTTTCATGTAAACGTGTTCAGAATGTTCCAATACATTGCGGATTCCACACACACACACACGCATTTTCGTCGAGAAATCGTATTAAGAAAAAATATGATTTCTCGACGAAAATGTGTGCGTGTGTGTGGAATCCATAACTTGAGAACGGCTTGAGCGATAAAACTGAAATTTGGGACACATGTAGAGGGCCGATGATCAGTCGAATTTTTGGTTGAGTCGTTCGGATTTTAAGGGATTTTCAATGAAAAAAAAAAATCACTGTATACGAAAATAAATGTTTCCACAAAAACAAAGCTTCCTCCTCTACGAGGAAGGAAGGAAGGAAGGAAGGAAGTGGTTGCAGTACCTATGGAGAAAAGTGGCGATGATTTTAGTGAAAAAGGAAGAATTCGTAAAGAAAAAGCTCGTTGGTCAGAGAGATTTTGACTATGAGATTTCGATGCGTACGGACGAAATAGAAAGTTGAATCGTGTGCGACACTCCATACCAAATTGATGTTCGTTATGAACGTGATCGTTAACCAACGTGTCGTACTATTTATTATGTTTATATAGTCGTTTACCCTCTTAATTGGCGTGGCTTATTTTCGCTATGCTTGCATTACAGTGAGACATGCTATGTAATGAAAAGAAATAACCGTAAAAGGGGCCTGTAAGGATAGAATGTTCTGCGCATCAATATCTATGTGATTCTACACACGAATCTAGCAGAACACCCTCCCGGGCTATATAAGGGTGAATCTCACCCTGTGCAACTTTAGATGTATCTCGTCGCTTGAAACGCGTGCAACGTCCCGTACATAAAACATCAAAAAATAACAGTCAATTTTTGCACACACGTGGGCACTTTTATCCAATTTTTATTTTCCATTTGTCAAAGAAAACTTTTCATTAGTTAAGAAAAGTCTAATGAATAATCATTGATTTTTAATAAAATGTCGCCTGTAGTGATGTCATTGCTATTGCTCGTCGTCGCGAGCTTCGATATATTATATTTCTCCACTCTTATTTCCGGTAAGCTTCAAAAATATTATGTATTAAATATTTCAACGTTCCTGTATTGTCTATTAAATGTTGCTCGTTTATACGTACTTTCAATAAAGATACTTTCATTAAAATAAAACGAAAGCAGAATTTTGCGAACGATACGAGTTGACTCTTTCTTTTCATTTATTTTTCTCTCTTACCAAAAAAAAGTAGCAAAAAAAAAGAACTTTCGTGTGATTTTTTCACAATTTTCGTGGTTTACTTGGAATATGAATGAATTTTTTCTCTCCCTCACCTAAGTAAATTCTACGAAATACTTGAAATAAAATACTGCTAAAATAACAGTAAGTAAAACAATAATGTAGAAGTTGCTTTCGAATTTAAGTATAGAAAATGCGATCTAAGAAAATGTGAAAAAAAACACTTTTTCTCCTTCTGATTTATATATATATATTTTTAAGGATGGTTCATGTAGACCTCGAATTTCTCGATTAATGCTCAAAATAAAATAAACGTAGTGCTCGCATTCGAATTTTAATGGCAAAAACGAGAAACCGATTTCATTTTTATTTTTCATAAAAATTCTGTAGCACAAATTAATTTACCCAATGATGTTTTGGAGAATTATTTTTTTCTACATTTTCGTTTGGAACAACACATTCTGTCGTTTTGATTTATTTCTTTTTCTTTTTAAGTATGCCTTGAAGTTTTCCTTCAAGGCTCAAAATGAAATTCTATTATAACACGAGAGCACAATAAAAAATATAGAGATTTCGCTACGAAATTTTAATATGGAAAAAGCGAATAATAAAGAAAGCGTCAACTAAATTTAGTCGGTGAACATTAGGAGAATTTTTTTTAACCGTATGAGCTTAAACGAAGAAAAAAATGCAACTTGAAATAAAGCCTTGATCTATCCCTAAATGCACGATATTTGCATATCGTGTGTCATTACTATATGGGGGAGCGGCTTTAAGGCCATTCTCCGGCTATAACTTTATAATAACTACTACGAACGATTGAGTACCTATGGCTGCGTATATTTCTGTGCAATTTGTTTTTCACTGTCGCTGCATGTGAGAGCCGCTCCGCACTATTTGTTCGTTGTTGCGCAACAGTGTAGAATATAATTGTATTGTCGGTGACTGTTAGGTCTCTTCTAATCCAATCCCTTGTTCGAGCACCAGCGTAGCAAAGCTAACTAGTATAGCGGGTAACGACTATACATGGGCCATTTCACCTGATTTCATCCCTGGGTCTGACCCTTGACCCTACCGATTGGGTCCACAATTTTTTTCTATCATTGCCATTACTCTAAAAAGTATCATTAAACTAAAATTTACACATTTTTAAATATCTACGATTTTTTTTTCAAACAAATTATCGAGAGTCGCATTTTAGAAATCTGAAAAAATTCTTAAAAACCTTTTTTGAAAGATAAAAATATTTGGTATATATATACCCTAATATACAGACATTAACTTCTCTCAGGGCATTCTAGCTCAGTGCATTACAATTCAATAAGGTCTACTAATTAATTTATTCGACATCACTCTCGATGATTATACCAAAATGAGGTGTTGAATTTTTCAGAAATCATATATTGTAATGTTGCAAAAAATTTTTCGACAAATGCGCATTCACCTTTAGCCGATAACTAACTTTGAAAAAATTAGTTTGAAAACTTGTGCGATTGAGGTTTTTCGAAGTTTTGATTTCGTTACAAATCAAGGATGTTTTATTTGTCGTGGACATTGACAGCGCAAGAGAACCCCATGAGAATATATAATGTTGGAGTATTGATGGCTTCTCAATTGGACAGTCCATTCGATCTCGAACGTTGCGGACCGGCCGTCGATTTGGCGCTGACCAAAGTCAACGAGTTTCTCGTCGTCCACAATGTTCATTTGCAAAAAGTCCAGGGCAGGTAAGAAGCGCGTATACCATTTATTACCATCTACCCTAACAATTCATTCAAATCTATTGAATTATTTTTATATTTATTTTTATTATAATTATATAAAGTTACGTATTGAATAAATGCATCATATAGAAAATATGTTGCACCTACATAGTATATGAAATATATTTAAAAATATGAAAGTTTTCGGGGAATTTTAATTTTTTTCATCGACTTTTATCCGAAGGGAGGAGGGTGTTTTTTTACGAAGGCCTGAGCTCTTGTGCAAAAATATATACGATAGGTAAAATACGTTGTACACACTTGAACGATCATCTTGATACGAGTGGACGTTTATAGGTGGATGCAAATACGAAGATGCACATATATCCTGTTGCATCACCCACGATTTATCCAATAAATCACTAGATTTATATTCTCAAGGGCTTTGCAAAGAAACTTTAAACTCTGTATAAGGAACTAACACTTTTGTCCTATCAACGTACTGAGTAATACAAAATCGGCAGTTGCGTACATAGTAAAAACTTTATTGTAATTTGTGCAGTTTTTTAGCAGAATATTTTTTATTTCCATTTCTCGCTTTACAGAAAAAGTACAAAAATAGTTTGTTCATTTCATAAAATATATTTTCTTCTGGAATAAAAAATATGTTGTCGTTTATTAACGAAAAAAAAATGTTGACACTTGTTATTTAAGAAAACTAAACGAGTCTATGTTTTTGAGACTCCGATTTTACGAAGAGAAAACAGGTGTAGAAGACCCGGGAAATCTGAAATTGCGGATCATTCCTGTTTTGCCGATAGATCATCTTGTTTCGCGAGCAACACATATTGATTTAACTTTAAAGCGTGTGCAAACTCTCGTGAGTCATCGGATATTGAGCCGATTAATTATTTATCATTAATAATTTGTTTGAATTATTTATTTATTTATATTAATTATTCGATCTTAAGTCCGTAAATGCGACTCTAAACCATTTAATTAAGCTTTCTTAATATTTTTGTTGGTTCCTCAGTTTCGATATTCAAGGACACGAAATTTCGCTCTTGAAAAAAGCAACTACAGAGCGGACACTTGATTTTATTCGTGCAGAGAGTTATGTGAAATACCGTGGCTTTTTAATATCATACCGTAGAGAGCGCATTTAATTATCGGTGTGCTTCAATTAACCGTCGCATTGTTCGATCCACGAGTAGGCAATTAATCGATCGTTACCACGTGGAAATATAAAATATTACTAACATACACTACCGCCCCGGTGAATCTCTCTATCGAATTGATTCATCAACGAGATTACAATTCTTATAATTATTATATCACTAATTTCCTATTTATTATTATTGTTTATTTTGTGCAGCCTTGAACATTTTTTAGTGTAAACTACATTGAAAGACCTGCATTTTATGTTGACAAATTTTCTTTGTACAGTGGATCCCTTTTTTTAAATATACGACGATTCGAAAAAGAAAAACATAAGATTACAAAATCTCAAATAATTTTCACATATCGCAGATACTCTGCGCGACTCTCAAATGAATATTGAACTTTTTTTGTGACATCTCAAAATAATATGAATGTGCAAAGTTTATAATGAAGGCAATGATAAAAAACGATGCAAAGTAGAACTGTGCACGTTGCTTCCTCGTTAAATCTAATTTATTAATTTTCGCTTTCTGATAGAGGAAGCTTTGTAAAAAATAAGATTCAATGAGAAAGCAATGTGCAAAGTTCAACTTTGCATTATTTTTCATTTTTATTAACATTTTTTTAAACATCGTTACCTCTATTTTTTTGCAAGTTGCTTGTGCAAAAACACAAATTGAAAGTTGAAAATATATTATCTATAGAAAATAAATTATGTTATACACGAAGAGGATAATTCTGTAATTAATAACGTTGCATCATATTTTCATTTCTGGTAGAAAGTTTAGGTTTACTTTCTTAACTTTTGCGCAAGTTAGAAATAAAATCTAAACTTTTTTTAAAAAATTCCAAATTCCGTAGCAGCGCTGTATGTTATTTTTCGTCTGTAGAATATTTCAGTTCGTGTATTTCAGATTCAACGTGATTTAGAGGAACATTTTTTTTTTCGAGAAATTCAAAATTCTAAAAAATCCAAAGCGCTTTAGCGATTTCGTCGAAATTCAATTGGTCGAAAACGAAGCTTTCTCTATGAGGAAGCAATAACCAATAAAATAAAAAGTTTATACGAAGATAATAAATACGTTGAATGTGCTATAAGCTTAAGACTGTATCTATATGAATGATACGCGTGGCATTGATCTCTTTGCGATGGATTAAGATAATAAATTGATAGCTGTTAAAAATGACGAAGCATATCACGTAAAAACGCATTGAACTTATTAGAAGAGGCATTTCGCTGTTTATTCACGTTGATTCTACAGGTTAGATCGATCACCAGTTTTCTCATAAGTTGAATCTGTTTGTCGAGCTATATATGCACTGTATACCATACGTGACATATCTGGGCTGAGCGACTGCGGCCTTTGAATATAAATTTAATTTTTGCCATATTTCGGCAAATCGGGAAAACGACAAATTTTCCCTCAGATTTTAATCAAATTTGGTACTCCTGTGCATTGCCCTATTAGAACAATGTTTACCAACCAATTTCATGCAAATCGGTCGAACGGTTCAAGTGGTTTATAACATTTTTATCTTTTTAAAATTGTTCTTTGCGCATTAACTCGCACAAATTGCGAGACATCAGTCTTAAATTTCTTTTCCTTCTTGACTATGATAAAATAAATTTGTAAATCAGATTTCCCGTGAATCGATTGAATAGTTTCAATTTTATAACAATTTTACTTTTTTTTTACAATATTTCAGTAAATAGTCTAATTCTTCCAGTTTTTTCATCGAATGTAAAAAAGTCGTTTCTATGGGATTATACATTTTTAATTGCAATATTAATTTAAATTCATGTTTCCCGTGACCTCTATAATAACAGAATTTGTATGTAAAAAAGATAAGAGCGGGGAAGGAATGTCGCAATTCCAATTTCCGAATTTTTTTTTACAAACATAATGAGGAAGCGATGTTGAAAGTTTTACTCAGCATCCTTTTTTTTCTTTCCTGTTTCCATCGCAGTTATCCATCGTGCAATGGAGCTCGGGCTCCGGGATTAGCCGCGGACATGCATTTTCTCGACGATGCTATAGCCTTTATAGGACCAGCATGCGCCTTCGCTCTCGAACCTGTTGCACGACTCGCTGCCTACTGGAACAGTCCGATAATCACTGGAATGGGAGACCAGGTGACCGCAAATTCGACAGATTAATCGATTGATCATTTTATAGAAATTCGGCCGACCCAGTTTCGAGTTGTTTAAAATCGAGTTTATTTGAGGTGGTTCATTTTCAATTTAATATTTTCTAGTTTAATCTCCCAACTGAAAAAGCAGTGTGAAATATTGAAAACAAATCCCTCTTAAATCATTAGTGGGTAAAAGAATGTTTGCAGGTAGCTACGGTATTTTAATGAAAAGTAACTATCTTCATAATTTCTCCATTTCCAAACTGAAATAGAGGATTTCTCTATTAATTTATTAAAATTTATTCACAGAAGTGTCATTCTTTGAAAAAGAATATAATTTAAAAATAAGAAGATTTAAACAAAATATATAGATTTAGCTACTAAAAAAAAAAAAGAATATAAGTGATAATAGGGATTTTTTTTCAAAGCTACCAACAAAATGATTGTTAATGGTTTAAATAGAAAATCCAATCCAGGTTATAGATGAGCTACATATTTATCTGATTATTTCTCTTGTTGAGATTAAATAATAAGCGATTGTTGAATTTTTCAAGCCGCCGTCGGAGGGTGAGTTATCCGTGAGCTCGGGTATTCTTGGGAGGCTGCACAAGTGGAGAAACGAGAGTTCGGTAAGAATGATATTCAAGGAGTTGACGAGGAAGATGTAAGACGCATCTAATTAACTACAGCGCGAATAAAAATCTCGCGTTTCTTTGCTATTTATTTTCTTGCGAGCTCGGCCAAGCGCAGCCGTTGATGCTGGAGTCCTTTTATCGCGGGGTATTATATGCTTTAAGTAGCATTCTCTCGTAGCGTTCTACTCGTTCAAGTCAGAGTTATCAATATTTATTTATTTACCTTTTCACTAATTTATACGTACAACTCTTTTACCTTATTAAATGATATTATATTACATTAGCAATATCGACTTAACAAAAAATGTGTATTGACGTTGCAGGGTATTTTTAAGGATAAGAGCAAATATCCGACTCTCACGAGAATGTCCTATTGTCAGTGTCGTCTGCGTCTAGTTTTTTCGAGTGTCTTCAAAAAATTCGGTTGGTCCCACGTGGCTCTCATTTTGGATAGATCAGACCTATTCTCGCTGACAGTGGGCAAAAATTTGGAGCACGGATTACGCAAAGAGGGTCTTTTGAAATTTGTACGAGAGCTCGATGGCAATTCCGAGGATGATAGCTTGCATTTGTACTTGCGCGATGCTAGTATGTACGCTCGAGGTAATTACGACACGAACACTTATCACAAGTATAGAGTATTATAAAAAAAAAAGAAAATTCACGATTATTCATGAGCAAAGATGAATATAGACCATGCTGATAAATTTCCGTTTGAAAAAAATCTCCAAATTTTCCGGCAGATTTTAATCAAATTTCGTACTCATGTGCATTGCCCTAGAACAAGGTTTACGTGCAAATTTCACGGAAATTGGTCGAACGTTTCAAATTTTATAACATTCTTCAATATTTTGACAAATTTCCTTCTAGCAAATTGCGAGATATCGGTCTTAAATTTGTTTTACATTTCGACAATGATAAAACTAGGTTCTAGTTGACATTTCCCGAGAATCAATCGAGTAGTTCCGATTTTATCACAATTTAATTTTTTTACAATATTTCAGTAAATAGTCTAATTCTTCCACTTTTTTCATCGAAGATAAAAAAAGTGGTTTTACGGGACTATAGATTTTTAATTAAACAGAGCTTCCTTTATGGAGAAGCCAAAATTACAGAACGTGACCTTCAATAACCGAATTTGTATGAAAAAAGATAACAGCGGGAACTTAGATTCTCGCGTCTCACGTCTGTAAATATTTTGTATATTAAAGATTAATATAACAACACGTATACGATGTTTTTAAAAAATTTTAGTCGTAATTCTGAGCGTTCGTGGAATTCTCGTGAGAAAATTTATGCTCGCCGCTCACAGTCTCGGAATGACCAGAGGTGACTGGGCCTTCCTTGACGTTGAAATATTTCAGGTAATATTTGATCTTTAAATAGAATTTAAAGCTATATCTAATTTATACCTGCCGATTAACGAATGCAACTAGCTTATTTACGATAACTGAAAAAAAATTAAAAAATTAATTGATTAAAAAAATGTATTTGTTTTGACTTGATATTTGATATTTTTTATTGTTGTGGGGGTGCAGGGTTCTTACTGGGGTAGTCACGATTGGGAGATTGGTGACGAAGAGGACGCTCTAGCGAGAAAAGCCTACGAGGCATTGCTCAGAGTATCGTTACTACAACCGACAAGTCCACGATTTCAGGATTTTGCGGAGGATGTTAAGCTGCGTGCTCAAACCGACTACAATTACACATTTTCCGACGGGGAAGAAGTAAATTACGATTGATTCTTCCAAACAGTTTTTTCATCGACACTCAAAAAAAAAAAATGCGCAAGAAATATTCCTTTCACGAGATTCAATGCTCAAAGTTGAAAAAAAAAAAAAAAAAAAAAAAAAAAAACATTTTCTTTTCGGAGATTTTTAGTTTTCTATTTCACGTTGTTCCGCAGGTTAACTTTTTCATTGGTGCTTTCTACGATGGCGTTTATCTCTTAGGAATTGCTCTGAACGAAACTTTATCGGAAGGAGGCGATATAAGAGACGGACTAGCGATAACTCGTAGAATGTGGGACAGAGATTTTATTGGCATAACGGGACACGTGAGAATCGATGACAATGGAGATCGCGATGCTGACTACAGTATCTTGGATCTCGATCCAATAACCGGCAGGTGAAATTACCCATTTGAAAAACTCCAATCAACTTTCAGAGATAAACAGTCTAATTCTTCGATTTTTTCATCGAAGATAAAGTACTGCTTCTTACGGGATTATAGATTTTTCATTGAAATATATTAACTTAAATTATAATATTTCCTAGTGAATTAATTATTCTCTGGGAACATGGTGTACACGGTTACGGCCGTAAATATTATCCGGAACAAAATTTGTAAAAACATTATATTAATCAGTACTAATATTAATTATCAAGTTAATATTAATCAGTAGATTCCGTAACATGAGAACTTATGTTTTTCGTAGACCGTGATAGAGATAGTTATAATATCAATGATTTTTCTTTTTTTCAATTCGAATGCTTCATCTTGACGTTTGATTTAAAAAAAAAAGTAATAAAATATATACGTGGGCTTTCGACGAGACTTCAGATTTCAAGTGGTGGCTCATTATTTGGGAGTGAATCGCGAGTACAGTCAAGCACCCGGTAAAAATATTCATTGGCCTGGAAGCAGAGAGGGCCCACCGCCTGATATACCAAAGTGTGGTTTCTTGGGCAACGATCCTGTTTGCTTAAAAACGGAAACCTCCACATTCGTAGCGTACTCAACTCTGTGCGTCGGTATTCTTCTTCTCGCGGCATTTGCCGCTTCCTGTTTTCTCTACAGGTAATCAAATAAATGTAATGAAAAATTCTACTACGGTTAATTTACGTGTTTTCTTTTGTAATTTTCATTATTAGGCACTTAAGACTCTCCGTAGATTTAAACAACATGTCTTGGAGAATAAGGCCAGAAGAGTTGCTACTCGAAGTTGGTAAACCATCTTCATCCAAGATCAATATTCATCAAGCAATATCCGATGTGAGTTCATTATCATTTTTCGCGACAGCAAGCGGATTAATGTAAACATTGTTAATATGACAAAATGCTTTTTTTTTTAAATTTCTTCCTGAAAGAACTACAATGGCTTGGAGCAATGGGGAATGCGAAGGGGTTCCCAGGCAAGTTGCGGATCTGTACCACCGAGCATAGTCTTCACCGCCGTGGGAATATACAAGGGCGAACGTGTTGCAATTAAAAAAATCACCAAAAAAAAGGTGGTTGATGTTACGAAGAAAGTTTTATGGGAAATCAAGCAAGTTAGAGACGTAGCTTCGGAAAATACTGTTAGGTAGGTTTTAAATATTGGTCATTTCATATGTCTAGACTGTGTAGAAATTATTTTAGATTTTGGAGGAAGCTTTCTGTTCATGAAAAAAATATTTTGAGATTTTCATGCGAGGACACTGAAAGTGTGTGTGTGTCAAGTTCAACTACGAGATTTCTGTCGCAATTACCCCAATTGAGCCTATATTAATTTTTCATATATATATATATATATATATGTTATATATTAACAGTGAATTAATTTTGAAGTCTAATGAAATAACGAATTTAATTGCAATGATGAAATGTAGTAAGCGGACGTGAAAAAAAGGAGAGAGAAAAAAGAATTGAATTACAGATTCATCGGTGCCTGTATCTGGTCGCCATCGCCAACGGTCCTCATTCTCACCGAGTACTGTCCAAAAGGATCACTCAAAGACGTTCTTGCGAACGAAGCGATAAAGCTTGACTGGAATTTCCGAATGTCTTTAATTCACGACATGGTCAAGGTCAGTACTAAAGTATAAACGCGATAGAAAAAAATGTGATGAGTAAAGGTTCAACCATTCGATTTATCGATGAAAACTGATGAAGACAGCAGGATGCTATAAATTGTCATTTTTTCTTTTAAACAGGGTATGGCTTACCTTCATACGAGCGAGGTATCCGCTCACGGAAAATTAACGTCTCGAAATTGTCTCATAGATGGTCGATTCGTTCTCAAAATTTCGGATTTCGGACTCAAGAATCTCACAACACCGGCGGACTTGATTGTCGATGAAAATCATTACACAAGTGAGATTTACAGAATTGATTGTTCAGCAAGTATTTCTAGAAATTCATGTCATTTTATAGTATTTATAATTTTACCGATATTATTTAGTGAGTATGCGAATATATTATTTTGGGAATGCTCAACAAGTTGAGTTTTAGAAAAAAAAAAAAAAAATTTTCCTGCTGAATAAATAAAGAGGAACAAAAACGTTGCAAAGTAGAAACTTGGTTTTCAAAAGTTAAATTTTTCACATCCATAGAATTATTATGGGTCGCACCAGAATTGTTAGCGTCAACTGTAATTGCCGGTAGCGTTGCTACGCAAAAGGGGGACGTTTACAGTTTTGCGATAATCCTGGAAGAGATCGTCGTTCGCGGTGGACCCTACGAAATTGCTAAAGAGCACATGACGTCACGAGCGGCAAATATATACAGATTAATTAATCTCCAATTTTCTTATCTCAGTGATTTATAATAATGAATTACAATGAATTTGGTTGGTAGATTGTGAATCGTGTTGCCGAGTGCGAAACACCGCCTTTTAGGCCGCAACTCACACCGACGGATTGTCCGGAAGATATAATATCTCTGATGGAGCGATGCTGGAGCCAAGTGCCGGAGGACAGGCCGAGCTTTCACGCGATTCGTGTAATAATTCGTGGAATATTGAAGTAAATAATATGAAATTATTATTTTATTATATTCGATCGTTCGAAAAGATCGATATAATAAATATATCGTTATAGGGGATACTGTGAGAATCTAATGGACGATCTTCTCAAGAGAATGGAACAGTATGCCAATAATTTAGAAGCTCTGGTCGAGGAAAAAACGGAGCAGCTCAGTTTGGAAAAACGACGCAGTGAGGAACTCCTGTATCAAGTGCTTCCCAGGTAACGTTAGTTGCAAAACCCTCCACATTTGTCATTGATAAATTTCTTAAGTTCTTTTTATAAAAGCGAAAGCTCCGAATTCACAAATCAATCTCTGATATATCAATGTTACAAATTAAAATATATTTTTAATGCAGACAGGTGGCTTGCCAATTAATGGCCGGTGAGTTGGTTCAACCTGAACAGTTTGAGTGCGTGACGATTTACTTCAGCGATATTGTCGGGTTCACAGCGCTATGCGCCCAAAGTACACCAATGGAAATTGTCGATTTTTTGAACGATCTGTACAGCACATTCGATCGAATTATTGGATTTTACGACGTATACAAAGTGAGATGTAAAAAGAAAACAAACATATGTAAAAGCTTTTTTTATTTATTATTACTCGCACAGGTGGAAACTATCGGTGATGCATATATGGTTGTATCCGGTTTGCCGGAACGTAACGGCGACGATCATGCTAAAGAAATTGCTCTGATGGCTCTCGCCGTTCTCGATGCCGTCAGTTCTTTTAGGATAATGCATAAACAGGACGGTCAGCAGTTAAGCGTCAGAATTGGCGTGCACACTGGACCAGTTTGCGCTGGTGTAGTTGGACATAAAATGCCTCATTATTGCCTCTTTGGTGATGCAGTTAATACAGCCTCAAGAATGGAATCCTCCGGTCTTCGTAAGTTATTTCATCACTTTTTTCAATCATTTATCGCTAACATTTTAACCGGATTTTTAAGGCTGTATTCTACATCCTTTTTGCAATTTCATTTTTCCGAACCAGACAATTCTTTTAATATTATTTATCTTACCGAGCTGGTGTAAAATTTACAAATTTTTATTTCTATATATTGTCAGCCTAGGAAAATTAGACTCCGGAAAATTAGCCTCCGTTAAGTGCAAACAATAAAAAGTACTTCCCAAAAGATAAAATATATCTTTGAAAAATCTTCAGTAATCGAATGGCTTCCCTTGTTGTTAAAGTCACAAAATTACACAATAAACCCAAGAAAACCGACATTTATAGGGAAGTAACGCGATGACCATTTCTATTGCTGCAATTTTTAAATGACGGCTAACTTGCAAGTTTTTTTTCTTCCAATTTCGGTTGAATTACTAGTTTTTCTTCGAATTCAAGGTAATTTGAGAGACAACGCAACATTATTTTTTCCTCATTTTTGTTAGTGCTCTCCTATCTGAGATGTTTATTTCCAAATAACTGAAATATCGTTATCTTTGATTGAAAATTTTTAAAAATGATTTGAAAATAGAAAAATTCGGATATTTAATTTGAAAGACGCAATTAAATATATTTTTCATTCAATGGACTCACAATACTCCGTTGATTAATTTAAAATGGTTACTGTTAACGATTGAAAATTCAATATTCGCATTTTATATTGTTTTTATGTTTGACGTCAGCTCTGCGAATTCATCTATCCGCGGCTACGAAGTGTATTCTGGACAAGTACGGTACCTTTGAACTCGAGCTGAGAGGGGAAGTGGAGCTGAAAGGAAAGGGACGAGTGCTGACCTATTGGCTTGTCGGTTGTACAGAACCGGATTCAAGAACTCTTACGTCGCCCACCAAACACCGGAAGTACAGCAGGAGCCCGCCTGAAAATAATATCACTCTCAATCCCTTGATTTTTCCCTTGAATACCGCTAATGGTAGCAAGTCGAGTAATGTCAGATAATAACGGTATACGACGAATAATTGAAACCGTTGTTGCTGTCCACACGCATTTTTTTCCCCAATATTTTCGTAATTTAATCATACCGCTTATTATATAAATAGTACAAAGTAATTGTTAAATTAGTTTAATTTCAAAGTAAATGAAGTTCTATTAAATTACATAGGAGATATCTGGTATTAAGAACGTAATATATATTTTCGCGTTTCTTTCCGATGTTTTATTTATAAAATCGAGGTACCCTGGTGAAAATATTTCTCTGACATTTTCTCTGAAATTTTCTTTTCGCAAACTCCAGCAGTCATAATTTATCAGAGAAATTCAGAGTGTTTTCTGAGTGGGGGAAACATCTGTGCCACTATACGCTTGCAAACATTTTTTATACATGCAAATATGTTTTGCGTTCACTCTGCTAACTTTTCTGTAGCTTCTCAACGTTCCACTATACAGTTTATGTAAAATTAAGAGCAAAATAAAAAGTGTGGAAGTTAATGAATAAAATTACATTTCAAAGAAAAAAAAAAAGTCTCAGTTGATAAAGAAATGCCTCATTTCCGACGATAGGACGCGCATGTAACAACTGTAGTACCATTAGCAGGCAGTACAGCTGATACATATCAGCTGTATTTACTGGTTGTTCTGTAGCGCCTCCACGGCATTTCGTCAGTTGAACAAACCTCACTTTTTATCACTCTTCTGTTTACCTGAGAGTGTTTATAATATATAGGCGATTTTTCAAACACTCATAAAGAGTGCATCGCAATGACAGATCAAGAGCAAGAGAGTGGTGATCGTGGTGACGGTGATAATATGAAATCGGACAAACTATTTACTCTAAAGAAATGGAATGCAGTGGCTATGTGGAGTTGGGACGTCGAGTGTGATACCTGTGCCATTTGTCGTGTTCAAGTTATGGGTGAGTGACATAACCTAAATTCATATTTCTTTTATCTCACATGCCTAATGGTTATTAATATTATTTTTTCGAATTTTAATGGATATCGATGAAAAATTAATGTATTCCTAGCTTAGAGTGCAGTGAAAACATCAAGCTTACTAGTTATCTGGAATCCTACGAATTTCGACTAATTCCGTAAACTTCCATAATTCTCGAAATTTTTCATTTTTGCTTCCTCATGAAGGAACATTTATTTTCAGGACAACTTTTTTTTTCGAGATTTTCACGTCGGTATGTTCTAAATGCTTCTGAACTTCGAGGAAAATGGTTTAGGAAAATTGTTCGGATGTGTGCGCACGAGCGTGTTTCCGCGCTTGTACTTTGCAGACTTCCTTGAAATGCTATAATTTGAGAAAAATTGGCATAAAATTTTATCACTGCGATGCGATCTTTGGTATCGAATCTAGGCGAAATCTATAATTTAGATCAGATTTTATGGAAATTCAGATTTTCATAATTTTTTTTTTTTTTCAATTCTCAGTAAATGATATAACGTACTATGTTTACTAGCATCTATGTTATTCTGAGTATTTTTATCGTAAAGTTACTAGCCAACAAGATTTGCTATTGCTGTAAACATACTTTTATATAATATTTTTTTGACACAAGTTTATCATCGACCGGAGAAGAGCTAGCGCCGTTTGAATAAAGAAGGTGTTTACATCATACTCTTTAAAAATTTAATAATTGTTACTAATTATGAGTAACAGATTCTTTCACTTAGAATGATTCATTTATATTAAGCGATAGTATTGCATAATAATTATTTAGTCAACACAAAGTATTTAAAATCTCTCTTTTCTGGGGGAACAAAAAGATTTATATCTGTTAAGTTGATTGAGCATCAGAGTTCTTTTTTATCTGTACAAGTTGAATTGTTCCTCACCATAATTGTTCATTCAGGATGGAGCTGAAATGATACAAAGAGTACTTATACCTCTACACACGACAATTTCAAACGAAGGAGAATAAGAATAAATCAATATAATATTGAGAAATATATTTCTGCATGATAATGATCTATAGGAATATACATACAATGTCATATTATCTTACAATAGTAAAGTTGAGTAGCAATAAATATTAACAGTACAAATAGAGTCAATATCCGACATATATAAAACTATAGTAGCTGCTGCTCAATTATCACTGACACAACGAAATATGTTATAAGTTTACTTCAGTGCCAAAATACATTATCCTGGCATGGAGTTTCTGATATTTTCTTTTATTCATTCATATTTTTGTATTATTTCTTGTCCCATAGCAATTACAAGTTGTGTCACATTTAAGTACACGAGCTTGTCATCTACTTATCGAGAGACATTTGTGCCGTTTTAATCAGCATTAAGAGTATGGAAAATCTTTCAGAATTATCTATATCCAAATTCATTCAATTTTAAATACTATCCGCCTTACTCTCCATTATAAACGAATATCTGACACATTCGTTGAAACGGTATTTTACAAATATATATATATACCACATGGAAACATTTACCTATTTATATATATCTAAGTTTTAATTACCGCAGACTCATAAAAATCTATTATTACATCTATATGTGTATTTACACGTGCAATCTACATCTCGTAAACTTACATAATAAGGATCACCTACACTCTGACTATATACATGTGTGTCGCGTCTGTGTACATGCATACCGAATTTTGCGTCTTAGATACGCTTTCGGTATTCTCGCACTCCAATAATAATTCACATTCAATTTACTACTAAATGTTTCATAAATCTTGCCACATTCTTTGTACACACTACGGACATAATTGGACCCTGTATTATTGTCTACATTAGATTAATAGGCTTTTAATGTCTTCTGAGGTAGAGTTTGTAGGACTCCGTTTTATCATAAGAGATAGAAAGACAACGAATCAACATCGCACTAACTACACATCTAGTCAACAGAGATTAAACGCAATTGTATTACTTTTGCATAAAAATTATAAATCGCACATTATGCAGGGTTCAGACGGGTCATTTTAAAACATGAAAAATAAAATCTCACGTCACGAAAACTGAACACGAATGCTGAATTCTAAAAAGAAAATATCTTTGATATAAAAAGAAAAAGAAAGAAGACAGTGGTTAAAAATTAAATATTATTTTAGGTATTTCTATTCCCAAAGAGAGAGAACTCGCGATGGGGATTTTCATCAGCGCACAGTTACATCAAACATCTTCTTTTTTTTTTAGACACTCGTTTATACATCGTTTCGTGCAACAGGTATCGAAAATGAAAGACTATATTTTGAAGCGTGTGTTGATGGAAGGACATAGGACAAATCTTCTATAGCAATGCATTGAAAATTGCAATCAAGATCATCACTTCCATAATTCGATATTTACAGATTTTTAATAGGTTTTTTTCTTAAGTCCTTTATCTCTGCGGTATCAACAACGGATGATAACAATCTATAACGACAAACACTTTTTTTTGCTGTTTCGCAGAAAATCGGCAACAACTAGAATTCCTAAAACATTCTGGCATAAATTAATGGGAGGTGTGTCCCATTTAACTGAATGCAACGAACGTAATTTTCGATCGTTTTCTTGAGCGATAAACCTGTATCCACTACAGACTTTAATTGTACATCAGGTTTTGATCTAGGGTACCGTTATTGAATAAAAAAGCGTTTCAAATGTTTCTACGTATTGTTAATAGGCATGAGTGAATCATTTCGCACTGCACTGATTATGAATAATTTAGAGTGAGTATTCTTTATTTAAAATACTTTTTCATTCAAATGGTGCCCCTATCCGTGCTTTAATTTTTGCTTTCCCAAGCTATTATCAAACATTTCTTTTAGCAAAATCATGCATTACACATAAACTTCTAACACAAAGTGTTATTTCATTATAATTTCAGTACCATGAGACTGACAAAAGTCTTAAAAAAATCGACGTGATTGCAGGTAAACATTGATTTTTTTTTCTTTAATCATGGCAGAGAGTTATTAATAAATTAGTACAAAGATAATTGTTGAAATATCAAAAATATGATTTTTGTTTATTTTGAGAAATGGTTGAAAAGTCGCGGATATTCAGATCAATTATTTTAAGACAATCAAAGAATAGCAGTTTCATAAAAAGAGTTTTAACAAATTCCCGATAATCCAAAAATTAAAATTGTTCAAAAAATTATGTGTGTTCGAAAAAAAATCAGAGTATATATTTCCTATAAAAAAAACTTTCTACAAAATCTGTTAAACTACTTTTTTGTTTCAAACTAGTATATTGATAGTTTTTTGAATTTATCATCACCGAAAATCAATGTTTTTAGTACGTTGATTTTTGTTTTTGTTAAAGATTTTTCTTTTGTCTCAGAGTGCATAAATTCTATTAAAATCACACGTTTGTATGTGCAATGCATCCTTAAATCGGACCTGACGCACCGCATAGTTAAAACGATAAAAAACAAGCATTTGCTATTCGTATTTCTTTACTTATCTTAATAGTTTCGACTTGCGAAACAAGCACCGTTGTAGGAACGCTTTTTGCTGTTTGTACGGCTAATCGACGTAGAATGAAATGCATAGTTTTACCAAGAGAAAGTCCCTAAGTCTCTCTCTCTCTCTCTCTCTCTCTCTCTGTTTTGCGACAAAAGCTCTAAAACAGGTTTTTGGCTAAGTTAATGTCGCTAGGTTGTGAATTTCGTACGAAAATATTACAAAGTCGATAACATCTGTTGGTGACAATGTAGCTCCGACGGGTATATACACAGTATATACTTGAATTGGAAAAAAAAAAAAAAAAAAAAAGAAAAAAAAAATAGAGCTTTACCTAACACGCAGTAGGCATGGGTTTCATGTTTGCAACTGCGCTCATTCTTCTCACTGGTCCAGTGAGCCTCTTCTCAATTTCCTCCAGAGAACGTCCTCTCGTTTCAGGCACGAAGAATATTACGAATATTAGACCGGCGACGCACACAAGACCGAACATCCAGAATGTTTGGCCCTGACCGATCGCTGCGATAATATCGTTAAATGTTTTCGTCACGACGAAAGTGCACAGCCAGTTGAATGCCGTAGCGACACTCGCAGCAGAGCCACGAATCTTTGCCGGCAATATTTCGCCCATCATGAGCCATGGAATTGGGCCAAAACCGAGCGAAAAGCCAATAACGTAAATAACAAAACTGACGAGCGGCAGAAAACCGATACTCGACATGTCGACACCACTGCTCTTTGCGTAGAAGAAACCACCGAGCGTGAACAGAGTGACGATCATTGAAGCACTGCTGATATACAGAAGAACCTTACGACCAAGACGATCGATCAGAGCTGTCGCCACAAATGTTGAGGCAAAGTTTACTATTCCAACGATTATCGTACAAAGATTTCCGTTTATTGTACTGCCGGCAGCCTGGAAATGAATAAAAAAATATTTATTATTAAAATCCGTATGTCATACTGTATAACAGATTTGATGCTCTATTACAATTGGATAAAGATATACACAGAATTGTGTCACATTACTTTTAAACTCATTTGGATGGTTGTGCCACAATTATTATATTGATATATGGATTTTTTTTTTTTAGAATTTACTGACTTATGAGTAAGAAAATGAGATTTTAAGAAAAAAAAACTTGCCCATTAGATTGAAAAAATCAACAAGAGCCACAAAGGTTAAAGTAAAATGTAATAAAAGGCTGACCAACATGGTTAAGAATGAAAATGGAATATATTCAGGAAGGAATGTGAATTTGAGTTTGATCTGGAAAAGAGTTAGAATTAAGTTATTTGGAAATAAAATAAAATATTCTTTTGATTTTGTAATTAACGATGTGATGGAACTCGGGATATTCGGAAGAGATAGAAAGATGAAAGAAGAAGAAAGACCCACCTCAAATATCTGGACGGTATAGAAAATGACGGCGTTGATACCGGACAACTGTTGAAAAAGCATGAGACCAAGAGATATCGACAATGGTTTGATGTTGTTCTTCTTGAAGAGTTCGAAGAATGTACCCTGGGAGGCGTTCCTCTCGCTGTCGACGTGAGTCTTCTCTACTGCCGTAAGTTCATCAGTGACATCGGCGTTCTTGCCACGAAGCCACTGAAGAGATTTCCGAGCACGCTTCGTCTTGCCCTTGGAGATGTACCATCTAGGAGTCTCGGGAATGAGGAACATTAGAAGAAGAAATGGCACTGGTAAACAGGCTCCCAAAAGCGCGAGATTCGACCAATTGAGGTACATTCCAGCGATGAAACATAGCAGAATTCCTGGAAAACAATAAGAGAGTTAAACAATTAATATACAAAGTGTAAATTATAAATTAATAACTTATATTATTTGAAGATTTGTCGTGAGAAAAATGACAAGCTTCATTATTTCCGTAAACTCACCTATATTACCGAGAGCCGTTGGTAAAAGACCAAGAGTTCCTCGTACTTCCGGCTGGAGAGTCTCACCGAGATACACCGGCAATGACAGTGAAGCTATGCCCACGCAGAAGCCGGATAATGATCTTCCGGCCAAAACCATATTAACGTTACTAGCAAGAGCAATCAGCAGCCAGGCTGTGAAACAAATAATCAAATGACAATTATAAAATATCTCTGGATACATAGAATAAGAGGAAAATCCTGATAATGTAAACTTATTCCATTGTACTTTATTAATTTTTTAAAATTAAATATTAATTTCTTTGCTTCAAACAAGAATGTAATGAATGTCTTAACGAAAATCTATCTTGTTTATCTTAGATTAATATTTATTGGATAAAAAGTAATAATTGAATCGAATTATTATTTTAATCACTAATCTTTTCAACCTAAAATAGCCTTTTAATTCGAATATCTTCTTACTTAAAAATTATTGAAACACCATTTTTTATTAGGCCGTTTACATTATTTAAAAATTGATATAAATCTTTTACTGAAACAAACGAATGTTTGTTCGGTTGATTTATTTGATTGAAAAAAATGATAATAATAACCTATCGAGAAATTCGATGAAATATTTATTTGCAACTGATGAAAAAAAAAAAAAGTATTTGCTTAAAAAAAAATATATATATATATATACACTTGATAGATTGGAAGAATTTGTTCTCAGCATGGAAAACCCGGAAATTACCGCCACAAGGCAAGTAGTAGCTGGCTCTAATAATTCTCCGTTCACGCAAATAATGATCTCAATAGATACAAGGTTATTCCATTCGGTTACCAGCACTCGGTTATTTCTATATCCGTTAGATTTTTACTGGCATTATAGAATAATCATTAGAGTTATTGGTCGTCTGACCGAAAGGAAAAAAAATTCAGATGTTGCATATTTAACTCCCTTTCTATTCAATATGTTCAACTACAGAGACTGCCGATGGTTGTTAGAGAGATCGGCAATTATGTTGCTCTTAACCCACTCGAGTTTATACCTTGAAAGAATTTATGTAACTGAGACGGGAATAGATTATGCGGAAACAATACAATATTTTTCGCCCATCAATTTTCTCGGGCGACAAAATAAATGAGGAATTACGAAAGCGAATGTAACGAGTGACAGCGCACGATCTTGGAGGATTGTTTTAAATCTCCTCGGCGTGTCGCTGTACGTGTTGGCAAAGCTAAACAAGAGAGTCTCAAATCTTTAGCAGCGCGTGAACGTTTGAACGAATGGAATTTCCTTTCCATATTTATCGACGTTTCCGTCTCGTGGCCTCCCCACTACAATGCAATGTACAATGCTTACCTCCGATAAAAGGAAATGCCGTCCCGAGTATAGTATTTCTTCTTCCTAAATACTCGATACATGGACCACCGAATATACCGCCAAACAAAGCACTTAGTGGCATAATTGATCCAATCCACGATTCCTGTGAAACATAAAACATTATTTATCTTTAATATTCAAATTTTATCAACTTCAATTCGAGGATATATTAGTTTTTTTTTAATTCCTACTGTTTCCTTGTTTTACAATTGAACATGAAATCTATCTTTTTTTTGTTATTGCGTTTACATTCGCGTATACAAATCGGTACACAAAACACATTTTTCGATGTTTAACTGTCAATTTAGTTGCCGATTTGATGTATCGTACGCGAGGAAAATTCATCTCATGCAATTTGTCTAACGACAGTTCATTTTATAATTATGTTTCGAGAATAATTTACACATAATAATCAATTGGAAATCGTTTTAACGAAAACTCATGATAAATATTTTACATTTCTACAAATTTTCGTTCTTTCCATGATCGCTATAGTTGAAGAATTATCCTGCTGTGCTGTTTAAAAATTCAACGTATATGTTTGCCGCTGTAATTCCAAGACGGGAAAAATCATCTATCGTTCTAGTGGAAAAATCGACAAATCTTCCCTGCTCTAGTTCTAAAAACTCTATGAAAATATCGTGAAAAACGTAAATTATTATTTTCCGCTGTAGCTGAAAAACTCTGTGAATATTCGAAAATTTATTGTTTAAATGATCCTTATTTACTCTTTCATATCTGTGATTTTTAGTTGCAGAGATTTCAAAAGATCTTTTTATGGAATATCCGTAATAATTAAATTTTTTAAGCGGAATTAGATAATTGTTCATGATCGAGTGTCACATTTTGGCTCAAGTTAATTTGATTGTTCGCTTAATTTTGAACCACCGAGCCAAAAATAACATAGACAAAAAGGTTCCAATTTTTATTTAAGTTAATCTTTTAATTTCTGATCCCGTAATGAACGAATCTACCGAATCTGAGTAAATTTCATTTGAAAGTAACGCGTTAAGTGACTCTCGTGCGTCTAAAACAAAATGTGCAGAGCTCAACACGTAACAGTGGATACTGTCGTGATGACGATACCGATCTCTGCACGTATTTTGACGCAACTCTTCCGGGAAGTTACCTTGATGCGTTCAAAGAACGTGGGCAGCCTCGTACTTTGAGAACGCGAGGAAATGATTTTTTTATATAGCTCCAATGACTTTGATGCCATACATTCGAGGCCCCCCATACGACAGAAACCCCATCTTACGATCTCATCGATCGAGTTACAATTAACGCGTTTTTCATGAAAAACGAAATCACACTTTTTTTTAATGGTTCTTAAAGTCAAGTTATGGAATAATTTATAAAATATGAAAATAAAGTTGACAGAGGCATGAATCTTCTAAACTTTAATTTTTTTTTTTAATTGCTCCAATTAATCTGTAGAAAATGTAAATGCGAAGAGACTGAGACTCAGCGAAGTCGAGTCCTATGATTATTTTTCTCTTGATCACGCTTAGAGCGTAAAACCCTTAAGTCTGTTTTTGATGCAACCGGTTATATTTGAAAAAAATTATATTTAAAAAATAAACTTTTTTGACTGACTCCGGCCCCCTTAATTTCATCGTGAAAAAATGTTTCTCCGAATGTAACAAAACAGAAGTTTCATACTAATTAGAAAAGATTTTAAGTAAATAAAAAAAAAAACTTATCAATATGGATTTTAAATTTAATAGTAATAAATAATTATAATAATTAATGTACTTGTGAAGAGCATTGAGATTTGTTGCTAAAGTTGTTTAAATAGAAGACGAAGTATTAGGAGAAGATTCGAAAAACAAATTGTGATTGTTAAAAGGGAGATGTTGACGACGTTGTTTTCCGTGAAGTCAGACCGGTCGAATTTGCGTATACCAGTCGTCCAATGAGAAAAGTGCTCGGGTACGTTGCCGGTTCAACCAATCGGGTCACAATCATCGAGAACCCGCCCCTGACCACCATCCAATGACGCATTTGGGGTTAAATTTTAAACCACCGTTTGACCTCTCGCACTATGAGCGCGGCAAAGAGACGCGAAGCTTTAACCAAACTATACATGTATACCGATTTAATGCTATAGACGTCCTCATGGTCGTCGATTGGCCCCATTGCTGAGAGTCACGTAAAGTTTCTAATCAGGCAAAATGTACAATTACCCGTTAATCGGGTGCCACAAATTGCAATCGATCAACAATTATTCGAATATTCTCTCAATCAAAGTAATGTCATTTGCTATTTTACTTGAGAATTATATTTTTCATTTAAAAGTCGCCATTGCTGTAGTCTAAACTTCATTTTGCTTCCATTTCTTCTAAATGCACAATTTCTTTTTATCGCTCGTAGAACGAAAAAAAAAAGTTTTTAGTAAATAATAATGAAGAAAGCGACGTATAAAAGTACTTACCATACTCGTTGTCACTTGGAACGTCGCTGTCGCATTGTTTTTCATAGACACGAGGGCCGGTGATGTGTAAGAACACGAGAAACCGACTACCATCGATCCCAGAGAAACTGAAAGAGCCGCAAGCACCTAAAAAATAAATATAACAAGAATTTTTATTCGCAAAATGTCTATTTCAAATTTTATACATAAATTCGAATAAAAAGAATATTTAACTATAACTAGGTTCAACTGAAAGATACATTTGGTTGCACCAACGTCGATTGATAAAAAAAAGTTAAAAAGTGTGTCACAGAACCTGCGAGAAGGTACACTTTGCGACAGGAGTATTTCCAGGCACTTCGATGTTCACATGGGTATCCGCTCTCATAAGTATCTTCATTTTCGTTGATTTACTTATCTCCTTATACGTGAATTTTTTTAATTTTCTTTATTTTCAAGTAAATTTTCTGAATAGCCTTTCAACCCGCACTTGAGAAGCCAGAGGGGATCCGAAACGTTACGACTGTAGCTGAATTGAAATGCAGTTTGGTGGAAGAACGCGCTTTTTTAAACGACGACACACGCGACGACAAGCTGGAAAAATCCGTAGTCTCTTATTCGCGAAGAGTCACGGAATTCTTTGTTGCCGAACGCAAGTGGAGGGACTGCGCTTACACGCCGTACGAATAAGAGTGAGAGTCAACCGACTGGATCCAGAGGGAATTATTGATTGGGGATCGTGCCTTCGCCACGAGCCCCCCGACGTCGCCGTTGACGTGATCAACGGACTCAAGGCGGACAGCGTATATTTACCAACAGCATCAATTCAAAGAGGAAGGAAGAATGAAAAAATACCGAACAAGTGGCAGTCACTAAACGAAGTAAACAAAAAGAAGTGTAACGACGTAGAAAGAACCATGGAAGTCACGAGACGAATCCTCTCGACAACGTTTTCACTCTGGCCGATTACTACTTCTTCTTCTTCTTCTTCTTCTTCCTCTTCTTCTTCTAATTCTCTTGCCAATTGCCGCGAATATGACGTTCCGTCTTTTGTTTTATCAATGACACGACGTTTTATTATCGCGGTTATTCACTCGTGGTTAATTTCGTTGTAAATTGATCAGTCAATGTGTAACGATGACACTTGTGTAATTTTGTTGCCTTTTTGTTTGTTTGTTTGTTTGTTTGTTTAACGACAGTTAAGATTAATCCATTGTCTTTTGGTTAATATTAGTCGACGTTGAATTATCGAAAGGTTTTCGTTGTGTCACGGGAATAACGCGAGCTATCGAGTCTTGTGGGCCTGCTCTTTCTCTTATATAGGAGGAAGCAACGATGGGGGGTCTAAGCCCCTTCCACCAATCATCTCTCCACCACCCCTCTCGCTACACGTCTTAGTTATCTTAACATTATTGGGGCCCAACGCGAATCGTCTATCTCCAGTAATTGTTTCGTTCGACTTAATCTTTAAGTTAACGTCGTTGCTGGTGGGTTGTACGTTCTCACGGGAGAGTACTCACAATGAGCGCGAAACCACGAGTTCGCATAGACATTTTCTTTTCTTTTTAAACCACTCACGTTCAAACGTATATTAAGAGTACCTCCTGGATAGAGCACTTTTGTACGCAATAAATTATTCGCAGTCGTAATATAGACCGCTGTGTACTACGTATTGTTGGGATACGTAAGCCAAACATCTGTCGTTTCATTGTTTTATAGACGGGGCAGGGAGATAATAATCATTTTGGTCACCATTATGCGCTAAAGTATAACGTCACGATCTGCCGTTACGTTATTACAAGTCTATGATCTTGTTCCAGATACCGAGTTTCACTCCTGGCGATATTCGTCGAAACTCCAGTCTTCAACTTTTGCATAACCTTTTAAGAGGACCGAGGCTACCAAAAAAATTATGAAAACAATATTATTTGGCACGTAAGAAATTTTGAAAATTCCTAACAAAGTATAACTTGAGAAAAAATATTTTTATAAGTGAAATACATATTTTTTTGAAACGCCAATTAATGGTGCAAATTATTTGTTGTCAAGCGGGTTAAAATAGTTAGAATCTAATTGCTTGCTCAAATTCATCAAAGTCAAGGGTCACCTGACTTTTCTTTTTCTTTCAAACAGATTCTCAAGTATGTTTACTTTTTTCTTATTCGAAGCATGAATTTCCTTTTTTCTTCATAAGACAGCACGTTAAAGTCTCAGTTTCTATCGTGAAATTGATATCGTTTAGACGGTTGGTAATGTACTTAGTAGTTTCCTGGAACATAACAGTGAACAGTTAAACTGCGGTGTAGAAATATGTTAGGCCACTGAAATAAGTGTTTTACTTTTTTTTTGTAATATCTTTTGCATAGATTGTCGTCTTTCGGGTATTTAGAATTGAGGACTCTACGACTGTTGAAATAATGTCGACGAGTAGTAAAAGCCAGTGAAACGCGTGACTAGAATCAAAAGCGTATGTTTGCTGTGTTTATGCATTGAAGATTTGTAATTCTGACTTTTGTCACGCGATTTTGTATGAATAGAGATACAGAAGCCGATTAGCAGATAGTCGTTAAGTGGCGTTGAATCGATAGTCTTAAATGATCGTTGCTCCGGCTGCGATTCATTTTTGTCTAAATTTCCGAGTGATGAACTTGTGCTAACCATTTATCTTGTTCTTTTGTATTCTTCTCTTGTTGCGTTCTGTAAAAAACGTCTATACGACGTGCTCCTTCTAGATCTTTATATTTATTTGCACATCAAATAGAAAATACAGTTTCTCATTCGCGTCCATCTGATTCAAGAGGTGAAAAATTTACGCCAAGTCCAAGTAAATAAAAGCGAAGAAAGAGGTACCGTTGAACCGGAATTATTTCAAAGAATTTCAACACGTAAATTTCTTCTATGCATTATCGTTACTTTTTTACCTTTTACTATTTGATATACAATTTCTACTTGTTTTTGAAAAATATTTTTATTCGACACCGCCCAGTTTTTGTCACTAAAGACATATTTATTACAGATTGGGATTTCAATAATTTTCCAAGTGCTCTTTTGTTTTGTTTTGTTTATTTTTAAATCCATTATAACTAATAAATTACTCGTTACTCTCTGAAAAGGAATCGTGTTACATTAATGTTAATATTAGAATTCCTCTGTAAATGTTGAAACAGCCTTAACAATCAGATACGATACTGATCTTGTTGTAAGAGCACAACATGTAACTTAAAAGTCGTATGATCGGTATGCGTTGACCCTGTCATATTTATTATCTTGAAGGAATTATTCTACGGTTTCGCGTGTTTCTTTATTGAAATAACCCTGTTGCCTCTGTTCTCTTATTACGCTTACTTAGTACGATTTTGTAAAGTGAGGTACACGCAGATTTAAGATAAAAGTTACTTCTTTTATCAGTGATGTATGAACGTATTTAAAGAAACGTTTAATTCATCAGTTACTGGAAATAAAAAATAAACGTAAAAAATGTGTTTATTTGAGAAAAAAAATCGAAGCGTGAATGTTGAATATATATTTTCATTCGAATAACAATGAGTAATTATGCGTGACAGATTACAATTCTTAATATGTTGTAGAATGAACGAGTATTTTGAGATAATTAATTTTCAATAATCTCATTATCGTATTATCGACAGATTTTCATGCTTGGTAAAGAAAGAATAAAAAAAAAAAAATCCTATAGAAGCAGAATTACGCGAAGAATAGTAGCGTATATGAATTTTGAAAAAATTGTCGTTCACCACTCGTATATTTGAATGATCGAAGGATGAAACCAAGTGTATTGCGGCAATTATTAAGATTGAGGTTGAAAATTTGTATCGCTCGTAGCTCAACCAGGACGTGTGCATCGTTAGCGGTTTGTTCGAGGTAACGACGATGTCAGTATTAGTGGCTAACGACTTTCGGTACGGGTAGATGGAAAGAAAAATATGTTAAAACTAGCATTATTCGCTTTCTCGCTCCTGCAAACAAGGACGTTTTGTCTCTCGTGTAGTGCGCTCTGTGTCAACAGCTGTGGTATAATAATATGTGGAATTCTTTTATTTCTATATCGGGGCCGTGTCACTTTAATTGTCAGGATATATAATATTACAAGCGATATCCGTGTTGCTTGGAGAAATAAAGGCTTTTAGATCGCAAAAGGCGCGCATATCACTCGGAAGTAATTTGCATTAAATAGTTGCTGTGTGACATGGATAAGCGACAGGCGACTAAATACTCTTTCGTTATAATCGCATCTTGATCTCACAATGTACCAACTGTTTCACGCACTTGTGACCTCTCAATTTCCGAATGTCAATGGCAAATTAACAGAGGGAACGATCAACTTCCTAAAGAAAAATTACGTATTACTCGATTCTTACGATCCAAGTTGGTTTACAGGATACTATGCGGAGATTGCGATGCTACGTACATAGGACAAACAAAAAGATATTTAAAAGCTTTGGATCAATCATCACAAAAACAGTATACCGATGAACATCTGAATAAAGACATTTTATTTTTTCGTTGTAAATCTGGTTTTTTTTAAATACTTTTGTGAAAATCTTTGCCGCTTGTTGAAAGTAGTAAATTTTCCGAAGAGGACTTGCATTGGAGTGAAAACGTAAAAAGAAATTTTCCACCAGCGTATTCCCTCTCGACCATTACCGCTACCTAATTCATAATTATTGAGAAAAATCAGTCACCACTCAAGTTCACAATCATATTTTTATATTTTTAGTATCGTGATTTAAAACAGAGAAAAAGACAATACACAATACGTGCGCGACAAGTGTTTGATATATTTTTACATTTCATCCAGAAAGGATTTGTTTAAATTGAACAACTCTGAATACTTGAAATTAGTTATATTTACATTTTCATATATTTATATTTACAAGAACGTTTATAAGAATATTTATTATTTGAATTCATTTGAGATGAAATTTTTGTGGTTAATTCAGTTAACGACAATATTAGGATGTAAATATAATTTAAAAAACATTAATTAAAAATCTAAATTAGGATGAGGTTGAAATAAAATTTCTTTGGTTCAGGAAAACTTTCTCTCGGAGTTGACATCTCATTTAAATTGCCTCGAGGGGTCCTTGGGCGAACTCTGTCAGGGTCGCCAGCATTAATTTGAATTCACGTAGGTCTTATATCAACGTGCGTATTGTACTAACGTCGATGCCCATAACAATGCTGAATTTTAAAAGGGAGGGCTTTCGCGAGAGTTGCGCAAAAAAAAAAAGACAAGTATTAATGGAAAAGAATTGTCGACCATTACGTTGCGGTACGTGCTCGGGAAGCTATTGTATCTAACTAAAAATCTACGTCAAATATGACAATCATATTTAACGAGTATACGTCGTCGAGTCTCGAAAGCATTGCGAGTAAATCTTCTAAGTTCTCGTTAACACGTGATCACGTGACGATACAAATAAACAATAAGAATTAGCCAAGATTTTAAGTTACACTCTGAACGTGACGACTGATGATTTGGAAAAAGAAATACCGACTGTGAGTTTGTCATGAGAACGGTGCTTTGGCATTTTTACCAACTCTCAATTATAAATAATAAACTGCCAAAATGTCTTCGTGACAATTCAATCTGATTTATCGTCCACCCAAACTGTTGTGATAATATTTAATAAATAAATTATTAAAATCGAAAAAAAGATAAAATCAACGTGATTGAAAATATTAAGAAAATTGATTTTTCTATAATAATAAAAATGCCAAAAAGTTAAGAATAAATTAGTTTAAAAAAAATCTAAGAGATTCTATGGAAAACTTATTTTTTAATACAAAATGAATGTCTTGTAAGAAGAAAAAGCTTTAAAAGAAGCATATGAATTTATTTCATATTGGACAACAACAACAACAAAAACACTTTTCGTTGGGGTTGTATGTGTAATACATCCAGACAAAGGTAATGAGTTTATTTGAATCGAGTAAAACGTTTCCTTTAATCAAAGAAAATATAGTTGAACTAAATTAACTTACTAGAAATATTAAATTTAATAAATACATTTATTTAATGCAACTATAATTTATTTTGTAAAATAAATTTTACTTCGTTTCAAATAAATTTCCACTCTTCATACAAAATAAACTCATCCCTCATTTATCTGGTTATGTAGATTCGTTGAATTAGGGATTTTACAGAAAGTGTAAAAAAAAAAAAAAAAAAAAAAAAAAAAAACATGTCGCATCCCTTCCCATCCCGTCACTCGTCACCGACGGGGATGCTGTTTTGCATTGAGCTCACCTTCGTGAGCGATCGAAGCCAGAGTCAGTAGTACATCGTCGGCCATAGCAGAGGCATAGTGTTGTGAAATTCAGAGTGTCAAACCCAAAGAAAACCCCCGAAGAGACGTTGTGAGTACTGCTTTATTGTAACAAGTTGGATTAAAAAAAAAAAAATGATTAATTTGCTTCAGATATTTTTCCAACTGTAACGTTTTTCGATTAGAAAATTCGTCACAAAAATGTCCAATCTAATTTTACTTGATTTTTTAAATATTTCGGGTAAACATATTGTTTACAATGTGTATGGCAGTACGCTAAATAATAAATAATTTCTTAAGTAATTTCTACAGAGAATTCAAAGCTAAAGCAATAAATCAAACGAAAAAGCATTGGGAAAAATGAAGAAATATCGAAATCTTATGTAAACAAAAGTCTTGAAAGGTTCGAAGTTATACAACGATATAAAGACACCTTTGTTCGGAGCTTGTAGATTTTCTCGGATCACAGGTTATCGCGTATTATTAATATTTCTTTTTCAGACGGCATTTTCTTTGTTCGATCCTCGGGCAAAAAAAGTATTTACGATCACGTCGGTCAAATCATAAAGACTGTTCCAAAACAATATTTTGTAGTATCTGCATTATTGAAAAGTTGTTGATTGTAGTAGCGACCACTGTATATAATAGGTAGGTAGGTAGCGGCAATGAAATGTCGCTACCTACCTACCTATTATTGAAAAGTGTTGAAATGTGCCAAATGATAAAGCCTAGTTCCAGATTACGAAGATATTTCATTGAGTTAAATGCAACAAATCGTTTTCTACGTGGTGAAGATTAAAATGGAGAATAAGAGGGATGAACAATGTTTGAACAAAAATTTATTCAATATTTATTTTGATTGGAATAATAATGGGTAATTATTTGAAATCGATAACATTATTATTATGTTCTTAAGTCAACTTGTAATTTGAGATAATTAGTCTTCAGCAATCTTATTATTGTATTTTCAATAGATTAATAAAATTCTAGAACCAGAAGTATGCGAAGAGTAGTAGCGTATATAAATTTGAATGAAAATGATCGTTTCCCACGGAAATACGTTCACTTATTTGTAGAAGCGTGAGTCTGATGTAACACGGCGGCTGACAAAAACGTGGCTCGTACTACTGAGACTCAACTCCTTTCTTTGCGCACCTGAGTATCAACGTGCCATTCGAGTAAAAATACGCCAATCAACACAACACAATCCAATATTTTTCTTGTGTAAAACAAATTAGTCATCTACATAAACAATTTTTTTTTATCAACACTACATCGAGAGAAAAGATTTATTTGATACAACTAAATGGAAACATTTCAACTAAACTTTTTCAATAACTAATATTAGTTCTTTGGCAAGCAATCGAAATTTAGGGGTTCATTTAATTCTGCATTGAATTGTTAAGAATTTATTATTTTTCATTCTACTCATTCGAAATATCAATGCTTTGATTGTTTCGAGTAGGGAAAGAAATCATTCCAACACACTCATCGGTATGAATTTAAACACTGTAAAAGTGTTAGAATTACACGCACGAAATTATGCCAACACTGGTGAATATTTCAAAAATTGTACCATGTCGAAAAAATCGTTAATTTTCCACCTCTGCTTAAATACAGTATTAAATGCATGCATTAGACACGACTTGAATGTCTCAGTGTTCGTTTTTCTTTTTGAAATTTTCGGATCTCCTCCGTTCATATATATTAACTGACTTTAATTTCTTTTTTACAGAATTAAGTAAAAATAAAATCAACATACCTGTGAGGCATATATGAATGCAGGAGGCCTTCGAGGTTGTTCCCGTTTAAATTGTGTAATAACGGGACGTTTGCCAGGACCGCCATTTATACTAGAATGATCTTCCGGCAGGAATGTATGATTTTCCATAATGTCCTCTGAATCGTTGGTATTATTATCTAAATCTTTGATCGTAACCGACGCGCTCAATTGTTTGTACTCCTCAAGATCTTGATCCTTGTTCAAAGGATTGTACATTTGCGGTTGGTGCAGATTGTTCTGCTGATTGTGTCTCAAATTTTCGGCATAGTAATGACGATTGCTCTGGTGATTTTGGCACGTCGAATTTTGACTTTGTGACGATGACGATTTGCTGTCGCGCTTTTTGTCGCTGATCAGAGCCTGCTGACTGTTGAAGGGACTTGTCGTCGTTGCGATAGTCGTATTTGATGCGCAATCCAAGACCAAACTTGAACTTGTCGAGGACACACCGATCAACGGTATTCTCGTGTAATAATTCGGGCGTATCGGTCGGTCCTATAACAGAAAAAACAAAGGCAAATCTTATCACTTTTCCAACATTTTTTCAAAACTTCTTCTACACGTAGACCAATTGCTTTTCTTTTAACGTCATTGTAAAATTACAAGTTAAATCTATTCGTTAACCGATCACCTTATCTTAACGATTTTATTTTTCATTCGTGAACCGATAATTGTCCGAAAACGTCGTTGAATATTTTCGATCTTTGTCCACGCGTAAGCCGATATTGCGTATAACCGCCGTCGTGTAAGATAATCGAGCTGATCGGGGTTAAATGACTACCAATGCCCGGATTTTTCTACGTTCCCGAGCATCAAATCCCCTTTGCAGAGCCTGATTCTTCTAAATCACCATGCGGCCACCCTCTAAAGAATAGTCCAAATTTACAAAACTCCGAAAGGAAATTTAACAAAAATCTATTCCTAGTTAATTTAATAATACAGCTTCAAAAATCCCCGGGCTTGATGACATCTGACTTGACCGTATACGTTGACATACCGTAGCCAGAATGAGCTGGAAACGGAAGCGGACGATACTGGAATCGAACTGACAAAAAGCTTTGTCAGCGATTATCTTCTCGTTTACCCGCGTCATCGATTTAAAAAAAAAAAGAAAAAAAAGATAATTTGTAACATAGTTTACGTCAACTGAATCTTTATATACGCTGATAAAAATACTAGTTATATTCGAATAAAGAAATGCTAATTATGAATGTTCAGTAAAGGAATGGTTTAATGGAAATACAGGGATTATAACATTTTAGTAACATAGATGCGTTCAAATGTTGCTAATGAAAAAGCAACGCCGACAACTCATATCGATATTCTGGTAAAATTGAAGTTTTAGTCGAATAAGACTGAATTATCATTTTTTTTTTTTTTTTTTTTTTTCAACATTCGGCCTAGCAAGCTTTTATTTATCTCCAAACAGAAAATATATTTAAATTAACGTTAGTTGTTTGCTTTTATTGATTTCAACTGCAATGACATTTTTTTTTAGTTTAGTTTAGTTAGTTTTTTTTCTTCTTTTCGTGCAAAACAAATTTTATTGCCGTTAACTCGACGAAGTGGTGGATAAACGTTGGATGAATATATCATTTTAATGGCATTAAATATACCTATCAAATTCTCTATTTCGTATTACAGACGCGTTTTTAAATACGCAAAAAATTCGATAACAGACATTAAATCACTTGAACGAAATTAAGGAATCTTCTAGATTCGGGACATGTTTTTTTTTGTTTTATTTGCTCGCGTTCAATTAAGCACCCAAATATTATTACCGTTTGTATAAATACCTCAACACCATCGACACCATCACGGGAGCAAATATGTATATGCCAAAATCACAAAGAACAATAATATAAATTTAAAAATCAAAGCACTTCGTCTCTTTCTCTGTCTCGTATACGTTTCACTGGAATACTGAATGAACGAATGAACGCACCGAATATAATTGAGGGGATGAAGCGACAATTTCGACTATTTATACGGATTCTACTTATCAGCATTGTGTCGAGAGTGAAAAAGGCAGAGAAGACAAAGTACGATATGTAGAGACGAACTGACCAATCGTCAAATAGGAAAACGAAGAAATATAATTTGCCGAAGCTGGTGATGCCACGGGCATTCGGTGACTTTTACCCTCTCAGACTGATAACCTATGTGAACTCTGTGACTATACACTCAATGCTGTGTGCTATATTATACGAGCCTTGTGCAAACTTTGGATTTGCTTCTATTGAACTTTCCGTCGATGTTACGTTGCGTTTGTCTTGCGGGACACGCTTTCCTCGAAAAGACGGAGCGACCAGTCCTTATGTGTTTAGTGCATGTGCCTCTAAGCTTAAGACAGTCGCTCTGCTAACGCGCTTCAAATCAGTATTACATTTTTTAAAGACTTACCGCACATTTTGGTGGGCGTTCAATTGGTAGTTTTGGGTGGGTTACAAAATGTTGAGCTACTCAAATTTCGAATTATTAATATCCAGACATTCTAGAATTATGGAAGTTAAAATGACGAAAGAAAAGATTATTAATAATATTAATAATGAATATAATTGTTTATTGCATTATTATTATTGTCAATAGGAGCAACGGGCAAACTGTAACTGGTAAAAACTGGCATTCCCTTCTTTTCTCTCGATCTTGAGTTCACGTGTTCTTATCATGCTCTTATTATTTTTATTTTTTTTTTTAGAAAAAGAGTATCCATTGGGAGAACTCGAGGAATCACGTGCAATTGCGTGCGTAATACAACGTCATTAACGTAGCTACGGTAGGAGGCGCATCGATAAACGAAAAAGCTCTTAGAAGCCACGCGGTTCATGTGCGGATGTTACAGTAAATAATTGCCATCGCCTCGCAATCAACGGCTAATAAATAATAATAGATAATCGTGTCAGTCGTACGCGAGTATAGGAATACATCGTCTTTGCTATACGTCGCATTCCAGACCAACTCGACCTGGCCGTGACCCTAATTTTTTTCTAATTAGTACACTAAAGCAGATCTCGCCGGGAACACTCATCTACAATTTTCAGATTCATAGAGAAATTGGGCTAGCGATTATTGCCTCCAGTAACACGAATATTGAACATTCGCCTGGATTTAAATGCCTTGCAATTTGAAAATATATTAAGTTCCGTGAGCAAGAGAATAACGCAAAAAAAAATGTTGACGTTAAACAGTTATAAGACATTCCGAAAATTGTGTTCTCTATAAATCGGGCTTCGTCCTAAATATTCACGCAATTTATATCAATATAAAAATATTCTTATGTCCTTTTTTATGGGACTTGGTGTCCGTTAATGAAAATTATGCAACCAACGTTACCGCAGCATTTCCGACAAATTTTTATATCAATCACATTCACTTCTCCGGTCATCCATGCTCGAATTACGATGACATAACTGTCACGCTCACTACTTTTTCTTGATTTTTTTCAATGCTCAACTTTTATCCTCAAACTCTCGCAATTATCCACAATAATTGCATCATATACTGACCACAAAATAGAAATAACGAAAAAATGTGCTTCAAGTTTATGCATTTTATGCTTTGGTTTGCTGAAAATGGAAATCGAAACTCGCAATCGGTCAACGATGAACTCTGTCCATTTTCCTGTTGTACGGAATGTAGCAGTTTTCATTCTCAAGTGAAATAAAATATCCGCGTTAAAGACAAATGAATATTTCAGAGTTTTCGAGATGTTTTAGATCATTTATATGACATTATTTTGATATTTGATATTTTAAAAATGTTGTATTACCTCGTTGGGTGCATTTGCTCATTGTGGTAGAGAAGTATGCAAAGAGAACATGTCGAACCGTGAACTTGTCTTTCTAAACTAGTACAATCAACTGTTTGAATTCTCATTGCCACGAGCTTTCTTATCCCAGTTCCATCAGCTCGTCGTATTTAATTAGTAAAATTCTACCAAAGCCCGCGCATCTCTCTATCTCTATTGTTAAACTGCTTATCAATCTCTATGCAATTCAGATTGTCGTTCCACGTGGAATCTGAATGGCATTTTCACGATCTTCTCAATAGTCGATTGCGGTATGTGCGCGTACTTTCCCTAAATGCTGCTCATATAAATATCAAACTGTTTTTCCGCAACAGTTTTTTTTTTTTTTTTCATCAATACACTCGGATAAATTGTTGTAGACGTGACGCAACTATTAATTGACCCGATGTGCTACATGTTGTCTGGCTCTCACTGAATTATAGCTATAAATCTTCCTATGGTAAATTTCTCAGAAACGTTTGGTCTTTCGGACAAAAAGCGAGAACGCCGCTCAACTGCAGAATTGTGAAGAAATTTGAATTACAGTTTTTAGTTACCGACCGAAGGCTAACCATTTCCAGTATTTTATTGAAATAAGAAAATTTTATAAATCCTATACGAATGATTTTGTCCTTTACCGTGTACTGGTCGTGTAAAAAAATCCCGAGATCCGAATATCAAGGTATCGTTAGTAACATGATCTAACGATAAATCGCATTGGAGTTTTTATACTATTTTTTTTCTCACCGTTTCAAAATGTTGAGGGTAGCAATGCAAAACGTTTGCAGGAATTATGTAAATGTAAAAACAGCTACCAGAAATGAAGATTGCTAGTTGAAGCTTGAAAATTGCCAGGACGACCACAATTTCTCTGAGTGTGTCTTGCAAATGAGTAAAACCGGAAACAATCTTCCTACCAATGTAATTTGGCAATAATGAGCAAATTCCGCGTCGCTGAAAACGCTGTATACACACATGAATTGATAACATTTAGCGTTTGAGTTACGCCATGTGTTTTTATATCTTAATTGTATATTCCGGAAGAATGAAACAAGCCAGCAAAGTAGAACCTTGCAAATTGCTTCCTCGCAATTTTTAATCTTTGACGACGCTTTTTTCTACAAAGCTACCTCTATGAGGAAGTAAAATTTAATCAAAATTCATGCAAGAAATATAACGCTTCGATACTATTCACTTTCAAAAAAATACAATTTATTATTTTTATTTTCATCTTACGAAATCCAAAAGTCAGCATTGTAGAAGTTCTACAAAGAATTGGTGTGGTTTCCGTTGACGAAAAAATTCGAAATATCTGTAAGAGTATTGTAGCGTTTATTGCACTCTGTTGCCTTATGGCAAGAAATACGTGGAACTTGGCATGCCAAATAAATGAACAAATATTCATCAATTTAAATTGTTAAATAACCTAAAATATCATTAATTTATCTAAATAAGAAAAATCGTTTAAAAGCCGAGTAAATGCATAGTTTGGCCGCACACCGTTCCAACCGCAAGTCAATGGTCTTTAAAATGTTCGGAGAATGTGGAGTAAAAAGAAGGAGCTGCTTGAAAGAGAAAAAAAAAAAAAAGGAAAGAAAAGAAAAGAAAGGGGGCCCGGCGTGACGTGCCAGAAGTCACGTGCATACGCACCTCAACGGGAGGACATTCGGCTCGGATCGAATACGAGCGAAACAGCGTTCCCATCCATTATAGGATCGCATGACATATATGTCCGGCAACCCAAATTATTTTTAGAAGCTCTTGTGTATTCTCCATACGCGTGTCATTGCGCCTAAGACGGGGACTCGTATGCTATTTATATTAGATTTATTCTAGCGGTCCTTAACAGATTACTTTTTTTTTTTTTTCTTTAAATTACTTTTCCTTCATTCATAAACGCTTAAAAGTGAAATATACGATTTAATATTAAAATTTCGATTATCTAACGGAATCGATGTCGATAAAAAAGAAAACGAATGCAGAAATACAAAATTAGTAATTAATTGACGATGATTTAAATAAACTTAGTATTCAACTTTATAATATTATTTAAATAATATCTATTTTATTAATATCGAAGAGACATTTTATTATTTAAACGGAAATTTCACCGGGAAGAGTTTCTTCTTTGGCAAAATAGAAAATAGTGACCAATGAATGTGCGCAACTGACATAATTACCAGTGCAATACAAAGCTAAATTAGCATTATTGAATAATTCTTCGATTGAATGAATTAAAATTAATATCGAACGCGTTTTGAATATAAAAAATTGATTAAGTCACTGTCGGTACACTAAACTTACGTAGTCCCGTGATTATTAGATAACGAAAAAAAGTAAATTTGTCTCCACAAAAGTTATTACAACAGCATAAAAGATTATTAATAGCTTTTTCATCAGTGCGTCGGAATTATTTAACGCTATTCTTTTTCTTGTCAAATTATAATTTTCAACACGTGACACTTTTTGTAGGTTTTTCTGTCTTTGATCTACGTATAAAAATTATTGACCCACGGATGCGATTTGTTTCTTTCGTCATAAATGTCTGTCTGCAAATTTCATTTTTAACATTAAATTCTTCTTGAAAATAAGCGGTAACTGATGAAGCTGAATTTTCTAAAACATCAATCTGAATACTAATATTTCAATATATGAAAAATGCAGATGGAAAAGTTTGGATTACGTTAATAAATAAATATACAATTTTTTTTAAATTGTTTATTGGCTAACTAAAATAATCATAATCTCCGCGAACATTAAAAAGTATACAAAATAATACCGATTTAAAAGAATATATGAGCATTTTTTATTTTCTTTTTTTGCCATTGTCATATTTACGGCAGTACTGTCGTCGACAAAAAAAAAAAAATGTGAGCAAATTCTCTAGAAATATATTTTTAGACACCATGAATGGTAGGTCTTACTCGTCGCCCTGTGCTAACACCATGCTACACAACTGTGAGCGCATATATCACAGAACCCATACGAGCATTCATTTTAAAATCTTAAAATAATCCTTAATCATACCTTTTTTATTACACATGATTACCAGTTGCAGAAATTAAAAATCGCCTAGTTCTCAAATATTCTTAGTTTACATATTGGCCATTCAATACCGATTCGACGGGGGGTTCTACCCTCGACCTCTCGAATTTCATCCATTACGTTTTTTTATATAATAGCTCCAACTCTAAGAGGCAAGTACAATTATTTTTTTACTCTCTTCTAATCATTTGATATATTAATGCTTATTTAAAACCAACATATCGATCGACGTCACTAAAAAATTTGCAAAAGTTTTAAAAACTCCTCTATCAAATATCAATATTTCGAAGCTCGGTCCCAAAGTTTCCGCGGGTTGTTGCTAGATAATTTTTTTTCAAATTTTTTTCTGGCATCATAAAAAATGATAAAGTTCTTTTATGACCGTGACATCATCATTTTCTTAAGTTAAAAAAAAATTGCTTTCGAAAAATCTGAAAAAATTCTGAAAATTCCTGGCTTACATATAGAAATGTTCAAGGAACAGCTCACAGTGGTCTGATTTACTTCAAAAGCTTAAGAATATATTGACATCTGATAAAGTATGTTTCAGATTTGTTTTTAGATTTTTAAATTACGTCGAACGATATGTTGGTTTTAATTAATCTAATAAAAAAAGTCGCCGGTCAGATCCAGGTCGAATCGGTATGGAATGCCCCATATATGTACATATGTATCAGGAGTGACCTGCACGGTGAGTTTTCAAGAACGCTACACATAGAAGGGTAGAAGGTACAGAAGGTTGTTCGTGCAAAGGAAAATTTTGTAATCAAACTCTGTAAAAAGGGCGGGGGGGGGGGGGACTGCCTGTATAAGTCGATCGTGAAACAGTGCACTAACAACCGTGGATGAACAGGGAGCGAATGGAACTTTCCAGAAGCCTAGCGTGAGACACCGAGTGAAACGGTGAGATGGTTTCTTCGCTCGTGCCAGAGAGAGAGAGAGAGAGAGAGAGAGAGAGAGAGAGAGAGTACAACTATGTACAACGAAAAGTGAGAAAATTGGCCTCACGGCCCGCCGCGTGTTTCGTCGAACGAATGACTTTTTCCTCCTTTAACATCCATAATCGACGGTTAATTTTCATAAAATTAAGACAGTTGAACATATTAACACTTGAGCCACTGTCGAATAGTAATTATACACGATGCAAAGGTCGTAAGCATGTATATTAATAAAAGAAGCTGGCTAATCGAGAGGCTAATTGAAAAGTACAGGGATTGCTGGTGCTGAAGTTGAAATGCACCTTTTATTTATTATAATTTAGCTGTGTGCCAATTATTTGAATTTTCGAAAATTGTTAACTGTACTATATGGCGTTCTGTAAATATTACTAAATTTAAATAGAAATCATAAGTGTGATATAAAAAGAATTCTATTTCAATAATTGATAGTTAAATATAACGATATTTTACTCGAATAACATTTATTAAATAATGATAATATAGAGACCTTCTAAAGTCATATATGATTGCAGACAGCATAGAAATGTTGACCAGTGTCATTGTCATTTTCAATATACTTGAATAGAAAATATAAATGTCAAGTAAAACTGATTTGATTACAATAATTAATATTTGTACATCTCAACAATGACACTTTATTGGCATAATATTTGTCAAATAATCATCATAATATAGGAAATATGGTAAAAACATCTTAGTCATATATATAGTTGCACATAAAATAGAAAAAGTTAACCAGTATCAATGATATTTCCATAAACTTGAATAAAAATGTTTTCGTATAAAACTGATTTGATTAGAATAATCAGTAGTTGAAGATCTTGCCAGCGACATTTAACTCCAATAACATTCTTCAAATAATGATAATATAGGAAAAAAATAAAATAATTGAATGATTTATAACAACAGCTAAACATCTGAACAATGACATTTTTGACTCCAAGATTATCTATCGATAATGATAATATAGGGGAAAAAAAATGGAAACTCACCTTGCTTTTTGAAAATGGAATAAGACACAGTGGCCATGGCTGCATCATCTGTCTCCTCTGTGCTGCCGATTTGTTCGACGACATGACTGTATTGTCAATACAAAGAAGAAGAGAAAGAGAAACTGTGTGAACTCTTCGAAATTCCTTGACGTTTTATTGAAAAGGATAAAAAAATGTTTGCTATCTCACTGAGTCTCTTAATTATCTTGTTAAAACTCCTTTTGTGAGGCTTTACAAAATCCTCTCGTATCCGCAAATATAACTCGAACTAACGAGTCAATAAATTGACAAGCTTCGTATCGATTAAAAAATTGCACTCTAATCAGTAGCTCGAAAACTCGAATCTCCTGGTTTTTTTTTTTAAATCTTCGGTTTGATCTCTCAGCCGGTAGTTCCGAGCTGTTTCACCGCACACGTGGCTCTGTTGTGACAGACTTGCCCCGTTTGCCCGTTGCTCCTCGCTGCCTGGATTTATTCGATGATTTCTACCGCCGCCTGCCGGCCAATTTCAGCGATATCGCCAAAGCTCTTTTTCTTCCTTTTTTTCCCCGTTCGGACTCTTTTACTTTTCTCAATCGAGCTCTCGCCGACTCACAATCATCTTTTCCGCAATTCTCACGGAGTCAATTGGTGTTTCACGCAAATTTTAGCTAACGCCACCCGAGTTCCGTTTCTTTCTTCAACGTCACACGTTGCCGACCATTACGTCAGCTATCACGACGTTTTAAGTTAGAAAAAGCAAAACAAAAAAAACGAGTGTTCTACTTGTGCGACGTAAAAAATAAATGTCCCGTCGTTGTACCATAGGTAACACTTTAATTCTTCTATATCGGTATTTCGCCAAGACTTTCCTGACAAATTCAGTCCAAATCAAAATCGTTTTGACTTTTCTAAAAGTCAAAAAGTCCTTTTTCTTTGTTTCTTCACTTTCTAGCAGTTTTTTTTTTTAATTTTATTAATTACGTACGTTAGAAGTGTCTTTGTAATTAAACAACAAAAAAATGTACGAACACAGAATCGATACAATTTTTGTTATGATGTTTTTTACATTCGTTCGCGTTAGTATTTCACGTTTTACGCTGTATCAAGCGATAGGTCTTTTTTTTGTTATTTTTCTTTTACAGTGCGAAAGTGGCAATGAAAATAAAAAGTCGCGCTCGCTTTCCTGTGTATTATTCGGAAGTTTGCTAATCAGATCGCGGCGTTTCTTTTATATACACACACCATGGTTTTGACACGATGTCGGCTCACCTCGGTATGAGCACGAAGGTGCCCGAACGCAATGAGACACAAAGGTGGGGATGATACTGGTACACATTCGTACACATTGCCGATATATAGCGATGTATGTATGTTTCGCGGTATGAAACGGATTGCGGTGATTCTTGGTAAGATATAAGGGAGGGGAGGCGAAAGATGAAGTGGGGCTCGGGCACCCGCTTGTCACTAACTGGACGAATTTCGGAGGCTTGCCGAAAGGATCGTCCCCATTGAAAGTTGCGTCACTTGGCACATGACTATCGAGAAATTACGTATATGTAAAATCTGACGTTGGTGAACCCGACAGTCGCGTGACTCATGAGTCCCTAAATTTCTAACTTCTACCTTAAATGTATGAGAGATAAACGAAAAACACGTGAGCGAAATTTTGCGGATCAGGAACACTTGACGTTTGCCCTCTCTTAACTATTCTTTTCGATTAACATATATACGTATATATGTTGCTATCGATTGTCCGGCACTTTTTTCAATTTCAGACCCGTCTTCTTTATAGCTATTTTATTTGAAATCTTAAACGAAAGTTGTTTGAAGAATCTCCGTCATACTCGTTACACTTGTCGAGCAAATTATAAACGTTTACGTACAAAGTTCCGTGACGTAAATTCCACAGATAATTATCATAAGAGCTAGGAAGTGACGGAAATGTATACATTAAATAGAGTATATTTAATTCGCCGTGCGCGCGCGATGACAATTTGAAGAAATAGAAATTGCAGTCTTAAGTTACTTTTCCAATTAATTTGCTTGTAAGTTTAAAAGTTTCACTTTGCCGTTTATTGGACATCGCGGTAGACACTGACAAGTGAAATTTCATTCTCTCCGAACTTTTTAAAAGCCACGAGGAAAATTTAAAAAAACAAAAAATGTTTGTGCGTTTTTAACAAAAAGTTACTTTTGTAAAAAGGGTGGAAAATTACAATATTTTTTGAAGATCAATTTTATGTTTGTTTTACAATACATTTAATGTCAACTAAAAGAAAATTGTAATCGACAAATTTATCACATTTTGTGTCACACGGAAAGAACGATTTGCAAGGCTAGGAAAGAAGTAACTGCTAATTTTATCTGCTCGGTAAGCAAATTATTTGCCGTAGCGTTTTTTCTTTTTTTTTTTTTTTGCTAGCTTAGCAAATCGTTTTCACCGTGGTATTTTGAGAGAAAAAAAAAATGTTCACTACTAATTTATCTAAATATCATTATTGACAATATTCGTTGTTGTTAAAATAACACACGGATTCTTTACTTATTTAACAACACTATCAATCGCCACTTTCCGAAACAAATAAAAAAAATCTCGTAAAATACAATCGATTTTAGTTAACACTCGGACTAGTACAAAAAAAAAATTTTGCTTCGGTTTGCAAAATTATTTTTTCTGGGCTTTGTGCATGATGATGAGAAAAAAACGTGAGTAGACAAAGGATTAAGGGATGTACATGGTTGTTTTGAAGCGTATGTAATTTTCATGAATTATATATTTATTTTATTATATTAATATATTCGTATATGTATATACGATATATAGCGAGTATGACATAGCATTTACAACTCCGAACGTGATTCAATTTCATGATTCCAGGATGATTAGATTATACAAACATTTTTATCGATATACCTTAGACTGAATTGATTGGGTTGCAATTGTGTTTGTATAGAAACTAGCTTTGCAAATAATTAGTTGATTTGATAGGACAAAAAGGAAACCATGTAATTCACTCAATACTGAAATATCGTCGCAGATGGTCGAAGCAGGGGTTTTCCCTAAAGGTCGACGTGCCTCCAAACGCGTCGTCGTTCGTCACTCCCATTAAAAAGCACTCAATAAAGCGTGACGCAATTTTCGTTGGCACAGTGCCATTTCACGTGAATGCCGTGTAAAAGTCGAACTTTCGAGTAGATTCGTGTAGAGTTGTGGAAGGTGAATTGCACTCATAGATTTAAGATAAATCTGCAAGAAAAATTCAAATTTTTGCTTCCTCGTAGAGCTTTTGTTTTTTTTTTTTTTTTTTTTTCTTTCATGACAGCTATTTTTCCCTTTTTTCAAGCAAAATCGAAATTTACGAACATAGCAACCGTATCTTTGTGTAAAGTCATCATTGATAATCAACAATTGTGAAGTCTCGTGGAAAATTACAGCCGGATATTTCAGAATTTACGAAAGCGTAGCGAAAAATGATGTTTTTCAAAACTTTCAAAATGCTGTAAAATTTGAATCTTCCAATCGATATTGGCGCCAAGTACAATCGCAAACGTTGTTGTATGATAGCCGACTTGCATATGAAATTTGAAGAAGATAGATGAAAAAAAATTACAGACATGTTTTGGACCATTCTGAATGTCCTGACATGAAAAAAAAAAAAAATCACAATAATAAAGCTTCCTCTACGAGAAAGGAAAAAAGGAGTATAGCGAATTGGTATTAAATGAAATGGCAAGTATAAATAGTAATTCCTCAAAGATTATCCGGACTTATTCTTTGGTTTCCCAATAACTCACAGCTTAAATGAAATAATGATGTCTCAAACATGATCCGAAGAGTTTCTAATTTTCTTTCCCCATTGCATTACCGATTGGTTCCCACAATGTCTTAGGCAATCGCTGTTCGCGTGGGCTTTTTCCTAACGGGGGAACATCCTAACGAAAATGTCAAATGAAAAGGCAATTCGACGGTGATGTCTCAAAGATTATTCTACTTTGTCATCTTTGATCTAATATACGATAGTCGATGAATTAGGGTGTAGCCAAGTCGAACCACTGACAATGAGCCAGCTGCACGTACGTGCACTCGCGCACGAACTCATATATTCAGAATGATCCGTTGGCCGCTCTCTTCTCTGTAGAAGAATTTAAACTCGCGTGTGTTATGTCATTGTAGAGATACACGTCGATCATGAGGGTTAATATATAGGGTTAATAGGGGGCTCGCTCGGACCATACGAGACACAAGCCTTGGAAAAGTTCCGCAAATTAGACGTATTTCATCTGGTCTCCCGAACGAACTTAATGAAAATAATGAATAAAAGAATAACGCGAAGGATTCATCGTTAAGATTACGTCCGGAATATTGACAGACACCCTCGCGAAAATTAACAAACCACCGAGGAACGTATTTTTTTTGCATCTTCTTGTCATTGTGCGAATTACATCGATTAACGTAGACACACAGTGTTGCAACTTGGGAATATTCCTAAACTAACGACAGTGGTGTATTATGTTGTTTTGTGCTAGTGGCACAGCATCAATCGATAGTTTCTTACTCGATCTTTCTTCTATCTCTGACCTTCCCTCCTCATTCTCAATCTCTCACTCGATGTATATTTCTTCGATTCATTGTTCGTCATTGAAAAACTTCCACTCGATCAACAAATCTCCATCTACATAACGATCGATCTTCATCGTCTCTGCTTTTTCTTGTTGTTGTTGTTATTATTATTTTTTGTCAAATTCATCTCGATGTTCAATAGCTCGATCTTTCAGTCTCGAGACTGTTTGAGCGATCGTTCGGTCGCTGATACAATTATTTCTTTATACGTTAAACCTCGTGATAGCGACTACGCTTGAGCGTTGTTGAGTACGGAATTGGAAGGAGCTGGAACCTGGAACAAGCGGAGAAATCCGGCAATGAGAAGCAACCGAATGATCTCCGTATGGTGATGGATTTCAAAGTTAACACCTGTGGGCTTCGTGTACGCGCCAAAAAGGTTGTTACTCGGAAAACAGATTCCCGCAAACGAGATGTTTGAATTTTGTGGTGAATACTTAACTTGGCATATCCGGGTCGTGAAAAAAAATGGATAGGGAGGGAAAGTCAATAGTAGCGTCTTAATGGTATCTCACGAGTACCAAAGGTAATTAGTTGAGGTCTATACAATGTCAAATGTTTAATTCCGGAGAATTAAATATGGAAAATCGTATTGTGTAGTAACGGGAGTGTGTATAGGGTGATTGAAACAAATCACTTTTGCCGTCTTTGCTAATTAACGATACATCAGTGATTTTTATATCGGAGCAGGATCTTTCGGTCTCGGCGGTTAGATTCTCTTTTTTGTTCACTCACAAAAACGCTCGGGACGAAAGATTCCCGCCAGAACGGTGGCGCCGAAACTTCATGTACCCTTTTTTATATACAAAACATACCGAGAGATACTGAAATTCTGATTTTTTTTTAACTTTACTCTCCCGTTAACGGACATGGTAACGGAGTTTACGATGAGCTTGACACTCGTGAATTGTCCGTGTGGGTAGAAACGAAAGGTTGACAGTCGCTGTCGCTGTGTATCCTGTGCCCCTCAATCGCTGTAACTATACGTGTTTATGTGTGGCCACTTTTATTGATTAAGTAGTGTGATGGCACGCGTCGTTGTTACACTCTATTATGCCCGCGATGAAGATTATTTACTATGCGTGGCGCCTGTGGTGTAACGAGCAAATTGGCGGCGACGAAATTTCCGCACGCACATATCTATTGTCACACTTGTGTCACCGTGACTAATTTCCTTATAATCTCTTGGTTATCGAGTCTTGTAGTAAGACAAGTGTTCATAGCAACGGTCTAAGAAGTATCGAAACGAGTGTGAAAGAGAGAAAAAAACGTTTCGGACAAATTTTCGTATTGAAAGCTGCACTAAATCTTTTTTTCTCTGTCTAAAATCTTAACCGTCAGAAAATCAACCTCATCGGATACCAAGAAAATTTATTTGAAATGTCAATAACAATGCCAAAAAGTTGATAATAAATTAGTCAAAAAAATGTAGTCTAACACATTCGATAGGAATCATATTTTTAAATGTCAAATAAATTCTCTAGTTTTTCCAAATAGCACCAATTTTTTCAAAATTTAATTTTATATTTAAATATGTTTAGCGCAGTTGATAAACATACTCTGTGGAGATTTTAGACTCTAAAGATATTTTTATACTAAAAAACCATGTTTACTCTAAATCAATTACGGTAAACATCTCTGGTATATTAATCGAAGCTTTATCATACAGCTATTCCGTCATATCATATCTCTACTTTCTCACAACTTTTCGGTGGTCTCAGCCTGGTGGTAAAAAAAAACAGGAAGACGAACCACATCGATTGGTGACTTATGGAAAATGTGTATTATCGTAAAACTTGAGTGCGGTAGAATTTATAATGAGTAAAAAGTATTATCGAATAACACACACTCGCACGCGACAAAGGTCACGGAAAAAAGCCCCCCCCCCCCCCCCCCTCACGGCCTTGTCACTTACTATATAGGACAGATTTTCAGGATTGATAATATACTCAATGGAACGGGATCGTTGCCGGATACTCCTCGTTATCTTTCGACAACTTTGCGCTCCGCAAAAGTACATTAACATATTAATTTATTTGGACCGCTTTGTGAATATCGAGTGGATTATATACGAGAGCCAACGCAAAAAGACATGTCTTTTGGCGATGAAAGATTACTTTCAATTTTTATTCTCTTCTTTTTTGTATCTCACGAATTTCTTTGCATCAACAACGAAAAACTTATATTTTATCCGACAAATTTCGTTGTGGGTTAACTTACAAGATGAAAATACGTTACAATAAAAATTCATTGATAATACAATAATCTATATGTTAGATATTATTCTCAATATCGCGAAAAGTGACTGCTTTCTCAACTCCTGTCGACTCCTGCATGGATCTTTCGAGAAATTGCACGACTGAGTGTCTTTCGTTTTTTTTTTTTCTTTTTATCGTCTCTTCTCTTCTTCAATTGTCATGTAACAGCTTCTCAGGGTCAGCTATTGAACGCGATTGTATTACCGCGTCGACGTCAAGACGTCCGATATCGGATTCACCGATCGTTTTTACATACAAACACACACACAAGGAGGTTCGGCGGAATTACCCCCCACATTAGAGTTAATCATTCTCGTTAAATCTTCTAGTCAAAGAGTCTTAACCCTTTAATGAAGATGTCGAGCCTACTGTTTGTCGATCGGTCGATTCGCGAGCAGTGCACACGTTCCAGAATGCATGACGTTAACAATATTCGTCCCCGATCTCTGCTACGTACTACAGTACGATAAATCGCTACAAGTTCCGTCCCGTAGGCTGCCTCGGAGTCCACCCCGCGCACTGCATAATTTATTTTACCTTAAATTTCTATTATTATTTTTGAAATGTATTTTTTCGATTTATCGTTCGCCCTTACTACGCCAAGAAGATCTCCGAGAAGCCAGAGCGTGGTAACACACGTAGGACACAAGTCCTCGATATGATGTCTAGTCAGGATTGAGAAAATATCTAGCGGCGATTAAGAACCGACTGTCGCCACCCGCGCTGGTCTTCATATTTACTCACGAATATTGCTAATGAACGGTGGTCACCTGACCCCATTCGGGGAATTAGAAAAATCTAAGAAATTGCCGAAAAACGGAGAAGACGCTGCTCGCCATTTTGCTGACATTTGGAGCGTTGCCAAGGCAAAGCCAGGTTCGTAAGGCCCCTTTTTCCCCTCATATCCCCGTATTTAACGAGTTACAAATCAAGTAACAGCCACGATTTTATTATCGAGTCGTACCGAGATATTTTATAACAAGTCCTAACCTAACATTAATTTCATATGAAAAAGTTTTTCTTTTAATTGAATTTCTTAAACCATTCCTTTTTTACCTATTTGTAAATAACTTTTTGCCATTATTATTTATCAAAATGAAATTTTTCATATCGAATTTATGTGCAATGCGTCCTCTTTCAATATTAAGCGTGTATCGAAGATACGCGAGACCCCCGGGGTCTCTGCACCTTTCAAGTGCATCGACGTGCGCATATGTATGAGAATAATAAAGAAACGTGGGACAGAGTCGTTAGATTAAACCAGTGGAATATTACTGGACGAGCCTCGTGCTCGCAGGCGCATTCGTTTGCTAGAATAATGTCTGACATGTATGAAGGAGAGCTTCGATTAACGCAAATGAGATGTCGATCCATCTTATCTGGTGCATTTTTTTCCAAACGAAAGAGTTGCTCACGCACGTCGTAGATATAACTGCATTCGTGCAACTTAACGTGTGACTCTTTCAGTTTTTATCAATAGTCATTTATACACTCGTGGAACTAGTTTTTTTTTTTTTCTATCAGATGTTGGAATACAATTGACACACGATTAACTCGTCACGATAGATTCCAAAGAAAACGACCACTCAATCATGTCGAATCTTTATTTCAAAGGCAATTTAGCAAGAGTAAGAAATATTAAAATTTCTTTTTTTCAAATCTCAAATCCGATAATTACTTGTATGTCAATTTTCAATTTGTTTTATACAAATTTTGTAAATACATTGTAAAATGACAATGCACTTTTTCTTCGAACTTATAAACTTTTCTTCCATAGATTGTTTTTTTTTTTCATAAAAGTTTTGAAAAACGTTAGCTTTAATGTTGCAGTGCAAGTTTCTGCAGAAATGCCCAAATTTCTTAGCCAATTCGTTAAAATATTGTCATCATCCAACGAATTTTCTGATAAATCGACAATAGGAAAACTGAGTGAAATAGTTGTATCGAAAATTCGAAGGTAATATACGTATTCTAGAGCGCCATACGGAGATAGACATTTTATTCCTATCCAGCATCCATAATCGTCACGTTTCGTGCTTCGAGGATGAGATATTGTAGCGTGAGGTGAAAACGTGACTCGTAATGAAAACCGCTTATAGACGTGTTTGATATATGTGCCGCGCTTCAAGCACGTATATTACAGACACCAAGATTTTATTCGGTAATCTCGCGCGTCACCAAAGTTTGCCTCTCTTCTTTATCTCGTTACGCATTATTCAGTATAACTGAAGTAGTGGGTATTGTCCTCGCGGGGGGGGGGGGCAGCTATCCGTATCGGCACATTGCTTCAGCTTCCTCATGGTCAAAGCTTTCTTTTCATGACATTTTTTTCTTTACGTCAAGATATTTATATTTAGCAGCGACGGTACTACGATTTTGCAATCTGTATATTTAGGCCAAAATGAATTCTTATCACATACCAAAACCTAAAGAATCTAGCCTAACGAAGGTAAAGAGTGGCGATAAAAAAGCTGATCTTTTCCTCTTAAGAATGCGATATACCTCGACTTGATCACTATGAAACGTAAATTAGGAATTAGAAAAATGTCCGTTGCAAAGTTTTAACGAGTTTTCTCTATATTTTGTTGTTCCCAGACGCCTGTCTCCGTTGTCAAGCCGAGAGCAAGAAGGATTTTTACGGTCGTCAAGACTGCGTGGTCGTTTGGGGCGAGTGCAATCACTCGTTTCACTATTGCTGCATGTCCCTGTGGGTCAAGCAAAATAATCGTTGTCCACTCTGTCAGCAAGAGTGGTCGATTCAACGCATGGGCAAATAGAGGCAACGTGTACGAAACTCTGGACGAAACTCCGGAAAACGAGGAAAGAACTGGTGGATGATAAGAGCTTGTGGCACGGATTACAAATATGGAATTCCACCGGAGCCGATCTTGAGTTCCGGGACACGGTGCGGAGACAACGCTTTGGCTAACATTTTACTCTACCATATTACACGTCCATTCTTTATTCCGCATAAAAATATAATTATTAAAATAATAACGAATTTACAAATAAGCTTTCTTTCATTTGCTCGAGATTGTACGAAAGGGCTCCGATGGCACGAGCATTTAATTTCATAATGTGAAATTCAACACCACTGTGATACAAGGATATTCGAATAAAAATGCTTTGAAAATACCTATCGATTCGAATAACCGTGTCTAATATTCCACGGGAATAAAATTATTCATGTTGATTTCTTCGATAGAGAAAAATAATTTGTGCTCATTAAATTATGAGGCATTTAATGGAAAGTCGACAATTTCAGGCTATCCCAAATAGATATACATTTTTTTCAAATTTCTTGACTGTCAAAAATATCGACAAAGTATTTCTCATTTTTAGATTTACTAATTAATACTAATTAGTCTCCTAGAATGTGTGTCAGCTATTTTTAAGTGGAATTAACAAACTGCAAATAAATGGCACGATCGCTAATCGATAACATAATACATAATAAATTAAATTAAGGTCCACCTTATGTTTTTCCAAATTTACAAGTATTTTTTGCTTGTAAAAAATAAACACGAACGGATGAGAGTTTAATTATAAATACAAAAAATCAGGAAAATCTTATCGCGCTCCGACTTTATGTCGGGACGCGATAAGATTTTACGAATGAACGATGGAGTAGACATTAATCATTGGAGTTTACAAATCGGAAATCATGATTTTATTCTCATAACTGGACAATGCAATCGTACAAGAGTCCACGTTGTAATACATCCTGGGAATGCGATTAATCGTCACTGCCATCGCGTCGACAACCAACAGAGAGCTTTAATTACCCGAAATGACTTAAATAATTTACCTGAAATAAATGTGAAATCTAAGATACAAAAGGAAATTTAATGTTTGCGCGGTTTAATGAATGGAATGGAATTACACGAATTAACCGACTCTTCACTGGGAGTAATACTTTGAATAAAACAAAAATTCTCGTTCATTATGGCGAAAGTTCTGTAATTCAGGAAGAATATTATGCGGAAGGCAATCTTCGTCAAACAGAGAAATATCTTGTAGATAATTCACGTACCATCTACAATCTTAGCGTTTTCTCTGTTTTTCGATGGTATCGTCATTACACCCCATACACAGAGTGCGACGCCGAGTGTGTTTATACAACGAGGCGTCCAAGCCAATTTATTTGCCGACGCGATGACGTATAGCAATCAAAGGTCAATCGTCATCGATCCCAATTGCTATTCGCGGGAGAGATTTGCGTGGGCTCGGCTTTTTATTAGTACCTTTGGTCGAATGATGCAAAAAGTGACATTTGCGCGATGAGTCGGCGAGCTCGATCAACGGCGATTGGTCGATCGGAAGGCGCGCGCGCGATGTCGTGCCTCCAATAACAATTATAATAATAATAATAATAATAATAATAATGAAAATAATAATGATAATGGTGGCACGACTCGTAGCACGTAGACCGCCAACGAGCTGACGCCAAGCGTTCGAAGGTCATCTCTCTTTCTGTCTTTATTTTTCTCATGCTTTTTCGTCTCCTTTTCCACTATTCTTTTTTTCCTCGTGCAATCCACACGACGAGACACGAGCAAGCGGCAAGAGGCAACGGCAGCATTGCTCGCTCGTGCGAAACACGTATCTCGATGGTGACGTCACAGGCGCGACTCGGAGGCTCGACTCGGTGTCGACCAATCGGATTGTAGAAAGGAAACCAACGCCTTCGTTCTTCCTTCGATCTCACGCAATTACTATTATTTTTATCGTCATTAGTCGGCGAGCCTCCGAGAACGGACTGGACATAAACGTTTCAGTGCTCTTTTTCTTCTATTGTGCTTTTTTTTTAAACACACATTCTTTATACAAAGAGCGAGTTAACGGTTACTCGAAACCCCTGAAACGTTATACGCAGGGCTGAGGATCGGGGACGACGCGATGATGATTGTATGGCGTCAGCCTCATCAGCAACACAGATGAACTAGGCTTGTGTTTGCTCAAGAATCTCGATGGAGTCTCTCCTGAGATGTAAGAAAGGAAGCTTGGCGCATAGTTGTAAAATCAGGCGATGTCGATACCTTACCTTATAACTACGTATGTTTCCGCTATGAAAATTCCACATTTATACTTTATGTTCTTTCTCTGGAGTGGTTAAAAAAAAAAAATAAGTCCAGGACTTTGGTCGACTTTATTTCATGTATGCAACGAGGTGGAAGCGATAACAAGTTAAAAAAGACTGGAAAATAGAACCTTTCGTAAATACGTATTGCGTTCTTTATACTTTCTACATTTTGAAAAGCCAGCACTATGAGAAAGTAAGATAAACGATTTTGCTATGTGAGGGCTTCCCTTTTCTTTTTATATATCCATCAAGTTTTAAAACAATAGCAAGCAAACATCGTCGTAGTTAAACTTATCCAATAAATTCCAGGTATCAAAGATATTGGTCTTGATTTATTTTATATCGCAGAACAATGTATGGATAACTTTTTGAGATTAAAACAAGCCTGTAAAGTAGAACCTTGTAAATTGCTTCCCCATTATTATGTATCTTTGACAAAGTTTTTTTTTTTTTACAAAGCTATCTCTACGAGGAAGTAGACGTTGATCGATGTTATTGACTTCCTCATAGAGGAAGCTTTATAAAAAAAAAAAAAAAAACTTCAGGCTCAAGCTTTCAGGCTTTTTTATTTTAATGACGCATTAAAAGTTTTGGAACTTTTAAGTAGCTCATCACCGTTTTAAAAAAGATGTAACTTTAATTTCGTCTCGTAAAAACATATAAAGAAAATCTAAAATCGTACAACAGAAGATATAGGTTCTCGAAGCCTCGAAACGTATACGTGATTTTTTGTTGATATTTTCAAACACTATAACACAGCTTAAAGACCTTGAGAGGACTCGAGAACGACATGGATTGCCCTTGGAGGGGTGAAAATTATTCGTTGCCCGCGGGTGGCTTAACATTGCATGATTCCATCTGTAATTATTGTCAAATAAGAGTTCTCGATGTAACGATCATTAAATTAAATTACGTGGCCAAGGAACAGCAAGGCAAAAACCCACCGGGTTTAAGACCTTGCCAGTCTTTGCTATTTTTTTCCATTTCCTGCTCTCTCTCTCGCTCTTCACTATGCTGGCGAAGTAATAAAAAAAGTGGCGAATCGGCGGACGGTAGCTTCTGGAAGACTCGCATCACATACGGACGCGCTCGGCTTCAAGGAGAAAAGCTTGGAAAGGTGGTGGTAACCAGTGGTAAATTCTGATGCGTAGTAGTAACACGTTGCCTATCTATATGTAATACTCTCGCTGCACAGGATGATGCAAAATATGCCGAATCTTTCGTCATCCGTACTTTGAATATTAATCGAATTATTACGAATTTATTAATTCATGTAATTCCTGCATGTTGGAAAACATTGCCTCAAATTGCGATGAATAGAGTTTTAGTATTTTCCACACGATCTCACACTTTTTGTTTTTTACCGAATCGACTACAATACACAAGATTTACTACTGATCATAATACACAAAGCTGCGAATGAAACGAGAGATATTTTTTGGCTCTCGAAAGGTCAATAGCTAATTGGCGAGGAAAACTTTCGAGGTCGCAACTGTCGAAAAGTAAATGTGGTCGCACGTGTGCTAATATTCTCTTGTCTAAATATAATAATCATTCTCCATCCGAGCGTTAGTGTTCCTTATTCACCATATTCTTTGCGTCTCAGCGTACTTATTTAGCTTGTTGTTATTTATCTCATGTAAAAGCTACTAAACTAGATCCTTCGGTGCGATATTACTATTATTATTAATGATTTTTAAAAAATTGAAAGTAGTTTGAAATCTGTGAAAATTGAAAAAAAATAACTTCTGGTTTTGGAGAACCGGACTTTACCGGCTATTACGAAATAAACACTCGATGGATGAGCTTTAAACGTTTGTGATTATCAAATTGAGATTAATCATGAATTTATATTTTAGTCCGCCATGTTGAATTTCTGAATTCTTACTCCATAGTCGTATTCAACGACTTGAAAGCCCGCGTGAACTAAAATTGTTCGAGCCAATTGCAAAATAAACGATGTTCGCCATATATGACGTCGGTATATGCCGCTCAAGAGGTTAATCATTATTGCAAATTCGACAATTCAGCTTTGGCCACACAGAGTTTGGGTATAAACGGTCAAGTAATTTTCGGTACCCTATAAGAAAATCTGAGCATACCGATGCATTTTATAGTACATTAAAATTTGTTTAATGCCAACGTGGACAATCGAATACCGTCTATGATGCTTTCAGTATCCTCGTGATTTATTGAATATGAATTCCTCTCACAAATTAGTTCCTTACATAACTTGTATCTTTGCCATGGTCGTGAATCTAACTCGACACCATCGACTACATAACAGCAACTGCACAATGCTCGAGTCTACACAACAGCATTTCTACACAAGGCCCAACTCTACACTAACAACAACTCTACGCCAACAACTCTACACCGACTCTACTCATAGAGGGAGCTTTGTTTTCGTGAATTTTTTTTTTTCGAGATTTTCATATTAGCATTCTCAGAATGATCTAAAACGTCGAGAAAAGTGATTTATACGAAATGTCTGAACGTCTTCGTGAGTGTATGTACAAATTTTCATGGAAGCACAATAACCGTCGTAACTTTAGCTGTATCTTGTTTAAATATGGCACGCAAGTGGGCTGTCATACAACAACATTTGGGATTGTAGTTGACGCGAATCGGTTGGAAAATAAAAATTTTACAGCAAAAAAAAGTTATTTTCACCCAATACTTTTGCAAGTTCTAAGCTTTTTCTTACAAAGCTTCCTCTATGAGGAAGCTAAAAATGCTCAACATACTTTCTCATAGTATGTTGAGTAAATAATCAATAATCTCATAGTATGAGTAAGAAAGCTTTGTAGATGATATAGAAAATTGCGAGGAAGCAATTTGCAAGGTTCTACTTGGCAGGCTTGTTTTTTTCTTAGATTCTCAGTGTCAGGGTGTAAACTACATCTCACGCCAGGAACATCGAGTGATAAATAAGTACGTGTGGACGTCTGGATGAGTCGCAATAGCGCCACATCTGAACGCAAGAGCATAGAGAGAGAGAGAGAGAGAGAGAGAGAGCGAGAGAGGGGGCGGCACGATGACGCGGCGGTAATTTGTTGAGACGGCGGGCGTTGTCGGACGGATCCGGTGCCGCGATATTCGCGGTGAGGCTGATGAAACTCGCCAGCTGCAAAGTTCGCCCTCGCGTCATTGTCGTTGTCGACGCGTATGGACTCACCGTCACTCGAACGGGAAGAGACGCGGCCTCTCCTTCGACGTTGTACACGCGTGTGCTAAGCCACGTGACCGTCGACGAGCCAAGGAGTTCCTGGAAAGTCGAGCCCCCGAGAAAAGATAAATAGTCAAGAGCAGGAGAAACGACCTGAGCTCAAAAAGGAATAACGAACGTTGGAGAATCACCGATGTACAAGATTCTTTAAAGTGAATCTAAAGAAAATCAATGACACACTTAAAAAGTTGCCTTAAAAAGTACAACTTTGCACATTGCTTCCTCATTAATTTCCATTTTTCGCAAAGCCCTCAGTACGAGGAAACTTATATATTATTTTTCACTTCCTCTTCATAGAGGAAACTCTGTAAAAAATGAAAAGTAATGAGGAAGTAACTTGCAAAGTTCTACTTTGCAACTTTTTTTTATACGAATAAGCATTTTTTTTCTCTATATCTTTGATAGGTACGGGTGCAACAACACAAAGAAAAACAACAGCTGATGTTATTCAAGTTTTACGTTAAATTTTGGATCAGGTGCTTAAACCGTTATTGAGTTATAGCGTATTCAAAAACAATGAGAAAAATGCAAAATTCTATAAAATCTTAACTACTTTATCGATTTTTCTCAAATTCAGCATCAAGTTCTGACACATCCTATTTAAGTTTTTTGAAAAAATTTAGATCATTCACTCGAGCCGTTCTTGAGTTACAGTATTTAAAAAAAAAAAAAAATGCAAAAAAAAAAAGAAATATTCATAAGTTTTGAATCCCTCAACGAATTGGAGGCAAATTAAAAATAGCAGTTTCTTGAAAAAGTTAATACTTAAAAAGAAATGTATACCTTTTTTAGATGACTCGCGATCGGTAAGATTATATGTAAAGAAATATGAGGCCATATTATAAAATCGAATGCGATCAATAGAAGAGACGCCGGAGATACGTTTCATAATCGTCTAATTGCATAAGCTGCTAAATGCAATTCACACAGTAGACTTGGTTCGCGTAATCTTTTTTTTCTATTATATGGAATGATGATTTGCACTTATTACATCTATCGTCGCATTAAATAAATCTTCATGTTTTTAGAAATATTTTTCTTTTTATATGTTACGTGTGACGTAAAAAAAGGATATTATAAAAGGTGAGTGGGATTGTCGATTGATGCTAGCGTTAGAAGGAATGCCCGATTGTCGGTTTCTGTACAGTGCGGTTTTATGAGATCGGTAGAGAGCTGGGCTGCACAACTCCAGTGGCCCCTGAGGCGACTGTGGCGCCCGATCATGCGGAATGCGAAGGTCGTTCCGGTCAAAGAAGAGGCTCGTCGCTGAGGGACCAATCAGAGAGCAAAGCCAACACATGCCTTTTTATTTCTCGATACGGCTTTTGCCTGGTAACAGCGTGCACTCGGTTTTCTTTGGCGAGAGTCTCCATATGCGTATATAAGTTGTCGGGCGAGCGCACCTCGTGGCTTGGTGAACGACACTCGTGATGAAATAGTAAGGCGACGAAATCTTGTACTAACGTCAGCCGCAATGCAAATCGATCGATTTTCTCGATGAAAAAATAATAACAATCTCACTATAATATCAAAACAACGAAAGTATAGCACTAAAAATTGCAACGAGAAGTTTCTTTTAACATATGCAATTAATAGTTTTGTAGAGAGATCGGGGATATGCAATATTTCAAAGTAACGCGACATTTCAGATGTTCTCATAGTTGCCCCTATTTAAAAAATAAACAAAGTTTTATCGATTTTCCAATCATTGATAATCATTTCAAGTATATTTAGTCGAAAATGAAAGTCGAACTTTTGCACGTTTAACCAAAACTTAAGAAAATTATTTGTTGATTTACGATAATAATTATGAATCATTATTATTCGTCGGACGATCGAGATTATGTTTTTTAAAAATGGTTGAAAACACGACTTGTGATTGTGAAAAAATGGGAAAATCAGAATAATAATAAATAATCGAGAATCATTTGGTCAAAAAACGTATTTTATTTGTTCTCTCATTCGAATAATGCTTGTCCATGCTGTGGTAAAGCAATTACAATTGAATCAATAGATTTCACAGTTTTGTTTGTTTTTTTTTTTTTTTTTCATTATTAAATTCGGAATGTTACATTAAGATACAGATTTATTGAGTTTAACGTTGACACCAACGATGATGTAAAAGAAATTCGAAAATAGTTTGAATACGCCATTCCTAAAAGGTTCTTCTGTGCTCTCATTTTTAATATCGAATATTACATCCACGTTGCGCGTACACAAATTCCATACAGGTCACACGTTGCTTCTGGCTGCATATGAAAAGAAGAAAAAAAAATACAATTTAATAAAACTTCAAACTACTATTCGGAATGAATTGTTAATAAAATTTCAACGTATCGATATATTGCATTGAAAGAATTAAATCTTGAAAAATCGGCCGTGAAAAAATGAAAAAATCGAACGGTGGAAATATCGATAGACGGAAATATCGACCGATGGTAAAATCAGCCGATTAAAACGCGGGAGGTTGCAGAGAGGAGAATTCCCCTCACTATCCGAAATAATTTAAAAAAATGTAAATACATGTTGACCACGAAATTAATCCGCAGAAATTCACAGATGTATTTTTTCGAACAACATTTTTTCCGTGGATCTTATTTTCTTCTTCGGTTAATATGATTATTTTCCCGTTTTTTTTTCTACGAATTGTTCCGTACTTTTTCCTCGGAGTTTTTCCTATACCAGTACCAGAGTCTACTGGGGTATAGTAGACTTCGTCTGACACTCGACTTTTTCATCATCATTTGATTTTCATCATTGATCATTTTTGATCTTCTAATCTACCGTGACACTCAGTCACGGTCAGTTGAACGCCACGGCAGTTGACCTGGGACAAAGCCCTGCTGCTTTCGTTACTTGCCAAAAAAAAAATCTTTCATTTTATTTTCACCACTATTTCTTCGTAAGGTATTAATTCTATGTGTAAGATTTTTAATAACACCAAAAGGATACTTTACGTAAGATCTGAATTATAGCACTTTTGCCGTCTCAATGCGCACTGCTGATAAGTTTCAAAGCCAGATTCCCCAGGACCTGAAAAATAAATTACAGTCTTGTCAAAAGAAAAGCCTGTTAGTTGACTTATTGAGAGTGATTGAAAAAAATCTTACCAGGACGTCGGAAATCTGACGGATTTGCGTCCACCGTATAAAATGTGTTGAGCATTATCGAAGAAATTAAGAGAATCCACAAAATAAACATTTTTTTTAAAACACAAGTTACTGCCATTTTTGATATTTATATTTCGTAAACTCCAAATCGACTTTCTATAATGATCTTACTGCGCACATGCAGTAAACACACAATGTCTTAAACGTTACATCTTCGGTTGTATTTATACCAGTTGAAGTGATAAGGAAATTATGATGTGTCTTGACCCAACAGTAAACATAATCGGGATTCCCGACGAAGGAAAACCACCAGGTCAAAGCTTATGTCGTCATATCGAGAAACAAATTGCAAATCGATTTAGAATTCATCGATGAACTAATTTCTCGTTAATGCCCATGATAATCAATGCAAAATCATCGGTAGATCCAAAATTTCTTTGAGAAAATGCGATCGCTCAGTGTTGATCGAGTTTTTAAGGTAGCACAGGGACGTACGTAGTTATTACATATGTCGCTGATTTTTTTTTATATCCTACAAATAAAGGCGAATTTGGGAGAAAAAAATGATTGTTTCTCATTTATGCGCATGAAAACTTGTTTTAGAGTATGCTGTTGCTGTATTTACATGATCCAGTCACAAGTACAGCCCAAGTTTGTGGCACTTTTCAACAAACTGAAGATTAAAAGCATGAAAAATAAGAAAAATAACTCGAACATTAGTTATCCAAAAAATTTGTTAAAAATTAAAAGTTATATTATAAAATAGTTATACATTTAAAAAATTGGAACTCCACCCGGAGAGATGCGGCCAGAAGTGAGTTTCTGCAACAAAGTAATGAATATCCGCAATTCCACGATATCTATTTCATGTAATTTATTATTATTTTTTAATTTTATTTACACGTTGTCGAGTAACAATACTTGACGTTGTCAGTTAATAGCATGAGAAAATAACATGCCTAATCTATCGTAAAGGTGTCATTATACAAGTGAGCGATCCTGACTGAGAATGTTGTAAGTAAGATAAAAAAACACGTACAATTGAGAATTTCGGTGATGATTTGGCTGCACTAGTCTTTTTTGTTTTTTAATTGGCGAGGGCCAGTGAAAGGAGGAGGGGAGGTGGACGGGGTCTGAGGGAGCATTGATTGCGTAATTATATATTTCCGCGCTAAATCGCTCTATTAATTCGGACCATCGAGATTTTAAAAAATGTAGCCTAAATTAGTCAGAGTCACGATCGCATGTTTTTATGTCGATTTAAAATCGTTCAAGGTAAGTCGAAAACAGTCGTGTCCGTTGATACGTGACAAACTCGATATTCCAGACAACATCGGAAAATATTATACATCTATCATCTCTTGTATTCATTATATGTAGTTTCTTAACAACTCGTCATACCTCTCGAGCTGAAACACGTGATTTAAAAAGTAGACTCCTAGTTCAGAGCTGTCAATCGTTTCTAGAAGGCTGATCTATCAAAAACTGTGACGCACGGGAATGCATCGAATTGATAAAGAATTTATCATTTTTTGGATAACAAGCTCATCTAGATATTTCTTTCTTGTCATAAAAAATATAGATTCTGGGTTTTATTACAGTGGTACACGAATTTAAAAAGGAAAGATCTGTGGTTTTCGTCAATCTTTAAATGTATTCGCCGCAGAAATTCTTGATTGTACGTATTGCTTTTGGAGAATATAAAAACGTTGTGCTATATTTTACTATTTATTCTTTTTTTCAATATTTTTATCGATAAAAAAAAAGTGTAACTTCCACTTAAAATCGTCGACAGCTTATCTACAATTTTGATAATCTTCGATCTTTAGCGTACGAGTTAACGTCGTACCAATATTCAAGCTTTTTAAGAACGTTAGTATTTTCACAGTCAGTATATACATAATAACAATTCCCGCCTATACATTTTTCTTTTTGCGAAAAACACACTTCTTCAATGATTTAAAATTCGAGCAACGGTAGTATATTCTTTAAAAAGTTTAGCTCTTTCTCGAAACACATTTTTTGTGACAAAGAAAAAAGTTTCGATGAGCAGGTCCGAAAAAAAAGCTAGTGTTTAAAATGCACAGTTTTTTTTAGATCTTTAGTCTGAAAATTAAAGAACCAGTAGACGTCTACTGTAACGATGTTTGGTGTACTTTAAACCTTAAATGATTTATTCTGCGTTCGCGGAACTGTTTGCGATAGATTCAAAATGGCAACCTGCCCATTACTTTTTAACTCCCTCTATTTGCATATTTGTTCCATAAATTATTCAATACTAATTATCTTTTCAAATGCTAAAAAGTATATTCCACGTAAGTTTCTTTAAAAACCCTAAGAACCATAAAAATTTAATTAGCGGAAAAAGAAACGGAACATTGTTTTTACTTTTCTTTCATAACATTTTTTTTTATGAATTTTCGTTAAAAACCTATAATTAATCTATTTTCAACTGAATAATCAGACATTTTCCGTCAATAGTGCATTTTAAATAATAATACTTATTAAATTACCTTTTCAAAAAAATGTATGCAACAAATAAACAAATAAAGTTTAAAAGGACATGCAAGCCTGACATAAAAATAGGCTTCCACGTTTTAGCCCGAAGGGTATTGGTCAAGTTAATTCGAGTATTTTATGGTTTAATAATTATTAATGTGATTTTTCTAACATTGTCCAGTGGATTTTCAGCTGCCTTTATGTTATCGGTTTTCGTTCCTCATGGAAAGTGTAACGTCCTCAACTTGTGTGATAAATCAACTTTGATCAATAATAGGACTAATATAACGATGATACTCGACGAAAACGTTGACATTTTTCAATGATATCTTGAATTCCATTAAACCTACCCAACTGATTATTCTAATGTACCGAATGTACACAAACACACACACACACACACACACACACACACACACATTTTTTACTTCATGTTAACAGCTGCCGGAGTTTCCTTTATATATAAACGAGAAATTTTTCGAATAATTCTTTTATCATTTAAGGCTGACGGGTAAAGAACGTCACTGGCAAGTAATCGGGTCTCTAAAGACAACTAATTTTTGTTAAAATCATTAAATTTCATATCCCGATTTCTAAACAAACAAAAAAAATCTTGGTTCTAATTTAATTTTCACATTGATCGGCAAAAAGTAGCCATTCAGTGACAACATATAACAGAACAGACCCCAAAAATTTAAATAACTCTTTCGAATCGAATTTCTAATAACTGTACAGACGTCGTTCGATGAGGGCGAGGGGGGGAAGATCACTTTGTTTCTCAAGGCACTTGGGTTTAAATCTAGCTGCTAAACGCGGCAATCGTCAAGTTATCTTATATAGAAAAAAGAAGAGAAAATCGAACCTTTCACGCTCGGTCATTGTAAAATATTTGTTTGTTACGCGGAATATCGTTGCTCTTTGAATATTCGATCGTATTTGAAAACATCGCTGGGTTCGGAGAACGTTCGAACCCGATGAAAATCAGCAGTTTGACCGAGTCAGCAATTGGTGTGCCTGGCGCCTCTCATCAGCGGTATTAGAATACTGGGACTTTGAGCTTGTCGTAAGAATGGATGCTGCAGCAATTCGGCTGCCGTGGCTCTCTGTGCTGGATCACGTACTAACATTCGCTCGAGGAAGCCCTGAAGTCGTGGACTGACCTGATTCATAAACGACAAAGGATTAATTTGTGTTAGTAAGCTTGCCAAATTCTTTGCGACGATTCGACGACCTGCAATAATGCAGTCACACATAGAAATTGACATTGCCTTTACATTCAGGCTCTTCTTTCGGAACCTTTTATATATTTTTCATAATTAGATAGTTAAAATAAAATGTACCTCCAAGACTTTTGGGAATAAAAAAAGACAGAATCTATTCACAAAAAGTTCTCCCAATTAGTAATAAAATCTGACTAACTACAAGAGTTTTCTCAGACGATCAGAAAAAAAAATGTGGAAAAAAATCAGAAAAAATGTGGCTGGATTAATAGAGAATTCGTCGTATACCAAATTTACAATAATCCTTCTTCGGTTAATTAATGGTCTCTAAATTCGATACTCTTTCAGAGTCTACATCATTTTGTTGTTTCTTTTTCAATAAACTCATGGTTGTATTTACCTTGTGAGAGTTCTTAAGTTTCGGCGGTGGCATATCTCTAATTCGTCGCATAGCTTGAAGCGGTGGTTCGTTGAAGAACGGAGGTTCTCCGTCCACCATTTCGATAATCATTATTCCAAGTGACCATATGTCAACCTCCGGTCCGTACGGTAACCTGAAGCAGTGTTCAAAGTTTAAATCTAGAAGTACCATGATAAAAATATTTATTTGAATGTCTCTAAAGATTTCACTAACTTCTTTGAAAATTCATGTCAGTATTTCATACTTTTCAGTGGAAGTCAAAGTTTTCACTTAATCTAAGTATCTGTTAACGGTTCTGCAAATATGTTTTTTTTTGTCGTCCGATTACATTATAAATGTATGAAAATCTGCTTTGTCTGATACGTTTCTGAAAGATTCAGGATTAAATTTTGTCTTGTTCTTTGAGTAAGTGTACTTATTCAGAGTGCTGTTAGTACGAGTAAGACAATGGGCTAGTGTTATTAGTGTTAAACCCCTTTTTTCTGATATTCTCTAAAACTCCAGCATAGGACTTAATATATAATTTAAACAAATAACATTGTTTTTCTTTTTTTTTTTGACAAAAGAAAATCATTAAAGATTACATCAGCATAAAAAAAAAAACGTTGCACAATACAACCTTCCGATTTGCTTCCTCCCATTTTCCGTCTCGATACAATTTTTTTTACTAAACATTAATATACTCAAAAAGTCGCAATATCGAAGCTTCTTATTCGATTTTCATGTCCGAATCGGTCGCGTAATTTCGATGCTACAATTTAAACGACGAAAGTGTATACAAACCTGGAAATGACTTCGGGACTCATCCAATAAGGCGTTCCGACGAGTGACTTTCTCTTTGGCAGCTCTTGGGACACTTGAGCGCAAAATCCAAAGTCGGATAGCTTGACTCGACCGTCGGCTGTTAAGAGTATGGAATCGGATTTGATGTCTCTGTGAATAACACCCTGAGAGTGAAGATACGCGAGGGGTTTGAGACACTGGGAGCACACAGTGGCTATCTGACTCTCGTCCATTCGCGAGTGAGTAACAATATCGGTGAGAGCTCCACCTTCAAGATATTCCATGACGACCCAGAGCTCGTCGTCAACGAGAAAGCTGTCGTACATTTCAACGATATTGGGATGATGATAATCCCTCATAATGACAACTTCATTAAAAAGCAGTTCTCGTCTCTGCTGCTTTCGAAGATCCATTTTTTTTACGGCTACTTGACGATTAGAACTCTTGTCGGTAGCTATGCACACCGTTCCGGTACTTCCCTCGCCGATCTTGAGGAAATTTTCAAGATTCTCCCGGGGATCTCCGCGACTTACCTAGGACAACGAGTTTATCGTTGAAATCATTGTATCAAAAATACTTATTAAATTTCTTTAATAGTTGACGCAATGACGTTATCGCGCCTCTCGATAACCAGATACACCTACAGAATTATCGTAAAAGGCTAAATATACACTTACCACCATCTGTAAGGCTGCTCGAAATTGTTCATGCGTAAGCATTTGCTCGGCGCTCTGTTTGTTGTTGGCACTGCTCGACGCCGGCGCCGATGACGACGCCGAACCGATAGTTAAGTTTCCAGAGGAAATGGCGCCTTTCATATTCTGGTTTTGATCGGGAATCGCGCTTCCGCCCTGCATCGACGACGAACCAACGACACTCGGTGGCTTTGATAGATTGTGCATCGATTGCGAGCTCTCCAACGGCTTGGTAAAGTGCCCATGAAGCTGCGGGGCATTTTCCGTTATACCGAAGTTTTGCGAATGCTTGTTGACGTTATGCGAACTGAGCTGACTGAGCGGACGTTGCGAAGCTATCGAACCAACAGGCGAAATTTTTGGTTGTAGCTTGTGCACCAAAGTGTTCGGCGGCACCTGATGTTCTCGATTCGATTGATCCGATGTCTGAAAGAATCGATAAATCAAACTTTAAAAATCCAATTTTAGATTCAAGTCAAGTCAAAGGTAATGTAAACGAGGCACTGATATAAGCAAAATCTAATCTTTTAATTACAGCTACAAATTGTGAATTAAATATTTTTATTATACTAATCACAAATAAATACTTATTATCATTTAAGTTTTATTACCTATAACCATGAATTTTAAAAAATCCAGACTGATTACTGGACATTTTTTAAGGGCTACATTTTTGTTCACTTTTTTCATGAATAATCCACAATTTTTTGTCAATTTTAGGACGCAATGGTTGTCACACGGTTGATTATTCGAAACTGTGTTTATATCGTCGAAAATTAAAACCAGCTAGATCCGATTATATCAAAATTTAGGAGTTGAAATTTTTGTTTTATGCAAAAAAAAAATTCTTCCTCTACTTTAAAATGCTTTAACGTTCTTTAATCCGCTCTTTCATAAAGCAGGACTCGTCAATCGCTTACCTGCATATTTCCGTTATATTGGCCAGCCGCAGAAGCAATTCCATTGATTCTCTGGAAATCATGATCCGTCGCCTGCGGTGTATTCGGATTCGAGCTAGGATTCGTGAGGTTTGGAATGGGACTCAAATTTTGAAAATTAAGCGATAGGTTCGGTGCATTGGAACCTGCGTGAATAAGATTCGGCGAAGACTGCATATTTGGATTGAGGTTCTGAAGATTGGGAATGAGGCTTTGAAGATTGGCATTTGTGCCCGGTGGTATATTCGATAAATTTTGTCTCAACTTGTCGGGATAGCCATGGGGCTTTCCAAAACTGAGATAAGGCTGTATCTGGCTCGGGCTTGACGACATTTCCTGGCCTTCCGGTACTGAAGGAGGAAGATTCGCATTGTTCCTGAAACATAACATAATAATGTACAATATCACATCATATTAAATATTATAAATCATCAATTATGATAATAGTTTATTTTATGAAGACTGAGTCATTGAAAAATCATTTGAACTATATTGCTTTGCATGAGGATATATGAAATGTTGCAACTTCATAAAAAATACCACTTAAAGTACTTATTTTTCTACTCTGTACTGGTATCATGTGCATCATGTTTTTTATCAAGTAGCAACATTTATTCTGAAAAAGAGTTAATAACTCTTTTAAAAGTTTTTTTAGTGTCAAAAACATATACAATTTTTATGCTGATTTCGTGTGTGTGTGTGTTTCTTTTTTCAACTTGCTGTATATTTAAAATGATCGATTGCATAAAAAAATGTTGCTAAACATAAAATGTAGGTTTTTAAATAATAATTTTATGGGTTGTTTCTATAAATCTATTTCATGCGTTTTTAAGACAAACAAAGTAATAACATTTTTTTTTCGTTGTTAAGGAAAATCTCTGAGGAAATGTTTATTGGAATAAAAAAAAAAGCTACATGAAACACTCATTTCTTAAATTTACACTACACTGGTACACTTATTGAATTAATCATCCCAATGAAATGTTTCAAAGATACAAATCAAGTATTGTGGCAATTCTTTTGTTTTTTGTAAATGGAAATTCATAGTGTAAGCTGAAAATTCTATTGAATTTGTAAAATGTTTTTAATATTAAAAAGTACATTCAAGAATTTATATTGGAACCCATTTTCACAATGGATAATTTTCAAAATATACATATTACATACGGGTGAAGTATGAGATTGGAAAATCAGAATTAATTTGAAGAAACATTGAAAAGACAAAATCATTGAAAAGAACATCATTATTGCGATTAGTACAAAAAATAAAAATTTGACTGTACAAAATAAATACAACAAGTGTTACAGCCAATAACGTTAGATTGTTTAACAGTAGTTTAATTTAATTAATTTACTTCTAATTCATTTTTAGCCTTAGAAGATTTCTAAAGTATCTATAAAGATACCTGCAACCCAGAAGCAGGATCTATTTTGAAGAGTAAGAGTGTAATTTTTTCTGGCACTTCTGCATCTAACGAATCATTATTATTCTATGATTATTCCGCAAACCTGTAGTCTCTTCTTAGTCTCGGTGGACTCGACGACCTCAGTGAATTTGATCTGGCGACCGTGCTTGTTTTTGGCAGTCCGTTCTCCGTGCTCTTCTCCATCATGGTAATCTTAACAATTCTTGGATCATTGTGTCCCCTCACGATAGTTTTCAAATCCAGTATCTCGGTCGGTGTGATTTCACTGGGATCGACCAACGGCAATGGACGATTGGTGGACTTGAGGATCTGATTGTTGCCAACGATGGAGGCCCATTGTAGAGGCAAACCGGTAAACTTACCTACGCTCTTATCAAAATCCGTGTGAACCCGATGTTGAAAATTCGTGGGTGTCGATATCTGTGGCTTCTTCTTCTTTTTGGCAAACATACTTGCGGCCTGATTGTTTCTATTTTTTAGCATAAACGTGAAAATTCTTCACAAGTTCAAAGCAAACTTAACGTACTTTCTCTGCTCGAAATGGTTGTTTTCTTTTTTTTTTTTTACGACTTTTGAGGACGTAATTATTGTGGTTGATGAATTTTCACGGAATTGTTAAACAGGCCTGGGATTCAGGTGATAGGACATATGCAGGTGTCGGCGACATTGCCGATAAGAAGAGAGGATTGAGAGAAATAAGGAAGAAAAAAAGAGGAAAAAACCTCATTCGTTCGCGGGAGCCAAGGTAAGTGAAGCCAAGTGACAGCAACGCCTACCGTTCGGTACAGTTGTCGTTTGGAAAACAACGACGATCAAGTGTGACCGATATACCTACACACAATAAGTATCGAATTAACGTACACGCACGTAAGCGCGCACGCACGCACCCACGTTTTTTAATCAGTTCGCATGACACTTTTTCCTTTGCCGTTGATCCCGAGGGGTTATCAATTTTTTTTCTTTCTTTTTTCTATACCGACGCACTCACGGATCCCGATAGTAAACCTACGACTTTTTCGTCACGACTTATTTACGCGAGAAAGTACATCGTAAATAAAGCGTTCGTCAAGTACGTCGCTTCGTGCGTTACGCGATCGTATAGACAGGTTGTTTGAACAATGGCGCCCCCGGCGGACGCTGTGAATACCGACTGTGGAATTTTCTGTTTTAACATGGTGATGGTAGCGACACACACTCGCTATTCGCCAATTGGTTCAACCGAAGTACCATTCAACTTCACATACATAGTGTTATACCCCCGAAAATACACAATGTGTAAAAAAACTTGAGACAAGCACATTTGCATAAGCAGTCAAGCACCTTGTCTCACAAAAAGTTGTGAAATAAATTCGAAAACATGCGCGAAGCATGCCTTCTCCTTCAAACTCATATGTTGTTTACTTCTGACGCTTGGTGGAAATATAGGTGTGAATCGAAACATTTATTATAAATTAAAATCATATTTTATTTCATGAATTTGTAAAGAAAGTTATTTTGCTTTCTCATAGAGGAAGCTTTGTTCACGTGACATTTTTTTTGTTTTTTTTCCAAATTTTCGTGTCAGTACACTCTCAGAATGGTGTAAAACGTCGAGAAATTAGAAAATATGTACGGTATCTATGTGTGTGTATTTGTGATAGAGGAGCTAAAATTCATATTGCCATAATTCGGAAATTACTCAACCGAATCATCTGAAATTTTTCTGCCGTATACATTAATAGTACGGTCAAGTGTCTCATTGGTATACATTTTATAAAAATCGATTGAAACATTTTCATTTTATGGACTTTTTAATATTTTCAAAATCTCTATGAACACTCTGACTCGAGAACATATTTCCAGCTATCGGGCTGATACTTGGCACAAAAGTTTATTGACGACCTTTGGTATTGAATTTCGGCGAAATCGACAAAGTAGTTAAAATTATATAGATATTAGCATTCTCGTTTTTTTTTTTTGAAAATACTATAGCTCGAGAACGGTCAATAGAATATCAAACAGGAATTTATTTAAACTCGAGAATTTCATTGATAGAAGAATGCTTCTTCAAATTGAATGCCACGAATACCGAGTTTAAATGAAAATAATGTTGCACGCGGGGTATAAGTACTTAAACTTCCTCAATCCTGTATCCTCCAGTCGCATCTTTTAATAATTAACATAATACAGGGTGAACGTCCTAGTTAGTGACCTTAGTAGAAAAGCTTCTCACTTTAATGACGGTAGATTGTAGGGATAAACAAGGATGTACAAGTGCACCTGTTAGTAACCGCGGGTTGCCAGTTGGCTGTTATGCGAAGGGTGGGGGATGCCAAGTCGTATTAAAATGATATATATACATTGTGGTTACTAATACGAAACTTATGTGCCATCCTCTATTCGCCTCTTTTACTTTTACCCACGTTCAGGGGCACTAACAATCTAATTTCTTGAGCATGCGTAGAAATATACGTTTATCAGCTGCAGTAGGGATTTGAACGTCTTTCAATCAAGTCCTGCAGATCCGGGCTCACTGAAATCGTATACTATTAGTTTATGTTTGCTCCGCGACATGAGTACAATTCAATTGCAGATTGACAAAGGTATTCGGACTTTCCCATTCTTCCGATATACTTTCTTATCAAATTAAAAGTGATTAATCATTTACACACAAGTTTCAATAAAATAAACATTTTAACTAGAATTTATAACCGGAAACCGTGTGAGGCATAAGAAAAAAAAAAAAAAAAAAAAAAAAAAAAAGTAACACCCAATAAGACGATCTATTGAGGCGGAAGCCAAAATTGATAACTTTGCTAGAATTTTGTTTCGAGACTCAAGTACCCATTTTCTTTGCTTTTTAATGTCTTTGCAAATTACACACTATGTATTATAACTATTATATATAAAACGGTGTTATTAAGTATACACGTATTCAATTGTGTATAACTTTAACAATTTAAAAATTATGGAACCTAAGAAGAGTTCATTTTGATGGGTAAGAAATGAGCCTGAGAACTAAACGATGTTGAATGGAAAGAAAGAAGAAGAAAAAAAATCTATATAACTATATGATCTATAAATCTTTAATTGCCATGGAAATATATATCGCTTACTCGATCTTTTTTAAATTCTGTCTTATATGAAGTAAATTTGTATAGTATAATTATAAATTGACGATAAGATCTTTTTTTTTCCTTTTTTTTCCCCCCATATCGGATCGTTTATTTGACTAATTTTCGAATTTGTAAATTGAATATACTTTACTTTGAGGCGAATTTCAAGTTTTCTTCAACGAAAAAGAAAGAAAACAAAAATTCTTTGACTTTTATATAGTCGGGCGGTTCATTTTTAACGTCAATTTTTATTTTGCTCTCCCAACACAAAATGTAGTGCCAAATAGTAAAAAAAAAAGAAAAGTCTCCCAAATCCATAGTTCGTAAGAAACAAATGTTTAAAGATCGCCACGGAATTTTGAAGAAAAGCACAAGGCCCATTTTGTCTCTGATCCCATTTCAGATGTGAAATGGGCAATTGGGAGAAATCGTTGGAGCCTCAAAGTTTGCGGCATATGGCGAGATGACAATAATTCTCAATGGCACAATGTGTTGGCGAACTTGCTATTGCCCTTCTACGCACTATTGACAATTGCCATCGTCTTGTATCCCCAATCTTTTGCACTCTTCAGAGTCTGGGGCAACTTGACGTTAATGGCCGAAAATCTTATAACGTACCTGCCGGTCTCCTTGGCACTGTGCGAAATTCTGACAATGTGGTGCAAACGAGAAGGTACATATTTCTATGTACATTACATGCGAACTTGGTTACGGTTTTTGTAAATTACCCACGCATCAAACGTTTTTGTCAAACGTCTTTTCGAAAATGCAATTTTTAACCGGCGTTCGGATGCGTGTGTGTGTGTGTGTGTGTGTATGTAACGAAAAGGATGTTAAGAAGATTAATTCTCGCATTTTTTGGGTGATCAAGTTAAAATGTTGCACGCGAGTCGAGTTACCAGTAAGGTTGTTTGCTACTGAATTTGCCTCGAATCGGTTGAAGGATTCAAAACTTATGAATATTTAAATTTTTTTGATTTTTCTTTCAAATACTATAACTCGAGAATGTTTCAAGTAAGTGATGTAAATTTTTGCATCAAACTTAAATGGAGTGTGCGGTGATAAAGTTTTTAAGAACATATCCTTATAAACATAATATAGAAATATTGTGAAATCATTTCCAAGGAGCGTAGATCTTGACGGGTGCGTGAGACGAAGTTTTAAATACTCTTAATTATAAATTAAATTATTAAGTATAAATAATTAATAAGTTATAAATATATATATATCAAATTTTGAAAAAATATTTCAAGTGATCGTGACGATGATGAATTTCATCAGGGACGATTGGTCGAAAATGAAGAGTGAGGAGGAACGAGAAGTAATGGTGAAATACGCGCGAGCCTCGAGGATATTGACTTTCGGTGGATACCTGATGATCGCTGCATCGGTTATCGCTTATCATCATCCCGTTTTATTCGGTATTGTTCTCAGAACTTTGTCCAATATCACCGATCCTGGCAGTAGATCTCTCGTTCTTCCGAGTATCTTTTTCTTCGATGTCTACGAAACACCAATTTACGAATTGGTTGTCTTCGGTCAAGCGATGACTTGTTCAATCGCTGGTTTATGTTACACGACTGTTAGCTGCATTTTCGGCGAGATTGTTCTTCATGTATGCTCACAACTCGAAAATCTCTCCGTCAGGCTCGAGCGAATGATGGAAAACGATGGAAAAAAACGCAATGATTTTCAAAAAAATGTCATTTCGAACGTCATGGAGCATCAACGTTTAATAAGGTTTTTGTTGTTGTTGTTGTAATATATGAAGAAAATGAAAAGGCGATTTTTTCAAGAAAATAACAGAAGATAACGATAAGAGTAGTGAAGTATTGGGTGTATATTGCAGATTCGTGGATATGATAGAAAATACTTTTAGCGTAATGCTACTAATGATCGTACCAGCGTTTACGCTGACATTTTGCATTCAAGGATATCAACTGTTAAGCGTGAGTGATTTTTAAAATGAAATTACTTAAATATCACGAATTTCTGTATTGCTAATTGCTACAAGCTTTTATTAGAAAAATAAAAGCTTGTAGACGCTTGTGGCCGTCTAGAATATGATTATTCGGTAGCAATATGCGCATACTCTGTTTTCGTCTTTTTACAAGTGATATGTTTATTAATATTTAAGCATATTAATGCACACTTTATTTATTAATATACCAATGAAAATTGATAATCCGCAATAAAAACAAAAATATGTGTTTTAAATACATTTAACAAAAGTTTTTGTTCAGAAACGTCTGTAATTAGCTTTTTTTAATTAAAAAAAAAAAATAACAAGTGTTGGTTTTACTAAAAAAAAGTAGTATTTTTAAAAAATAGTACGGCAAACAAAAGGACAAGATTTATATATTCATTTGGTTATATATTTAGGGTCATATTAAAAACCAAGAGATTTATTACTCATTTATTTTACAAAAATATATTTTTTTTTTACAAAATGTAGCAGCCCTATCTAACAAAACTATTTTTGGCTGTGTAGAACGTAGGCGATGCCGTTAAGAGACCTATGGTTCAGATTATTTTCTGTGTGGTATACATGAGCTTTGTAGGATTCGTCATGTTCGTGTATTCAATCGTGGGTCAAGCTTTAGCCGCACAAGTAAGTTTGATACAATAAAATCTAAATACACGATTTAACACGATTTTTTAGTAAAGTTTATCGTGTATATTTTAATTTTCTTTCATCGCATTTTGTTCTCAATAGGGTGGCCCAATATAACTTGATTTTGACAAATATAAATATAAGCGTGTATTCGGTGGACCCAAACTCATCGTCTTTTAGTAAAGAGAGATTCGGGTCACTCAATGTGAGATTAAGGAAGACACCCTAAATTAAAAAATTAAAAAGATGAAGTAAAACGGTTAGAAAAACATTATTGCTTCCTCATAGAGGAAGCTTTATTTTCATGCAATTTTTTTCGGGATTATCATTTCAGCATACTCAGAATCACCTAAAACATCGAGAAAAATGCTCTAGAAAAAATGTGTATATATGAGCTTCCTCTATGAAAAAGCCAAAATCGATAAATAATCTTGCGCATAGAGGTAGTTTCGTGAAAAATGGAAATGCTCAAAGTTCTTCTTGACAACTATTATAATTTTAACAAATTCTATATAACGAAGCAATGTGCAAACTTCTACTTTGCAACTTTTTCATGTCAAGTATCGTTATTTTTAACCAAAATAATAATAACAGACATTTTGCAAAATCTTAAAAATCCAATAAAACCAAAATGTTTCAACCGATTGTTTTTTTTTTTTATGTATACCAAAGAATCACTTGACTGTACTGTAATATGACACAAAAATAACACCATTTTGTCTATACTGACACGAAAATCTCGAAAAAAGAACATTTTTTGTTATAAAAACAAAGGTTCCTCTATGAGGAACCGATATATCCAATTTATTGCCACTTATTGTTCTATTGATTTTGAGATATCGTTCAGTGATGTATTACAGAGCGAAGAGATCCGATACGCGGCATACAACTGCAAATGGTATAATTTGCGTTCAAAAGAAGCGGCACAATTGATATTAATAATAATAAGAGCCCAACGTCCGCTCCAAATCACTGCTGGAAAATTCGTTCCACTCAATCTCAGTACCTTCGCTACCGTAAGTAAATGCAATTAATGGTTTACGCCTAGTTGAAATTCGGAAAATTATTTATTTTTTACTTTTGCCATTGTAGATACTCGAAGACAAAGGCAAAAAACTTGCTCTCAAAAAAGAAAAAGATTTATTTTTAACATCACAAGCATGTTCAATTGCTCACACAGAAATCCCAAAACCCCCTTTTAATTTCGACTATTCAACTAAGCGTAACCCCTTAAAGTATTAATATAATTCGCAGTCAGCACACAGGCATATGAGGAATCATTGATTATGAAGTAAAGTTTTATTTACAGTTGCTCAAAACAACAGTCGGATATCTGTCGTGTCTCCTCGCTATTCAGGATTAATTAAATCACAGAGACAAACATTTGAGGAGGGAAAAAGGAAAGATTGCGATGTCAGTGGTTTTTATTTTAATCAATGCTAAAGGATTTTTTTCAAGTTATGGCTTTATAATTTTTATCAGGACGCTAACATAATGATACTTCAAATGATTCGGATGTAATTATTTTGAAAATGTCTACGAATAAATATGAGAGGTACAGCGAACACGGCGCCAATTCACAAAAGATACTAAAATCCACAGAGAATCCGTGTTGATGACGCGCAGTTCGAGAGACAGCTAAAACGTTTCATTACTTTCTTTTTACAGGGACATTATTCGCAGAAAGAAAAAAAGAAAAAAAAAATTGAGCTTACGTATTTCCCAAGTTCGGCATATACCATTGGTATCGCTCAACTCGCGGATATAATTTCTCTTCTCTTACTCTTCGATATCGTTGATTTTCGTTTTAGGCTGAGCCAGCTATACCGAATCGCGAATGCTTGTAAAGAATTCATGCAATTCCGGAAACCCGAACCGTTTAAATATTCATCAAGTCTGGCAACATTTCTCGGCGCCTATACGGATGTAAATGACACGATAATATCGTTTATGCTATGGTTCAAACTGTGAGGTAAAATGTAACGAGGAAAGTCTTCTCTTCTCTCGATGTGAAATATGCAATAGGACCTAGCTGCCTATACCGAATTGATTTTCTCAAACGAGCCATTAGCTGCGATCCCACACCCAATGTCGTAGGTGTCTACGAGAATACCAATTTGTTGTTGAGCGAACCATAACTGTGAAAAGATTAAGGTTCCTCAAAGATGTCTAAATGATTTCTTACTGTCTTCTTATCCGTCGTTATTCGAAATATTTCGGATTACGATTTCTTTCAGAATTGGGAGTCTAAAGATGCTCGAAAAGCGATGATTCGCTGACATATTTATACATAATCTGAACATATTGAAGTGTTCGTAAATCATATTATATGGGATTATTTGTACTATTTTTTACCTATTAAAATAGGACACGCGTATACTCGATGTTCGAGTTGCAACACGAGTCGAGTTATCACTAACGTTATTTGCTATTGAATTTGCCTCGAATGGGCAGAGGGGTTGAAATGTTAGAAATATTTTATTTTATTGAATTTGAAATTCAATAAAGATATGCCGCTCCATAGAATACGACGGGCAAGTGTCATTAGAAATTAATTCTATGGAATTGCGAAGTTTGAGCTTTGACAATTGGCCATTTTGTGCATCCATTGGCAGATAAATTTGCATAAAAAAAATTAATCAGCCGAATACTTTGCATAGAAGCACTAGGGGTAAGACGGAAAGTCTCGATAAATTGGAAGCTTTAACAATTGATAATATTACTTTTCACAGTGTCACATTCACACAAGCGAGTGTGTTAAAATTATTGGGCTCCCGATAATTATACCCATTCATGTTCATGTTCAGGATGAATCAATGAAAATCCATAAATTTTAAATCATCAATGCAGAATTATTGGAACGAATAAAATCCAAACGACATATAATCCCATTTTATTTATCTACTCAAGTTAAATGTGTTATAAGATCTAAGGTGGTAATGCAAATAGACACCACTCATTGGAAGATCGGTCATTGATACGGTGTGGACTTTATGGATACACCTCGTAGAACTGAATTTTAACAGCGGATTTTCAATACCGAACGCGAGAGCCAAATTTTAGACATATTTATAAGATTATCCGCGAATACTTCTCCAAAGGCTTAGCGCGATAAGGGCACACATCGAACGTAAAAAATGAAAAGAAGGATGCTCTGGACGCGGCTTAATAAAAGTTCGCTGTTCTTCAGCACAACGCACCTTGTCTTTCGGCCACCGGAATTGTATCCGCCTTGAGCCGATTTGTGATGAACTCCGTCGAACGTTCCCGTCTGCCGGTTTGGTCGTTTCGCTCAACTTCACTCCGTGCGACAGATCCGAACCGAGCCGTCTTCGATAAAAAGAAAAAAAAGACAATAGCTCAACTATTATTCACAAAACTCTATGAGATCGATAATTCTTACAAAAAAATCACATCACGTGGCCAGACAATCATACTCGATCACGGAGTTCGAGAGATTGCTAAAATTTTTCATTACTTTAATTTTACAGGGACTTTATTCGTGGAAACAATTGAAGAAAAAAGAAAAAAATGAATTCACGTATTTCGTAAGTTCTGCATATACCATTGATATCGCTCAGCTCGGATATAATTTCTCTTCTCTTTTACTCTTCGATATCGTTGATTTTCATTTTAGGCTGAGGAGTTTTATACCGAATCGCGAATACCAGTAAAATATTCATGTAATTCCGAAAACTCGTACCATTGAAATATTCAACAAGTCCGATAATATCTCTCGTTGCGCGACAATCTAGATGTAAATCACATGACAATATCGTTTATGCTATGGCTGAAATTCTGAGGGTGAAATATAACGAGGGACGCCTTCTCGTGTTTCGATGTGAAATATGCAATAGGACCTAGCTCCCTATACTCAATTGATTTTCTCAAACGAGCTATTAACTGTGCACCTACACCTGTTATCGTGGGTGTCTATGAAAATACCAATTTATATTAAGTATTGTCGCCCAGCAAAAAAATTAAGATTCCTCAAAGATTCGTCTAAATGACTTGTTACTGTGATCCAATGCATCGTTATTCGATATGTTTCAAATTGCGATTTTCTTTCCAAAATTTTCCTTTATTTATGATGAATTGTTTAACTCTACAGTTACGAATTTGCGCCCGGGAGGGTTTTCCCAAAAAATTTTTCGAAAATTCACACTGTCGTAATAAGAGTCGATTAAGTGCGTACGAAGATTTCTACGAAATTTCTCCTTTATGTATGTTTACAATTAATTTTTGTATTTACCTTAAATTTAATCTCGTTCTATAGATGTTGGAATTCTTCTCGACGTTTCAGTCAATTTTAAGTATACTGACATTACAATTTTGAATTAAAAAAATCACGAAAAAAAGCGTCCTCTATGAAGGAAGCATAACTACGTTTTGTTTGATTGAAAATAAAGAGCGAAAAGAATGCTTGGCTCTAACCACTACAGTGACGATAAATATTGCGCATGTGAGCTGTTTTCAACTTCCTCAATTGCGGTTTCGACCAGTCGCGCGCTTAGAATAATTTATAAAATATAAGGTGAACGGCCCAATTAATGGCCTTAGTAGATGAACCTCTCACTTTAACCATGTAAACTTACAGGGACAAACAAGGATGTACAAGTGCACCTATGAGTAACCGTGTTGGCAATTGGCTGTTGCCCGAATGGTGGGGGATGTAAAACGTGTTAAAAAGATATATCTGTATATTGTGGTTACTGATATTAGGAAGATTCACCTTATGCGCTATCCGATATTCACCTCTACTATTTTCACCCACGTTCGGGAACACTGGAATCTAATTTCTCGAGCATGCGTAGAAAAATATCTTTTCTAGCTGCAGTAGGGTCTCGAACGGCTTTGTAACGAGTCTTGCAGAGATCCGGGCTCACTAAAAATCGCAAATTAGTCTATGTTTGATCGCGACATGAGTACAATTAAATTGCAGCTTGATAAAGGTATTCAGACTGTCCCGCATCGTTCCGATATATAAACTTATCAAACAAAATCACTGACGGACAAGTAAAATTTTAACTGTTAAATTTAGTAAACGGAAACCGCGTTTCGTAAAAGAGAAGAATTTTTTATTTTTTATTCTTGTACGAAGCTTGCTCTATGAGGTAGCTTTGTAAAAATTAAAAAATAATGAGGAAGCAATGTGCAAAGTTCTACTTTGCAACCTTTTTTCCGAATATTCTATCATTTTAAAAAAATATTCGAATTAATCGAATCGAATATTGCTTTTCCATTAGATTCGATTCGATAACTATTCGCACACCCCTAATAAATAGACGCACCCTGACCGGAAATTCCGATTAAAACTAATTAGAAAGCGATCAACGCGACGAAATTCCAATAAAAAATGAATCGGTTCTAAAAGGTTACAAAGAGCTTTACAAACGGTCCACAAATTCTTAAAATAGCTAAAGTAATGCAGAATTAAGAAAAAAGGTGGAGTTTTCTTACATATGTTACTAAAATCCTCGAAATATTAATCGACTAAATTCAAGTTTATATTTCCTTGTGAAAATTTATCTATGATGTAACATTTCGTGTCCGAAAATACTTTAAAGAAAATGTCGACAGTCCTAGTGTATATTATTTATATTCTTGTATATCGTCAAGAGAGATGATATATACAGATACTTTTTCAGATGTGGAATGGGCAATCGGCACAAATCGTTGGAGCCTCAAAGTATGCGGCATATGGCGAGACAACAATAATTCTCAATGGCACAATGCATTTTCAAACTTGCTCTTGCCCATCTACGCAATAATAATCATTATTATCGACCTTTATCCCCTAACCTTTGCACTCTTCAAAGTCTGGGGCAACATGATACTGATAGTCGAAAATCTCATATCGTCCCTGCCAATCTCAGTAGCACTGTGCAAAATTCTGACTATGTGGTACAACCAAGAAGGTACAAATTTGTGGTAACAATATGTTCAATCTCTGTCGGGGTGCTTACATTATTCACGCGGCTACCCAAATTATGATTTTCTTAAGAGTTATTCAAAAATTCTTTTGTTTCCAAGGATGAATCATTACATTACACACATTGAGAATTCGATTTCGAATTAAGACAAAAAAATACACTGTTCAACATTTTTGTGTAAACTCGGAGTTTACAAATTTCGGAATGACCAACTCCGTTGGGTTAATTTTACACAATTTTTCTGTTTTCCACCGATCTTACTGTTACATTTTAAAAGTAACACAAAAATTGTGCAAATTAGTAGAATCTACAGACTACACTGTATTAAATAAAAAGAATAGAAAATATTGTATAGAAGCAGATTACACATTTTTACATATTATTTCCTTACAAGTATTTCGTAAAATAAAAATAAACAATTTCCAACACAATATTATTTGTTTACTTTTTCTGTAAAACTAGAAATTGACAAAAATATGTGGTAAATTAGTACAAAGTTTCTGAGGACGTCTGATTTGAAGAGAATATTTTTTTTTTCGAACCACACAATTTTCACTTTCGTTTTTACTGTGCGGTATCCCAACTATACGGTGAATCAGATAGAAATCATTTCTTAATCATAGATGATTAAGAACTTTCATATCAGTTATCTCTGGTATCTCAATTCCACGGTTCAACTTTATAGTTATATCAGCGACATATATCCTCCACATGTCGATTCACTCGTTTCTCCACAGTGTATAGATTCGATGTGTGTAGGCAAATTACTGTGCCGAATCTGGCTTGTATTGACAAAATTGAACCGTCATATATATGATAATGATATCACTGTCATGTCATGTGTATTCGGTTAAAATTTCCCACACAAATAGACTACCATTGAACCATGATCGGTAATGAATTTCACGAAAAATGTTGTGAGAAGGAAATTACACTTTTTTGAAATGTCGAAAAAACAGAAAAATTGTGTAGACTAAAAATACACAAATAAAACTTGTGTGAATTGGACACAACATTTCTACGGACGTTTAGTATTTTAATTTAGTTTTAATTGTGTAGAATTACACTGTGATGGAATAAGAGTTTGAAGATTCGATATGTGTCCGAAAATAACTCATGTCCAGTGACTGTAAAGAAACGAGTGTAACGAATCGACATGTTAAAGAAAAAACGATATGCGTCGGATCCTAATGAAATTTCTTAAAAATATATCAAGTGATCGTGACGATGATGCATTTCATCAAGGACGATTGGTCGAATCTGAAGAGTGAACAGGAACGAGAAGTGATGATCAAGTACGCTAACGTCTCGAGGATGATTACTTTTGGTGGTTACCTGGTGATCGCTGCGTCGATTCTCGCTTATCATCCACCCGTTATATTCGGAGTTGTTCTCAGGACTGTGTCCAACATCACCGATCCTGGGACACGACCTTTGGTCCTTCAGACAATGTATCTCTTCGATGTCTATGAAACACCGATTTACGAATTTACGGTAATCAGTCAATTTATGAGCTGTTCACTCGCTGGTTTTTGTTACACGACTGTCAGTGGTCTTTTTGGAACGATGGTTCTTCACGTGTGCTCGCAACTCGAAAATCTAAACGCCAGGCTCGAGCAGATGTTGAAAATAAGCGACGAGAAAAAATGCGACAACTTTCAAATGTTTTTCAGCTCGAACGTCAAGGAGCATCAACGTTTGATAAGGTTCTCCAATAAATTAATAAATCAGAAGAAGACTATTTTTATCATGTAAATAACAGGGGTATCACGATACGCGCCAAATTTCGCGTAATTTATTGCAGATTCGTCGATATGATTGAAAATACCTTTAGCATGATGCTAGTAATGATCGTACCGGCGTTTATGCTCACATTTTGCATTCAAGGATTTCAACTGATAAGCGTGAGTGTATTTTTTTAGCATAAGTCTGCCCAAACGAACCGTTTTTTTTTATTTCTAACATAGAAGAATTTTAATTCAGACCCTAGTTAACAAAAGACTGATCAAAATTGATCATACACAGTGAGAATAAAGATTTTTTTTTCTACATTTGGCAAAAAAAATGTATACACAAAAATCCAAAATTCTTTTTTCTTAATAAAATATGTAATTAACATTTTTTTCGAACTTTCTTCTCGCAGTCTTGAAATCTCCATCTTTTTGAAATGGTAAAGATCTTTGCAATATTTTATAAGACTTTTCTGGATTTTTTTTTTATTTTAGAAAACCATACTTTTTCAATTTGTTTAAAAATTATTTCTCAAAATCGAAGCGCTGAAAAAATCTAAAAAAAATTGTCATGAGTTTTTCTACATGTACTTCTATATACAAAATTTCGAGACTTTGATCGAGATATCTGCAATATTTTTAATAAAAACGAACGGATTCGTTACTTATTTAAGAAAATTGTCTTTACGATTGGCAGTTCTCCCACTTTAATAAATCTATATTTTTGATGCCTAGACCGTAGGAGACGGTGTCAAGATACCCACGATCAAGGTTGCTTTCTGTATAGTATACATGTGCTTTGTAGCGTTCGTCATGTTCGTGTATTCGTCAGTGGGCCAAGTTTTAGCGGCGCAAGTAAGTCTGGTACATTAAACTCTATATACGAGTAACTAGTAAACTTGATCACGAATCTTACGATTATTTTTTATTAAATTTTCTTCTCAACTTAATTATTAAAATTGTGCGGTTAATACGCTAAAAAAAAAATTGGAATTGGTCATGTACAATCTGTATGAAATTTGTATACAAGATTTATATTCAGGAATTTGAAATTTCAATTAATTATATAGCAAATTCATTGTTGTGTGACTTTGAGATTTCCCTTAGTCATCTATTACAGAGCGAAGAGATACAATTCGCGGTATACAACTGTGAATGGTATAATCTGCGATCAAAAGAGGCAGCACAGGTGATATTAATAATAATCAGAGCTCAACGTCCACTACAAATAACTGCTGCAAAATTTGTTCCTCTCAATCTGAGTACCTTCGCTACCGTAAGTGAAAACAAAACATGGGTTTACGCGTCGCTAGAAAAATCTATATATAATCTGTTTAAAGTATAAGAATTATTATTTTTTAACTTGACGGACATTCTCGCGAAAAATTCTTGAAAAACCTGTTTCATTTTCAACGTCGACTAAGCGTAAATCCTTGAAAACTGTTAAAATAATTAGCTGCGAAAAGCATATAATAAATATTCGAATTACGAAGAGAAGCCTTATTTACAGTTGCTCAAAACAACAGCGGGCTATCTGTCGTGTCTTCTCGCTGTTCAGGATTAGTTAAAAACGGATATAAATAATACTCAAAGAAGAGGAAAAGTAAAGTCTACAGCGTCAGCAGTTTTTATGTTTATACTTTAATCAATGCTAAAGTTTACAACGAGTCAATAAATAGACTAAAAAATTTGATTGAAACTCTAATTGAATAATTTTTGTCAAGACACTACTTACCGAACTTTCATATACCAGCTCGAATAAGGTTATTCCTAAAAACTATGAATTAATATGAATGTTCTATGATTTTAGTGATCTCCATATGTTTCTCTATAGATTATGAAAATATCTCGTCGCCGACACCGCCGCTCCTCGGATTATTCCAAGTCCCACAATATTCTCCTGCTCTAGTCGTAGATTATTCCCGCTATATCCCTCTCATACGGTCTCATAGGGGGACTTATAAAAATCGCCGTATGGTTCGAAGCGCCCGAGCCTAAATAACCAGTTAGTGAAAACAATAAAATCGATATCACGTTTTATAATTGAAAATTTAAAAAAAAAAACTAAAAATGGCATGCGGTTGGCTATTGGTTAAGGGCTATCAACTACGGTGTCCGGTATAAGAGAATTACAGTGTGCGCGTGTGTGTGTGTGTGTGTGTGGGGTGGCTGGGGGTAGTATCGTCAACTCCCTAATATTAATGAACAGGACGGCGGATACATAGTATTGTTACAGACACGCACAACCACTCGCAAGCTCGGAATAATAAAAGCGGCATACGCCCCTGTTATTTTCACCCAAGTTCGTTGATACTGGCACTTTGTATCTTCGAGCATGCGTGGAAAAAGACGATTAATAGCTGCAGTCCGGTTTCGAACGTCTTTGTATCAAGTCCTGCAGATGCGGGTTCACCAAAACCTCATAGTAGTCAATGTTTGGTCCGCGTTATGGATACACCCAATTTACAGCCTGTTAAAGGTATTCACACCTACTCAAAATTTTCATCTTATCAGATGGAAAGTTTTATCATAATTGAAATCCGGCTTTAAATCAATTTAATTTTTACTGTAATTCAATAACCGGACATGTTTATAAATTATTTTACTTTAACGTTATTTTGCCACAGAAATTTTCTGGGCGAGAAAAAATGTAGCTGTTAAAAAATAATGCAATGAATTTGAAATGGATAAAAAAAAAATAATTTTCTGAAAAAAAAAAAAAACGTTATTCTTCGGGGTACGACATTCTCTTTGACACCACTGAATAATGTTGATAGAAAAATAATCGAACTTGTAATCTTATATATTTAAGCTTAAGAATAAAATTTTACAAAAGCAAACTGTTGAAAAATGGAATCATGCGAAATACGAAAAGTATTTTTATTTGTTTTTTAATTTTTCAATTGCACAAATAAATTAAGACACTTTTTCTCAACCCTGAATTCTAAAATTCTATCTTAGTGTACGCCAGTGAATAAAATAGAGATCCGAACTGTGGTGTGTGACATCATTTTCTTTAGTGCTAAACGGAAGCCGTGATCAATAAAAATTTAAAAACATCGAATTAAAGTCGGAAAACTATACAATATATATTTATAGAGGCTACACTTAAAAAATGATTGTCTGCACGTGTTGTTTCGTGTTTTACTCAATAGTTTTTCGACAGAAATTTCGTGAGTATATTTTTGTTTTATTTTATTTTTCTGTTTGAAATAAGAAGTTGGAGTAATGACTTTAGTAGCCTTATGGAAAAAACTGCTGGTAACTATTGAAAACTAGCACAATCTTAAAAATGTTTACCAGTGATTTAGCGGTACCAGTGTTATTCTTTAAGAGTAGGCTTATTTATGTGTAAATTAGAATAAATCAAGTGACACGGGCTTGGCAATATCGACGAGGCAGGCTAAAAATTGTATACAAGTTTTCTGCGTGAGCTTTTTATCGTGAAAATGAATTACAAATAAATTAATTACTATTTTTTTAACGATCCTTATAAAGATCCTCGGGAAACTGTTACCAAATCATTTCCCTTTCAGATGTGGAATGGGCAATCGGCATAAATCGCATGGGCCTGAAATTTTGCGGCTTATGGCGTAGCGAGAATTATTCTCACTGGCGAAATGCATTCTCAAACCTGTTGGTGCCCTTGTACATAATGATACTCTTTACTTTTGTCATATTCCCCCAATCTTTAGCTCTCTTTAAAGTCTGGGGCAATTTGACGCTGATGACTGAAAATCTCGTAACATCCGTGCCGATAACTGTGACTATCTGCAAAGTTGGAACGATATGGTGCAAAAAAGAAGGTACAAATGCAAACTCGACCACGGTCTTTATATTAGTCACATATATACCGATTTCAAAATGATGATTTTATCCATTTTTCCTAAATTCAGTGTCAAATATTGACACACACTCTATTTACGTTTTATGCCAAACTTTAGATGAGTTACTTTTCAACCGTTCTCGAGTTGTAGCATTTCCAAGAAATTACGAAAATTTCAATTTAATTTTTCTTTAATTTCATTATAATCGCGCGTGATCGTCGATGATAACAATTGCTTCATCATAGTGAAATGAAACATTATCATTTCCACGTACCCCAGAGAAATGTCTCGGTGTTAATTTAAAGTGCCTCGAAATATTTTCAAGTGATCAACACAATGATGAATTCAATTATCGACGATTGGTCAAAATCGAAAACAAAGCAGGAACGCGAGGTGATGATGAAATACGCTCAATCATCGAAAACGATCACGATGGGTGCATACGTGGCAATCGCCACGACGGTACTCGCCCATCATCCGCCCATTGTACTGGGAATTGTTCTCCGAACTGTGACAAACATCACCGACCCTGGAACCCGAGTCCTTGTTCTTCCTTCTATCTATCCGTTCGATGTCTACGAAACTCCAATTTACGAATTGACGGTCATTAGCCATATGATGACTTGTTCGCTCGCTGGTTTTTGTTACTCGACTGTCGGTTCTCTGTTCGGAGCGATTGTTCTTCACGTGTGCTCACAGCTCGAAAATCTCAAGCTTGGAATCGAGCAAATGTTGACAAACGATCGGGAACAACCGAATAACTTTCATGAGTTTTTCAGCTCGAACGTCAGGGAGCATCAACGTCTGATAAGGTTTTTAAATAAAACAATAAACGCAAAAGACGAAATTTTCAGGAAATTAATAGAGGACTATTAAATACGCGTGAAATTTCACATGACATATATACATATGTATATATTGCAGATTTGTGGATATGATTGAGAATACTTTTAGCACTATGCTACTTGTCATCGTACCAGCATTTACGATAACATTTTGCGTACAAGGATTTCAGCTGATAAACGTGAGTGAAATTTTTGTTTATTTCATTGTAACATAAAGTGTATTAATTTCGTGTATCACCAGAAAAACAATTATTCAGAATTAATTGTGTCATTTTTTATTACACTTTTACTTTGAAAATATTACAAAAACTTTTAAGACAATCAACATTTTTGCCTATTAACTTTACCATTAATTGATAATCCACGTTATATTATTGCTAATTGTATTATTATTGTATTGTCTGAAAAAAACATGCAAAGTTGTGACAATCTTTCCATTGTTATGAAATGTTGAAAAAAATTTCTGTAATATTTCTCCCATATTCTGTGCTATGTAGGTAATATATAAAATAATAATATTTCATAATACTTGTGGCTGATAATAGAACGCGAGCGACGGCATTGAGAGACCCGTGATTCAAGTTCTCTACTGTATAACATACATGAGCTTTATTGCGTTGGTCATGTTTGTGTATTCATCGGTGGGTGAACTTTTAGCCGTGCAAGTAAGTCTGGCACAATGAAATTAAGTTACAGTAAGTCAATCTGCGCGGACATGAAACTATATATATAATTTTTAAACTTGTTTTGAAAAATGTTTAACTTATTTTGTAGGCTTCGAGACGCTGATGAAAACCAAGTTATGGCAAAAAAAAAAAAAGAATTCCCATAATTTCACATGTTTCCTGATTGTTTTTTTTTTTTTTAATTACGCGTTTTACTCAGCGTTATTCAAAGAATTTATTTGAATTATGTTAATTTCCTTCTTTTTTTTAACAAATATTGCATGTTCAATTGGAATAAAGTTAGAAGCAACCTATCGATTCTCGATATCAAGCTAAAAAGTTAAATACTGTTCGAGGCGAGAATGAAAAAAGAAAATTAATATCTTATCGTCCTGTGACTCTGACATTTCCCTTAGGCGTGTGTTGCAGAGTGAAGAGATACAATACGCGGCATACAACTGCGATTGGTATAATCTGCGACCAAAAGAGGCGGCACAATTGATTGTCATAATAATCAGAGCTCAGCGTCCGCTCCAAATAACCGCTGGAAAATTTGTTCCTCTCACCCTGAGCACCTTCGCCACTGTAAGTAATTAGAAATTAAAATTTATTATTTATCAGCAAACCCATGAGAAATTGTTGATTACGATGAAAATTATTCTAGTTGCTCAAAACAACTGCCGGCTATATATCGTGCCTGCTCGCTTGTCAAGAGGTATAAAAAAACAGACGATTAATATTCATATGTCGAAGCTACGAATGAGTAATTAAAAAAAAATCAAAGAAGAAAGAAAAAAAAAAAACGTCTGTACGATTTCAGTAGTTATTATCGTTTTTTTGACAATTGTTAAAATTCGTGTTGAACGATTGTTATTAATATGATTGTTCTTTTTGCGATTTGTTAACTAAAATTGCAGTAAATGAACGAAAAATAAATTGTCCAAAACTCTGGTTGCACCGTCCTTATTCAGACACAACTATTTAGACTTTAGAAAAAAAGAAACTTCGCAGACACGATTATTTCACTTGGGAATCGATCGAATATAGAGATTTTGTGAAATGTATTGGAAACTTTATACCGGAGGAGTACATTGTAAGCACTTTTCCTATATGAGGCATTCCATGTCAATTCAGCCGACCAAAAAAAAAAAGAAAAAAAAGAATTTCTCAAAAAAATTCGAAAAATCCGGTTCAGTCGTTCCAATAGATACACCAAATTTTTACCGTTTTCATTTAATCCGTAATATCTCGGGAACGATTAATCGAATCGGCATCTGTCAAAAATGTGCGTTTTTTTATAGCCCACAAGTGAAAAATGCATTCGAAATTAATTGTGTACTTTCGAGTCACATTTTATGACAAAATCAATGAGAATATTTTTTTTATTTTTTTTTTACGAGAAGGACTTCCGATATCGTCATCGGAAGAATTGCCTCAAATTCTGTACGTGATCGCCAGATATTGAGTATTTTTTTCTTTTCATGGTATTCCCAAATGTTGATAAGTTCTAGCAGTTTGACATTTTTTTTTTTAAATGAATATCCGTTTTTCAATCTCAGATTGTCTCCGATTTACGGAGAACACAATCTTCGGAATGTTTTAGCCGTTTAGCGTAAACATTCGCTCAACGTTAATTTTTTGTTTTTTCTTACGTGTTTTATGGGTGGCTGAATTGATATGGAAAGCCTCATATATGACACGCACGACGTACAACGTCGTATTAGTAGCTGTACAGGGTAAAGGCCTTGCATGTCACTCGATGACAATACTGATCGCAGAAAAAGATTTCCACCAACTTTTGATCATCAATTAATGTAGAGCCGGTTCGGGGTTTTTCGCGATACGAGAGACTGCACAGTCAGGAATTAGTATTCTATACATCAGGGCATGCGTACAAGTAATTGCCGACCAAATCGTAGGACGAGCTCAAGCTAAAGCTTCCCATCATCGAGCGTCAGACAGGCTTAAGAGTTTTTAAATCAGTTACCGCGCACTTGTCGATATGATCACTTGCAAATCACAAGCTATGAAAGGTAGTCAGAGTAATTAAAACCCGAGAATATTTTTTAAAACAATCCGAGTATCAATGAAATTTTGCGATAAAACGATAAATATACGTTTTTGTGTTGAATTCATTGAATGGAAAATATAAATTTATAAGAGCTACCACGGAATAAGTGGTTTGTAATAATATCGCTGTGTCGTTAATGCGAGCGCATTGATTTTGTAGATTTGGAATGGGCGATCGGTATGAATCGCTTGAGCTTGCGAATTTGCGGTATTGACAGTGGCGCCGATAGGGACGCTGCTTGTTGTAATGCTGTCTCCAAATTCCGGATCCTTCTATTTTTTCTCTTGATTTTAGTGATTTCGTTAGTTCCGCAAACGACGGCTCTTATCAGAGTTTGGGGTCATTTGTTGCTGATGATCGACAACCTGATAGTGTCTCTTCTCTTTGTCGTTATTGAATTTGAGCTCATCACTTTGTGGCATAAGAACGAAGGTAGGAGTGCGCGGTGATTAAACTTGGAACATTCAATACCACATTAAACACGAAACTACGTGATTTTCTGCTTTTAACAAACGTTCACCAATTAATTTTCTCTTCATTTCATTTTTTTTAAACATCACAAGTTTCCAGATTAAAACAACAACAAAAAGTACAAATATAATTTCTAATAAATCTTTATATTCTTATTTCACAAAATATTTTTTCATATTTTTTCAACATGAAGAAAAGTCATTTCTTTTTATAATATATTTTTATGACGCCCAAATTCAAAAAGATTTAATTCGAGAAATCTGCTCATTTGTCATTTCAATAATTGAGTCGAAAAATGCGGAAATAACGGAAAATATTGTTACAGTAACAAGCGGGTTTTTAATTTCCAAAAACTAATATTCTGTTTTTTACTGCGTAAAAGTGGAATGGAGAAAACATAATCGTAAATTAAATAAAAATACAAATAAAATAAAATAATAATAACAAGGTTTATTTAAGTTTTGGAGTTGAGATTTTTTTTTAAACCGTTAAAATCAATCGTCCAGAACTATTGAGAAGAAGGTAATTATTAAGTACTTTTGATGTTTAAAAGTAATCGCGACATTGATGGAGTACATAAAAAGCGACTGGATGAGGCCAAAAACCGAACAAGGAAGAAATGTCATGCTGAGATATGGAAAACTATCGAGAATTATAACGATCGGTGGATATCTCATGATCACTGTGACAGTCGCGTGTAATCATTCCCCAGTGATGTTCGGTTTTGTCGTGAGAACTCTGACGAATCTCACTGACATCGGTGATCGTCCTTTTGTCTTGCAAACATTTTATCTCTTCGATGCATATAACTCTCCTGTCTACGAGCTTGTCGTAATCAGCCAACTTGTGATATGTATGATTTGTGGATTTTGTTATACGACAGTGGGTACATTGTTTGGCGTGATTGTTCTTCATGTGAGTGCCCAGCTTGAAAATCTCTACAACAGAATTGAGAAAATGGGAAAGAACGACGATACCGATAACTTTCAAATCGAGTTTAGGTTCAATATATTGGAACACGAACGACTCATCAGGTATTTAATACTCACGAATTCTTTTTTTATTAAAAAAAAAAAAAAAACCTCTAAGTTTTATACACCAAAAGTACAAAAGTAATTTGCTATAAATTTGTATTTTTTCTTTTACGTCTAAATTGGCATGGTAAATTTCGGATCTGTATAATATTTTTTCAGTTCGGAGAAAAAAAAAACATAAAAACAAGAAAGTCATGTTTTCCATTTAATGCTGAATGTTACATTTTTTATGGCGTCAAGAAGGCTATTTGCAGTGAAAAAAAATTGAACGAAAACAAATTTCCTCTGAATGAGGCAGCAAAAAATAATTAGTAATTCTTTATTTTATTTTATTATTGCATACGCGATATAAAAATTAACACACTTAGTCACTCTTAGATTTTGCGAAATGATAGAAAGCACCTTCAGCTTAATGCTTCTGGAGGTTGTCATCGGTGTTACTTTGATTCTCTGCCTTCAAGGATATCAAGTCATAATAGTAAGTTCACTTGCGATCATTGTTGCTCCACTAATAGCCATTATTTATTTTCAAATGAAAAAACTTTACGTTTTTTCAGCAGATCAAAAAAAAACTTCACCGCAAAAAGAGATTAGTTGGCTTAAAAAACTGATCATTAAATACATATTCAGCTATGCAACTATTTTTTTTTCGCTTTACAATTCATTTGGCAGCCCGTCGTTCCAACTAACCGTTCTTTGCATATTAAAAAATAATAACCCGATTAGTATAATTCACTGGAAATTCGATGAATTATTACAAAATAATTTTTTTTCAACCACCATCTAAATCACCTTCACAGAGTTGTAATCTATGTAAATAACTATATACATATATACAGATATTTGGAGATGACGTTGAGCGGCCACTGATGCAAGTAATGTATTGCGTATCTTACATGATATACATGATCTTCATAACATTCGTGTATTCGGCAGTCGGTGATACTCTTGTAACACAAGTGAGTAAAAAAAAAAAAGTGATATAACAAGCTGTGGATACAAGTTTGACTTGAAATTGTATTACTCATTGCAAACTGAAATTCAACTTCGACATTCATTGCAGAGTGAAAAAATTCAGTATGCGATATATAACTGTGAATGGTACAAACTGAAACCCCGTGAAGCCGCGCAATTTATTCCTATATTGGTTCGTTCTCAAAGACCCCTCATAATAACTGCTGGAAAATTTCTTTCCGTAACGTTACCGACATTTGCCTCTGTAAGCCACTCCGGTTATTGTATTTAAAACAATAGCATTAACTATATTCACATAACAAATATTCTCTTGTTTCCAGTTACTGAAAACGACAGCCGGATATATTTCATTTCTTCTTGCTGTCAAGGATTAAGTAAAAACACTGTTTCAATATTTGTATATATCAATGTTAAGTTTAATACACCAAACAATCAATAGATATCATTTGTACTGTGCACTTTTTTTTATAGTGATTCCTCATTATCGAAAATTCTAATTTCAATTTGCAACAAGCAATATTTTGTATAAAAAATAATTTACAATAAGTGGCAAATAAAATAGTAATAAAAGTAAACTTTGTCTATTCACAATTAGTATATTTTGTGAAAATATATCTTGGAGTATTTTTAGGGTAAGCGAAATTTTATATATACTAAATCTTTTCTGATACTTTTTGCTATTTTACTCGGTTTTAAATTTCAAATGTAATTGTATTTCAGAACATATTTTTTTGCGATTGCTGTTCCATTAAAGAAACTCTCACGAAAAAAAAAAAAAAACTTTTCAACATTGCTTTCTCATTATTGTTGGATTTTTACAAAGGTCTTTTCAACGTAAAATTGAACAAGATAATTCCTCGTAGAGGAATCGAAAGCTCGAGAAGTACACGGTATTTAGTTCGCTTTTATATAATAAGACACGCAAGCATATGACATGCGCAGGACAATGACCTTTACATGTTCCTCGATGAAAAGAAAAAATGACCGTATAGTAGACAAAATTTGCCATGCAAGTTTAATCATCAATTAATCTAGGGACGTTTTATTTTTCACAACGCAATGGGCAGAAATTGTCATGCTGTACATATCGGGGCGCGCGTAAAAGTTAGTCGATCAAATTACAGGCGAAGCTGAAAACTATAAAGTTTGTCATCCCCTCGCGTAATTCAGTCTTACATCCATTAAAAACGTCAGTTACTGCGCAGTTATCGATATGAACACTTCCAAATCACAGGCTGAACAAGGTAGCCAGATTAAATATCTTTTGCGAGAAAATATAGAATATATTTAAACGCTCTGTTATTGAAAACGACCGAAATACGATATAACAATAAATATACGCTTGGTGCTAAAAGTGAATTTCATAAAAATATCTATCTCTAATGGATATAATAACGAAATAAATAATATACAAATATCTAATCATTAATGTTGCGACTGTCGTTAATTCGATCGCATTGATTTTGTAGATATGAAATGGGCGATCGGTATAAATATCTTCAGCTTGCATTTTTACGGTCTTGGTATTGAAACCGATGGCATGGGTTGGCGATCAGTTTTAGTAAAACTGCAGCTTCCACTACTTTTTGTGTCGGTTTTCACCATGTTGATAGTACCACAGACGATGGCTCTTATCAAAGTCATCGGTTATGTATTTTTAATTTCCGACAATTTGAAATTAACCCTTTTGTTCTATACTGTTGGTCTTGAGCTGGTAACACTGTGGAAAAAGAGCGATGGTACGGATATATTATCTTTAACACTAGATAGATGTAAATTAGGTTGGCACAAAATAAACTCAATGATCTTGGTGTTCGCTCTTCATCAGGAACAGAATTCGTATGGGCGTCAAATAACGATTCGAAAGTTAATAATTAAAAAAAAAAAAAAAAAAAAATGAGCTCGCTCAGAGCGATTGAAATTTTGGATTTCAGTAGAAATCGGAATTTTTATAATATACACATCGTTATTTTGTCAAAATTCCAGTTGAATTCAATTATCGCAACGAAGATCAGATTCCTAAAATCAGATCGATATATCGAGAAGTCACTTCAGAGCTCTGAATTTTTGTGCCCAAATAGAAAAATTTCTTTTTTGTGATCATGAGCGTCCTCCAAATGTCAAGTTATGAAGATAAGTCTTGGAACAAACTTTCTTCTTATATCAAATTAATAAAATCCTGGTTAACAAAAAAATTTGAAGAAACAGGAACTCGCAATATTCGATACTAATTCTTATTTTTATTTCATCAAATTAATCAATTTAATTAATTTTTATCAATATAAATGCACTGATTCGACATAAGCGAAGTGCAGATTTATCTTAAACTCAGCTCTCAATTTTTATTCAACACTGACTATTTTTACAATAGTCACAATAGCAATAAAATTGACATTAGTGACTTTACAATTGTCAATAAAGTCACGGTTTCTCTGATTGTTATTATAATTTCGGAATTTATTTAACCCCTAGTGAAGAGGTATAAAGAAGAATATTACAAAATATTTTAAATCTTCACAATAGCAATAAAAACAATGATGAAGTACATAAAAAACGACTGGATGTGCCCAAAAAGCGAACTTGATAGAGGGGTGATGTTGAAATACGCAAAACAATCGAGAATTGTGACGATTGGTGGATATATCTTGGTCGGTGTGACCGTTCTCGCCGATCATGTTCCCGTAGCTTTCGGTGTTGTTCTGCGAACTGTCAATAATATTACTGACGTCGGCGATCGGCCACTGGTCATGCAATCGGTCTACTTTTTCGACGCGTACAGAACTCCTATCTACGAGATGATGGCACTCAGCCAATTTGTAATTGGTGGGATTGGCGGATTTTTTTATACAACAGTGAGTACATTGTTCGGCATGATTGTTCTCCATGTGAGCGGGCAGCTTGAAAATCTCTACAACAGAATTGAGAACTTGGTAGACGACGGCGATAACGATAATTTCCAAAGCAACTTTAGGCTCACGATCATGGAACATGAACGACTGATAAGGTATTTTAATTCTTTTACTTTGTGGGCTAACACGAAACTTGTTGTTATTTTTAATTAATACGTAAGTAAGCCAATGAGTGGCCGTGATATTGCGCAGTCAAAAGTGAAGATAACGCAGTTTATTTGCTATACAGAATTGGGCATATGTTTTAGGGCGGTGAAGAAAAAATCGATATTTTAAATTTTCTTTGGCACCCCTTGGGAGCCTTTATTTCGATGGAGAAAGGAAATTAAATTTATTTCAGAATTTTGAAAAAAATATTTAGAGATGTTCTAAGGCCATTTAAGGGGGGTCGGCGAGAGAATTAATTATTGAAAATAATGATTTAAAAAGTCTGAAAAAATTCACCTACATGCCTTTGGGTTCTGTAAATAATATATATTAATGGATAAAAAAAAAAAGAAATATTTTATAATAAAATCAACAGTTTTTTCGAACAAAAAATACGGCATCAATTTTCTTTTCGAAAGTTCATTCAAAACTGCATATTTTATATAAAAACTGTTTTTATGTGTGTTCAGTAGATTTTAAGCCAAAGAGATTCAAAAAAAAAAAAAACGAATTTGGCATATCTCAAAATCTTTGAAAATGAATCTAAATAATGAGGAATCGTGACCAAGTGTCGATATTTTTTGGATGCCTTTGACTTTTTGAGCGTTCAAAACGTGATGGAATGCCTCACTTATATTTTATATATACATATATTTTTCTTTTTACTTGGGGTTGTCTTGCACATTATTATGAAGATTGACCGACGGCAATAGGAATACCGCATTTATTTTAACCCTCAGCTTTTCCGAGATGATAGAAGACACGTTCAGCGCAATGATCCTGGAGATTGCCGCCGGTTTCTCTGTGATTATTTGCTTTCAAGGATACTTAATCATAATAGTAAGTAGTAACTTGCGATTTCACAATCGTTCTAGATATTGACTGTTAATTATTTTCTTATGGGAAACCAATAGTTTCCTCGCCACTATTAATATTCCTTAATGATTTTGAATATCGATATACATATGTATGTATAGATGCTCGGTGAAGACAATGATAAGACAGCGATGCAAATAATGTTCGGCATAATTTACGTAACGTGGGCACTCCTCATTTCATTCGTGTATTCGCTTGTCGGCGATACTCTTGTAACCCAAGTAAGCTAATCAATCATCTTGTCTATATAATGATATTTCTATCAAATGGAACAATAGTCATGTAACTCGCAGAAAAAAAAATTCATTTCTTAAAAATAAGACATATCTGAAATTGGAATTAGTGTTTCGAGTAAGATAAGACAATTTCAAGTTATTTTTGTTCAAAATATACCATTCGTGGTTTATTGTCATTTGTCTAGTCTGATTTATTCATGTATTATTCCATAGATGCACTTTGGGCTGCCCGAAAAAAGTCAATGCTTTTGTTGTTCGCTCATCCACAGTCACTGAGATCATACGGGCCTAAAATAATGATTCCAAAATGAATAAATATGAACAAAAATTCTACGTTCGCTCAAAGCGATTTAAATTTGTTATTTTGCGTAAACGTCGGAATTTTGATAATCTATCGTTATTCTGTCACTATCGTTTGAAAATTTTGTTGAAATGATAATGAGGGTTCAAAAATCAGATCGATGTTTGTAATTTTTTATGTACAAAGTCAGATGATATAAAATCAGATTACATTTATAATTGATAATTTGACTGGATGGATAAGAGAAAAACTAGCTCACCTTAGGATTGAAATAATTCGCGAAAGTTCTAGATGCGAGTCGATGTTGGTCTAATAAAATACTGAGATTTACCTTTGGTATTTATTACAGAGTGAACGAATTCAGTATGCAACATACAACTGTGAATGGTACAAACTGACTCCCAAGCAAGCTGCCCAATTTCTTCCTCTATTGGTTCGTTCTCAAAAACCGCTAGTGATAACAGCAGGAAAAATCGCTACTATAACGCTCCCAACATTTGCTTCTGTGAGCCGGTTTGAATATTATCATCGGACATTCAATCATTTTCTTCGTAACGATTATTCTCTCTTTTTTTTTTTCAGTTAATGAAAACGATAGCCGGTTACATTTCATGTCTTCTTGCTGTCAGAGATTAGAAGCGATCAACTGTTGGAAGATTTATTCAAATTCCAAGTGAAATATAGCAACAACAATAGTATACTCTGTTGAATTAAACGATCCTTAGTAAACGGTTTTCCTTCACTTTACCTTCAACGATAATCCCGAAAGGAAAAGAACACTGCTTTTAAGATCAACGATGCCTACAATGCAAAACGTTGCACGTTGCTTTCTTATTATTTTACACTTTCCACAATGTCGCCTTCACGAAAAAGTTATAATATGCTGATAGACTTTGATAGGCTTTATAGAGTAAATTTTATTTATACGCTCATCGACTTTCATCGTTTTATAGAGTAAATTTCGTGATAAGAAAATAATGAGAAAGCAATGTGCAAGGCTCTACTTTTTTTTTTAAATCTGAAAGACTTACAGAGTCGTTAACTTTTTATTATGTATCGTCTGTAGTTGGTTTTTTAAAATTAAAACAAAAAACAACATGTAAACCTGGGTTTCCTAAACTGTAGCACGCCCAGGTGCTCGTTAACACTTTTCGCTATTTTACTTCATTTGAAATCTGATAAGTGTGCTCGTTAACACTTTTGTTATTTTTCTTAATCTTATATCCGAGAGGTAACGCTTTCTATAATGACACTTTTCATAATCTAAAGATTTTTCACACCAACAGCAATGCGTAACAAAAGTGTTTTTACAAAACACTTTTGGCAATATCACTTAATATCTAATAAAATCGTAACGCTTTTCCACGAGATTTTTCATAGGTGAGATCGCACTGGATTCACACAAAAGATGAACATTATGCGACAAGAATCACAAGCGTATTGCTCGAGAAGTTCATTTTACGCCAAGTAAAATCTCGTATAGAATAAGACACGTCATGCACGGTTGTTCCGCACGATAATGACCTTTGTATATTCCTCGATAAAAAAAAAATGACCGTAGAGTAGAAAAATTTACCATGCAAATTTAATCATCAATTAATCTAGGGACGTTTTATTTTTCACAACGCAACGGGCAGAAATTGTCATGCTATACATCGGGACGCGCGTAAAAGTTAGTCGATGAAATTACAGGAGAAGATGAAAACTAAAGTTTGTGATGCCCCCTCGCGTAATTCAGCCTTACATGCATTAAAAACGTCAGTTACTACGCAGTTATCGATATGAGCACTTCCAAATCGCAGGCTGAACAAGGTAGCCAGATTAAATGTGTCTTTTGCGGGAAAATATAGGGTATATTTAACCGCTCCGTTTTTAAAAGCGAGCGAAATACAATGTAACGATAAATCTACGCTTGGTACTAAAAGTGAATTTTATCAAAATATCTATTCCTAATAGATATAACATGGAAATAAATAATATAGAAATATTTGCAAATATCTAGAGCGACAAAAGAAGAGTATAGTTGATAATAATGCGACTCTCGTTAATTCGATCGCATTGATTTTGTAGATATGAAATGGGCGATCGGAATAAATATCTTCAGCTTGCATTTTTACGGTCTTGGTATTGAGACCGATGGCACTGGTTGGCGATCAGCTTTAATAAAACTGCAGCTTCCACTACTTTTTGTGTCGGTTTTGACCATGTTGATAATTCCACAGACGCTGGCTCTTATCAAAGTGATCGGATATATATTTTTAATTTCCGACAATTTGAAATTATCGATTTTGTTCTATACCGTTGGACTTGAGCTGGTCACAATGTGGCAAAAGAGTGATGGTACGGATATATCTTCTTTAACACTAGATGGATTAGTAAATTAGGGTGGCACAAAATAACTCAATCGTCTTGTTGTTTGCTCTTTCTCAGGAACTGAATTCACATGAGCCTCAAATAAACATACTGAAGTTAATAATTGAAAAAGAAAAAGAAAATTTGAGGTCGCTCGGAGCAATTGAAATTTTGGATTCCGGTAAAAATCGGAATTTTTATAATCTACGAATCGTCACTCTGTCAATTTCATTTGAAAGTATTATCGCAACGAAGATCACATTCGTAAAATCAGATCGATAGATTGACGAGCCCTGAATTTTTGTGTTCAAATGGAAAAATTTGGTTATTTTTACATATTACTGGTCACGAGCGATCTCCAAATGTCATGTTATGAAGATAAGTCGTTGTACAAACTTTCTTCTTATGTCAAAATAAACTAAAATCCTGGTTGAGAAAAAATTTGAAGAAACAAGAATTCGCGATATTCGATATGCAGATTCAAACATCTTAGACCTCTTGAGCGACTTCTAAATATAAATATATCGATCTGATTTTTAGAAAGTGATCTTCGTATCGATGAACTTTTTAAATAAAACTAACAGAATAACGATATATCGATTTGAAAATTTCGATTCCTACCAGAATAAAAAATATGCATTTCTTGGGGCAAAAAATTTTTTAAAATTTTAATTTAATGAATTTTTATCAATAAAAATGCACTGATTCTACATAAAAATGCATGACCGTTATAAAGTAAGATTTATCTTAAACTCAGAGAAGAATATGGTATTTGGTAACCATAAAGTGAGAGCTTTGAATTTTTATTCAACACTGATTATTTTATAATTGTCGCGATAGCTATAAAATTGATAGTAACCATTTTACAATAATCAGTAAAACCACGATTTCTCTCTGATTGTGATTATAATTTCGGGATTTATTGAAAGTTAATCGAGGGATTGAACTATCAAGAGGAATATCACTAAACATTTAAAATCTTCTATAGCAGTAGGTATAATGATGAAGTACATAAAAAACGACTGGATGAGCTCAAAAAGCGATTTGGAGAGAGACGTGATGTTGAAATATGGAAAACGATCGAGAATTGTCACGATTGGTGGATATTTCTTGGTCGGTCTCACCATTCTCGCCGATCATATTCCCATACTTTTCGGAGTTGTTCTAAGAACTGTCAACAATATCACTGACATCGGCGATCGGCCACTTGTTATGCAATCGATCTACTTTTTCGACGCGTATAGAACTCCTGTCTACGAGATGATGGCACTCACCCAATTTGTCATAGGTGGAATTGGCGGTATTTTTTATACAACAGTGAGTACATTGTTCGGCATGATTGTTCTCCATGTGAGCGGGCAGCTTGAAAATCTCTACAACAGAATTGAGAATTTGTTAGGCGACGACGATAAGGATAACATCCAAAGCAAATTTAGGCTCACGATCATGGAGCATGAACGACTGATAAGGTATTTTAATTCTCTTACTTTGTGTGTAACTTGATACTTGTTATTTTTAATTAATATACGAGTGCCAGTGAGTGGCCGTAAGATTCTGCAGTCAAAAGTCAAAATAATACAATTAATCCGCTATACATAATTGGGCATATATATATATATATATATATATATATATATATATATATTCTGTATATAATCTATATAAAATTTATATGTTTATATGCCACACCGAGACCCTGATTTTTCCATGTCACCAATGAGACCCCCTCTAATGAATAGAAGAAATTTGCGCAAAATTATCATAACTCCGAAAGGAAAATTTGCAATTATCATGATACGGGGAGTTGACGCGCGAAGCGCCGAGATGACCGAATACCAGGTGACGAAAGTGGGACTCACGGATTTATTTTAACCCTCAGATTTGCCGAGATGATAGAAGACACCTTTAGTGCAATGATTCTGGAGATTGCCACCGGTTTCTCTGTGATTATTTGCTTTCAAGGATATTTAATCATAATAGTAAGTTAATTTGCGATTTCACTATCGTTCTAAATGCTGACTGTTAATTATTTTGTTATCGGAAACCAATAGTTTCCTCACCACTATTAGTGATCTTTAATGATTTTGAATATCGATATACATATGTATGCAGATGCTCAGCGATGACGATACGACAGCGCTGCAAATAATGTTCGGCATAATTTACGTAACATGGGCACTGCTCATTACATTCGTGTATTCGCTTGTCGGTGATACTCTTGTGACCCAAGTAAGCCAATTAATCGTCTTATATGTATACAGTGACTTTTCTATCCGAAGGAACCATGTAACTCGCAGTGAACAAAAATTCTTTGCATAAGAATATGAAATTCGAATTAGAGTATCGAGTAAGATAAGATAATTTCAAGTTATTTTTGTCTAAAATAGTTCATTTGTCATTTGTCAGATTTGTCTCATCTGATTTATTTGTATATTTTCATAGATGCACGTTGTTCGCTTTTCAACAGCAACTGAGATCATATGGGCTTAAGATAATCATCCTAAAATGAGTAAATTAAAGATTCAAATGTTTAATTTCGGCAAAAGTCGGAATTTTTATAATCTATCGTTATTCCGTCACTGTCATTTGAAAATGTTATCGAAACGAAAATCAGTTTCCAAAAAACTGATCGATATTTGTAATTTGTAATCTACCAAGTCAGATCTAGGATTACATTTGTAATTTGTAGTCCACTAGGTCGAATTTCGAATTGCGAATTATATTTATAATTTGCAATCTACCGTGTCGGATTACGGATTTCATTCGTGATTTGTAATTCGACCGGATAGATTACTACCTCAGGTTAGGGTTGAAGTAATCCGTGAAAGTTACAAAGATGAATTGACGTTCGTCTAATAGGAAACAGAGATTTATCTTCGGTATTTATTACAGAGTGAACGAATTCAGTATGCAATATACAATTGTGAATGGTACAAACTGAGTCCCAAACAAGCTGCCCAATTTATTCCTCTATTGGTTCGTTCTCAAAAACCGTTAGTGATCACAGCTGGAAAAATCACTACTATAACGCTCCCAACATTTGCTTCTGTGAGCCAGTTTGATTATCACAACCGAACATTCAATCATTTTATTCGTAACGAGAATTCTCTTTTTTTTTTCAGTTGCTGAAAACGATAGCCGGTTACATTTCATGTCTTCTTGCTGTCAGAGATTAGATCAACTGTTGGAAAATGTATTGTAAATTCCATGTGAAATATAGCAACAAGAATAGTATACTCTCTGTTAAATTAAACGATTCTTAGTCAACTTTTACCTTGACTTTACCTTTAACGGCAATCCCAAGAGAGAAAAAGTATTACTTTTCAAATTAAAAGAAGCCTGCAATGGAAAACGTAGCACGTTGCTTTCTCATTATTTTACACTTTCGACTCCTCTACGAAAAAGTCAAAATTAGTCATTCACATTACCACTATATTTCCTCCGTTTCAAGTGTAAAATGTAACAATTTTTTATGACACTTTTCGTCAACTTTAGTCTCTCGCTACTGTTGCTAAAGATATTTTCACACCAATAAAAACCGTAAAATTTTACGAAGACACCATTTTTGGCCATTTCACTTAATTTCTAATAAAATAGCAACGTTTTGTTGACCCAACGTGTTTGTTACACGTTGGGTCTCATTGATTTCACATAAAAAAAAAGATGAACAATGCACGTCTGGATTGAAAAGATTATGGCTTGCAGAAGTACATTCTATGCATTTCTCGTATATGTAATAAGAACACGCGACGCACAATATAATTTCCCCGCAGGACAATGACCTTGCATGTCCCTCGATAACGATATAAACGTAGGGTAAGACATTTTTTCCATGCAAATTTAATAATCACTTATTGTAGAGCCGTTTTATTTTTTACGATGTCAGACAATGGGCATCGGAAATTGACTTGCTATAACATCGATGCATGCGTAAAAGATATAGACGATGAAATTGCAGGAGGAGAGCTGAAGCTAAAGAAGCTTATTATCCCCGCGCGCATTTCTGTCTGGTAAGTATTAAAAAAGAAAAAAAAAACCGTCAGTTACTGTGCTGTTGTCGATATGAACACGTCTAAATCACATCAGGCTGCACAAGGTAGCCAGATTAATCCGCTTCGTGTTTTCGTAATCACCGAATATTGTTCGAATTTACAATAAAACAACAAACATATATTTTGTGCTAAATGATCTTTACAAAAAAAAATATATATATATATATGTATATATCTATTGACAAGAGTTACGAAAGAATAATGCGACTATCGTTAATTCGATGGCATTTTGTAGATCTCGAATGGGCGACCGGCATAAATCGCTTGAGCTTGCAGATTTACGGTATTGGCATTGATAACGATGGTGGCACCGGCTGGCGAAGCTTTATCGCAAAAATGCAGATTCTTACAGTTTTTGTGTCGATTTTGCTTGTGTTATTAATACCACAAACGGCGGCTCTTATAAGAGTGTGGGGACATTTATTTTTGATGTCCGACAATCTGAAATTATCACTTATGTTTTTTGTTGTTGAATTTGAACTGATGACAATGTGGCATAAGAATGAAGGTACGGTTTGCGGTGATCTTGTTTTTTTTGTACAATATAGACAGACGTAGATGTGGCATTCTCGAACGAAACGACAGAGTCGTAAGCCCCTCCTTTCATTTACACAAGAACCTTTCGATTTTTTCGAAACTCGGATGACAACCATAAAAATGTTATTAACAACCATTTCTAGCGGACATTTTGTCAGTCTCCCCAGTTTGCATTTATATCGAAGACCAAATACGGTTGACGTAAAATAAAAAATTGCCATAACGCGATAATTGGGAAAATTGACTGATTATTTGTTTGCTTCTATTCTAGTCTTAGCATCGGCCATCTTTTGAACGGACACAATTTTTATTTTTCAACCAAGTATTTACCGGGATTTTTTTTTTATTCGACGGTACTTTTTTTAACATAATTAATCATTTTGGTGATTTTGACAAACTAAAATTATCGAATAAATCTAAACAATAGTGTCAAGTATTTTTTTATACCGTACGGCATTTCTTTTGTTCAGTTCTGAATTTTGACTCCAAGCGACTATATTATTTTTAGAAATAATGACCATAACTATAAAATTGATGGCTGTCACTTAATAACAGTCAACAGATCAATTACAAATTGCCTGAGTATAGTTTTGGATTTAATTGAACCCTAATGAAAAGGTGGAGCTGTCAAAAGGAAGATTACTAAATATATGTTTAATCTTCAAAAAAGCAATAGCTACAATGATGAAGAACATAAAAAACGACTGGATGAGGCCGAAAAGTGAATTGGAGAGAGACGTGATGCTGAGATATGGAAAACTATCGAGAATTATAACGATCGGTGGATATGTGATGATCGTTGTGACAATTGTCGCCGATCATACTCCCGTACTCTTCGGTGTTGTCCTTCGAACAGTGAACAATCTTACCGATATCAGCGATCGGCAGTTCGTCATGCAATCAATCTACATTTTTGACGCTTATCAATCTCCTGTGTACGAGCTAGTTGTACTGAGCCAATTTGTAGTAGGATCGATTGGTGGCATTTTTTATACGACTGTGGGTACATTGTTCGGGACGATTGTTCTCCATGTGAGCGCGCAGCTTGAAAATCTCTATAACAGAATTGAGGACATGGGAAAAATCGACGATACCGATAGCATACAAATCAAGATTAAGTTCACCATCAAAGAACACGTACGACTGATAAGGTATTTTATCTACGTTACATGGTGGTACGATACAACTTACAATTTATTGTTAGTTAATACGTGACTGTCAGTGAGTGGTTCTATAGATTAAATACCGTTAAATACACCCTCAGATTTTCCGAGACGATAGAAAGCACCTTTAGCTTATTGCTCCTGGAGGTTGCCACTGGTTTCTCCGTGGTTGTTTGCCTTCAAGGATATCTAATCATAGTGGTGAGTTATCATCTTGCGTTCACTATCACTCCAGTACTTGTATTATTTCCTTACGAAAATAATGATTTTCAATATTGCAGATGATTGGCGATGACGTTAAACGGCCATTAATGCAAGTAATGTTTGGTGTAATTTACGTGTCATGGACACTCTTCATCTCGTTTGTTTTTTCCATTGTCGGTCATACTCTTGTAACGCAAGTAAGTCAAATAATCTTCTTATATTATTCATGCTTTGTTTATCAAAAGTAATGATGGTCGCGTACTCGCAGTTCAAAATTCGTACCATCAAAATATTACTAATTAGAAATTAGGATTCGTGATTTTCTCATTTCCAACATCTGCCAATCGTTTTATTCCGTTTAACGTATATTTGTACTCCGCAGTATCGCAAGTGGTAGTGTTTCATGAAAGGTAAGTAAATTTTACTCTGATCTGTCTGGTCTGTCTGGTGTTTGTTAAAAAAAAAAAAAAAACGTATGGCGACGTTTGCTACTGTTGCCGGTGGATTTTTTAAATCGAATTTTCATGTAACTTCGAGAATTCGATCTGGAGCCAACCGAGAAATAAGATTCAACGGTAAACCGATGAAAAAAAACTAATTCTAAGCTTAGGGTTGAGAGAATCCGCGAGTATTGCACCATAGGTATAAATAAGAATTCACGTTTGCCTACTGGATACTGAGAATTGTCTTCGCTATTAATTTACAGAGTGAAAAAATTCAGCATGCAACGTACAACTGCCAATGGTACACACTGAAACCCCGGGAAGCTGCCCAATTTATTCCTATATTGGTTCGTTCCCAAAGACCGCTTATGATAACAGCTGGAAAATTCGCAACTGTAACCCTCCCGACATATGCTACGGTGAATCAGCTTGATCATTGTAAATTATTAACCGAACATGTAATAATTTTATTCGTAATAATTAGTCTCCTTTTGTTTTAGTTGCTGAAAACGATAGCCGGTTACATTTCGTGTCTTCTTGCTGTCAGAGATTAAGAGGATATCCTCTTAACTGTTGGAAATTTGATTAAAATACCTTGTGAAATATAGCAAAGAAAGAATATATACTCGCATACTTAAACTGGCACATTGGCAAATTCCTATCGAAAAAAATAGCGAACCCAATCGGAAAGACGAAGGTTCGGAGCCAGGTCGAAATCACGTGGAATCTCCCATATATAACATGTACAGTGGATAAACACCGTGGGATTAGCGGAGTGAAACTCGATGTTTTTACAGCTGCCTAGGTGACCCTCTATGATGCATTTGCCTGCTGACTTTACCAACAATCGCCAATACAACGACAACACGACAGAGACCTCTGTACGATTTAAAACGCTCGAGCACAACAACAAACTGTTTTACAGAAGGTTCTTCTGGCCTCCAACTACCCCCTTTGGCTCTCATTGATTTACCATTCCACCACTGCCGTTAGGCTCAACCGTGGTATACACCTTCGTTTTCACGCAATAAGCTACAGTGATATTATGTACATGCGATGTTATATATTCCATATAATAGAAGCTAGATCTTTTTTCCGTAATACATTAAAAGCATTTAATCGCTCTACGAGAAAGACTGCAAGCCGCCTCCAGCGCGAGTTACGTTTTTACAGTGAAATCACATCAGCGGCAAAGATGACAATGTAACGATATGCGCGAATCAACCGACTATGCATTATATCGGGTGTTATGGATTGTTCGTTGGCGACACACACGCTGCCTTACCATTCCGAGAGAAGTCCAATTGTGCCGCGATATAACTATCGCATGTACATATCAGTTAGTCACCTGTCGACAAGCACTCGCGTACACACGACTTTTAAACAGTTGAATACTAAACTGTCGATAAATCAACGACTCTTTAAACTCGAGAAAATCATGATGTTGAGTGCTAGGGCTATCTTGTGTCTTCTGTTGTTCGTGATCGATCGTGTCGATGCCAAGATTCTAGAGGGCCAGCTAATCACCGAGAATGTACGAGTAATTATATTTTCTTTTGACTTTGAAGGACGCACGCTATTTATACCTTCGCATATCGATCACGAAAATATTGACCGTTATACGATTGTTCCGTTGTACGAAAAAGATTTCACGTCGATGTTATCACCAGAATTCTGTAAAGTCGTTGGCATTATATATCGTTAAGATATTTTATAAGGCCTCGGGATGTCGATACCTGTATGATATAGTATTTAATACGGGACCTCATCGATCAAGTGTTTTCTACAATTCTGCGAAACAAGGATTTACTTTCTTCAATTTTATCGATAAGGCTCTAGTACATGACTAGTATCGTACGGACATTAGATTTAACCGAAAATAAAATCCTGTCTGAAAACCGTAGGGTAATCAAATATTTCGATATAAAAGAAAATGATTTTCAGCAGTATCGTTATTAATAATAAGATTACATTGATCATTTCTGTTTTTACGAGAGGCTGCGGTATATTTTGATTGGGAGAAAGCTCGAACATGCCCAATAAGCATTACATACATTTTTTTTCAAGACTCGGCTTTATTAAATTTCACAAGACAGCGAGTAATGAAATCTACTGAAAGCCGGTTAATATTTCAGACAAAAGCAAATTAGGTTTTTCTTCGTATATCTACGACGAAGTGAAAGCTAATTTGCTTTTGTCTTTGTTGATTGTAGTTTCCCAGCAGTTTTTGAACATGTCTCACATCACCTTAACACGGATTAAAGCATATGTATGACGAAGTGAGAATTAATGAAATAATTCGGCAGATATGCGATTCAAGTATCATATATATCCGGTGTTTTTCCAGAATTGGGCATTTCTGGCAAGATTCTGCTTTCTAACCGAACAGGGTAGATTCAGATACGATCTGGTGATCGGTAGTGATACGGAAATTGATAATTCTATGAACTTGTTGCTTTACTACGACGCACCGAGTCAGTGGCCGAGCGTTTATCCTTCGAGATTATCGTGCGAGGAGAGAGTATCGATGTTGACGAGGGACAACGGTCAGAAGGTGACCTTTTCGTTGAACGGCGCGTATGCAATCACATCGGGATGCAGGTCAATTAATGCATCGGGTGTATATGCTCGTTGCACAAGTGCCAGAGAGTTTAGATCGTCAAGACCGAGATGGTGGTTTATCGCATTAGGCGATTGTTCGTCCACAACGGGATTAAATATCACGTATCGCTTGTCTTTAACCAATGGGCCACCGACAAGTTTTTGGCGCCACCACTTTTCCGCCGATGAATTTTGTAAGTACTTCCATTTGTTTTGTCTCTTTTTTTTTTTCTTCGGTTAGTTAAATATATATATATAACGGCATGACTTTGTTATAAATATTCGTGGAAGGTGGGGTAGAATCTGGGGGTCGAATTCTTGGACGAAAGAAGATCGATAAGACTTTAAGATCATTGCTCAAGATCAAACTAAGCCGATCTTTCAACATATGCCTAAGATGAAATGTCAAATCGTCGTAGATCAAACTCAAAATCCACGCCTAAGATCGATCTTGAAACTTAAAATCGAAGCCTATGCCTACCATTGATCTTCGAGCTTCCTATCGATCTTCGAACTTAGTATCGAGTTTGATAGTTAACTAGAAATCAATTTTTATAAGAATTATTAATTGATAAAAACTCAATGGATTTTGTAGATATACTGCCGGAGCTAATAGTCACAGCCTGTGCCTACGTAATATTGTTGGCGATGAGTGTCTACACAGCGATACAATTGCGCTCAAGAAGGCTACTTCACTTATCGTACAAAATATTTGTAATATCATTGATCTGCCAATTTACGGGTGTATTGTGCGAAATTTACAGTCTAACGACTTGTGCCCTGACCGGCGTCGAGGTACCAAAGTTTTCTCTAGCCGGTGGACTCTTTGAAGCATATTCCGAGATGCTTTTCACCGTTCTGTTGCTCCTGTTGGCTCTTGGCTATACAGTAACAAAAAGCCAATTAACGAATCGACAAATATGGTGGCTCGTCTTATTCATCGCCACCAGTGTAATACTTGAGATGTCGCTTTTTATATATCAATCAGAGGTCTTTGATCCGGGTCTCGTACTATATATTTACGAGTCTCCGCCAGGTTTCGGACTTATGTCACTGAAAATCGGTACTTGGGTTGTTTTTACAATGTGCTGCTACAGAACCGGCCGAATTACTACAACGAAAACCAGATTTTACGCCTCATTGATGTCACTTGGATCTGCTTGGTTCCTCTGTCATCCAATCACGGTATTTTATCAATCAAGTTTTATCATAAATAAATTAAAATTAAAAAAAAACACACACACATAACATTCGTAATAGCTTCTATTATCGTTAATCTACAATAGCAAAGTCAACATCCCCAAAGCCTGATTTATCCGGTAGAACCGATTTCATTGATTATATGGGACTATGGGCGAATCTTTTTTTTCCAGGTAATGGCTGTTACCCTATTGGTAGATAAGTGGATACGAGAGAGCGTTGCGAAAGGATGCTCTTTGTGGATCGTTTTGGTAGGTCATGCAATATTTTTGTATGTAACGCGACCAACAACGGAGAATCCGCATTTCCCTTTTCACATTAGAACATGTCAGGTTGTGCCTGCAGAAGCGGGACAAAATCATAGTTACGAGCCGCGTGGTCGTACGACCACCTCGCTCTTCACCGTCTCTCGGTTCACTACGGCTATCGGAGCCGTAAGATGAACGCACAACAAGATATACATACATACGGGTATAGTTTGTCGAGAAACTGGTATAGATCGAATTTTTCGACGTAAGTTAGAACTTCAGCTGGTTCGTAAAATTTTCGAACTTACGTCACAAAAATTTCACTCGGAGGGCTGAATTTTCAGTAATTTTTCTTTTTTTCTAGTTTACCAATTAAAGTCATTTTTTGCAAGACTAATCGGAAGATCAAAGTTAACATCGATGGTATAGTTCAGACTTAACATTCATCACAAGATTAATATTTAGAACGAACTTACGGGCGAAAAATTGGTGCGTAAATCGGTATTGTTCACCGATTTGTGTAATTAACGGTGAGTTTCATCTTAAAATCAACCTTAAAGTGGAAGTAAAAATGAAAAATCCGTCTTTTGTAAACTTGAGGTTGCACTAAAAATCGATGTCAATATCGATTTCTAGATCAATCTTTATGGATTGTAACATCGATCTTTAGATTGAACTTAAAGATGATAATTGGCCGAAAGAAATCGGTGTTTTCGTAAATTCCACCTGAAGATGGAACCTTAATATCGCAATCGCTGGATCAAATTTAAGATGGATCTTCAGATCGATTTTTAGATGAATGATCCAGTTATTGAAAATCGGTATGGAATATCGATTCATAAGCCAAATTTTCAGTTAGCGCCAACACAGTCACCAAAATCCAATTGTCTATTCAATTGGTATGATATTGTCAGAAAAATTGGGATGGCTGATCTGGTACGTTATATTAAACACACTGACGAAAGAAGGGTTTTCTATCCAACACTAATCTTGAGTTGCTTTTAATCATTGAACTTACGATTGAAAATTCGGCCCTAAAAGTCCATTTAACGTACATCGACTGCGTGTCACAAAATATATATATGTAAAATATTTTTTTATAATATAATTTTGCGTATTATATCACGAACAACTGGAAGTTTTAACCTTTTTCTTTTGAGTGAGTGATATAAAACTTCGGCATGGTGTGTGTATATAAAATTTCAATCATATATATATTTGTACATTTATTATATTTATTCTCCATATTTGTTACCGGACCATCGGTACCACATTCTATGAAATGCAATACATGATAAACTTATTAAATAAATAAGTCAAGTCGTCATAGTCATAAGTCGTTTTTATGTTGTTTAAATATTATCTATCAATACTATGTCACAAGATATTTGTGTAAGTGTGGAACAGTTAGAAGAAAGAAGAAAAAAATCAATTTAGTTTGTGTAAATGACAAAGTGTCATTCCTTTTATTTTTATTGTTCAGGAGAAATAAAATTTGTCAGGTTTTACTACCACTTGATAGATTTTCCTGATATTTTTTTTTCAGACTTTTAAATCCATATTCTTAGAAAATGCCGCATTTTTCAACTGTACAATTACTTTTAAAAAAATTATTCAAAATATTTATGATTTTTATTTTTTACCACTCTAGATCAATCGGTGCCACATTGGCGATTTTTTTTTTTTTTATGGTATCAACGTCAACGTCTGAAGATCTCATAAATGTTACGCGTAATAAAAATTGTATGTTCTCCGAATTTTTTTTCTTTTCATCCAAAATGGAAAATTAACGATGCTATAATTTTTGTTTTATTGCCTTGACTTATAAGAAAACGCAACATTTTCTAGAATAAAGGATTAAAAAATCTGAAAAAAATACAGATAATATCTGACCAATTGTGAAAAATATGCGGAAGTATATTTAAAAATGGTTTGAAAAAATAGTATAAAAAAAACACAATTGGATTGAAAAAAATTGGTTGATTTCGTAGACTTTACCTACTAATACATCTGTACTCATCTCTTCTACCTCCTCAACTATAACAATAAAAGTTATTATCAGTTGGATACAATTTTTCGAAAATATCGCTCGAAAAAATGACACGAAGATATCAAACTTTTGTGCCGAAAATGTTTTTCCTCTCTGTGGCCTTTAATTTTTGAGATACGTTCACTTAAAAAAATGCAGCATTTTCGAAAATAAATGGATCCGGAAAATTGAAAAAAAAAAAAAAAAGTGCACAAATTAAGTATATATAATCATCAAATAGTAATTTGGCGAATAATGTGAAAAATATCCGTAAGTCTATTAAGAAATGCGGTTTAAATAAATTGTATTTAAAAAAGTGGATTCAAAATACTTATTTCATAGTCATTTTATAGTCTGATTTTACTACCTATATCCACTTATCCAGCTGTGCTCTGTCTCCTCTCTTCTCCTAATCCTGCGATTCTATGAGAGCGGATTTTCACGATACTACATACCCGTTAACCTACTGACAGATTAGCGTCTCGCGGAACAACAGCGAGGTTATGTTGCATCGTACCTTCACTAAAACCTCAAAATCTTGACAATCTTGATGTCGACGCAAGAAGAATGGTTCAGGAAAAGCCATGTCGAACGTGCACGGATTTCAAAACTTGGGCGGCTATTCAGAAGAGAACATACGACTCGGAAAAGGTTTTTTCAATCAATTATCTCAATGCGCGGAATATTTCGTCATTCCTCTTGTATATTATGATTATTATAAACAAACGATAATTATAACCCGGTTTTGTGTTTCAAGCACTTTATAATTCGCAATTTTTTTTTCTTTTTTACAAGCAGAGCTCTGGAAAAGAAGATGACAAAAGTGCAGCATTAGGATCCTCGTCGAGTAGCGCACGAGAAAATTGTCCCCTGGATAAGGATGAGTTGGGTTCTAAGACATGGGCTTTTCTTCACACAATGGCTGCGTATTATCCAGACAATCCAACGAGTGCACAGAAAACAGATATGAAAACATTCTTTGACGTTTTCTCTAAGTTTTATCCATGCAACACATGTGCCGAAGATCTCCAAGTGCAACTTAAGAAAACACCGCCGTTAACGGACACGCAACACCAGCTCAGTCAGTGGCTTTGCTCGGTGCACAATGAAGTCAATAAAAAAGTGGGCAAGCCAGTTTTTGACTGCACTCTGGTGAATAAGAGATGGCGAGATGGCTGGCTCGATGGTTCCTGCGATTAGCTTTTATTCTAGATGCCCAGCGGCCTTCCTTTTGTATAAGATTACTGCATAGATGTTGTTCAAAAAGGGATGTAGTTGATGTGGATGGTCTAATACAGTACAGTAAAACCGCGGACTATTATCCCACAATTATGTAAATAAAAGTTTATAATGAATATATGTGCACAAATATACCAAAAAAAAAACATAAGATAGACTTGAACTTAATAGATATGAGCTAAAAGCTGGGAAAAAGAAAAGTGATAGAAAGAAAAATTATTTGGCAGAATGAGGCAAAAAAAAAAGTTACAAAGTAAAATATCGTAGAATGCTTCCTCATTTTTTTTGAGCCTGCTATTTGCAAAGCCTCGCAATGAGAAAGTATGTTGGTTAATTTTGGAATTCCTTGTGGTAGATTTATTTATCATCTAGTTTTGTAAAAAGCAATCTTTTCAGATAGTATTGAAAGCTCCATGACCCTGTTTGGATGACATGCAAAGTGTCAATTCATTTACCCTGAAATTGTTGAATTTTCAAGAAAATTGATAAATATAAAATCTCTTTTCGATCCTCACTAAATTGAATATCAATTACCAACGCATTCTTTTTACGTCTTATGCAATATTTTAAAACAGTTGCTTGACCCGTTTGCGAATTGTAGCATTTAAAAAAAAAAAAAATTATGAAAATGCCAATTTTTGTCAAATTATTTAAGAAGAAAATTAAAACCTGTATATATAAACATTTATATATAAAACGGTATTTTAAGTTTAGTTAATATTAAATAAAATTTAATGAATATGATTTCATATTCAATTATTTGTTTTAATAATAACTATTTAGAGTAAAAGACAAATTATCAATTTACATAATAATTATTTTTACAGTTAATTTAAAATACAATTATATACATGTTTTCTATACAGTTAAATGAATTTTCATAATAAATGTTTAAAGTGTGTGAGTGTATCAACCTGTCCACGCAGAAACCATGCAGGTGGTTGAAACGGGGGAGTTACCTAGACAACCGTTCTGACACAACGCAAACAAAATCATATTCTTTTGGAGTGTTCGCTACATATGTAACTCTAAAGAAAAAAAGAAATGTGTAGCGAAAGTGTGAAACGCATCGCCGTGCTTTGTTATTCTTTATTATCATTGATACCGTACGTTGTTCGCAGCAGCGATACCGAAAATCAAATCTTTGAATGGACGGAACCAAAAAATTGCGCGAAACACGAGTACTTTGATACTAATACGTTAAAATGCACCAGATGCGCAATTACTTTAGTTTCATCCGCTGATGGTAAGTCAAGCTTACCAGTAATGCCAAAATTGTTGAGTTTATAGAATTTTATTTTAACGACTGACACACGTGTGTAATTTAGGACTCAATTGCGTTTGCGATGTAAACAGCAGAACTGTTGATATTAAACAGGGAATTCCAATATGCGAGAAATGCGAGACAGGAAAAGTCGTCACAGCCGACGGATACGAATGTATATCGTGCAGAGGTTTTGAAGCCTGCAAGTGTTTGGAAAATGAGATAAGAAGTAATTTTTCACATATGACAGCAATATTTTAATAAAATCATGTCCGAAATACTTTGAACTTCGAATAGAATTAAATAATTCCTTATTGGAGGAGAATAAGATATACATTTGATCGAATTTATAGCCTACGAAAATTACTCACAATTACTCGAAACAGAAGTATTTTGAACACTTTATTTTAATTATAATATTTTTCTCATTTCTGTAACAAGTTTTATAAATTGATGATTTAACGTTTTGCCTTTTTTTAGTTGAAAGACACTGGAATGGCAGTCTTCTGGATACGCTGCAGTGTCTTCCATGTCCCGAAAATGAATACCCGTCCAACGACGGTACGCGGTGTCTTCCTTGCGATCATTCCACTTTCGACGACGATGAGAACTGCGGATATTACATCATCACGTCTCATGAGAAATTACAAAAATATTGCCGGTCGTCAAACGTACCCTCAAATTGGCCGGACGTGCGTAATACATATCTCAATAAATTCAAAACGATGAATATCGATAGTTACTATTTTAGAGCAGAATTGAGATTTACGATGGATTTGTGTGAGGTAGGATTACATCACTATCACTGCCGTTATTATTCTTATTATTATAGATCTCGAAGTTGACAGATTAAATTAATTTCGTACTTTAATAACCGCCTAATTCCTAATTCCAGAGGAATTAATAATAACTTTGCATTCAAATACAAATTTTTTTTAAAATTTATTGTTTTAAAATGAAAATCAATTATTTAGTCTAAAAGAAATTTGTAATTATACTGTAGATTCCAATACAAATTCCGCGGGGGAATTAGTATTTTACATAAAAATCAATATGAAAATTCAAAATTAAATCAACCAAGTAATCTTCAAAAATCTCATCAATACACCTTGAATAGTTATTCAACCGGCAAAACAATTTCAATACATTTTTATATCCATTTTTTTAAAGTTGTTATTCTAAAACAGAAATTAATACTCAATTTTCTTAGGATAAATTATTCATAGTTACATATTCTTTTTCGAGTACCGCCCATCTTTGAGTCAGGCCTCGAATTAATAAACATAAATAAAATGCCAATAATTTAGTTATTACTGAAAAATAAAAAAATACATTGAACTCATCAGAAAGAAGATCGAAAAGCTTGCCGGCATCTCGCAAACATGTGCGCGCTCACTCTCTTCGCCGACAGCAGCATAGCTTGCAAACTCTTTTTGCATAACAGCGACAACAATTTGATAAAGTTATTTTACCACGAAAGTGAGACGAGGACAATCTTGAATGCGCGAACAATCACGCAACGTTACACGCTCGATCAGGCTGATCCAGTAAGATAAGAATTACTGCTACAATTTCTCATTAAAAGTTGGATAGTTGTAGTAATGATGAATTATTTTTTGTTTTATATCAGAACAGCAAACTCAAATTGATAGTAGCGGCTTTCGCACTGAGAGGTGGATTGGAAACGATTGGCGAACCGAGTTTATCCTGTCCCTTTTTCAACAATCCTCGTTTTGGAGTCAACCTGTATAAAAGCTGTAAAATTTCTGCGATCGAATTGTTGAATGAAAAAATGATATTTCTCGTGCCTTATTTATCCTATTCTGAGAGGAATAGCTCCAAGAGACTTTTGCACGCATTGCCGGTTCTTGTAAAAAATATTCAAGACAACACGGTGAGGCTAATTATAATCTCTTGAATTAAAAATAAAATTCATTAGTGTTTCAAGATTATCTACTTTTCATTATTACTTTTGATTTTTTAATCTCACATTTCACCCAGAATTTAATAACAGTTTTTTTTAAATTTTGATATGATTATATAAATTTGTATATTGAATACAATTGGTTGTAAAAGAAATTTTTCCGAAACATTGTGTCGTTGATTTTGTAGGGAATTTTCAATTTTTTAGCAAAAACCGGCCATACATTTTTTTTATAAAAAAAAAAAAGATTTTCTACACAGATTAAAAAGTACATTAAAAAATATACATTTCATGTCGGTACATTTTTGTATACCTTAAAATTGATCACAGCAACATTATCTCGAATTTTTCTTTTTTAATAAATCTTTTTAAATATACAGCGAGTAGAATGAAAAAAATCGATACTTGATTCTGGGTGAAGAATGAGATTTTTTTAAAATCTGAATTAATTTGTAGATCTTTTTAACTAGTCTATAATAATAAAAGCATCGCATTTTGCTTAGCTAATTGATAGACTTTGGCAGGACAAACATAATGTAAAGCGGTCGAGACTGGTTCGGAAATTTTTCTTGATTGATAGAATAACTGGTTTTAAGGCGATACCGAATTCACAAAAAAATGCTAGTTACACAAAAGCCCCTCAGCTCAAAGTTCTGAGATACATCAAATCGTTGCAACTTGAGTGAGTTATTGAAGCATAAATTTCTTTGTTCCCTGACATTTTATGTGATCGCTTAAAAATCAAAGGCTTAACTTTCAGTATTAAGCTCCAGGAGAGAAAAGAATGGGGCAAAATATATCCACCACTTCTAATTGTCGAGTACGATGAATTAACGACCGAGGAAATGATTAAAAACGTAGAGGTTTCAGTCGAATATAGAGTTACGTATAGTTTCGAAGACGATGATAGAAGTAGTGCAATTGAGGTGAGTTTTTAGAAATACGCAATTACAAGTGAAAATAAAATAGTGTTAAATCATTGTAGTAGCAAAAAAACAATTATTTTTAGGTATGCATCGGAGTATTTGCCTCACTTGCTGCAGCTTTTGCAGTAATAAAAACGTGGAGCAATTCTCGAAGAAATGATAAAAGTTGTCTTAACATGACGTCATTTGCGTGGTTCATCGTGTATTCCTTCGGCTGTATCGGTGGCACATTTTTCATTGTATCTTCGATTGCCTGTGTATATACATTGGTATTTTATAAAGGCCAAAAAGTTGTTCACATATTGCTTCCAAGCGATGCCAATGAGTCGACCATTAAAATTTGTACGATGATAGCGTTTGCTTTTAAAGTAAGTTGACGTAAATATTTGAATATATATAGATGAGCCTTTCGACGACATTTCCACAGAATATAAAAAAACCTATCATTTCGAATCTGATTCTAAAACTTCTGAACTAGCAATTTTTAAATCTCGGGTTTTTGCACATTAATCCATTTGCATTTGTGATTTTTATAAATATTCCAAAGTTTTGGAAATAATTGACGTAACATTATTTTTTTGAAATACTGTAGTATGTCGAAAAATCTAAATCTAAAATGTTTCCAGTCAAAGGTTCATGAAAAACCCCACCTCTTACATGTCAAATATTTAATACCAGAAAGTTCTCGATTTTCAAATAAACAAATCAAGTATTCTGCTTAATAATAAAATCTAATGCTCCTAAAGTTTCAAAGTGAAAAAAATTCCTTGTCAAAATGTTGTAGAATTAAAAAAAATTAACTGATGATACTATTGTATTTCACATTTAGACTATGGAGATATTAGGGTTGATCTATCACCACCGACGGATCAATATTTTTTTCATTGATTGGGAACAGCCTAGAAGAATCGAGAGTACGGCTTTTAAATGCGATACACCTCGTACTTCTCTAAAAAAATCATACTCGGGAAGATTTTCCGCGGATAAAGGGCTTAGCGTGGTGCAAAGCGCATCGGAAGCGATTGCTGCGCGTAGAAATAAAAATCCGTCAAGCAGATCAAGTCAAGCGAGTACACCGAGCCGACAATCGACTAGCGGAACACTAGATCCTACATCCGAACCCATATCAGCCATCGAATACACTGCAGCTAACGTTTGCTTGGAATCAATTTTTTCGATCGGCGATCACAATGTATCGCAGAATTCCGTTAGTATTTGGCGAACTTGCGTCGTTGCAAATGAATGGCTTAAGATCAAAACCAAGAGAAGAGTAAATGTGTTGCTGCAAATGCTATCTACGATATTTATTCTAGAGGTGAGATCATTTTAGAGAAAGCTGCAGCATTGATCACAGATTTTAAGGAACAATCGATTTTAGACCAGAAAAGGGTTTTACTTTTCGGTAAAAAACGAAAAAAAGAAAACCAAAAGAATAAAGAAAAATCCCATACGATGGATTGTTTGTAATATTTAACTCTGAACAAAGAAATTCTCAGATCCGAATATTATTAATTGTAGAAGGAATTTCATTTTTTTTTATTATGTTATTTTTTCAAAATCTTCATGAACACTGCTATGAAAAATTAATCGCGTGAGATTTTTTATACAATTTCTTTTTACCAATTAAAATAAATAAAACGTTTGTTTCCCCAAAAATTGGCATCCTTGGTATTGAAATAAAATATGTATATAATTTTATTTAAGATTATAGGAGTGAAATATTGGTCAATGCCGGTTCCCGAATGGTCCCTCGAACAGGAAAAAGGATTGACGGTTCAAGAGAGCTTCACTTTGCAATATGCAGTTGGGACTTTGGTGTACACGCTCATCTACTTCTTACAGTGGTGGCTCACCGTTTTTATTTACGAAAAATACGTGAAGAACCGACTGCAAGAATTTATTGATCTCTGTTCGATGGCAAATATCAGCGCCTTTATACTGTCTCATGATTATTATGGTTACTACATTCACGGCAGGTAAAAAAGAATCCCTTCCTTTCAATTAATCATAAGAAATGTCGAGACGATTATTTCAATTAATCATCCATCTTTTCAGATCAGTTCATGGATTTGCGGACACTGATCTGCTTACTCTAATAAACGATTTGAAACGAGAAGAGAACAATTTGTGCGCTCACAGAGGACTCATTCCCGGCACGACCGAACAGACTTTTCTTATTTCCGTATCCAAAGCTTTTCGAACATTTTACGATACACTCTCGGGTTTCCAGAATTCCGTTAGTATTATATTTACATTATTGATTATTAATTAATTGATTCATCAATTAGAGTCGATATTTGCGAGGATTTTAAATTAGGCTTCTCAGAATTCCATCTTAACGTTGACTATTGATAGGCTCAACACTTACTATATTACTATAAAATTGTTCCAGTCCAATGAAAAGTTTCTCAGAAGAAATACTTCGAACATTCCCGATTGGGATGAACGATGGAAGATCCACTTGAAATTAAGAAAATTTCTCATCGGCTTTTTGGATCATTGCTACAAAAACGTAGATTACACAGTCAAAGAGAGGCATTTAATTGAAAAGTTGTGTGACGTGGATCTAGCGGACGTCGACGAGAAATCCATCTTTTATATTGGTAATTGAGACAAGAATTTTACAGGTTGAGAAGATTAAAAAGAGAGGGGTTTTTTTAATATCTAGAAAAAAATTTCTTTAACCTTTCCACTAAAAAATAAAGCTCACGCATTTGCTTCATGTTGGCATTTTTTGAGTCTTGATTTAAGACAACTTCAAGTATTTTCAAAATTCTTTCATTCAATCGTTTTATTGGACCGAAAAGCAAATACCTACGATAATATTTCACTGCCTTATGAGTTACATTTTTTGTAATAAAATAAAGTTTTTTCAATATCGATGAGGCTGCGTATATCGAAAATATATTGGCTTTTTTTTCGCGAATAATTGTAAAAATTTCAATGTAAATATCATTTTTATCTATTTTGTTAACTAGCCTAATATATATGTATGTAAAAAAAGTCAAAGTTTCTTTTCTTTTCAGACAATAGTTACTCATTCAATCGGACAATTTTTTACGGGAATGAGTGGACACTCGCTACATTTGAAATAACAGTATTCCTCTTTGTACTAGTTTTGGGAGGGAATTATATTGTCGCATCGGTTATTACAGCATTAACGGCAAAAGCTGTAAACGCTATTGCCAGATTTGATGAAAAACGTATTCTGGCTAGCAAAACTCTCATCGACGAACGATTTTTACTTTCCTGATTTTTTTTTTCAAATAATGAAATAAATAAAAATGTCACTACTGTGTTTATTTGCGTTTTTTTCCCATAAGAACACTCATCAATAAAGAACTTCAACATTTCTAATTTTGTTTACCAATTAAGGAGATCAACAAATTTCACCACCATGTTTATCTACCCTTTTTTCTTCTTTAAATATATTTCGATTAAAATGTAACTATCACTCATAAAAAAGGATGCAAAGTAGAGCTTTGCATATTGCTTCCTCATGATCTTTGAATCTTTACAAAGCTACCCCAATGAAGAAGCGACTTTATCTATTTTGGCTTCCTCATAGAGGAAGCTTTGTAAAAACAAAAAGTTTCTCTTTAGACCATTTTGAGTGTCCCGGCATAAAAATCTCAAAAAAAGAAAATAATTCCAGAAAAATCAAAGCTTCCTCTATGAGGAAGCAAAAGAGATTAAAGAATTTGAAGACTGTGCTCACCTGAACTCCATTTTTCTTTAATTTTATTCAAATTGAAATATAACAGTTACTACTAGAGAAATGGTGCAATTAACGGTACGCACAACATCATTTGATAAATATTCCTAGTGATTCCCTCCCTCTGCATGTTCTCCATGTTCTTCATGATGTTCATGACTGTACGTAATACCTAGAGCTTTTTCAGCTGCTATCGTAATCAAAAATGCTGCAAGACCGGTTTTCCATCCCCTGAAGATTGTCTTGCCCCATCGTTGTCTCATGGTTCCATACTTGGGATGATAACGCCAAACGTGATTTCGTAGCCATGGGTCTTTCAGGCCTTCCTTTCCAAGTTTCTCCTGAAGTTTCATCAATTCTGGAGCATCCTCCAATTTGTAACTTTCTGCTTTTGGTATTTTCATCGTGTGGTGCTCTTCGCCGTGCCCCATGATTGTGCTAAAAATTAAATAAAAAAGAAAAAAATGTTAATACCCAAACTGTTAACAATCTAAAGTCAATTAAAATAACCTTAAAAAAACGATTCAATGAAAATAATCTGAATGTCTTAAAATAGGAAAGAAATTTGTGTCAATTGTGTTAAAATTATTTAAATAATAATGTTAATATATTATTCATTCGTTTTCAACATGATTCCTATCAGGCGCATTGACAAATTTTTGTATTTTGTATATATTAAAAAATTTAATTAGAAAAGAAATATCTATCAGATTAATTATATAAGGTCCGTATTTTTCGATTCACCAATGTAAAAAAAATGTGTAAAAGGAGAAATCCGTCAAATAAATAATAATAATAATAATAATAAAGAACTTAAGATATCTGTCAACAATCTAAAATCAACTTAAATAACCTCAAAAAATGCCCAATGAAAAGTAATCTATTAACTATATTTGCACCAAAAAAAGTTTCTCGGTATCTGGAATCTGCGCTTTAAGTACCCCAAAATCCTTGCAGATATCTCTCAAATGTTGTTAGTGAAAAACATTGATTATATAATTTTTAACCTCAAGTATACAAGTTGATGTCTGGACGTTTGGAGCAGGGGATGTCGTGAAAATGATCGCCGACGGTAATTCAGGCCGATCGATTAGTAAATTTGTGTCTTGTGTGACTGTGTGGAAGAAGAGAAGAAATAAGGGAGTGAGTAGAAAATTGAGAAACTTCTTGGTGGTAAAGTGTACCGATAACTGACCATCTAAACTTTACATTCAACACGAATGTAACTCAAGCAATAATGCAGCATTAAATGGCTCGATTATTGTGAATTATCGTAAAGTTTGATCTATTTACTAACTAAATATTATCGTTTCCATTAATTTCTTTGCAATAAATTGACAATAAGAAGTAGTTCATGGATCTATTCATTGACCAAGCAACGATGCTTCGCCATTGGTTGTTCATTGAATTTGTGGAACAAGCCGAAAGCTTTGATTGGCCAAAGAACAGAGGTCACATATTGGCTCTCGGTCAGTAATGGAGTCGTTGTTCGTATTTTGAAAGATCCAATTGGTGACTATATAAGAGAAACCTCTCACTTTAATCATGCAAAATTGTAGGATTAAAGAAGGATATACAAGTGCACCTTTTAGTGACCAGGCTTCTCATTGGCTGCTGAACGGCGGTGGAAGAAATGAAGCGTGTTAAAAATATATCCATCGGGCATTCTAGGTCAAATCGACGGGATACCCTTGGATTTTTTCATATATACTTTTTTATATTTCAGTATATGGCACGAATTTAAAAAAAAACCTTCGTAATTGATTTTTAAACAAATTTGATAGTAATAAATTCTTTGTTGGAATTTTTTTTTAATTGCCATTAAACTTAAAAGAAAAAAGCCGTTATTAATAAGAGCACGTGAGTTTATATATACGCACACTATATCTGTATATTATTTCGTTAATTTATAATAGGACAATAAAATATTCCGTATTTTTATTTATCGGCAAACCCAATTCTTCCACTGTAATCAATAAAAGGAAAAAAAAAAAAAAAAAACAAAAGTCACGATGCCGTCGATTCGACGTAGAGTGGCCCATATATCTATAAACTGGTCACTAATATGGCCACGGTCACAGATTGGTACGTTCTTGCGTTAGTTGATCGCCGCGGTGCGCCGCCGTCTCTACCTCTCATGTGCTGCTCAAGCTCAAAAAAGGCATACATAGCTTATATAGACTCGGTTGTCTTGCGGCGACTCGCAGTGGACGAAGGTCGAGTCTACACCCGAGGATTTTGAGGACCCACGGTGCTTCACTCTTCACTTTTCACCAATGAATGCCTCGTATGTTCGTAAAAAAGAGTTGCGGGAGGCGCGCGAGGCCGTTTGGTGAATGCATGAAAGCCCGAAAGCCTGGAAAGGTGTGTTGTATCCGGTAGTGAAGCAAAAGCGGCAAGCAGCAGCAGCACCACCGCCACCACTACCACCAGCAGTACAGCAGCGGTGGATTGCACCTGATCATCAGCGAGACAATTCGTCATCGTGTCCCGTTTGAGCCTCCGTGGCCCGTTTTATACAAGTGAGCTTTGCGTTTTTCTGTCTGTGAACGCGATGTGATGGGGTCCTCCTCCGTCGTCCACTTTACGATACTGAAAAGCAAACACTCGCAATACCATAAATTGAATTTCGTAAACGCAGTTGGAAATATTAAGGTTGAAGAAATAATATCGGAGTGCTGCGCATCGTTGCAACGAGAAGGAAGCAGCAGCAGCAGCAGCTGAGACAGCGAATATCGCGAAGACGACGAAACCGGAGCAAGAATGGCTACGAGTGGAGAAACATCGGCGAACGAACTTCGCGCAGAGATCGAGAGGCTTGCACAAGAATTGGATCTTGCCTCGACCGAAAAAGTACAATCCGCACAATACGGACTCGCCCTTCTCGAGGAAAAATCCGCCCTTGAACAACGTTGCAATGATCTCGAGGGATTGTATGAAAATGCGAGGCACGAGCTCGAGATCACTCAGGAGGTTAGTCGACGTCGTTTCTACTACATTGTCAAGTTATTCTCAGTCGTCAAGTTAAAAATACACTTGTTAAGTTAAAAGTATTGTCACTTCTCAAGTTAGAAATACATTTTATTACACACTTTATTATCATGTTAGAAACTTTTTTATTTGTCAATTTACAATCTTATTTATTCATTTACTAATTTCGTTACTTGTCAATAGTGTTGAGAATTTGCCAGTAAATTATATTATTTATCATTTGATCAAAAAAAAAAATTACCTGTAATTTCGGTAAACACAGTTCTACCAAAACACAAAAACCAAATTTAAAAAAATACAAATCATTTACTTAATGCACTGATTGTATTAACTGGTCACCCACTTTTTTTTTTAGATGTTCCATAATAATAGTATAATTACCATATTCAAAGAATTCATCTTTGATACACAATAATTAGTAAAAATTCAAGAAAATATTTACCTCATGAATGCCAGTTACTTACCCAGTAGTTAGTATTTTCCACTAGGAACTGTTATTTAATAGGGCGACTTTTACCAAAGTAGAAAAATGTGTGGTACTCTAACTTCTATGCTAAGTTAACTGTGAAAAGTTTACATCTCATAATCAATCAGTCAAATTTTGATGTGAAAAAGAAACTTCTCGCTCTAAAAATCTTTTTTAAACTAGTCAAAAGGATTAAATTAGAGAACATTGTTTTGCTTTCAGATATATATTTTTATCAAATATAGATTTTGACACCACTGCTCAATTCTTTAAAATCTGCCTGAATGTTGTTAAAAACTACTTGGTGATTATCACAGCTAAATTAAGGTTTCCACTCATTTTTTAAAAAGCGATCCGAATATTTGATTAAAATAATGAAGGTTATTTAAGATGCAATATAAAGTAGCCATTTTCCTCCATTCTTTTTTCAGAGTCCTTGTTCAAGCATTAAATAAGCAATAGCTAAGTTTTTAAAAATTATATGTCAGACAAATTTATTGTAAATATATATTTTTTTCAGGCACTAGCAAAATTCCAAACAACTACCAAACTGACAACCAAGAGTGGAATCGAGCAGGAAGAGAGTTTGCTATCAGAGAGCGCGGCTAGAGAGACTTATTTGCAGGCACAAATAGTAGACCTAGAGAATGAAACAAAGCAGGTAAGTCAAATCAACATTCTTGTTGATTGTCAGCAGATTAGTTAATTCAAGAAAAACGCTTAACGTATTAACAGTTGCGTCACGAATTGGAACGTGTGCAAGCTGAGCGAGATCATGCACTGCAAGACCGCGAGGATGTCGGCAAGGATCATCAACAGGCAGAATCTGAACGCAAAAGTCTCAGAACGGAATTGCGCGAGTGTCGATTCCGGGAGTCGAGATTACTGCAGGATTACTCGGAATTGGAAGACGAAAATATCTCGTTGCAGAAACAAGTATCGGGATTAAGATCGAGTCAGGTTGAATTTGAAGGCGCAAAACACGAGATTCGAAGATTGACCGAGGAAGTCGAGCTTTTAAATAGTCAAGTTGAAGAACTAACGAATCTTAAGAAGATTGCCGAAAAACAGATGGAAGAGGCACTTGAATCGTTGCAAGCCGAGAGAGAAGCAAAATACGCACTGAAAAAGGAACTCGACCAGCGTATGAACAGCGAATCGATTTACAATCTCAGTAACTTGGCGCTTTCGATACGCGGAATAACCGACGATCAGACGATCTGCAGTGATGGCGAGGATGATTCGCCGGCGTTGCGGAGAATCGAAGCCGATCTCAAAACTCAAGAGCCTGGAACTTCATCCGCGAGCAAACAAGTCGATCTCTTCTCGGAGATTCATCTCAACGAGCTGAAAAAACTTGAAAAACAGCTCGAACTCGCTGAATCTGAGAAATCTCTGCTGACGTTAAACCTCCGAGAGTCACAGCACGCTGTAGAGAAGAGCCAGGGTGAATTACAGTCGTTTGTTGCCCGAATTGTTCAGCTTGCCGCTCATGTTGACTCCCTTCATCATCTTCACTCGAAGCTACCGGAAAAGCAGACAGAAGAAACAGCTTTGGACAAACTTTCCCAGGTTTGTTATCGATAGATTTTTTTTAGATTTTCCAATCGATGCCGAAAATTGTTGATTTCCAGCAGAGTTCTGTTTTTCGTTGAAATCGGTGCAACTTAAATATCTTGTTACTAACGCAACCGATGATTGTTGCTAGATAATTATTATTTAATAAATAATTATTATTATTACTATTATTTATTTTAAAAATAACTAACGGTAACTATTTATTTAAAAAACTCTGATTCTAAGCGTTTCGTCAATTTGTCGACTTTTTTTTTAATACATTTTATAGGCCGTCGGTCAGTATCACCAATGGAGCACCTTGTCGGCACACCAAATCGAACAACTTCAGAATGATTTGGCCGAGTTGGAGCAGGGTTTGACAGTCTCCGACACGACCCAACAGCTGAGAACAGAACTTACCAACATCAGAAACAAGGTATCGTTGTTTTTCTATTATTCGACAATATTTTGCGAGCTCTTCTACGTTTGAAGAGCGATGGAATCGCGGCATTTATTATGTTTTTTACCAACGCGGACATCGAGCCAAGATGAAATAGTAATTTAATCTGTTTATTCATATTAATTCGCATTGAAAATTATAATTTGGGAAATTCTTAAGGAACGTTTCACACTAGTTATTTCATTGTTAATTTTTTCAAAGTATTTCTACTTTTTTTGTGGTATGACTGCCGAAAACGTGTATTTTTGTTCAATTGTTTTATAACACTAAACGGTAGTGGAGGACCAATCATAATTAGTGACAGCTTGATTTGCTTATTCGAAGATACTTTGTCGATGCAGCACCTAGATTTTTCATATTATTAGGGATTTAAAGGTTGGAACCATTTGATTGCAAGACGCTATAGGTAAAGAAACGGTTACAACTTTTAAACGATTTGTAAGATAACTTAAAAAAATATATTTCGTATATTTTCGTGCCCGACTAGGTACACGGAAAGAGATTCAGCATTGAAAAGAAAAATAAAGACAATGCATTTAAAAGTGTATAAAAAATGGAAGGTGTTTAAAATGAAGAAAAAAATAACTAAAAAAATACAGATGAAATTTCATTGGTGATTATACAAAAGTCAAACGAAGAAACCACTGAAAAATGACTTTTTGAGTGTTAATAAACCTATCGATGTAAAAATTAATATCTTTTAAAAGTGTGTTTAGACCACTTGTATTCGTAAAAAAATATATTGGACATTCATAATTGAACGGATGTCGAGGAAGCAATAAATTCATATTAATATGAAAAAATGTATACTAGTCTAATATTTCATAGATTCTCAAAATGTTTTCACTGAAAACCCTCCAAAACATTTTATGATTCATGAAAATCGATTTTTCTTTCAATACATGACTGTAAATGTATTTATATATAAATAACAGACGATGCGGCATATGCCACCTTTTAGAACGTTCAATCAAATCATCAAAGATAATAGAAAAGGAAAAAGAAAAAGGTTAGCATTCATTTGGCTATTGTGAAGCACTTAGAAACTCCTTAAAAATCCTCGATGCTGTTCACCACTGATCGGCAATAATGCGGATTTAAAATTGTTGAAAGGAAATTGTGGCATTTCAGATCCCAGTGTCGGAGAAGAGCCTACGGGAAAAGGTTGGAGTGTGTGGCCCCGTTTTACGTTTTTACGTATTTACCTCATACACTTTTTTTATCATAGAGAAATAATTATTTATTTGCGTTTTATTTTGCCTCTCTAATGTTATGTAAAAAAAATATGTTGGCTTTCACCGATGTCCTAACAGCGTCTACTAGGTGCCGCTTCCATCTACTATTACTCTCTTGTCTCTTTTCTAGCTTGACGCAACCATAAACCGTAAACAATTGAATTTAGCGATACGAGGATTAATCACGAGACATTCTTCGTATCGATAATTGGTTGAAATAAAAAATAAAAATCACACGCCTCCGATGATCGACAAATATCGGTCGCCTAAAAAAAAAAAAAAATTGTTAAACAACAAAAAATGTACGATCTTATTACGAATGTGCACGGTTCGTAGTCGCTGTGCTTTTACGATAGAATGCGCTTTACGAACGCAGCGGGGGAACGATCCAATGACCCATCTACCACACTGACCCAATCGTCAACCGTCCGTAATTAACTCGTATGGCATGAATCTCGAAACCCTATGGGACCGCTGCACGAAGGTCTGAAGGCGAATAACTAAAATGAAAGAAATTTCAAAGCTGGATGGCAGGTCAACCGAGAATGGAGATGTTAAAAATAATGATTAATAAATATTAATCCGGCTCTACGACTACTGTCAAGCGTCTTTTCCGGATTGAATCCGTGCTATCGAGAGCATGTCAACTTGGCATATTTCGTCTCGGAATGTTTGTCCGAATTGCGCATTTATTAGGGCAGTTAAAAAACAGACGCTTTGCTTTTTCGTTGTGCTATAGACATTTTTTTTCCGTTCAAATAAAAAATAGTGAATATCAAATTATTCACAGAATAATTACATCCAGGTTCAGGCAAAGTAGTCGTTATAATTTTTGTTGCTACTGTCGTGGGGATGTAATTAAGAAAATAAAGTCAAATGTGGCAGGAAAGGTTAAATGTAATGTTATTAAATACAAAAAATCACTATTACGATTTCATCTTAATTCAATACTAACGAACATGAAACGTGTTCATTTTAAGTATCATAATTAAAAAAAATAATAAATCATAAATAAAATAAATAAAATCCAGTAAAAAATAAAATAAAAATATCAAATATGACGAAAACAGCACACTTCCCAAATTTAGATCAAAGATAGAAGATTTAAAATACAGGAGCAGTGTTAGGAATTTTTTAAAAACGTCGGCGAATTTCAACCTATTTTTCATAAAAAGGATAAAAAATTTGTGATCAGTTTAACAAAAAAAAAATGAAGTGTTATTTTTAACCGCCCTAGCATATATATAAGCGTATATCGTGCCATCGAATGTCTCAAAACTTTTTCATCTCACGCAAAAATCCCTGCAACAATTTAATCAAGTGATCAGGGTTATGCGAAAAGTATCCGTTGTAAATGTTGTGATTGAAATATTTACAGTTACTGGACACCGAGCACAAAAATACTCAGCTCGAGTCGGACATCGAGATACTATCGAAACTAGCCTCGGAAGCCGGTGGTTCTCTCGACTCGGCGCAGAACGATTTGCAAAATATCTCGGACGAGTTGGCGCAACTTTATCATCACGTGTGCACGGTGAACGGTGAAACACCGTCCAGAGTTGTTCTCGATCATGAGAAAATTGTTCCGGAGAAGGAGGAGGAGAACAGCGGCAAGATCGAGTGGTTCAGGACACTTTCGAAGACTGATTTGCCGATCAAGGATCTCGAGGGTCTCAGCAAGGCCAAAGAGATTAGTAAACACATCGAGACGGCGATGGATCAAATTAAACATTTGAGAAACGCGGTTGAACATACCATCGATCTGTCGAAGCTCAAAGCAACTCAGGGAGCCGTGGCTAACGACTGCGAGTGTGAGTTATCTCTTCATTTATTGATGAAAATATTGCTCCGATAATCTGTACATTTTTTTTAAGGATCTTGAAAATTTCACTGATTCCTCAGTGATTTCATAATTTTCATAGAAAATCAAAGGTTTCTTTAATTCGACGAAATTTTAACTTCTGAAAATATGTTATTTTATCAGCTGATTAATCTTAAACAGAGTTGTAATTATTCCATTACGTTGAAACTCTATTTGTGTATTATTAAAATAAATAATATTAATTATTTTTTTTATATAAAGTCGATAAATTTTACTACAAATCTCGGTAATTTTTCTGACACTTGGCGTTTTTGTCCTTTTCAGACAAAGTCAATATTTTAGTACTTTCGATTAAAAAAAAAATGTTTGTTAAATTCCCAAGATTTTCTTTCCGTTTTTGTTGGAAAAAAAGAGTACAGAAAGGCAAAGATTTATTTTTTGTTCAATCTGCGAAGATTTTGGAAACGATCCTGTTATAGTTTAATAGAAACATTTTCAGAGAAATATAATCACCGGGGTTGTTATATTTGTCGTGTCTGCATTGTCTGCAAATAGCTGTATAATGTTTAAATATATACTTTATGTTTGTTCATACGTAATTGTTATATGTATTTGCAGCCTCGGGAAGCGAGAACAAAGCAGACGAGACGGATCTGCAGGAGCAGGTAATCAAGCTAAAGGCTTTGTTATCAGCGAAACGCGAGCAAGTGGCAACTCTAAGATCGGTACTCAAATCAAACAAGAATACCGCTGAGGTGGCTCTCACGAATTTGAAGAGCAAATACGCCAGTGAAAAGAGCATAATCAGCGAGACTATCTCTAAATTGAGAAATGAACTCAGGAGATTGAAGGAAAATGCCGCTACCTTCTCGAGTGAGTACATGTTTGAAATATTAGTGATTAGTCGCGAAACAATTTTTATTTTTCGCTCGACCTCTCGAGTAATATATCGATAATTTTGTTCGTTCCTTTCTTTCTCTTCTTCTACTAATCGCTCAATCATTAACCGCACCAATATCAATAATCTGCTGTGTCTTTTATCCTGATCTTCTGCAGTATTAATGTATATCGCTATGATAATGTCGAGCACATTTACAATCGATATTGCAGTCGCTCTTGGCGTCTGTAGGCGCACTTGTTGTTGACCATTAATATTCTTATATATAACAAAAAGCTCGTACTAACAATTTTCTCGATTACCAGTGCGAGATTTTGTGCTACAGCTTAAACCGTTATTGTTCATAATCAATATTTTTGGTATCTTCAATATCACTAATATTTTTCAAAGATTCGTATAATATCGGAAACTAATAAAAATTCCCATAGAATTTAACTTTCCTAGCTGTGAAAGTGTAGTCATGTATATCCTTAATCGTTATGTATCGAACCCGCTTTTTCTCAGGGAATGTTTGAAGATCTAACGGATCCAAATACGTATGTCCTACCTTACTATAGAGATAATGTAAAATATAATCCTTTTTTGTCAATCTAAAGTCATTAATTACTCGGTAAAATTATTGTCGATCTGGGAATGTGACCTTGTTTCTTAATTGTGACACTGGCATTTCTGCGACTGTGTCTAAAATGTTCTACGGATCCAATAACGCGGTTCTTAGTGTACAACTACTTTTCTTCGTTTCTCTTATCATTCATTCTTTCCTTCACTAATCTCTTTGATAATCTCTTTGTCTCCTTTGCTCTCTCTCTCTCTCTCTCTCTTTCTCTCTCGTGTTATTACCATCTAACAATGCAATTCTCAGGTTTACGCGCCATGTTCGCCGCTCGCTGCGAGGAGTATGTGACGCAGGTAGACGAGCTGCAGCGTCAGCTTGCCGTTGCAGAGGACGACAGAAAGACCTTAAATCATCTTCTCCGTTTGGCTGTACAACAAAAACTTGGCCTGACGATGAAGCTCGAGGAATTGGAGGTCGATCGAGAGTTAAGAAACACAAGACGACACGCGTCCGGTGGCAATGGACGTGGTAGTAGAGCACGTATGCCCCAACAGACTAACCGTCCTCACATGGGACGAGATTTCTTCTAGAAAATGGTCAAGATGTGGAGCAAGGTTTTTTGAGGCGTTTCATAAACGAGAATAAGCCTTAACATCTCGAAAAATCTTTTATGTTGAGATCTTTATTTCGATTGAGTCGACTTTTGACTCAGCGACTTCAATTGGAATGCGTTTTCAATTGAATCGATCAAATCCGTCGCTGTCAAAGATATTTCTTACAAATCCTGCTTTCCCTTTTTTTCAATTTTACCAAAGTTGATTATGAAATATCGAATTATTTCGAGATGTCGGCTTCTCATTTTGTGCAAAATCCTCGGCTCCATGTCTCCTCTGTTTTCGGAGAAGAAATCTCGGACGTTTGTTATAAAAAAAAATGGATTGTTTGAGAAGATAGAAATGGGCCGTTAGAGAGAAATCAAGTGTTTCGTATATATTTATATATATATATATATATATATATATATATGTATATATTTATATATATACATAAATATGTTTCGTATTTATCGGCGACGATGAACGACGAACTCTTGGCCAGGGTGAAGCTCAATTCCGTGGAAATGAATATGACATTGGATTTGGCTTCGCTCAATGTTTTGTCGCGGTTTTTTGTCCAGTCTACCAAGAGTTTGAGAGACACACGAAATTTATAATCGTAGACGAAAAATATAATTTTTTCGTTATTTTATGCGTAGGGACAATATTTAATATCATATACGAAAGAAAAGTGTAGGGCGTAAAATCAATGTAGGAAAAGAAAGGAATGCGAGGAGCGTACGATGACGAACGTTGATGAAAATTGGAAAAAAAACGTGATAGAAGTAGAAAGGATCGAGCGACTAGCACGCGACTCGATTCAGGCTCGTCCATTATGTAGAATTTTAGAACTTTTATATACTAAAGCAAATCTTCATAGAATTTTCGTCCACCAAACCTTATCGATTGTCAAGTCGAGTATATATTACGACAAATCGTTTTTTGTGGCTCCTTGATTTTATTATTATATCTAAGAATTTTTTTAAAAGTTGTTTGGTGAAACGAAATTATAATAGGCAACACTTAAAAATCCAATAACACCACGCTGTGTTAAATTATGTGTTTTTCTTTTTTTCTTGACGTTTCATTACGTTAAGTTTTTAGAATACTTGGACGACGATACAGAGTTTCTTGACTGTAATCAAAGGATTCGGCCTAACTCTGGGCCTTAATGAAAAATTAACGCGGCAGCTGTTTCAATATGTATTATCACGATTCAAACAGTTTATTATTGACGTTTAGTATTATTACGGTTTTAATTTTAGATTAGGTGAAATTTTTATCATTTCGATCGGCATTTTTTACTTCTTTTTTTTTTTTTGCTTTCCGATAAAAATAAGGTGGTCACTCTATCTGAAAATCTGAAAAATTCGGGAAAGGGAATTACGACAGTTGGGCAAAAGTTAGAATTTTTTTTTTAATCAAGGAAAGTTCCAAGTTGCGAGTTTTTTCCAAACCCTATCGCATCTCCGAGTTAACTAGAAAAGGATACAATTTTGGGACTCGCAAAGACGCAAATTTATTCACTCATTCGACCTGTGACATAATGGAAAATGTAACTTTTTAAATGTTATTTTGATTGTTAACAAATTAAAATCCCTTTTTAGATATCATAATAAAGTTACGTTTTATCTAGTGTCCAAGTTCTAATGTGTAAATAAGCACCTTAAAAAACATATAAAAAATATTGCCAGTTGATGGCGTGGCCACCTCGAATAAAGTGCCCGTCACCGTTAAACATATGTTGTGTTCTTTTGACATTCAAATATAAAGTCGAACGAATAATCGTCGTTAAAACTGAAAAAAGCAGCTTAGTTATTGCTACGGTAACGTCCATTTTCAATGGCCTTACGGGACAAACTCGAGCAGGGCTCGAATATTAGAGAAACGTTAAAGACTTCATGATAAATTTTATAGAGTGTGCGCATCGACAAGTTTTCCGTTTCACTCATTGTCAATGCCTCCCCCATTTCTCGCTGTCCGGAATGGCGCGCGAAAGCGCGTCTCGTGGGAGCAAAAATTAACGTGCAAAAATATTTGATGATGGCATCGATTGTCAACGTGTCGTGCATATTTATTGTGAAAAACAAATCAAGTCAGTTAATCGTGTTCGCGTGTGGTCATCGAAAAGAAAAGAAAAAACCGTGTCGTTGTCGCAATTCGCTTGGAAATCAAGTTTGTTATTCTCATTATTAATATCAACGCTGAATTGTATATTAAAATTATTTACATAATTGTATATTAATTGATCAGTGCGGTTGTCACGATAGTGCGTGTGCCTCGAGGAGAGGTGAGAGAGGATAATGAAATTCACTGATCGTTCTATTGATTGATCAGCAGACGCGTCTCTATTATTATATTTACACAATTACGATTATTATAATCTGCCCATGTCTATCGACGAGGTGATATAAGAGTAATTATTTTTCATATTTTTATCGTGATATTTTAATTTGTTGTTGCGACCTATCATAAATGTGTAATTTTTTCACCTTGGTAGCTATTGAAAAAAGAAAAAACATGCGAATAAAGAATGTTGATGACCTTTTTTTCTCGTTACGTTTTATAATTTTATCGTTGACTCTCGTGTTACAGTTACTGTTTTGTGTGCTGTCTTTTCATTTTTTTTTTTTTTTTTTTTTTTAGTATCACCACGTGATGGACACGGGCGAATTTACTTTTTATATCCAAGAACCGAGCCAGTTTCAGACCACCGTCCCTTCCCTTCCTCTCACATCACCATCGCCGAGAGCGTGACGCTAATGTAATTTTGCACTTTCGTTGTTTCTTTGCCAAAATGAAAGGTAACAAAAAAAAAATATATATATATATATATGTATCAAGCCAACGAGCTGCGCTGAAAATAAGTTTCTGTCGACTTTTCAAAACCTCGTATTTTTGCCGTCCGCGATCGCGTTTTGTCATGATCAGAGTAAATCGAAAATCGACGTTCTACCGATATAACGCGATTCGCTCCTCTGGATGCCTCTATATTAATGTCCAATTTAATTACCGAGACGACCCATGAGTTTTGCAATTTTTAACTCTTGTCAGCACGCGTTACGTCCTTATTGCTAATTATTTTTGCTTTGTCAAACACGCAGAACATTTGCTTCGAAGATATTTGAGTTCAAATGAAAGAGACATCAAGCGAGGAGCAAATACTGACGAATTATAATAACCGATCTGCCTTGTAAATTCGCTTATAAAATCTACTCTGTTATCTTACTGCCTTGTACGAGCAAAAAAAAAGTTTAGAATGTAAAAGCACAATACTTTTTTAATACTGACAAAAATCAAGCATTTTTTTAATCTTCCGTGCCTCTGAAATTTTGTTGTCACTATTTAAAAAACCGTATCTGTCGAATGAAACATATATAGAAGTCGCTCAAAGTCATTGCAATTTTTGTTTCATGACAAAATTACTGTTTTTTTTTTGTTTAAATTAAGTGTCAAGGTATAAAATGCAAGTAACATTTTGATGCAAAAAAAGTCATTTTGTACGAAATAAAAATTTAAGCAACCTCTAAATATTCTTAGTTTGGTAATTATGGTCGCAGTTACGTTTTTTGAAACTAAATAGCAGCAACATATGACAGACGGAAAATGTAATTTAAAAAATGTTATTTTTGCGCCTTAATAAATGCCGAATAATATTAGTTTTCTTCACGGTCGGGAAAAATATCGCGCGTGCTATAGAGAATGTTAAAAAAAAAAAAGAAAAAAACGAGACCACTTAAGCGTGCTGGTCGTCAGCTCAAGGCTTCTTGAAAAGCTCCAATTGCGTCCCTAAGGCGTACACGTCTCTCTTTGCCGGTGGTGTGTGTGTTTGGTTTAGATAACGATAATAAAGAAAGAAAAAGAAAATAAAAATAAATTAACGATTATTTACTCAATTATTTATGTACATATATGTATAAAGTAAGTGAGCGAAACATAGAATTTTACAGTGGAATCTCACATATGCAAATCACGAAATAATTTCCACATAAAAGAGTTACAGTATTAACATCACATTCATCTGTAATCCAGCGATTCGTATATATTGGATTCCTTCCTCAAATTCCACGTTTCGTCCTGTTCCATATTTGCCTCACTTACTGTATATTTATATAAACGCATATATAAATATATATATATATAAATATAGTATAGTAGTAAGCAAAGTATTGAATTACAATTGATTGTAACGGAACTGGATGAATTTTAAATAGAAATAATCGTTGTGCCGGGAATGTGTTTGTAACTCCGTGATGACAATGGTTGAATGTTAAATGCACTCTACAGGATCCATGTTCATCGGTAGTAATGTCGCAAAAGTAAGCAGGTTTTATTTAGTTGATTATTTAGTTTGAAATTTTATCGAAATTATGTGTTAAAAAGAGGATTTAAAAAAAAGCTACTTTAAAATTCAGATAAATTGTCCTGGAGCCATGAACTAATATCCATTGTTGTCCACGCGCATGGATCCGAATTGTATATACTGTAAATGCACATGAGCGTTGTAACATTACGAATTATCCTATAGTACCAAATTGTATTTTAATCGAAAACATTTCTCTACTCTAGACATGTAGTTACACGGTGAAACGTGTATCGCATAAACAGATATATATATATATATATATACATACATACATACATACATACATATAGTATAGCCGATAAAATTTGTAAACTAACGAGGTTTGACACTGACTAATTAGAACCGGATTAATTAATCAAATTGCGTACCGCATAATTTCGATATGAGATCCAAGTTAAGCGCCCGAGGGTTATGACTGTAGTGTGACTCGTGTTTCGAGTTGTTGGCAACTAGTTTTACAGGAGCCTCCTAACAATGTTCCGATAGTTATTACGACATTCTCGATTTTCTTTCATCATCGATTAAAGATGCTATATACTGTAGTACCTATATTTCATTACTAATAGTTGCAGCAATTCTTTTTGTAACATAAACAAACGATAATATAACCATTTGTAACAGCAATTACGACAAAATTAGTGTGTTTTATTGGTTGAATTCTCGTCATTCATTCTTTTCTTTGATGTCTGTTTTCTTTTTTTTTTTTTCGATGAGGACCTAAGTGCTGACAGATGATGAATTTCAGCTCGATTATTAAAGCGGTTCTTGAGACATCAAGGTTTGATTTTTGCATGCTGGCCACACACACACACACACACACACACACACACACACACGCATCCGTCCGTACATTTTTTATAAAGCACTTTTCTCGACGATTTGGACCATTCTGAGTATCCTGACATGAAAATCTCCGAAAATTTTTTTTTCACTAAAACAAAGCTTCCTCTGTGACGAAGTAAAATGACAGATTATTCAATTAAATTAAATTCAAATAATTTGTACAGATGTTAACAGAAAATGTTCTTTCCGATAATATCAGTATTATAAAAAAATGTGGACATTTATCTCGGTGTAGTTTGAAGCTTGAAATACTATTCCAATGTAGTATAAAATGAATCAAGATAATAAAAAAGATGTTTAGTGGCGAAAGAATGAAAGAAATCGAGTGCTTATTTGCGTGGGAAAATATGCGCGATGAAAATCGCTCGATACTCTCGCCCACCTTTGAAAGTCCCGCAAGACAAGCGAGATTATTATCAGCACACGTAATAATAATAACCAAGGGAAGAATCGGTGACGCTCGAGAGCCGGAGGAATTCGCGAGTTTTGGATTTTTGCCAATGCTGACCGAAAAGCCCTCTCGCTAGCACGCGGTCGCGCAATTTGCCCGCGTGTCCACCTTCCTTCTCGAATATACTTTACATAATTACATATAGATTTATATCTATCCATATACACGAGATTTAACGCGTACACAAGTTTACCAGCGTAAGCAAATGTATCTCGTTTACTATATTAACCTTATGTTATATACTCTACAGTTAGTAAGACTTCACCATTCATACCCAGACATGGATATATAAGGCATACTCTGTAAATTTTCCAGCCACTTTCTTTCTGAACTTCTCCGATTCTTCTTGTAATTAGTTAGTTGATATATTAATTACTACTCAATAGTACTTCCTTTGAATTTTCGTCGTATTTTTTCAATAACATTTTTTGTATTTAATTTAGTTTTTTTTTTCAAGTTATACCTTGGAAGGGAAAAATTGACACATTAAAAATACAAGGTAAGAAATTTATTAAACTAAATAAAATTGATTTTTTCAACAAGATGGTAATATCAATAATTTTAAGCACCCGATGAGACACTTTTGGTTATATTTCAAACTTCATAGAACTTACAAGTGTGTGTCTAAAATTTACAGACAAATTGGGAGTGTGGTTTTCGACCTTTTTTCAACATACATAAATATTCGAGCTCCACACTGCCGATTATTTTCCAGATCTTACACTAATTTGTCTAAATTTTGTGAAACTTTCAACGAATCTGAAGGTCTTCGAACCGAAAGAAAAACAATGTTGAGTAAAATAACCAAAACTGTTTTTGTTGCCAGATAGGGACTTTTGATTTCACTTTAAATTTTACAGAAGAAACTGGAATGCTTGTAGAACATATTTTATATTTTTTTGGTGAAAAATATATTAAATTTATCATTTTCATTATTTAAAAAAATAATAATAATAACATACATTTTTCACTCTCTATTTTTCATTTACGATTTTCTTTTCCAAAATATGAATAATACAAAAAACAACTCGTGTATTTTTGAGAAAACATAAAATACATAATTTTCAGAAATGACAGATTTAAAAATCTAACAAAATTGTCAATGAAGTAGTATTAAAATTTGGTAAATTATACGGAATATCAGAGAGGGCCAGAAAAAAGTGTCTACATTTACGGATACTTTCTCACATATATGCACAAATACGAATAGATATAAGTATAGTTTTATAAAATCGTGTTTTGCAAAGCGACTGAGCCGCCGTCACAGTGTTACTACCTGAAAAGTCCAATAAAGCAGCAGCAGCCAGACAGTGAAAGACTCTTGAAAGCCATTCGCGAATCAATTGTCGAAGGTGCACTTGTCTGAAGACTGAAAAGAGGATTGAGACTTGTGTTATAGATATATGATAGAAGGACCAGATATATATAGTCTCAGTTTCTTTGTTGAAAAGACGGCATCCGAGGATTACGCCATTTATTCTGCATTATAGCTGCGTCTTGGAATCTCAAGATGAAAAAAACACTCGAGACGAGCACTTTGACGCTGCACTCGAACAAGAGAGAACGCAATTCTACTATATGTGCGCAGTTATTGTATTCTCACAAGGGCCATAAAAAATATTTTATTTCTTCATTGAATTTCTCAACGTTATTTTTTTCATCACATTTACGCTGAGGTCAATGCTTAAAAAAAATATTACCACGATTTGCTTACCAAAAAGCTCTGGTTTTTGTTAAATTTGTGATGCATCACCGACAGGTATTCCGAAATTGACATATTCTTTATAAAACTAAAATTATAATGTTTTTTTTTTTCTCATGGAGGATTTTTCACGAAAACAAAGCTTCCTCTACGAAGCAGCAAAAATCGAACAGCTGTTCACGTACGCACGCAAAAAATTCGATCTTAAGTCTGATCTCAAGTTCAATCTTATGTTCGTTTCGGTTCGATCTTAATATCGAACTTATGACTGAACATTTGACCCTTACAGTGACAAATGAAAAAATATACAATTCTATATGAATTTGTATATTTTCCAGTAAAACAACATTACGTTTTAATGCCCGTGAACATTTTATAGTTATTTTAGTTAAGTTTATGAATAAAAAAAATGCAATATTGCAGGTTCCACTTGTGACGTAACTTAACAGTGTCCAAAGAATATTAACTTAAAAAGTCACTCGACGCTCTTTGGCGTCCCTCACTGTCGTGGATTTTCTATTTCTTCGCTTTTCCGTTTCTGTGTATGACGGGTGTCCCTTTTCCACGCTCACCGCGAAAAAGGGCTCTGGCCTCTGAGCGATTGGAATACCGAGCTAACCGAGGTCGTTCCCCGGGCAACCACCAAAGTCCATAGACCTTTGCAGTTTATAGGGCCAATGCGTGAGAAACCTTTTGCGTTTTCGAGCTCCCGTGTGTCTTGTATACAGTCTTTTGACATTGGCGAGAAGTCAGGAGACTCTCACAAAAAGCATAGCAAGCAAAACCAGTTGACATATAGGCTTAACTGTCCATTCAATCAACGGTTCAGCTATACGTCTTGTGAATTATCATTAAACGCGGTATTTCAAAACAATTGTGCAATGTTAAAGCTTTATCAAGTCTATTAGCTTAGATTATTTATCAAGCACAACTGATGCCGTTTATATTTTATAGAAACATTTTATCCGAAGACTTGATAAAATACCAATGACACTTGATTGTCACTTAATTTGCTGAATTAGGCATAAATTTGTCTAGTTATCTTATAGATAAAAACTAATGTCGCGAATCTTCAATAGCTGTTTGGAAGCATTTTTTTGATGTCACAGAAGAATCTGTAGCGTTGATTGATCGGCGGGTGTTCGTTTATGGGACTGTTTACCCTAGCGCACGCGACATACAGTTTCGGTGTTTTTTTTTTTTTTTTTTTTTTTTTTTTTTTTTTTTTTTCATCCATCTCTTTCGGTCTATCCTCACTTTCCATCTCTTTCTCAATCCGCACAACACGGCCGCACCGCTCTGCCACTTGTATCTCTTTTGCAAGCTCGTGTAGGATGCCGCTTCGTAGTTATAGCTATTTATAAGTTCGAGGGTCGTTGCTTAACCTTGCCCGACGTTAGACCGCGACGGATCACGACGGACGCCGGATCACCGGATGCCCGCGTATCTTTCGTGCTTCTCGCGATTATCTTTTCTCGCTTTGCACTCTGGCTCTTCGCGCTAACTAGAGATTATATGGGCTAACAATTTATAGAACATATCCTTAATGGAATCTTTTAAAAATAGAATATATTTTTGTTAGCTAACGTCGTGTCTGAGTATTCAAGTATTTTATATCAATCGATACAACACTATTGTCGACATACAGTAAACATTTTTATTGGCATTACAAAAAATATCAAGAATCGGTAATACAGTATTGATAATCGAAGATATCTTAATATTTATCGTACATCTTTTTACCCAAAGTATTTAGGAATATTGAACGGGCGATGGAGGGATATGAGAAATCCCTTTCCCGGATATGTACGAACGCCTATTGTAGCGTCCCTGAAGCTATAAAATGCATCCGTTCGTTCGCATACACGTATACATACAGTATGCAGTCTTCTACATAATGGAATAAGCTCCGTACATACATTGTTCACGGATAGATCGTAAATCCTTTTTGGGGGATGCAAATCTTTTGTACGCACAACATAACATTAATATTATTGAATTTTTATTATAGACATAACAATATATTATAAAAAATTGTAAATACTTATAGTATTACTATTTCCACAGTGTTTCATAACAAATTCGGTAAAATATTAATACCGGCAGCCTTATTTTTGAAAAAGAATTTTTTAAGCTATCGTTAAACTAAACGAATAGCACTTTTCAATCAGTTTGATGTTGTTATAGCGTATGACGTATTGGAAAAAAATGAAGATTTAGGTGAAAAATGTTTCATTGAAAAAAAAAAATTCGATAATTACCTTTTCATATATTATAAAATATGAGAAATAGCTCAAGGTTTTAAATATTTTAGCGTCTTTTTATTTTTCCAAAATAAGAAACCTCTCATTTCGTGAATTGCGGAAAGAAAAAAATGAGGGGAGATAAATATGTGGGTTTTCAGTAAAATATCCATGAATTTTCAGAATTTCTAAGTAAATTGAAAACTGAGATATTTTGAAAAAGAAAAGTTGTCAGGAAATTAATGTTATCAGACGTTTCCACTTGTACGTATAATTGCGGATCAACTAAATGTACAAGCGACGGGACTAAACGCTTTAGAAAGAGAATCAGCGGACATGCACCAGCGGCAAAGCTAACTATATAGCATAGTGTTGTTAGTGAGTCGAGATACGTTGCAGTGGGATGTCACCCAATATGACTGTCACACGAGTTCATGGGTTTACCTAGAATGTCAAGCTTCGGCGCTCGGCTTCAAAACAGTCGGGTTTCTCTGTGTCTTTCAAAGGATTAACACGTGTTGTCTTTCGCTAAAAACAATGTACCAATGATTCAATAACATCCTCCCACAAACATATCTTGTATATTCTCTACTTTTAATCTTTACATTTTCCTATTGGATTTAAATAATAACATATTTTCTTTGGAATTTTTAATAGTTACTATTCCAATCTCATGCGAAAATGTAAAAAGTAGAAATAGAATTGAAATTGCACTCTAAATGAAAAATATGTACGAGGAAAATTGAAAAAAAAAAAAAAAAAAAAACAAAAACAGAGAGTATTTTTTTATTTTGAGTACTTAATAAGCTAACAATCTTGTCGAAGTATATAATTGATAATCGATAATGTATATGCTTTATGACGAAACGCAGAGAATTCGCCAGTGGCAAACATAGAAAATACTAAAGGAATAATAGTAATAATAATAACAATAATAATGTTATGCGACTGTAAAAGAGAATATAGAAGGAGAGGAGTTGCCAGAAAAAGGGGATTCTAATTTTCTTGAAACTCTTGGTCGAAAGCCCAGAATATACCCAGCCAGCGGTGGACTATGTAATATAGGTTGTCGACTGCTTTAGGCACTTGAAGATATAAGTGACTAGACTACCGACTACAGTATAATTAATTAGAAGCCTCTGTATGTAGAAAATACTCTCTCGCATTATCACTAACGCCAAAAGCCTTCTACAATATATTCGTATTCCAAATTGCTTCCAAATTAGTTTCCATTTTTCACAAAGCTTTCTCTATGAGAAACCCGAGATTAATAAATAAACTTTGGCGTAGCGGTGAATCTGGGAAAAATAGAAACTATAATGACGAAGCAATGTTTTAATTCGCATCCTTTTTTAAATATTATTTTGACGAAAATGTAAAACCTCCCGATTAAAAAATATACATATATATTTTTTTCAGTAAATGGAGAAATAACATTTCCTTTCCCTTTATGTCATATTAAAAATTAGAGTAAATGAATGATTAATATCCCATAATATATTTATTATGATTTAAAAAAATAAAGATTATAATTACGCCATTCTGTGTTGCAAGGTCTAGTGAGCACTCTGAATGTTAATAGGTAAGCTAACATAAAAAGAAAATGAAAAATCCGACTGTCGCACATTGACAGTCTCTCGAATAAAACACAGATGCATGAGCTTTGGTGGGAAGCTCTGTGCTTACTTTAATTACCGTGAATGCATCCCGAGAGTAAGAGAAATGTAAAAAAGAAAGTAAACTCGGGAGAGGACAGTGGGATGGAGAATGAAAGAGAGACATATATAGAGCGAGAGCCGGAAACCTCGTAAATTGCTGGTCGCGTCACGAGGGAGCGCACGTCAGGAGTACTACATAAATCTTGTTGCCGGTGATGCTTGCGCGCGGGTAGCTCGTGTAAGCACAGAGAGCGCGGGAGCCACACGGTATAAAACTTATTTATTTTTCGTCACCGAATGCCGGGCATATTACTTGTGTTTGGCTGTTATAACGCGTGCGCACACGGTGCGTCCGTCATCCGCGCGTCCATTTTTCCACGCGAATATCCCTTCAATTCGTCGAATCGGTGCGAATTTATCAGTGAAAAACTTAACTTCGAATATTAGTTTCTCATTTCGGTTCCAACTTTGCTTTCACGCATTAACTTCAACATTTATTTTCTGCTTTAAGCACGAACTTTGCTTTCTAATTTTAGTTCTTATTTAGTATTTAGTTCAGTGCTCCATCTTAGTTCCTGGTTTAAACTTGAACTTTTGACAATGCTTCAAGTTCGAACTGCAAATACTGCTTTAAGTTTTAACCTAAGTTTGAAGTTAAGTAAGTTCAAATTGACTTCGGTTAAGTAAGTCTTCGCTTAAAAAGTAAACTAACTAATTTCAACTTACTGAACTTGAGTAGGATTGAGCTCGAACGATTGAACAATCTCAAGTTTGACCTTGAAACTTCATCTAGTTTGAACTAGAAAAGCTAAACTACCTAGTTTAATATAACTAAAGATAAAAAAAGTTTCAACCTAATAAACGCAAGTAAACGTTAAAACTCGAAAAAAAAAATAAACAAACTAATAACGATTTACTAAACTGAAAGACAGTTTGAACTTACTTTAATTCAAATTGACATTCCTTGTCTAAGGTTGAGATTAAGACTGAACTTAAGTTTTAAGTCTGCATGCTACAAATTCGAACTTTACAGTTACTGTATGCAGTACATTAATAACAAAGTAGGTGCACGAGTGCATCGTATATTATCTATAGCACATTAAGGTCTCGAAACTGCTTTTACATTTCAAGGGTTCTTCACCCAGTCACTCTGTAGCGTAATAAAATAATAACGAAGAACGGAAAAGTTTGGCAGACATCGCCGCGCCCACGGTGTGCTGCTCTAGTCAGTTCCGCATACACTTCCTCAGCAGCTCTTGCGTGGGCTGGAGACTGAAAAGTACACTCAACACACGCCAGATGCAGGCAAAATTGTAACATTCTCTACATCGCCGACTGGCATTCCATACATGTATTTCACAACTCTATTCGGTCAAATCATATATCGAGAGTTCTAATTGCACAAATTTTCAAAACTGTAATAAAACCTGGAATACGGCAATTTTTAAATATATAAAAAAACTGCAATTGAAAAATCAATGCCTAATGGACTGTTCCTTAACAATTCAAACTTGCGTTATTCCTAAGAAAAAAAACCGAAAACTTGAAAAATTACTTAAAACGAAAACTAAAAAGAAAGAGATTGGACAAATAAATATTGTTTTGTAATATTTTCTGTGACAAAGACATTTTTCAAATAAAATTTGTTAATACCCCGGACTGCAAAATTGTTGATGTATTAAAATAATTAAAATTCTGGTGATTTAAATTTTTCGCGAAATACAGCGAATGAAAGAAATATCACGCGAAATTCACCTCATAACCATTTGCCATAGTCGAAACATCGCCTCCTCTCATATTCTCGCCCTCAAAGATAATCATATCACTCGCATCTCTCACCTCACTCTCGTACATCAGCTCATAAAGTATCTGCTTCGTTTCGTTTCAACCTACAAGCGCGATCGTTCGGTATTGCAATATTCGACAGACAGCATTGAGCACAGTATCGTCTGATACAGGAAGCTGTGGGTAAAAACAAAAAAAGAATCTATATGCGCAAGCTTTTATTTTCAAACTCTGTTTCTTATTTTTGTCGGCGCCATTTTTTGCCAGAAAAAAAATCCGTCAAATCTATATCATCCTATTTGAAATATTACGTTGTATTTATAGAATTAAAAAATACAGTTGTAAATTGGAATAATCCATCGAATCTGCTCCCTAACTCTCTTGAAAATCTATATTCCCAATGGACCCCCGTGTTTCTAAATTCTCCGAAATATACCCCAAAAAAAATATCGCGTCGAATTCACCTCATAAACATTTCCCATAGTCGAACCATCGTCTCCTCCCATCTAAATCACGCGACCTCTATCCTCCTCTCACATAATTTTTTCCCTCAAAGATCTAATCATATCACTCGCATCTCTAACGACAATCTCGTAGCTCAGCTCATAAAATATCCGCTTCTTCCTCGTCTTTTCCCTAAAACCGCGATCGCTCGGTTATTGCAATAATAGTGAGACTATAAGTGCGACGAACGTCTCCGCCGCGCTATATATCGGTGGCATCAGAGGGAGGGCCACGCCCTCGCGAGGAAAAGCCTCGCCGGCGCTGCTGCCGACAAGCCACCCATCGGGCTGCCTGCCACAGAGAGGCAGCGAGCCAGCAGCATCCTGAAACGACGAAACGGGGGGGAGAGAGTTCGGCGCGCGCGGTTATTCGCCGTAGCTTAACGTACCGAGCCGTCAGTATCCCACCGAACCCAGCAGTAGTACGTACTGCAGATCGCGGCAACCCTCCGCCAACACGCGGATCAAACTATAGCTAATATACCTCTCTATACTCACTAGCGGTACATACACACACACGTATACATATATATATATATATATATATTTCTTTACCTATATGTACCAAGAGGGTTGATTCGCTCTATCACTGTGTCTCACTGTGCGCGCCTGGGTTTTTTTTCTATCCATTTATCCAACACATCTTTGCTGATCCGTCCAGTACTGCTCGAAGATCCGCGCGCGCGCCACTCGACCCAACCCCTTCTTTCGCTTTCTTTTTCTTCCTTCACATCTTTCACTCATTCATAGTCTCTACGTCTTGTATTATGCTCTATACTCACTATTTAGTGTTTATACGCGAGTATCTTGTCATTGATATTTCTTAAGATTCATCGGATAAGAGAATAGGGAAGCTGAAAAAAAAAAAATTTTATTGAGGTTTCGAATATATTTAAGTAGTATATGCAGTGTTTTAGGGAGAGGAATATATTCTATTGTGTGTATCACAGTGGCCGACTGTTCGGTAGTCGGTGTGAATCGGGAGGGATACGATATATATTACGTAAAGGATATTTTACTCGATATTGGAAACAGTGAAATAGCTGTATATATGTATATGTATATATAAAAGAGTCCGAGCTGCAACTATAGCACAATACTCGTGCATCGCACTCTCCGTGAATATATATTATATACATATACATATATAATATATATATATATATTGGTCAGTAGTGCAACGAACTCGGGGATCACGTAGTGACCACGATTTATGTGGATGACAGAAATTAAAGACGCTACTTTGTTTTTCTTTTTCTTTTACCGTTTCGGGACTGTGAAGATTACCAGTGGCATTTGTTATTATTAGTGCTTCGCACGGCTTCTTGTGATTTAGTTGGTTATTGGATTTTGGTAAAGCTGACAACGGCCAAGGCGAATGGACCTGTGAACTGAAACTAATTGAAGGGTAAGTTTTCTATATTGTTTTCTTCGATAGTATCGAATTATAGGTTTTTCTTCTGTCGATTTATCCTTTAATTTATAAGTTTGATTACGAATGTCCGTTGCACTAAACATGATGAAAAGTTCTGCTAAAGAAAATTACAGCTTCGACGTTGGAACTTTTAATTCTTAAAATAGAATATATTAAACAAAAATACAAGAGTACTGAAAATGGTGTCTAAATCTAGTATAAAACAACGTGTATGTTAAATTGGATGTATCAGTTTATCTAAAAAAATGCACATTGAATTTAAAAATATTTTTAAGAGTATTTATAATATGTGTTTTAATATTTGTAAATTTAATTTACGGCTTTCATGCAAAAAAGAAAAAAATCTGCCAAGGATATTATTATTATTTTTCAAATACGTTTTCATTCCAGTTTGGTAAAATTGTTTTGCATTGATGTAAATGCGGTTGAGTTTGATTGAGGGGAGTTTGTGATGGGTATTTATTCGACGTTATGCTTGTCAAGTACGTGGGAGAGTGGGCGCGTGGTCCACCCCGGCTTGAGTGACACGTGTGTGAACTGTCATCGACCTCAACCCGGTGTCTTTTATCACGCTTAAAGGACTTAATGTGTGTATTATCGAGTGGATCGAGTGAATTATGTCATCATAATAAACGCAATTTTCAACTTTGCATGCCTTCTTTTCTTTTTATCGAAGAATAGCAATTCAAGATTTTTTCAAAATCTTTTGCTTTTTAAACATCTCGTCAGGATATTTGTCTTAAATTACTTTTTTTTAATTAATGTATAAATTAATCATTTTCACGATCTCGAAAATGACTTAACGTTATTTTCATCGGATATCGTTAATACATTTTTATTTAAATAATGCCTCCGTCTCTGATAAGACATCATTTGAAATTCTCATAACTAAAATGCTAAAGTTAATTTTGACCACAATATCAGGACTTGACATAGCTTTTAATCAATGTCAAAATTCTTGAGAGCAAAAGCTGTAAGTCTACTCATCTTTGTTTTCGTTCATTTTTTTTTATTTTTGTTTTTGAGATTTTCATGTCGGTGTATTTACATTTTTTCTGGCGTATACAGTACAGACCAATGGTTCTTTTGGTATATACGTATGGGATTTTTTTGAATTTTCAAAAAATGTCTCTTATCAACTCGAAGAAATTTCCAGATATCGGGCTGAAATATGGCGTAAAACATTATCGATGTGACGACGCCACCATTGGTATTGAATTTGGGCGTAACTCATCTAAAAATTTGTGTCGATGTTTAATACTGAATTTAGTGAGAATCCAACGAAATATTTCATATTTTAGAGAATTTTTCGATGTTTTTTTTTTTTTTTTTTTTTCTCCTTCAAATAAATATTCTGATACTTTGCACGTTGATCAAGCAGATTCATCAAATTTTGGATATTGTCTGCAAAGATTGTTTTTTTCCAAATGTATATAATAAATAAATAGTTCTTTTTAAGTTTTTAGAATAAATAATTGAATTTCTACCCCAACCTATCAACTGGCTACAAATTAATTGAATCGTTATTGAAATACTAAAAAAAAAGTGAAAAATGAAAATACTAAAGAAAAAAAGTACTTAAACAATGTGCAAGGTTCTACTTCGCAAACTTTATTCATTTGTTTTCTATTTGTTACAAATTTAATTTTTCTTTTAGTTATATCTTTATGTTATTGTTAATTTCGTCAATGTTTTTACTGAAAATCATGTCGTTGCACTGTCGTTCAGAATTTTGTTTTAGTATTTTGTTTCGTGCTGTCATTGTGCATCGTCCCATTGGTTGAAGGTCGAAGGTAAAACACTAAGCGATGGGAAATTGCGTAGTTCAGCTAGAAAATGCATTTTTCCTATATTTCCATAAAGGCCCGAGACGTTTTTCATCGTCCTTGTCGTGTTTGCTCGTCTCACCTTATACATAAGATAAGATTGCTGTCGAGTAGGAGGGGTTGAGAGTGGTGTGTGGCGCTGGCGAAGGAGCGAAGTCACCGCGCTCGAGAGGCAACGTGACGATGGAATAAAGAGCGGATAGTGGAAGTTCGAGAATAAGTTATAGGCGCGTATTCTGCGTGAATTCCCCCGAGTCAAGGGTACATCAAAAGGGGGAAAAGAATAACCGAAAGGATCAAAATTGTTCTGTACTGGCTGTATAACAACGTTTTATTTTTTTCAAACTTTAAAGTCTTGCACTTTGAGGAATAAATATTACAACCGTCTCGTTTTTAAATGGCATTACTCGTAATACGAAATAATTTAATGTTCCAACTATCAAAAAGATAACATTCCTCTCTGCACTGGAAGTAAAAGAATGTAATTACAAAAATATAATTTCGATGGTCCAGATTTAATGTCAATAACATGTTATTTGAATAATAACAAATTTATTTTTACAAAATGCAGCACAACACGATTTTACCATTTTTTTTTCTCAATTTTCTAATTTATGAAAAAAATATAAACAGTGTTTTTTTAATGAGCGGCAATTTCTTTTTATCCTCAACTAAACAGCGTACTTTATCAGAGAGAAGAGTTTGTGACAGGCCAAAAAAAATGAGGAAGCAATCTGCAAGGTTCGACTTTGCAATCCTTTTTTTTTCTTTTTTTTTTTTCTAGAGAATAGCGTAGAGTGTAGAGCCGTTGTATTGTCATTCGTGCCTATTAAAAAATCGCTTGCGATATAGTTGCCTATAATCCTCGAAGAAAGCTAAAGCATAAAGCACGAATGAAAAGAATTTCGAGGTCTTGACACGACCGGTCGTTAACCGACCTCGAGAGTCTAAGGCCACCGCAGCAAAAGCCATTCGTTGACAAAACACCAAAGAGCATTTTTTTTTAAATAACCTTTACGATCACGCTTGGCCCTCGGGGTACGCGACCTGAAAGCCTTGGAAGCTTTTGTCACAGTCCCCTTCCACTGCTTCTTCGCCTCTACTATTCTTGCCTCACGCTTTTTATTCCTTTTTTTTCTTGTCTCAATTTGACAATTTTATTTTCTATCTGACGGATCTTTTTGTTAAATTTCAATCGTAATACAAATATTCTGTAAATTTGCCGAATTCACAGTTTTGTAAAATTACTTAATTTTTTTGGAAAATTAAAAGTGGCAAAAAAATATCTAATTAACAAAAATAATTATGTTAAAGCGGAAGTGATGCATTTTTTTTTTTTTTTTTTTTGCATATTTGTCGAATTTGCATTTTTTGTAATAGGGAATAGTAAATATTTGTCGGTAAAAATGACGTTAAATATTTTGAATAATGTCATTTTTTTTTTGTCAAACTGATATAAATATTTTGTAAATTTAAAACACAAGATTTTAAATTAATTATTATCATAATTCTTTTGTAAGACTCGCTGCAAAAAAAAAAGATGGCCTTAAATTAACGCAGAGCTTTTCAAACAACCTTTACGTTCACACTTAATCGTCGGGGTTTTCGACCTGAAGACCTTGGAAGCTTTTCTCATACTTCCACTGATTCTTGCCTCACGCTTTTTAATCTTTTTTTCCTTCTATTAATTTAACATTTGTTGTATCTGACGAATTTTACTAGTAGTTCGGGTCTTTACATTTCTGACTAATTTCACTATTTTATTTGTAACGTAATACTAAAATTTTGTATATTAGGCAATTATCCATTTTTTTGTTGTAAAATTAAAAGTAAACAAAAAAATTTAATTAAAAAGGTAATTATGTTAAATCAGATGTGATAGCTTTTTTTATTTGTCGATATAAATGTTATAAAATATATTGTAAAAGGAAAATGTTATTTAAAAAAAAATCAAACTGATATAAAATTTGTATATTGAAAATACAATATTTGTAACCAATTATTGTCATACTTGTTTTGTAAGACTAGAAAGAAAAGGGTGTTAAATTAAAGCAAATGTTTTTGAATAACCTTTACGATCACTCTTGGCCTTCGGGGTATACGCGACCTGAAAACCTTTGACGCTTTTCTCACAGTCGCATTTCACTGCTTCTTCGTATCTACAATTTTTGCTTCACGCTTTTGAATATTTTTTTTTGCTCACTGTAGCTCTGTTGTGTACAGCCGGGTATGAGATTCCCCCCCCCCCCCCCCCCCCCCCCAATATCTACGTGCTTTCGTAAAATCGTTTTCACGAGTTCAGTTACTTTTTTTTTCTTCTCGTTTTCCTCTACTTCCTCTTGGCCTCGTCACCGCCGAGTTCTGCTGCTTTTCAGTCACTTCAGGCCTTTGACACCCGCTGTCGGTCTGCTTCCCTTTTCATTAGACAATTTTCCCACGTTTATATATCGCTGTTGTATTAAATTCATTGCACTCATCTGCAGTGAAGAGTATTTGCACAATTCCAAAAATCCAAAGTCTCCCGAAACTTTCGAATATAATTATTTAGGCGACGCAAGATTTTTTAATGCGCTACTCGGCACTGTTATATATAGCTGTTTTAGTTTCTCCGCCGTACGGGCACATACATAATTTATTTCGTCTCGCGTACTCGTCTTATTTTAGATCCACCCAATGCTGATTTTCATCGTAACTTCGCGGGATGTTCCAATTACCGACGTTGCTTCATCATATTCAGGAACACCTTTTTAAATCTCTATAAACTCAAAGTAGACGTGACGTATCGACGTAAAATCTCGCAAACTAGTAAACAAGTGATATCTCCATGATGTGCGGTATAATTTCACTGAATACTTATTATAACGATACAACAATTATAAATTATTTTGATACAAAATTGGTGGATAAGATTTTTTTTTCCTGCAATTAAATGGCACTGTTGTTGTTTTTTTTTCGTAGAAAAATTAATGGTATAGTTATAAATATGCCACAATAATTTAACAAATGACAGAAACTGTATTATGGTAAACCTCGATTTTTCTTATTATTAAAAAGTTTTGTTAGAAAATTATTGTGGCACATTTAGACAACTGCATCATTAATTTTTTTACGAAAAAAAAGAAACATTACTATTTAATTCCAGAAAAAATATCAAACACCATTTTTTACGTTAGATCGTAAGAAAAATAAATAAATAATCTTATTAATCAATTTGTGAGATTTAGAGAATTGATAATTATAACTACGATATCTTTTAGTATCATTTTGTCGCGTGTTATTTTTTAATTGCGTTATTCACACGCTTTACCATTGCACCACCCTCAGGCCTTGATTATTCCACATAGAGACCTTGTCACATAGAAAAAAAACACGCCGAAGCGTCCTAGCCACTATCACCTGGTAATTTAAAACAAATTAAAAAAAAAAACTATCACAATCAAACTTTGCCAGTTTTTCTGACAAACACAATTACACAAAACACATATAATAGTAGGTTGATTAAATAATTGAATTGTCAACCAACATAACACTATTAAGCTAACATTGAAATAAAATTTAATTAACTCAAATTAACAGACTCGCACGTTCAAATACGTAAAAACAAGTGTAAAATTCGAGTACCACTTTTCACAGTATCAAGCATATTTGACGGATTTTACTGTTAAATTTAAAAAGTAATATAATAAATCTGTAAATTTGGCGAATTAAACTTTGTTTTTGTAAAAATAGAAGTGACATCATTTTTCTTGGTAAATATATTGAATATATCGAAATTTCATTAATAGCGACCAAAAAAAAGGCCTAAAGGTGTGCAAAGAAATATGAAATGAAATTGCACATTTTTTTCATCAGCTAATTGGAATCTACAGTCTATTGTTTTTGTTCCATCATTGATTGAAGCAAATTTTTTTTTAGCAACAGGTAGCTTCAGGTAACAATGTGTGCAGTAAGTGCTCATCACAATGATTTTTTGCTTACTATCTTTGTCTTTGTAATACAATGAGAACTCGCCAGTTTCTGAACAATACGTCTATCGTTGTCTCGCCTCAAATTCACGACGAAAGGACCGCCAATGTTTTTCTTGAATAATAAATTCTTGGATTCGAGGCCAAAAACACTTTGGCAACATGCGAACTTGCCATTTTCGTCGAGTTTCAACTTTTTCCACCTCTTCTCTATCTCCTTCTTTCTCTCTTTAATGCTCAGCCGATTTTGCGGCACGGTTCGGTGGTCAACATTCGCGAAGAGGAAAAGAGAACACCGATTTTAGGTTGGTACGAACGAATGGCATACAAAGTTCTTGATCGACTTTCGTCCGCTTTGAATGACGCTTGACTATCGAAAACCGCACGCGAATATTATGTATACATACGCTGCGGGTTTAAACTGAATAACTTATTGATGCAATTTTCGTTTAGCGACTTCGTTGACAAGCTGCGCACGATGAGAGAGCTCTACCAGATGCGTCAGACTAGTGTGTTTGTCATCAATGCACAACTTTAATACGATTAAACTCGAAACAATTTCACTACATGGTATAAATAACGATGTGTCATGTATCACTTGAATATTCTGGAGTTGAGTTACGAGTTCGTGACGAGGGCCGCACGAAATTCACGCATTGAAAACACCTACGGTAGAGTCACCGGTAAAAGAACAGTTAAGCAGAGCAATTTGTTAATCAGGGTTTTTCATGAATGGGAGGGGGGGGGGGGGGGGGGGGGGGGTCTGAATTGGCGGAAAGCTATTTTATTTCAACCATTTTATTTAATTTGGCATTTTGTAGCCTGTATTTTGATTGGCGGTGTTACAATAGGGACCCGAACACTTAATATTTATTTATTAATGGTTAAATAAAAGTTGAGAAAATCGAACTCTGATTTATTAACAAATTTTTTTTCTGCCTAATTACAGATTACATTTTTTATAACCTTTGTCATTTGACGTATAACAACGTAATACTAAAATCAAATTGTTAATATTATTTTTCATTAATTTTAGGACACGCTATATTTTTTTCATTTATCATATTAAAGTCGGCAAAATATATACATAGATTTTTGATAACACGCCAATGTTTTTTTTTTTTTATTTCCACCAATTGTAGCTATGAGGAACTAAGTAAGGATTGTAAAAAGCGTGCGTTTTTCTTTTGTGTGGCATAATTTCCCAACGAGATTGGAAAATCTTAGTTTTCTTATTACCTTCTTCCGTTAAATCGCTGTAGAGTTCTTTTTGTTTTAGTAGAGAAATTAATAACAGAGTTATATATGTCTCTATTCTCGAGGGCAAAAAAAGTGCATTGAATATTCTGCCAGATTGTTCGCCACGATGAGATGAATAATTAAATTACCCGCGTCTTTTTTTTTTCGTTATGTTGACTTTTTTTTTCTTTTTTTGCAGTTTCGTGAATAAAAAGGAAAGAAGGAAGAAAAATGTCTTCTCTACGGACTCAGTCGACCGGGGGTGGAGTCGTTGGTATAAGCAGCGTCGCGTCCGACAGAACCGGAGCAACTTCGACCGCCGCTGGTTCCCACACACACTCACACTCTCACAGAAAGCACCACCATCACCACAGAAGTAGAAGTGCCCCGAGAACACCGGAGAAACCCCCGAGAAAACGTCATCTTAATCCAGGACAGAGTCTCGCCTCGATTCCAAGTCAGATTAGACTTTCGATGCTCAACAGCGGTCTCATATCCTTCGGTAAGTACTTGATACCTAACTACTTGACTCTCTTTACAATGTCTTTATGTACAAAAGACTATTCATCGAATATCTTGGCTTATAGTTTATTATAATCACATTTGTATTTTTTAATGCATTAATGATATATGAGGCTCTTTTTCAGCATTTGGTTCTTGTTTTTAAGTTGAATGAAAAGAAAGGGAAAAAAAATGAATCGCCCTATAATTATTCATCGAGTCATTAAATATAATTACGCGTCCTAGCTAAACTGATTAATCTTTTTGTAAATTATGAAAAATAATTTGATATTATGTATTATTGAAACTGTACAAAAAACATTTTAAATATATTTATATTTGAATATCACCCATGCATGTTGTATGTTGTACATTAATTACAGAATTGTTGAAATCACGTATTTCACTTAGAATAAATACCAATACTTCTAAAAAAAAGTGTCTCTCGATACGTCGTTTATTAAAAATCATTCATTATACAAGAAAAATAATCATCCATTTTTTCAAGCGGATTAAAGTAATACATTTTTCGTCATCATTGATAACGATTTCAAAGTAAAGTATTAAAAATTCATTAAATCATTACAATTTATTATTTCCGTGTAGTTCCAACATAAATGTATTAATCATTGAATATTTACCATTATTTTTTTCTTTTGCTACGTATTTATGAGAATTGTAAAACATAAACGTTTCGTGAGTAGAATATTACTACTACGTAATTTTTTTCAGCGTACGTGCTGCAAGTTGCAAGAATCCTTTGCCACGGTTTTTTTTTTTTTTTCAAATTCTGCCTTCTGCATGTATCAAACTACGTAGTAATTAGCTTCGGCTAGTACGTGTTGAATATTCAGTGAGGTAAAATAATTCTTTGATGATTGAAAAACTAAAAGTTTTGTTTATTTTTAATGTGACATTATTTTTTGTTATTAATATCGAGGGAGGCATGAATAGAATTTTATTTATCAAAACCACACAAATGGAAGATCTGTGTTATTAATGACAGCTCGTAATATTCATGATTGAATAATCAGTTTTATTGTGTTATGTTTCTTTTTACGTTCATCTCATCGTTGCCAATATTATTTCTTGTGAACTTCAGAAATTCATAATTATGTTAATTTTTTTTTCTGGTTCTGATGGACGTATATAAAAAGATTATTATAATCAGAAAAATGGTAGTCACGCCTGAAAAATCAGCAAAGAAAGATCAGTACTCGATTATTTTAGTTCAAGACCCTTATAGAGTTTTATAGTAGACAATATCAAGCTTTAGTCAGCCCAAACTGTTATTTTCGATCTCGCAGTTTTTCTTTATAATGTACAGTAAAAAATAATTTTTATAAATAGCAAATAAATTCGTTTGTTATTTTAACGAACAAAAATATTACTTACAATTTTTGCTTCCTCATAGAGGAAGCTTTGTTTTCGTGAAAACAAAAATTTCGAGATTTTCATGTCAGGATACTCAGAATGGTCCAAAACGTCAAGAAAAGTGGTTTAGAAAAAGTGTTTGTGTTTGTGTGTACAAATTGTCTTGTTATCATGACAACTGTCATCATTTTTCATGTATCTTCTTTTAAAAAAATGACAGCAAAAAAATTGTGGACGTTTGCAAAGAAATTTTTTTTTTTTGTTAGATTTACGTTTTTACCGGTATACACCGTAACGTGTATATCGTATTATAAATTTAATGACAACGTGCCGAGAATTATTTTGTACTTGTGAATCGTTCTGCAAAATCTGTTGTTTACTTTAATACCCAATCGTCGAAACACAATGCCAGCAACAAAGTCAGTATCTTTGAGAAAGGAGGATGGAGAGCGATTGTGGGGTGCTGGAACATGCGTTCTCAGTGATGCATGCTCCGTTTCATGAAGATATTGGGGCTCGGTCAGCAATCGAATCAAGATTTGAATAGCAAATTTATCGCCATTAGCAAGTCAATATACAGGCATCGGTAATTTGCGTAGCGAGACTTGCGTTTCCATTCCCGTCCGCAGCCTTCTGCTTTCAGCGTTCTTCGGTCAAAGTCAACCCTCAACAGAGCACCGCTCTCCTAGACTTCTAAATCAACTCCTTTACCATAGCTCCGTTGCTTCCCATCAAAATATAGCTAAGAAAACGAGTTTCCAAATGGAATATCAATCACCACCTACCTGCTCTACATTTGTTTGCCTACGATTGGAAAATTTGAATTCTTGGAGCAGAAACAGAAATTGAATTTGCGATTCTTATTCTAGTTAATTTATGATGAGAATGGTTGGAACTTTCTTAAAAATTGTATATTGTACAAATTTCAAGGCATGTTATTATATATACATGTCAATTTTGGCATGTCATTGCGCTTATTTTCTTGTCTATTGATTTTTTTATTCCACAGTATTTTTTCGGTTGAGGAAGCAAAATTGCTAAAAATAAATGCCCTTAACGAACGGAGAGTGAATAACAATTTTCAAAGAAAAATGATAAAATCTTTGCCTTAGCCTTAAGGGCGTTTCACCCAACTTGGCACAATTGTATTTTTAGATCCTTCGGAGTTTTCGACCCGGCTGCAATTTCTACAGTAAAACGTATAGCCGAGGTCGAATTAGTTAATCTGCCTCAGCGCTCTTTACCTTCTCTTTCTTCAGTCCACTCCCCTTCTTTTGCTTCTAACTTCACCTACCTTGAGAGTCTAGCGTTGATCTTGACACGAATCTTTATGCGCGCCACTGACCCACAGGGCACTCCCAGTTTCACTCTCGAAAGATATGTTATTATATACATATCTGTGCACGATGCGAAGAACCCCGAGCTTTTAGGTTTCGTGCTTCGCTTGCCGTAAGACAGTGGATCATGGCAGTAGCTATACTGCGAAAAATCCGTTACGAATACGATGACTCATTGTAACATCTATACACCAGCATCCTCGCAACTGTATGCTTACATACTGCCTCTTCTTTTTAAAGTTTTCGTTGCTTGTGCGAGCTACGAAATCTCGATTATTCAACCGTTGAAACTTGTCGAGTAAGAAGATGACGAAAATTAGTCTACGTAGTTGTGCGTACACTATTTTTTGGTGTTTTATTACTCGACGAGTCTAAATTGAAGCTTATGATATTGTTCCAGTTGGTGAATTTTTCGTAGACTTCCTTCGTCGATCTATCGACACTCTACTCTATAAACGAACTTTTGTTTACACGACTACTCGGTAAAAAACAAACTGTAAACATATTATTTATCGAACCGTTTGATTTTTCAGGAAAATTCAAATTAGGTTTGACTTTCCCGAGCCGCTCTGAAGCCAAACCTAATTTACTTCTGCCTCGAAAATTAATCAGAGTTCAGAGTGTATGAAACCTTGTTAGACACTTTTTCACGTACATATGTCTGTCATTCTCATCATCAACATCATCATGATCATCATCATCGTTATCGCCTTAAGTCCACCATTCACTCAGTTTCTTCGGCTATGGATTATATTGTTAAACTGAAAAAAAAGTAAAGCACATCCACATCTGAGTTTCATGGACTTGGCGATGAGATTCGAGCAATTACGAACAGCGTATGCGATAAACGCGAAGGGGCATAAAACTGTGACACTCGCATCTGGTAAACGACGGAGACAATTGAAGTCCGGAATTGACAACCGTGTCCTCGTTACTCCTCTGACTCGTCGAACAAACGACATTGTAGACTACAACGATCTTCCTGTGCTACTACAACATATCTATTCACTGTAGAAGCAATAACAATAACTCTACAATCAACAGGGTTTTGCATTGGCTTTTGTCTGTGGAATTGTTCCGTCCAGAGGTACTCTTTGTTATCTATGAAACGAGATATAATTGTTTGTAAAGTAAACAGCCATTATTTAGAATCAAACCAACGTCGTCAGTGTGTCATAAATAAACGGGTAATTGTTTGTATATCCTTCTATATCGGAACACATTTCTCTCTAGTCAAAGTACAGAAATCTACGATGCCTTTGTACATGAAAATAGCCCGCTCTCTGGAGGTAAACCAAGTAATTTTAATTACGTTTTAATCTACGATGTTAAAGATAAGTCAAGGAAAATTGTAATGAAGATTGTAAAATGATTTTTCTTCCTCATAGAGGAAGCTTTGTTTTCATGAAAGAAATTTTTTTCAAACATTCATATATTTCATTTTGTAGAATAAAATGGAAAAAAAAAGATATCTGTTTGTTGAATCGCCTTAATAATAATTATCTATTATTTTTCTAAAAGATAGCTTAATATCTGTATTTGTGTCAATTATTTAATTTATTAGAGCTTAAAAAGAATCGTGTACAACCTCATCGACGATTCTTCGGAATCACTTGGCATAATTATCGCAAGATATTCGATAGACAGCGGTTGAGAACTGAAGAGGACACTAAAGAATAATGCTTGTATACAATAAAGAGCTTTCGTATCTACAAAAGCAATGGTGCTGGCAACGCCCATCACGCTGGAATGGTAAAGGTCGTTGCCGCCCCGGCCGATTTCCCGACCGAAACAAGTGTAATCACCCAGCAATAATAATTCAGAACAGTGCGGAATATCTACGGCTGGGTACCCGAAGAGCTGTCGTATTATTGAGATCGATGGAATGAAAGTAACGATGAAAGTTTATCGTTGAGATTGTGTGCCAGCGTGCGAAGCAATTTGGCCTATTAAAAATCATTACAATATGGTAGCTTAATTGGGTGAATTATTCCGTTTCCATCCGTACAGACAACGATGGACTTTGAGGACAGGATTGATTTTTAATTGTCGTTAAATTATTTACGATGAAAGACAAAAGACGATAAAAACATCAACAGTTGATTTGAAAAAATCTAATAGCAGTTACGTTTGAATTGACTCCGAATTTCCAGTTACAGAAATGTTCTTTTCCAAATTAATTTCACAGAGAAACAAAATTTCATGAGATTGTGTACGTCTCTGTCTCAGCTACATTTTTCATTATATTATTCATAGTTCTTGAACACCAACCTGATACACGGTCATTTTGAGATCAATTATAATGATCCAATTAAAATAATTTAAATTACATGAATATTGTTCAAATTACGAGATGTTTTTTTTTTTTTTCATTTTTAAAATCGTAATTTTTTATTTGATATTTTTCGCTGAACGGGTCAGTAAAATACATTAAACTTTATAGATGCAATAAATGGTGTTCAAGGGTGAGTATATTTAAAATTCATTCGTCATAGTCTATTACTTGCATAAGTGCAATATTGCAAGGACTGTTTATATATGGCGTGACAAATACTTGAAAACTCGCAGCTCTCCAGTTCAGAGTTTCACAGAGGATGAGGAGGTCAGGAGTAGAATGAGCTTGAGAGTTTTGTGCGAAACCGACGTACTCGAAGAATACAACACGAGACGAGAGCTGGAAAATAAGAAGAGCGTATAGGTCTGAGGTAGAATGAGGTAGAGAAACGCTAGCGAGTTTCACCGAGGCTGTTACGAAAACTTTTAATGCCGAAAGCTGAATGGCGTGCCAGCGGTAATGTACTGTAATGATATATAGAGTTTCGGGCAATCGCGCACTCCGAATACAGCGCAAACTTTTCTTTTCCCCTATACATTGGTCAAATTATTTCGTACTTTCTCTTAAAAATCATTCTTCTGTCGATGATCTGACTTTTATTTGAACTTTTATATCTTTGTTTCAAAATTTAAAGAGTGTATAGAAATTATTTAGACAGTTTTTATGCAGTTTCAGGTTTTCAATGAAATTTCTGGAAACTTACTCAAAGGTTGAACAATTTTGATTTCTTATAGAGGAAGCTTTTTTTCATGAATTTTTTTTTCGTGATTTTCATGTCAGGACACTCAATTCTAACATGAAATTTGTTCTTTTTAACTCTGATTTACTTGCAGTACAGTCTATTTTAAATTAGGATTAGTGCACTTTAAAGTCTTTTTCGAAACGGTGTTAAAAAATGATCACTCATTTGAGTGTATTGTGAAGCGCTGGAGCAGAGATATCTTCTGTGTGTGTCAAGAGTTTCGCCCTTAAATCTCTTGCAACTTGAGTACCTCTTGAACTATCCGGCTGGAATTTGGCACTCTAGTGAAGAAGACATTCCTTTATTCGTTATAATACAAGCTTGCACATTGCCTCCTCATTATTTTCTACCTTTTACAAAGCGTTCTCTATGAGCTAGCCAAAGTCGATAACGATGCTTACTCATAAAGCTGCCTTTGTGGAAAGTGAAAAATAATGAGGAATTTCATAATAACTATGAGAAGCTTGTTCAAAATATTTTCGAAACTTGCTTATCAATTGTTGAGAATTTGTCAAAATTAGCAAACAAACAACTGATTAAAAAAATATATATTTAAAATCTCCCGACTGCAAAAAAAGTTGACTCTCATTAAAAAAAAAAAAAAAAGAATACATTGAAAAAAATGACTCACATAAACAATAATGTTGAAAAAATATTGAAAAGCTTCCTCAACGTGAAATCGGAAGAAGTAATGATTGGCAGTATAATTGGAAATTATGGTATGCAAATCCATCTATCTTCGGTATTAAATATGAGACTCGATCGTTGGATCTGCTGATTGCACGCTCTAGTGTAGCAACTGTATAATGTTCGTTACTACAAGTCTTTCATCTAACAGAGTTTTACTCTGTAATTTGGCATTACTCGTTTTTGCCAGTACGACAAGCACATATACTGTATCAACATATATAAAACGCCTACAAGTAAATTACAACATCTCTCCTTTCCTTAGATAGACACTGCAGCGTGTCATCGAACAGCTATTCAATTTTCACGCAACATCATATACAGAAAGAAGGAGAAACTCGAGAGCGCGTGTAGATCTAATTACTGGAGTCTCTACTCTTGCTACTGCTGCTGATGCTGCTGCTGCTGCTGCTGCTGCTGCTGCTGCCCGATGCCTCTTGGCCTTCTATTCTCAGTCTCGTGTCTTGCAGTTGAAGCACTTTACTTTTCTATGTATTCGTGACCTGCGACTATATCTCACATACGCTCACATACAGATAGTAACATATAGTACATAGAAGATTCCCGAGTAGTTTTGGTAAAATTTAATTTCACTACTATGCCCTATTTTGTTCAAGCCCGATGTATCTTGTCTCATCTTAACTTAGTTACTGTAAGTTAAGATGGGTGAAATTTATGTTGTTACGGAATCTATCCTTGTGCTGCATTTCAAATAAAATCATTAATTGATGGTAACATTTTTTTTTCTTTTTTTTTTATTATAAAACCGCGGTGCCAGTTTTCGAAGTAAGCCATTTTGTTAACTCGACAGATTTCTTTTCTTAAATTTGGAAAATAAGAAAATATCTTGTAAATTTGACTTGCAAATGTCTTCCTGTAAAATAAGAAGTGACAGATAAATGTATTTACTTGTTAAATTAGATGCGACAAAAAAAGTTGTTCGGTTTACAACTGTTATTTATTAAAATAACAAACGAAAAAAATTGTAAAATAAAAATAAAATCAGTTTAACGAATTATTTTTTTTTCCTTTCAAAAACTGGAAATTGACCAAAAAATAGTGTCAGATTAATATTCCAGTGACTAAAATATAATTGACTTGCAGACTAATAAATATTAAATTAAAAAGTAAATCTTCTTGCGCGTATTTTCGGATACCGAAATTCTCTTCTTTTTTCTCATTGTAAGTTTAAATGACGAAGTGTATGGATTCAGTGAGACAAATATTTCGAGGGCTCGATGCGATTCTTAGCACAAACCTGAATCATCGGGTGCGAAATTAAAAATAGACTCCGATTGATTTCTCGACGGGCATATGGTACGTACGTGTGTACCTATAGCTGTTACGCTGCCTCTATATATGTACTTGTATCTGCTACCCTCATCTATACAAATGGTTTGACTGACGGACCGTCAGCCTACCGGACTCCCTTTCTACTATACCTACTATACCTGTCTGACCCGCCAATGGTTTATACCACTTGGCGCAATTTCCTATCTGCTATATATCAAGAGTGCAGTAGACAGGAAACAAAGAATCGCACCAAGTCAACTGTGAAAGAGAATTTTTTAAACATGTAGTACACATCGTCAAACATTTGAGAGACGGAATAAAAAATATATTCAGGATTACAATTTTAAAGTGAGAGAAATTAAAGTAATTTTTTGATAAAGAAGCAACGTATTCAACTACGATAATTGTAAAGCATTATTTCTGATGACTAATAATACATTATGTGGAGTATTTTATCGCGTTTTTCAAAATACTGGTTGGAAATTTTTTTAAAACTGTGGATTACAGAACGGCTGATGTGATGTGGAACGCGCCGTATAATCTAAGTGCTACCAAGAGTGCAATCACAGCAAACATAGAACTGTACGAAGTCAACTACGAAAGATAATTTAGAAAAAAATCTAGTACATAAGGCCGAACATTTGAGAGAAAATACAAATATATCCAGCTTTACAAATTTAAAGTGAGAGAAATTATTGTAATTTAGATAAAGAAGCAATAAATTCAGCTATAATAACTTTTAAATTGGATTTGTGATGACTAATAATAACTTCCTTTTAGTGTTTTATTGAGCTTTTCATCATAGTGGCTAGAAATTATAATCCGCGGGTTACGAAATGGTCGAAGTGATTTGGAACGTCCCATATAAGCGGGGAAGTTGGAGGAGAAAGGGGGGACTTAAAAAAAAAACAAGTATTTTCAATGCAATTTTGTTTTATACTCGGCGTCGAGTCTTGGATCACGTATAATTAAAACATTGAGTTGTGTATATTTGAGAGAAAATAAAAATATATTACTTGAATTAAGCTGTGACAGTGAGGAAAACGCAGTTTCAATGGGGAAAGTAGGCTTTCAAACTCAATTAAAATGTTCGTTTCGATAAAATAAAAACTGAAATAGCGACTTTCATCCTCGAGTAAAATTGGATAAAATTTTATCAGAAAAAGGGTCTTCAATGAAAATACTAAATTGACGCAAACGTATTGTTTCGATAATTTATTTATCGAATCAATACTATGTCAGGTATTTTTAATTTCTTATTCATTGGATTATGTCCATTAATTTAATAAAAAAATATCGGTATTTAAAAAATAGCGATTTTTTTGCGTTTCCACGGCGAGTCATCGATTGGGGAGAAGGCCAGATTGACGACATTCGAAAAAATAATAACAAGATCGAGGTGAACTATATATTAAAAAAAGTAAATATTTATTTGATTGTAAAAAAACGGTACCAATAAAATATTTTTAATTATTCTCGAGAATGGAAACTGAAGTTTTAATTTCTTGTCTTTTTTTTAAGAATTTTTTTATGGTTCTAAAAAAAGAATTGGTGTCACCCTAATCTGGAGTATTTTATTGTGTCTTACAACATACTGGCTGGAAATAAAAACCGGTCGGTCAGGTGAAGGTCGATGTGGTCTGGAATGGCCCGTATAAGTGGGGCAAGTAGATAGGTGAATTAGGGGGAAAACCGAGAACAGGAATAATTGAAGCTCTGGTGAAAAATGAAATGGAAAAGAGTAGATAGACAATACGGAGAATTTTTCGCGGTATTCTTAATACATAGCGATCGTTCGGGGCATGTTTTGGCCACACTCATCTATGCTGTTGGGGAATAAACTCGACACGAGACGCGAAAAATCACGAGGCGCACACGTTCTTCATTTCTAGCTGCCCCCACGGTTGAATGATGCTAAAATGACGTCAGGCAATACTCACGCGCGCCTCTTTCTCATACTATTTCTAGACTACACAAATCTATACACACCTTAATTTCTCTTTTAGGATATTCTGTCTAAATAACCAACATAGTGATTTATACAAAATGCAGAAATTTTGCGTTGAAAACGCGTTTTCATATATATTCAATTTGTTAAAAATTTACGTTATACCTATTAAGGATGCATTACACATATATCTCCGATTACATGACAAAACATACTAACGAGACAGAATATCTGAAATTACAGAATTAATTGTGAATACATTTTTTTTTTCTTGTGGGCTATGAAAAACGCATATTTTTGTTTTTTTAGAAATGTCGTGCGAATAATCGTTCCCGAGATATTACAGATTAAATGAGAATTGAAAAAACTGGCATATTCCGACAGATTTTTTTATTTATTTAAAATCAGGTGTATCTATTGGAACCACTGAACCTGGTATTTTGACAAGTTTCTTTCTGGTAGCTGAATTGATACGGAATGCCTCATATCTATATTGTAATAGTCGAGGAAAAAAATAGTCTGGGTTTACAGCACACTTTGTTTTACAGTTCAGGAAGGAAATACTCGAGGAATATGGAGCCACAAGGTATTCATTGGTTTCCTCCCTAACAGTCCCTTTATTTCTCTCTGCATACGAATGTTCAGCACACTCGTCTTTGTCATTGTCTCCCATTCTCGATTAGTTGTAACTTTTCAAATAGAATCACGTTTGATGCGAGACAATGCAATAGTACAAAGAGAGCGAGTAAACACATAGAGAGAAAAGAGCTCAGTGAGTAAATAGCGTCGAGGAATATCGAGCTACATGGCATACATCGCGTTTCCTCGCTATAATCCCTCTTTTTCAGCGTGTACAAATAACCAGTAGGTCATCATTCACACACTTTACCTTTGTCCGGTATCGTCGATTAATTCTAACGTTTATAATGATGCCGCATGCTACAGGTTCGTCGATTTCCAATAGAATCTCGACAATAAGAATAAGAAGTAGAACCTTGCAAATTGCTTCCTCATTATTTAGTATCTTTGACAAACCCTTTTTTACAAATCTTCCTCTATGAGGAAGCAAGAAGGTCGCTAAGTAGAAACTTGCCCACTTTTTATTTTTTAAATGATTGCCTCATATATAGCGTGAATGAGATATCTACTACTCCAATTAAAATGGCATTAAATAAATTAGAATTAATAATAATCCCACAGTTATTTGTCGTTTCCTCGACAATGAATACAGTGAAAATATAATAAAAGTCCAATGAGAAGATAAAAAAAGATTTCTTTCCTCTTAGGATTTTGAGTCTGGCAATGATCGCTGCTCATTCAGGGATAATATCTTCACCAAGCGTTAAGTAATCGATATCGAGAGAAGGATATACCGGTGTCGAGTAGTGAGTATAGTGTATTGGCTGCATTGATCGCCACGAAATTACGTTGGCCACGGCGGCGTGCCATACGGCAAAGAGGACGGCCTACGTGTGCTTGGGAAGCCCGGTGTGCCCGCGGGGGGGGGATACAATTATCGGCCGCAATCGTGGCGCCTGTCTGACGGCTCTCGTGGACTCGACTTCCACACCCCCTATAGCTATCCCCTCGCAATACCTCGTACTACATCCCATATATCAATCCTTCTTTTCACTTCGTTCGTTCTCATCTCCTTTCAACTCGTTGATTAACGCATACCAGATGTTCCCAAAGAAGTTCTCCTTCTTCCTTATTTGACACACGTTCTTATGCCGTTTCAACAATTTTTTTTCTTTCTTTCATCGGCCTTGCTTTTATGTGATCGAATGTCAATAATGCACAGTAAATATGCTTCCTCGTTATTTATGAATTTTTACAAAGCTTCAATGTGCTCCATTTTCCTGTTTTGTTCGTACATGTGATTTTGTGTATAGTAAAAAATGATAGTTATAATTTTCAAACCCTTTTTTTATTCAACTAAATATCATTCAGTAAAATAACATAAACCGTGGGACGAATATAAACTCTCATTTATAATCTACGTGCCATTTCAATTGGGATAATCGATCTCTCATGGATGCTATATATATGCATGGTTTTCATTGTTACCCCTGGGTTCACCAAATATGAATTACCAAATGGTCCAGAATTCTCTCCACAGCTTTCACAAATGCAGCCCAAGCTCGACCACGCGTACAACGCGGATGCGCGTTTTCATCACAGGAATGCATTGAGTCAATAATACTGTGTTTCTTGAGTGTGCGCTTGTCTGGGCAGCTTGGCCGCAAGCTCATGCGTTCAACTATAAATAGTTAAACCTCTCCGGTACCCTAAACACAATTTGCTGACTACGATGAAAGTTGTTCAGGCCTGAAAAAGGATTATCGGGGCCGATTATTCAAGGATTTCTCCAGTTCGGTGTCCTTAAAAGCACAAATAATTAACTTTTCCAAGAGAATGAAGGAAAAAAAAAGAGATAAAAAGTTTTTGGCTCATTCTCAGGAGGTTCGAGCAAATATCGTAGGAATTGAATCTGCAAGTTACACGTTGCGATAACGACGACCAGGTCCGCGGTTTCTGGAACTCGTGTGGAGTTCCAGTTTCTTTAGTTCGTTTGAGTCCAACTTGGCTGAAAGTTGGCGCCGCTGCTCTGTGATGTTGCGAACAGTGCCTCCCTTACCTGACACTATTAACTTCTGTTGCGAGTATTTCGTGTTCTTTTCTCATCCTTGGGTCTGTTTCTTAACCTTCAATTTGACAGTTTGGCTCAATAACTGTTCTTTTCCGTACAATGACATTACGAAAGAAAAACTCTTTATGATGATAAAAAAATTCTTTAGTTTGAGCCAAATGAATATTGTTTGATCCAATTAGATTAAATGTTTTTGTGAAAACATCTTTTTTATCATACTTTCTCATAGACGAAGCATTGTGGATGGCGAGCGAAAAAAAGTGAAGATAAGGTTCCAGTTTGCAACCTTTCCTCATAGTCGTGTAAAGTAGTACTTTTTTTTTTTCAAGACGCGTTAAATGTATCGTTAGAAAATAGGGCATATTTTAACAGAAAGTGCGATCTTAGCCCGCCCCTTTAAAATATTCCAATCGATATTGTTAATGAACCGTTCAACACACACACACACACACACACCAGCGCGCAGAACACGCGGGAATGGGGATACTATATACCAAGTGGTTTAGCCTGATACCCAACTGAGCAGCCGCAGAAAAGGTACTTTGAAATACGAAGGCGAATTTGATAGAAAATACTTAAAACACGGGTTCATCCATAGGACGATAAATCCATCAAGTTAATGTGTAACAAGAGAAAATAAGAACTTACTTATTGTATCGGGAATGAATGCATCGACAAAAAATTCTGAAACAATCACCTTTTTCGCCTGGCTACCCTAGAATCCTTTAACTTTACATTTCCGTGTTTCAACTAGCCCCGATCTCCAGTATTACGCGACTTGGTGTATATATATTCAAGCTCATCGCACACTGCTGAGCATTATTACGTAACCGCAAATCGCCGGAAATTACAAGATCCCAAAGGACTGGTTGTGCTGAAACTGGCAGCTCGAAAGCTCCGTCGACGAGGTCTAACCGGGATTATACCCGGGAAAATTCTAAGGAGAGCAAGTGCACCAGGCATGTATTTAAAGTTGTTGCTTATTGAAAAACCGTTGAACCGTCATTCGATGGTTCCTCATTATCGATGAAGTTGGGAGACCATACAGAGACGAAAGCATGCGAGCTCTCATACCCCTCAGTGCAATCTTCGAGGGTTTCAAGTGCCGCTGATGGATAGTATCGATTACCGTAGCTATCCTGGCGTTCCATCAGCCTACGGAAATCGGGGCATAGGGTTCGATGAGAGATAGTTGAAAGGGTCGAAGGTCGTGGTGTATTACTTCAAGTACGGTGTACTTGTACGGATTTCCTCTCTAATATCCTCTCGCAGCGATATTCGATTCTTTGCAATATCTGACTGTAGCGAATGAGCGTTTTTTTTTTAAATACAAAAAGACTAACATTTTTCTGTCTGAACACATTCAGGAAAAGCTGTGCTTTTAGTCCGAAATAATTGTAAGATTTCATTTGTTTTCTCATTGCTTCGCTATTTGAACAAATTAAGCAACATATACTTTGTCACCAAGAGAACTGTTGTCTATAAAAAAATTTTGAAGATAACAAAGTAATATTCAACGTACTACTTTGGATCTTGTTTTTATATTAAATGTGATGAAAAGATTCTCTAGAAAATTTCATTCAAGATTTCGTCTTAAGTTCCCGAAGAACTCCAGCAATAAAGCTATAAGTATTTTGATCGCCATCAGGGCTGAGGAAGCTTTGAGGAAGCTGAGAGGAGAAAACAAGGGATACATATACAGATATATAGTGCATTTGTATAAGGCAAAGTGAGCGAGGAGCAGAAGAGATAGATAGAGAAAAAGTGTCGAGGAGCAAGAAGGGTCGCTAATTAGGTTTCGCGCTTGTTTTTCGAGTGGCTGGCTAGCTGGCGCACGGCTTTGGACATTATACGTTTGTGGCGGGGCAGGGAATAGCTTATAGCAGTCGAAACCACTACCTTCCTCACTCCGTTGATCGAATGCACGTGTTGGAGGGTGCCCAAACACAACTGTGTCAAGGCGGCTTTTACGCTTTCCGAGAACTCTCCTCCCTAACCCTCGGTTCAAAGTCAGCGCTGCATAAATACCGGTTAAACGACCTGAGAGCAATCTCTCCGTCTCACTTCTTAGATACTTTGTCGTCTCCATTTAGTTGTATCACTCACAAAAAACAAGGATCCAAAGTGCAACTTTGTACTCTGCTTTGTCATTGTTTTTCAATTTTTACAAAGCTAACTTCACGAGGAAGTATGTTTATCTGCTTTAACTTCCTCACAGGAGGTAGCTTTTGACAATAAATCAAACTGTTCACTATTTCTTATATCGTCAAAATTTCAATACAATTGTTAATAGAAAAATATAATGTTTTGTCAACCGCATTGCCGATTTTCACTAAGTTTGGTTCAAAATATTTCGGTAGATTATTGCGCCACGTGTCTGAAGTTTCAGTCCGTTTTGTCAGATATTTCGAAAGTAGTTAAAGCATAAGAAATTCAACCTGCTATAAAATCTGGACTCCTTTATTGATCGTCACGAAATTTGGTACGTAGCAACGCTGAATATTATTTTTCGTCTGTCGAAAATTCGAGTTGATTTGATAGGAGTTGACGTGAGTTAATGCAAAACGTTAATTTTTATTAAAAACTCGAAATTCCACAAAAATCGAACTTATTTATAGATTCAGCATAAATTCAATACCGATCGTCCTTTCATACCGTTGCTACTATAAATTTGAGGAAACTACAGACACACCTTGAAATAAATGTATTTATTCAATTTAAAGAAAATTATTTCTTAAAATGCCGGGCTTATAGAATTTGTTTAATACACCTATATTTTATTCTATTAAAATAAACTCATCCTCCTCCTTTCTCTGGTTGATAATCCTTTACCTTAATTTTACTTAACCATTGCAGCACTAAAGAAAATTGAGAATGCTGATTAAGCGATTACCAAATAATATTGCATGTAAGAAGTGAATATTAACGACACAAGCGGCGAAGACATGAATTAACTAGGCATGTAATATAATATTTAATAATATTTTATCATTATTCGTCGCCTCAGTGATCTGCAATAATGATATCCGCAATGTAACAGGTAATTAAAGAGACCGAGTCAGTGAAAAAAGTTTTAATAGTTCTGACTCGACCGCCCTTAACGAAAATGTTCACATTACAAAAAAAATTCTTATTATTCTTTGGTGGTAATGGAAAAAGCAGTGAAATACAAAGGTAGTATGTTCATCCCTCGAGGCACGGCCAATGCCAAGTGGGTCAGGGTGCTCGTTCGAGTATGCATTTGTTTCTCTATCCACTCTGCAACTGTAACGATAGAGCCGATGTCTCGAGACGTACATCAACTCCTATCTCCCTCATTCTCTATGATTCCCAACGATGATATCGAACTGTTGTTGGTTGCCTATATATACGAATGTCGCCAACCATACGACACTTGTATATGCACTTAAGGCTATACATTTTATCACTGCTCGACCTGTCTGCAAAAGAGGTTGAGATGATAGATGTTATCTAGCTAAAACCTCTTCGAGGGCCCATGAAATTTTTTTTTTCATATTCTTTTTGGCTGTGCAGCGATTTTTATAAAAATAGAAAAGAAGTCTGTTCATTTAAATACTTGTTCTATCGGTGAAAGAAAGTATTAAAATCATGATGCTAATTGATTGTTTGCAATTGTGTTTTAATAATGTACAAAAAGTCCCCGGGTCTAAGTTTTGAAAAATGTTGGTTTTTATTTAAATAAATAATATCGAAAAAATAGTGTTGAACAAAAGGATTGAGTAGATTTTTCTTGTAAAATCGGTGTTTTAGGCCATTTAAGTGTCCTTATATGAACAATCGTACAACGATATAACATTAGTTTTCTATTGAAAATCAGACGGTCGCGTGAATTTTTTACAATTCGCACTATGAAATATGAATACTATTATTTTGGTATGAGCGATGAGCTTGAGATGAATGACCTCGAAGTGTGACTCATTCTTGGCAAGCACCAACGATGAGACGATTACAGAAAGGTCGCGCCTTCAACTACTTAAGAAATATAAATCGTAATATAGACGCTCGAGGTTTAAGTACTTCCTCTTTTGGATATCACCTCCATTTTTCGGTATATACTCGAACTTTTTCGCTAAATAGAACCGACAGCCAACGAGATTTCCTCTTGATCCACCACTTTTCTCATTTTTAATTTTCTTTCTGTCGCGACTCTTCAAAGTTACTCTTTACTCTATTACTCTTTTATGCGCGGGCTATAGAGACTGGATTTGTGCCTCACTCATCCCCAGTTTCGTTCCACCCCTTGAAATACAAATGCTGGTGGGCAAGAAACGAAGCGTTAAATTGGATCGATTTGTGTCGTTTACAATATCGAATCATTTCGTCGGCTGGACAATCTCTGATGCTGCAATAGTAATTACGAATAATCCTGGTGATCAGAGCAGCATTTCATGCAAATTTAATAATAATAACTGTATGAGAATGATCCGAGTAAGGACTTACTGAAATATTACTTATAATAAGACGAAATTGTTTAGCCAATAAGACAAATGAGATTTGAAAATCCTTTTCTTTTTATACGGGGGCCTCATGTTGATCCAATGAAAATCAGACTTTTTTTGGCAATTAAAAAAATCAACTTTCAACATATATTCTTTTATAGATGATTAAAGAATATTCATGATTTTTTGTAACTTGATAAGAATAGTCATCTTCGCGTCATGACACATCAAAAATGCGGTGGTACACAAAAAGCACATACAACTTTTTTGTCTAACTAAGAAAATGAAATCAAAAAATGAAAGTACCACATTTTCAATACTATTATCTTGTGTAATATTAAACAAATATTTATATAAAATTTGTTGTTTTATAAATATTTTTAACTCTTTGTTAAAAATACAAAAGCATTAGCTTTAATTTTACCTGTGCATCTTTGTCATTTTTGCGAAAATTAACATGACTTTTTAAAACGACAATGTAAACTCTTGGAATTCTCGGGAAACACAAAAAACATAATTTTGTATGTTGAACCAAATGACTGTTGAGAGAAAAAAATGTTGATGCTCTAAATAAATATTTATTTGACAGTTGAATGTTGAGTTGAACCAACCAATATCTTCTTACAGTGCGTATATAGTGTATTATGGTGTAGCGATGGTAAAAAAAACCGTAAAAGATAACGAGCCCGTTGTGTACAGGGTCGGCGAGGATATCGCCTGCGTGGTTCTACAATACCCGGAGCTATATTGTACTCTTGCTCTTCGCAGTGAATATAGATATATATATATGTATATTCACTGGGAGGAATATATTTCTCGGTTGGCACGACAGTGGAACACGGTCGTACACTGGGCCACAAGGAAAACTGACGTGCAACATACGCGCGGGAGTCTGAACAGCCGCTGTACCTGTAAGGGACTCGCACACAGCTCGCATGTACAGTGAGCGCCAAGTTTTACGAGACCGACATTTCCTTTTTACGGTGCTCCTGGACAGGCGGAGTAGTGAATAGAGCGACAGAGGACGATTGCTATAGCGCTCTTTTTTTAAAATGTACTAATGAAAAGTGGCCGATTCCACAAAGTTCTATAATCTTGTAATTGCGACGTCTAATTATTTATGCATCAAGAATAACATGATTCATACAAGATTTACGCAATAAATATGGATTTTTTGGATAAATCTTTATCTTTGTGGAAACTACAAGTAACAACTAGTATTTGTTAATCTATCATTCTATGTCATGAATCAAGAATCAATCTAATTGATTCAAGCGGATTCCGATAATGTGTTGACGTAAAATGATCATTCTCTTAAAATAGTGTCAAAAGGTTTACGAGCTGAGCTCGACTGTTTTATGTATTTGAGGTATTCATTAAGGATTGAACTCATTAAAATATACATAATTTCTACATTACTTAGTTTGATAAAAACACGCAGTTCTTTCTTCAATATTTTATGACTGTTCTACAGTTACGTCGAACCAAAAATGATACTTGAGACAATTGCATACCTAATGTTTCGTCGTCCCACTTGGGAATTGTATATTTACAGCAACTGAAGAGCTCGGAGGCATTGGTACGACGTTACCCTCAACACCAACGGAACTCGCGCAATACCCAAAGCTCTGCGAACTACGCAGAAAGTTTCCAGTCCTCTATCGTGTTGAATTTCAGGTAAGTTGGATGAATAAAAATTCAACAGAGAATATTTCGAGAATGAATTTGCTTTCACTGGGAGGCATGTTTCTGGGAATTGTCTGGGAAAAATGGTCTCAATGAAGGGAGAAAAAAATGATGGGTTAGCGTTGGCCGTATGAGTTGAACATGAAATCCGCTTTGGTAATGAGCGAGCGTGATTGATGAGTTCGCGATATGATAGATTCTCTATCCAGATTCCTGATTTATACCCCATAATTCCATAAAAGTATCAAAGTAGAACTCCACACTGATTCATTGTGCGTAACAAGATTTTCGTTTGATTCTCTATAAAAATAGTAGTGAGAAGAGACGCGGTATGAAATAGTTGAGGCGGCTAACGCCCTAGACGGCAGAGATCAAACTGCAGTGCTTTCCCTCTAATGCTCGATATCGTAAAGTCACCAATCTCTTTGCTTGGCTGAACTGCTGCACCGTTGACTCATGCCAGCAAACTATGTACACATAACCGGTGCATCACAAATGAATGACTACCCGCTATGTTCAGCCTCTCTATGAACCCGCCGCTATAGAAAGTGCAAAGTCGTAGGTGATATTGATGAGATCTTTAGCCTCTACGCTACTCAACGGCTTAAATCCATAAATATACATGAATCAATGTCAGAGATAAAAAAACGACTAAAACCCGGTTAAACGTGTTATCCTAATTTGACAAATTATCAACTGAATCGCATTACTCGAGCTGACAAGAATATTTATTAGAGTCGGACAATAGAATTAGAATAGAATCGAAAAAACACTAAAATCAAAAATCGGTATTTAATTTTCGATGAAATATAAAATTTAAAAATCTGTAAATTAGAAACTTGCGAAATGCTTCCCCATCATTTTGGATCTTAGACAAAGCTTTTTTTTTTGACAAAGCTACCTCTACTCTAGATATTCTTTTTGACATGACGAAACAGGGGTTTTCCACCCAAAGCGCCCAACCGGGTACACGACCGTTCGTCCACTTTCGTGGCATTCCCATCTCTTTGTTCTCTTCGAATCTCGTACAAAGAATTCGAATACCGGCGGAAGTCAACCTACAGAAAGTTCTTTTTGTTTAGTGTGTATAGCAGCGAAACGCCGAGAAAGGGGCCTTGCGAAAGACCCTCGCATTTTTCTTGTGGCAAACACGCATGCCACTTTGGAATACTCCCTACGCAATCTGACTCCAAAACTCCCTCTCTATCTTTCATCTCATCCCTCGTTATATTTATTTTTAGAACACCACCATACGTACAGCACAAGGAACGTCTTATTGATTCATCCCAATCGGAAAAGCCATTACTTGCCTAAAATAAAATCAACTAAAAGCAAACTGATTTATGTTTTTTAACGACTTTGTATAATAGTTTCAAGCCATGTGCTTTTTATCAGTCGTAAAAAAAAAAAACTACGGAGCAATATTTCACATAGCACAACGTTGCTTTGGATACAGAAGTCCTAAAAAATAAATAGACTACCTTGGTCTGATTCTTAAAAAAATTTAAAAATAAAAAAAAAACACATTTTGAGGCAATAAAACGTTCAGTTTGATCGTAGCTGCGGTTCTGAAAATATAAAGTTAACATTTTTTTTCTCAGAATCCCTACACAGCAAATAAGGATACCGAGTCACCAAAAAAAAGACAACATTTTTCTTTTGCTGTTAAACTATCGATTCAAAAAAGTTTAAATTTAAGTCTTATAAAACGTATATCATACATCTGTTTTTACAATTTTATACAGTGCACCAGGAAGCTGTCATATAAAATTCATAATATTTTTTACTTGTCGCAGCTTTTGCATTGAATCGTTGGATGGATTTTAATATTTGAAGTTTCATATTGTTTGTGACAGAGTGCTTTCCGTGCTGTGTACATGAATTCATGATGCTGTGGGTATTGTTCCGATTTATTCGCACATTTTTATTTATATAACTTTGTCGCACAGGCACCAAAAAAAAAATCCTATTCTTGAAGGAAAAATGTGTGTGATTCTCGTCAACAGTAATTTTTGTTTATTTGTGAAATCGTTTGTATTTTGTATTTATTTATGTATTTATGTTTGTATTTTACGATTTTAATTTTTTTTGCTTTAAAAATAACAAAAAGCTTTTGTAGCATTCGAAGTGACAAAAGAAAGTATTAAATTTAAAAGTTTTTATTTTTTTAAATAGAAGTGATAAGAAAAATTGGAAGTGGCAAAAAAAATGATGTTTTATCGTGGCTTTTTGTTAGGTGACTCAATACCCTTAATGAGTTTGAGTCAGTTGAAAATCATGAACATAAAATTGTGTTCTACACATGAAATCTTACAAATGCATAAAAAGTACCACGTAATAAATAGAATAAAAATTAAGCTTTTTGTCATATGTAAAATTGGTTTCTCTAACATGATCAGTTCATCAGAGCAAATATTCTTTTTTACTTTTCTCTCCAACCAGCTGCAGAGTTCAGGTTGCACCGATAGAACAAATAGGATTTGCAAGCTATCGTCCGCCGCATTCTATTTGTACACACACTCTGTATGTAGAAACGCTTTAAAAAATTTAGCACTGCTTTGAGTAAGCACATAGCAGAGCTACGACTATCTCAAAAACTTGCAGCACTTAAAAAAATAAAACGATATGATTTAAATTTTACATTCACTAGTATTTTAGATCCAATCATTTCAGGCTTTATCCAGCGATAAGCTCGCAACCCAGATCAAACAAAAAAAAAGTCTATTTTTTTTTATTTCATTCGCTGCTTCGACTGCGGTGCGTATAATTCTTTATAGGTACGTCATCCGGTGTTTTATATACCCGAGAGTATTGTCGCTGTATCTATATACTAATACCCATATAACATAGTGTGGTGTTTACTGTTTACCTGTACGTTTATATATTGCGTCCGCAAGCTCCGTGTTTACATTGGAAAGAGGAGGCTCGCTATATTTATGAGTTTCGCTCGTTCACATCTCTCCTCTATTCTCCTGCTTTTGTTGCTTTTTTTCTTCATTAACCTTCTTTCGATCCATTTCGCTCTCTTGTTCACGCTTATGTATTCTTTGCAGCTAAGTTTGTATATGTATGCTTTTGTATGATAATATTGCGTTATGGATAAAGCATAGCTGGCACATAGAGAGTAGATATTTTATTCAGGATTTCAATAGCTACACTAAAAACAAGAATGCAGAGTAAAATCTTGCACATTATATACTTTTCACAAAGCCACAGATATCAGAATCCTGTAAAAAAAAAGTACCCGGAAATAAGGTACCAGCAAGAAAAAGACCCTAAAGAACCTAAAGTTTTTCCAAGGGACTTCTTCCCGAGGTTTTTTTTCCCTGATACTCTTTTTCCGGGGTACTTTTTTCCCCCAGGTACTTTTTTTTCCTAATACCCATATATCAGTAAAGATGTCGATTAATTTCTGCTCATTCGTGGACAGGAATTTTGAATTCCTGTTTTAAAAGATATGTTAGAAGCTGGGATTTAATTAAATTGTTGTGCACTAAGAGATAAAGTTTGATTGAAATCTCTCTTCGAAATATTGTTTTTAAATAACAATTAATAATTAAAAAAAAAAAAATGACAAATCCAATATGGAAAAATGAAAAATTCTGATTTTTTTTTACACATTCAATCATTTTCAGGTCCACTATGTGCCAAGTATGTCAAATCCCTGCAAAAAGAACAGCCGTTAAATGTTTAACTCCAAAAACAACACATTATTTGACTGAGAAAAAAAAATCCCAAAACTTGAAAGTCTCGCATAGGCCCTATTTTAAATAATTCCATTAGTTTGTATAATTTAATGTGTATAGCTGTTAATAAATTACTTTCAAGTCTCTCTTTATCGATCAGAATTTTTTTTTTTTTTTCAGACGGCATGCAAAATCGAGACTCACTCGTGTAGACACGCGTTGAAATCTGCAAACAAAGAGAAGAATCAGAACCAACGTTGTATACCATGTAAGTCGACATTTATATTTTACGTTAAAAATATACTTCGCCTGAAGATACCTGCAATTCTACGAGTCGTTGACTACGACTTTTAATGAAAGTTTATAAAACTAAAAGAGAGAAGAACACAACTAAGTATTTACCGGCTGGGTATATAGATGCGCACAGTTTTACTACTATAAAGCGCGAATTGCATAAGCAGAAAGAAAATATCGTGGTTACGAGGAATAGAGCCAAGATTACAACTGCGGGAGGAACTCAGGATGAAATAAATAAACGAAATTCATATATCGCTTACGGAAGTGCGATGGGTTAGAGAATGTTGGTCGCATGACATTTCTAGGTCGCGCACCCTCCTACTACATTATTTTTACAAGTAAATCACGTTTCCACGGCTGAGAGCACGAGATAGTATATACGAAGCACAAAGTGCTCGCTTGGTTATTATCTCAAATGGCACCATTATAATAAAGATTGGTTTTTTTTTTAAATATCAGTAACTATTATAATAATTTTATTATTCCGCAGATGACTACAACAGAGTCGTTCTAGAGACAATAGAAGGGCAATCCGACTCGGATTATGTTAATGCATCGTATGTAGACGTAAGTACAGTCGAAAAATGATTGAAATGCAAATATTTCAAACAATGTCATTTTTTAAATACATTTACAAAGTTTTCCTTACAATTCCCAAATTATTTACTGTCTACCACTTTTTTTTTGTTCGAATTAATAAAAAATATTTTTGTACTAAATTGATTTTTGTTCCACTTCTCTCTTCCCTTATTCTCGAGTGCAAATAGTAGTGTAATACTTATATTAGAATACTAAAAATCCGATATTTATAAGTATAATACTAAAGAAAATAACAGAGTAAGCGACATTATTTTCACTTGTCCGATAAAAAAAAATTGTTCCATAAAACGTTTATGAATATTTTATGCCATATTTTTTGAATACCTGGATATTTTAGCAAATAATCCATAAAACGATTTAGAATCTTCGTAGATTGTAAGGGAAAAACATCTGAAAGAAATATAAGAGTCACTATGGTCTCACGTTCATGTAAACAGGAGACTACAATTTGTTCACTAGATGATGATTTATAACCGTTGTTGTTTTTTTGTTTGTTTCAGAGTATATTAAAACCAAACGCCTATATCGTGACTCAGGGACCCATAGAAGCAACTGTAACGGAATTCTGGCGAATGGTGTGGCAGGAGAGAGCATCGTGTATAGTTATGCTAACGAAAACCTTCGATTTTATAAAGGTGATTGTCTCTTCTATGGCCCTCTTGTATACTTGCAGTAATATATCTATAGGGAAACATATAAATAAGTATAAATACGGAGGCAAGGAGAATCGGGAATGACAAAGTGCAGTGAATTTTCTGGAGCCTCTTGAATTTTGTCATTGCTGGCAGGGTATCCATGTACTCGAGTGGAAGCTGTTTTCGGTGTCCATTGGGCATGTGTACCAGCAATGCATTACTTAGTGTGCTATTTATTACGACATTATTTCATTACTCGATTTCAAGTGGAAGTTCTCATGAATTTGTCTATTTGTGCTCAGTTTAGGATTTAGTATACTTGTTAAATTAATTCAGAGCTACTATTCAGTAAAATTACCAGTCTTATTTAAATCTGACATAAGGTTTCTGAGTCACTTATAAAAACCATTGTAAAACATTCATTTGCACAAAAAAAAATTTTATCGTGCCTTTTTAGACGTATCAATGCTTCTAATCATGCTGCTGAAAATTTTATTCTACAACTAGTGTTTTTTTTTTAAACAGGTAATGTGCGTACAATATTGGCCACCGAACAAAGAAAAGGACGAGGAATACGGAGGTATTGGTGTCTCAGTGCTAAAAGAAGAGGAACTTGCCAATTTTCACATACGTACGATAAGACTATACAAGAAGAACGAAGCTGGTGTATGTAAATTTATTTTGTTGAGGATGATACGTTGTGCTTTCCTAGTTAGGCTTTCTCGTTGTTTTTTAATGAATCCTATCGGCTACTTACAATATTCATGATTTAAATTTAGAAGGAGCATTAACAATCACTTACTTTTTAATCTCAGCTGTTCATCGTAATTTTTTACGTCTTGCAATTTAAAATTGGCTTACATAATAGGTCGCCTTCGAAAAAATGTACTACTGTCACGATAATTTTTTAAATTGTGGTATTTGAAAATATTTAATGAATTTTTGGAATTATTTATATAATATATTATTCATCCAAAATCTAAGGATGTTGTTCTGTGTTTAACATTTTTTTCTTTTTATCAATGACATAAAAGTGCACAATTCACAATCAACATCTTATTTACTTGAATAAATAAACAAAATTTACTGAAAAAAATTGACAAAACTGAGGATGAACAGATGTACATAGTGAAAATAAAACTGACATTTCTGTACTTACGAAAAAAAAAAATTTGTCCACGAAATATTTCTAATCATATTTACGAGAAAAAAAATGCTGAATATGACAAACTTTTTTTTTCATTAGACGTTTAAAAAAATATAATTAAATATTACATGTAAAGTATTTTAGGATGAAAATTAACAAGATTCAAGATAATGATGTAAAATCTAATATTTTTACAGAATTTCTGCGATATATGCATAAAAAACACTTTCTAAAAAATTTGTATCTGCAGTAGTCATCTTCTCAAAAGGTTGACATTTTTACATAAATCTTTTCTTTGTTGTTGTTGTGAGAAAGAACAAAAGTCTGGATGAGCAGCTCAGCTGCTCATAAATATATCATACGTCATTGTATTATCCGGTACGGAAATTCAATAATTTTATTGACGTTTTATCGACTTACCGTCGAGTAGGAAGTGAGCGAGGAGAGGACTTTGCTCCAGTTTCACTACACAGAGTGGCACTCGCATACGTGCCCTTTTGGAAATGCGGTTCTCGAGTTTCGCAGACGCGTCAGAGCCGTTGTTGGCTCAACAATCAAGAACGAATCAGGACCTATGGTTGTCCATTGCAAGTGAGCGTTATTTCGCAATTTACAATCTTTAAAGCGATACAAAGAAAGCAACGATGTAATCAATTGGAAATTATTTATAGCGACGGAGGCGGTCGTTCTGGAGTTTATTTAGCGATCGATGCGAATATGGAGCTCGCCGAAGAGGAAGATGCATTCGATGTGTTTGGATACTTTAAGAAATTGCGACAAAGCCGTCGCGGACTCATTGAATCATTGGTAAAAAGAAAAATTACAATTTTCCTGTCTAGGAATGGACAACATTCGAAAGAAAAAAAACATTATAAACATTTAAAAATTGATATATTTATTTCGAAAATAGCTTTCCTATTGATTTAGAAAACCTATTTTCTTCACCATTCAAGCGATACCGGCGCCACTATTTTTTCCTTTTTTTTTTGTTAAGTACATTCGCGCTATCCGAACTGAAAATCAGCGTGAAATAGTTATGCGACTTTGAACCTGCTCTGTTTGATAGGATCAGTACAAATTTGTGTACGACACCCTGGAGGAGTTTGTAATATGCGGCGCCTCGTGGTTTCCCGTGTCAGAGCTTTCGCTTCGACTCAAACAGAAAAGCGTGAAGAATCCAATAACAAAGATGAACGAGTACCAGCGTGAATATCAGCAGATCTGCAAGCAAACACCTCGTTTTACTATCGGTGACTGTGCGGGCGGGCATCGAGCAGACAATAGGGAAAAAAATCGAGACGTTCTCGTTGTTCCACGTAAGTGTCCTCGTAGATACGTGACTTTACTCCAATACGGCGAATGTGCCGATAAGAAGCCCTGGAAAAAAAAAATCGCAAATATATATTTCAAACGCCGTCCCTATTATAATATCGACAGACAAAATAACGACAAATTAAAATACCGAAAGTATGAAATACGGAGGAGTTCAAATACCTATATATATATATAGGGCATTCCAAGTTAACTGTCTTGAGCATCGGTCTGACCCCCTTGGATTAAGTTGACAATGACCAACTCAATTGGCTTGAAATGGCCCATATATTAAATATGAAATATAAAAATTCTTTCTATTTTATTAACGCAAGTTGTAATTCAACGATCGATTATCCTAATTATTCCGCCTTTTATATTTGCAACTGATGGTCTGAATTGCTCTTGCCTGAACACATAAATAAATAAATGTTGTTATTCTCGCAGCTGACAACTTTCGGCCTTACCTCACGAGCTTTCAGGGCAACAGTTTCACGGATTACATAAACGCGGTCTTCGTCGACGTGAGTTTTCATGTTAAACAGACTGTCCACTTAACGCAGCTCGAATAGTTTGAAACAAGTTTATTGTGCTTATGCGCTTATTCGTTAACAGGGTTACACGAAGCCTCGTGAGTACATAGTTACAGAGTGGCCGCTTAAACATACGTGCGGCGAGTTTTGGTCATTGGTGTACGATTACGAATGCGCCGCAGTTGTGGTACTCTGTGTCCCGCCACAAGCGTCGACCAACTTTCCAAGTTTCTGGCCCGAGGGTAGACACTCGAAGAAATACGGTCCAGTATTCACGATAGATCACATAAGCCACAACCATTACACGAACATCAAGACCTGGGTGAGTAAAGTTGCGTAGTAAAGAGGTAGAAAAATATATAAGCATTCGGGGAATGCTCTTTTCTCTTCTTTCGTCCAACGAACGTGAATTTATCGACTTGCCCGAATAGCTTGATATCGTTATTCAAAACAAGAACATTACCATTGAATGCAATTACGCAAACATGTTTACGAATCAGTTACAGTTTCATAAAAGCCAAATTTAGTAATTACAAATCATATGATGGGAACAATTATTTTTTTTTAAATATCGGATTATATAAATATAAAAAATTCAATACATGATTATTTTTGTCGGAGACATTAATTTATTGCAATTACTTTATACTGACGGAAATATTTTTGATTTCTGTTCGTTATTCGTTTGCATTAAATATAAATTTCACTGCGTCTGCTGTGAACGAAACCGATGGGAAACATATTAATATTAATTTGATGGGCACATTTAATTTTTTGGCTGAAAATAATGAATTAACAAATTGCTCAAGATAACCAATAAAATAATTGATAACTACTGTCGAAAAAAAGATTCGCTTAGGGACAAGTACGTAAAATAGGCATGATAAAACTTTTTCACTTGTGAATGAATACTGTACTTGAAAAGCCTTACTCGGGTCGTTAAAAAAAATATACGTATACTCAATATACTTCAATGTTTGTTTTTTTTTCGGTGTGATGACGATCTGACATTAACTTGCTCCCTCATCACAGGTTTTCAGGATAAATAAGAAGATAGTATCGCTAACGGAACTAATGGCAGGCGTAAAGGCACCACCAAAGACAGTTCAGCTGTTTCAGTTGACCTGTTGGCCAATGGGTCACAAAGTGCCAACGTCAACAAACAGTCTGGTCGAGTTGATGAACATGGTGGAGCGATGGCGTCAACGAACAGACTACGGCCCTGTAGCGGTCGTATCACCAGACGGTAGAAGTAGATGTGGCGTTTATTGCGCGGCTAACGCGTGTATAGAGCAGGTGATACAGCACGGGGAGGTCGATATATTTCAGGCAGTGAAGACAGTGCGCCGACACAGGCCTCAGCTCGTCGAGAACATGGCAAGTCCGAAAAGAAGTCAAGTAGCGCGTTCAATACGTTCCTTCTTCACACGCACACTTATATTCCCCTCTTTTCTACCGCAGACCGAGTACAAGTATTGCTACGACCTCGTGCTTCACTACGTGCTTCATTACTTGAACAAGGACATGAATGAGAAGAAGTGAGAAAGCGAGTTGAGGGACGAGCTGTGGTTCATCGAATTCGGACGTGGGGCAGCTCTGCCCTTGACACCGGAAGAAGCCCCAGCCGATGGGGAGCCGATAGTACCCTGCGCCCAGGGACGAGTCATTGTGGAAACGGCAAGACCAGCACAACCATATTTCGCTACTTGTTCGACTTACAGACGTACGATCAACGATCGTGATGATCCAAGCCGCGTTGCAGTCGGCGCGATGGTCGGTCCACTTGGTCGTGGAGCACTATCCAAAGGGATGCTCAGTCAGCATCATCATTATCATCGTCAGCAGTCAACGGTGCAAGAAAATCCAGCCACAAGACCAGAGGATCTTGGTGTTACGCCCTGGTACTTTGATCAATTTGGCAACGAATCCCCCGGAGCGTGCGACAGAAGCTCGTATCCCTCCACGTATAATTCGCGTCAAGAGAGGAGCCTAGTCGCAAGGCCCGATCTATATTCAACAAAAGACAGCAGCGTCGAGAGCAGCGATATTCCAAGAGCTGCTACATCAGCCCCACGAAAAGCCTACATGGATCTAACTGACGCGATAGCTCTACTCGACGAGACATGTCCCAATCAAGATCCCAGTCCCTCATTGACACCAAGGACTCCAAGAACTCCTTTGACACCATTCCCACGTAATAGCCGTATACGTTCAAAAAGCAGCGATAATTCCTCCAACTACAGTAACGAAAGACTGAACGATCGTTCCCTCGAGACATCAAAATCACAGGATAAGGAAAAACGTCGACCGTTTTTACGAAAAATTGGTATATCGAAAACCGAGGACAGACCTTTTCTAGCGAAAATCATGGCGCCGAGAATAACCGGCAAGCCGTATCTTGAGAAAATTGGTCCTAGCAAAGCGGTGGAAAAGCCGTTTCTCGAGAAAATTGGCTCGTCAAAGACACTCGATAAGTTTACGTTTGACACGCTTAGGGAATTGCCGAGAATTCCGGGGAGAAGATGTCAACCGTTGGAACCGTCACCACTCACTATCGAACGACCGCGAACACAGGAAGAGGACGAGGAAGATGAAGACGATGATGTCATCGTTATTGTCAAAGATGTTACTGAAGAGGAGAAGGAAATTACGTCGCTTGGCAATAGCAGCGTTTTTAGAACTGGAAGCAGAAGAGCCAATGGCAAGGGTTATTTGCTGAAAATGTACTCTTTCGAAACGGAGGATCTTGAGGAAAATACAGCCCTTAAAGCTCACAGAGATCCTTTAAGAGGTGCTTCGCTTGACGACGTTCTCGATTCTGGTCCAGCATCACTTCCACCTTCGGAAGACTCTCATGAGCACGTCAGTCCAAGATCCGATGACAGATCGACCAGTGTCGCCGAACTTGTCACTTGTCGTGTCACAACGAGCGAAGAAATATTCTCAACGAGCTCTGGACATCTTGACTCACCACGGGAAGTAACCAGCTGGGGTAATTCGCCTCGTTGGCCGAGAAGAAAGTCTCGAAGGGTCGTATCAGCTACGCGTACAAAAATGGCAGATCGCGAAGATCTTGGCTCAATTCAAGTGATTCCTAGTGACGAAAGTACAGCGAGTTCACCAACAAAACGAAGAATTTCTCGCGTATCGCCGGATATTTCACGTAACGAACGTCTCGTTGTCTCGAGAACGAAGAATTCTTCTTTGCCGCGTGATCTTTGCGCATCGCCGACGAAAGCTCGAAGACAAGACTCCGAGGAACTTTGTGACATCGTGTCAAAGTCTATTCGCGCCGAATCGGAGGAACGTCTCGAAGATTCGCGAATTGACAAATGCGCGGGGCGACAAGCGAACGAGAGAGACGGCAAAACGGATGCAACTGATTCGAAATCTAGACGGCAGACGTTCGACGAAGCTTTGGAAAAGTTTGGTGGCACGGAACATTCGAAGACACGTACAAGACGACAAGTTTCCGAGGAGATACTTGACAGAAATAAGGAGAACAAGAAGAACGGCGAGTGTGGCATTTTCGACGATCCTCAGAGTCGATTTGAGAGACGTGGAATATCGTCGGATAATTTGAAACTATCGAGGGAAACTGTGGCGGTTGCTTCCATGCCATCCGCATCGTCTCTTGGCTATCAGAGCGGTGACTCTTCGTTGGTTAGTCAAAGATCGTCGAATCACAGTCAAGACTTCATTAGGGGTACTTTTAGGATGCTTCACGATAAATTCGAACTTCAAGATGTTCCAGTCGAGAGTTATGCGGCGTTCAAGAGACGTACACGTGCCAATTATCTCAATTACAATCAGCATCTACTTCATCATACTACAAGCGATAAACATATAGCTGGCTCTGATAAACTCGCAATTCCGGCGAATGACAACGAAACTGAGAATCAGGAAATGACGAGTTTGACGTCAAGCTTGACAACAGCTTCGAGCGACTCGAGAGATTCAAAAGACTTTGCTAATCGATCGGCAAGCGAGGAAAACACCGAATCAAAGTCCTCGGTAACTGTTAAATCTGTTTTAAGAAAACAGGAAGGTGTCGATCATCAGAGCGACAATGAAATGGACACTTGTTCGTCTCTGCGTCGTCCGAAACGTCGAATATTTCATGAACCCTCCCAAGAAACGATGGATCTTCTTACGGAATTGCGAAAAGTCAAGAGTCTACTTAAAACACCATCGGCCGAAGGTGATGTGGATCTTGATTTTTTGAAACCAGTTCGACAACCCAAAAAGATCTTATTAACGGACAAGGAATTTTGTTTGTCGGTCGAACGAGAAAACAGTATAAGACGTCCGTCGATTCTTGACGTTGAGCGCGATTCCACAGTTGGAAAAGTGGAAAAAAAGTCTCTCTCGGACAATTGTAACACGAGCAAAGTGCAAACTACGAGAATTGTCGGGCCAGCGCTATTTGAAAAAAGATGCTTGTCGCTTGATTATGCGGATGATGAAAAACCACCGAAACCGGAACCCAGAGCGATATCACTCGCCTCTGCGCGAACACCACGTTCGGGAACGGTAGAGACTATAGACTCGGATCTTGGCTTAGCTTACGATGGCAAAAGCTATTCTTCGGATGTTTTTGTCGAACCGTCTGATGATACTGATTATAATCAACGGGGTAAAGAATTAAGCTTGGAGGATTTGTCGGAATTGAAGATAAATATGAGCAATCACTGTGCTGATGTCGATATTGCGATACCGGTTGATCAAATGGGATCTATCAGCCCGAAAAGACGAATACATGTTCAAGGAAGAACCAGCGATTTGTACGAGATCATTTCGCCGAGATCGACGCCGTTCAGAGTTAATAAGAGACTCGGGAGAATATCCGTTGAGGAGACGGTAAAGCAGGAGAGCTTTACGTTTAGCAAGGTTGACTGCAGATCCGTGGTGACGCAAAAAAGAACCAAGTGCTTCCCCTTGTAACCCACGGTGTTCGGTCTGCGACGAGTAGCATTTTCGAGATCGTGATAATAATGGTAAGGTCATCAGTAGAACGGTTACAAAAAATTAAGCTCTTTTCTTTAGTTGAGCTACGGATCGAGTTTTTTCTTTCTCGATGTAAAAAAAAACAGGTTTTTCAAAAAGACCACATTAGAAGAAAAAAAAAATCGTGCAGATTTTCCCAGATTTTGTAATTGATTTATGGCAAAAATGCTTTTATGTAAAAGAATTATTATATTTTTTTGAAACGTTATTCAGAGTGTCAAGAACATCTATAAATTATTACATACATTTGAATCTCCTTCTTTGCACAGAATTAAATTCTATTTTTTTTCTTGATTCGGTTTGATCATTAAGATGTAAACATTTAGAAAAAAATGTTAGGAAACATTTTTTAACGTATTCTGATTAGATTGATTGCATTATATTATTGAATATGACTTGGGTAATCCTATCAGACCTAAATCAAGATGTTCGATGAAAATAAAAGTATTTCTAAAAAGATCCTAAAGTAAATAAATTATACCTAAAAAAATCAACGATATTATATTTTCGAGACGATGAGAAATATTTATTATTAAAAAAAAAACGGGTATTTAATTCTGTGTAAAGTATCTATGAGACAACTCGAAACTAAATTGGCTCTCTTTTTATGGAATACCTTATATACAGAAAAGAATTTCTACAGTATATATATATATATATATATATATATATTAAATGGGGCAAAAGCCACACTTAAAAAAAAATGGAGAGGCTGAATTAACATGTTTCTGAAAGCTTTGGTGTGAATTTGTTTTTCATTATAAGAAGCTTGTCGCTCGATGATCTTTCCAACCAAAAAATGAAGCCTTTATTTTTAAGCATTCTAATATACAGCAAAAGGACGGATGATCTTTATCGTTTCGACAAACAAATGTCTGTTTATTCCAATTTGCCAGTAACCTTTTTTCTTAGCAATTGGCAAATTCTCTCGAAAATTGCAATGAATTAAAATAAACAAACTGAAGAAAAAAAAGGGAAAAGAAAATGCTCGTGAGTCGCCGGCGGAACAGCCTCTCGGACCATTTTTGTATTTTCCTATAATTGTGGAAGAAAATGTATTACGTATTATACTCATTAGCGAAGTTATATATGCTTCGGAATCAGCAAACGAAATGTATTTCGTTTTTGTCTTGTTGATCATGATTGAATCGATAGTCACTGGATGTATCTTTACTTTTACTCGTTCTTTTCTATCTTATACATCAATGCCTCCGAGTCTACGAAAGCTCTAGATCGAGAAACACGAAGGTTATTCTAAATAAATTTTCGAGCCATATTTCGTCCGGGGCTCGATACCGACGTATGCGCAAATTTTCAACGCGACAAAACTATATATTATAAATATTATACATAAAATAAATAGCTAGGACTCCAAGAAGATAATTAATTCGTATTGTATTCTCGTTTACCGAGCAAAATATGCGTCAAGTTTGGAGGTGCGGATAAGTATTCTAAAGACTACGTTGATATTACGATGATATTAACACAGTGTTCGTATATTTCAGTTGCGATGGTGCGAAATACCGCAACTTTTCATTATTCGTCATTGTAATAATTATATTAATAATGGTATAATTAATGACATGAATATAACGTACGAATTAAACACGCAAAATCGGCCAAATCATACCATTAAATAATTAGGTACTCTCACCTACGATTAATGGATCGTTTACCCCGAACATTATAATACAGCGTATAACGAATTTAACGAATGAACACGGCAGACGGTAATTATTCGCCAGTTTTTAATTGCAAAAAAAAACGAGATCTGTCCATTTAGTAGAGAATAAAAGTCTTTCCCCAACCGGGTTCTCGCTGTTAGATCTTAAATCTCGTACCCTATTTGCCAAATTGCGTCTTCAAGTATTATCTCTAAATCACAATCGAAATATTTTAAACAAATGATATTTAAAAAAAACATCGATCACTCGATCACAGTCATATTAAGTACGATTTATTCTCAACATAGTTGGGTACGATTTAGATAAACAAGGATCTAACAGAGCGAAGAACCCTCTTTGTCGAGCAGTGCCTTGTCCACGAAAATATTTATTTAAAGAGAAATTGGAAGAGAGCGAGAGAGATGCGAGAGAAAAAAATGAACCGAAATAAAACAAACTTTAAGAAAGACGTTATACAACTCTTATAGCGCGACGGATTTTCTGAAAGGGTCCATGGAGTTGCTTCTCTAATGATAAAACTACAAACAAAGTTTCCCAATCTCATTGGGACATTTTTCATTAATAAAAAAAAAAGAAAGAAAAAAGAGAAACATGCGATCATGAGGGAGCAACTCCCACGCAGATGCGTCCGCCTGCCAAGCCTTTTTCCATTTGGATATAGGCGCGTGATGTTTTAAACTAAAAAAAAATTATATAATATATATATATATATATTATATATACGTAATTGATGCGGTATGAAAAACTTGTATGATTGTTACGTCTTCTCTGTTTGGTTTCTCATAGAATTGGTCGAAGCTGTAAAGGCACGTTTAATTGAGTATACAGAAAGTAAATATTTAAGTGTAGATATCTGTCAGAAATAAATGAATATATAAATACGATATTTGTCCGTGCGTGCGTGTAATTGAGATGCGTATATATATCGCCTGACTAAAGAAAAAAAATTATAACAAAAGGACGTATTTTTCTGCTCGTGAATATAGAAAATGCGCCCTTTTATATACAATATATATACATACTTACTATACTAAGTACCGATCGAATATTTGTACTTATCCGTTGAGTATGATAGAGCCTAAGTGCGAACAGGTATTCGTACATAAAATACATTAAATAACACATAAATAAGTGTTATTGATCGGTATATTTATGAATAGTAAGATAAATAATGAGGAAAGATAATCTAAAGGATTTTTTGCGTTAAATAGGAGAGCACAGCCGAGCCATGCCAAAGAATTATAGAACGAGAAATTTTATTGTAGATTTGCATTATAAGTTTTACATTTGTTTTCTTGTCACTATTTCGAGAGTATTTCAGTGACGCTGACTAAAATGTGAGCTTTTCGACACGTTAAAAAAATAACACTAAATTTTGTATACTTTTAACGACAGACAATTTATCTACAAAGTTATACTATTTTTTTTTCACGAAAAAAAGAGGACAAAATAAGTCTGACAAATATATAAAAAGTTTTATTTTTCACTTGTTTTAAGCAAAAAAAAGTAAATTTAGCAAATGCACAATAAAAAATGTTGTCACTTTTCTCGTTTAACAATAACAAAAATGTAAATTAGATAAACCGAAATTTTTTTATTGTCACTTTGCTAATTAATTCTAAGTAACAAACGGATTAGCTGCTTATTTAAAAAAAATGGTTTTTTGCCAAAAGTAAACCCGATTTTTTAAACCTATTGTTTACTGTATAATTGCCTGGTTTTAGTGTCAGTGACGAAAATAAGTTCAGTAGCTTCACTGAAATCACTATCGTGTATGTTTGATGCGTCTGTACGTAAGCAGATGCATGTACTCTATTTCTATATAGCGTCGTTATTAAATGTTTACGTACCTACGCACATAAATTATAAACGTAACTAAGTCATAAAATTAAGTGGCGTTACACTTTGGAGAAATGTGATACACTTAGCAAGCGTTAACTGTTTTTTGTTGTTGTTGTAAATGAGAGCAGTCTCATTATCGGTTGAATTGCTTCGATGCACGTTTTTGTACGTTTCGGGGTTTTCTCATAGTATTACGATTACGTGAACGCGGTTGAAACGCGATTGTAAAGCGGAAAAAGGTATTTAAAGAAAGAAAAACAAACAAAAATGTATAATTGGCAAGTCAGGGTTTGATTAAGAAAATTTTTCGAGAGATTTTCTGGCTTCTCTTCAGCTATAACTACGCAGATAAAAATTAATTGATAAACTGGCTCTTATAGATGTATATACATAATACGATATACTACACCTACACTATACTATATATAATAAAAGTAAAATAAAAAATAAATAAAAAAAAAATAAAATAAACGCCGATCGACAGCTCTCCTCGCGACAGCCATCCGTCCATCCTTTCGGCTGTCTACGTTCACGTGATTCTACAATTCTTCTTGTTACTTGTCTCTCGCATTTTCGTATAATGTCAGGACGAAACGTATCGCACCGATTTGTACTCTACCAAAATTAAACCCCGAAACGTCGAAAGCAAACATTGCTCCGAAATTCGTTAGAAAAAAAAAAACAATAAAGCATGTCATATACATGACCCGATACTATAGTGCTCTGATACAGAAGCAAACGAACGTACGAAAATGAACTTGTCGTTTTTTCTCGCTGGCGAGATTATTTTTTTTATAAATCGTGACTATATATTTATTGATCGAGTTTCCAGATTTTTGGTCTTTTTTAAAATTTATATAAAGTCTGCGTCTGATATTTATTCCTTGTTGAACTTTGAGATTTATTTGAAAGTTATTTTCGTATGTTGCCAAATCCTTGAGATTCGAGTCGTGTACGACGTTTATGGCTCTAAATTAAGAGAGAGAGAGAGAGAGAGAGAGAGAGAGAGAGAGAGAGAGAGAGAGAGAGTAATATACAGTACATAATTCTAAAGTTATGAAACTTGGCAGCAACACGTTGATCGTGTCGCTGTATTTATAATGATAGTAGTGTTTGATGTATAAGTATATATGTATGTGCGTATGTATATAGCGAATGCATTTCCTCGAGCGATTTTAAGGCCTTGTCTATATTCGGTGTTGGCGTCCATTCTGTGTAATCTTCTTAAATTCGACTTTTAGTGAAATGTAATGTCGAATTGAAGGAGACACCCGACGTTCTTGTACTGAGCAGAGATGAGCAATATTCTTCAAAATATGTATTCGAAATATGAATTCTTTGTTATCGTATTCTACTAAGGATTATTCGCAGTTATTCAATTCGAATAATATTTTGAATACAATTTTATTAAATTATGTTGTCGGTCTTTGGTCAAATAAAATTCTCTTCGATACTATTCAATTCGAATGACAGTGAGTAATTATCGAAGGCCGTGATGTGACGGTTTTTTCTTGAGCGAGGGAAATTTATTGGCGATAAATGAGCTTAAAAGAATCTTATTATTGAGAATTACGTACTATTAAGAATTATTCTGTTATTCGGGCCGAAAAGTATTTTGAGTAAAATTTTACTCGAATATTGTTAAACTACGGTGAAATATAAATGTATTGGAAGTAATATTCGATTCGAATAAAAGTGAATAATTGTCAAGAGTGATAAAATAATTTATCTTTTTCCTAAATACAAGAAAAAAAGTATTATTACTTTTTACCCCTTATTTTGTATTGATTATTCTCAGGTACTCAAACCGAATGTTGCATAAAACACATTTGTATAAAAATATTGCCGATCTCTGGCCGAAAAAAAAATGCATTCGAAATAATATTTTATATAAATAATTTCATGTAAGTAATTTTCGAGTACGGTAAAATTATTAACTTCTTTTTTGAATAGGAAAAATCAATTGGAGATAATAAATCTTTTATGAAATGTTTTCTATTGAGTGATTTTATGGATTGTTCTCTTGTTATTCGAATCCAAAAGCATTTTAAATACGACTTGTATCGAATATCGCATAAATCTGATGAAATAAAAAAATATATTCGAAATACAATTCGCTTCGAATAACAGTGAATAAGTTGTCGAGTGAGTAATTGCAGATATTTAACCTGTGTAAAAAAAAAATGTATCGTCACTCGTTTTTAAGAATTATTTTGGAATATAATATTGCTCATTTCTGATGCTGAAAAATGGTTTAGGCAGCGAGAGAGACATTCAATGACGTCGTATAATTTACGTTCCAAGGCTCACGAGACTGTAGCAAATACATAATATAATTAAATGAACAAGAAGAAAAAAAACCATCGGCGAATATGTTGTAATTAAATAAGCGACGCGTAAATGTTTGATTGTAAGGAGTTTTGAGAGCTCTTGCAAAGCTTCTAAAAAAAAAACTCATACGCGCAAGCGGAACTCGTTCTCCTCGCGAATATAATCGTGCTTCTCAGGTGTTTTTCGAGACATTGAATAATAATTCGCACGTGTAATTTATAAATGCGGGACATTTGCATCTCGACGTCCAGTTTAACGTCAATGTCTCCGATCGCACGGTCGACCTTAATTTTTTTTTTTTTTTTTTTTCCTCGTTACGAATCGGTGACAGACGCTGCAGAGGAGAATCTTCTGGATGCGTCGCTCATCCTTGTGCTGCTGTATTTGCTGCATCCACTTTAACCCGTCGACGGCGATTATCGAAGACTCAACACGAAAGTCTCGCCGTGTTATATCGAGCTAAGCACCGCAAATTTAGTACTGCGCGACTGAGTTATAAGTTTTGTAAACAGTGTGATAAACGATTACTGAAAGAAATATTAATATAGTGAACAAATTAAACACATTGGTACACGTTGTTGTAAATAATAAATAGGTTGTACGTTGTATTCACCATGGCTTTATGTTATTACACAAATACCTATGCATTCCTTCATATAAAGGGGGATCCTCTAGAATTGAAAAAAAAACTGTGTAGATAAATGCAAAGAACTTGGAGAAAATCTTTCGGGAACGACCACTTTTTTTTAATTGATATATCGTATTATTTCCTTCCCTTCATTTGTAAAAACAAGGATACCAATATGTCAATATAAAGAGAATCATCATGAAATATTGAATTACAATTGTTTGAAACGTAGTGAAAGCTGACTTTCTTTTACTTCTCAAAACGTAATTTTTTTTAATTTGCAATGCAACATGCGATGCAGGAAGGATGAGTCGGCTACGGGTTAAAATCCTGTTGTCTTCGTCAAAAGTGTCATTACGGGTTGCTTTGAACAATAGGGTGCTCAGACCGGTAAGGCCGTGCTATGCGGAATATCATTATGAGCTATTCAGTATAAATGGGTCAAGCGACCACTCGCTAGATACTTTTAACTCATGTGTTGCATTACGTTTTCACATTTTTATGAGATAAAACTTTTAAATCAATCGATTTCGCGTACAACCGATTAAATATACAATTTTTAATATTAAATAGTCGATTGACGAAAAAAAACATGATTTTTTTCTTTTTATAAATCATTAATATTACTATAGCTATTTATATTTTTTTAGGGAAAAATCTGTAGAAATAATCCTCGTTGATAAATTTTCTACTGTCGGTATAACACCGACATTCCATAATGGCACTCACATCATTATCAACAATCACCAACATCGTTTTCTGTAATATGTACCGTAAGCAGAATGTTGAAAGGTAAATTTTTACCAGCTTTTCTTTGTTGATAGCTCTGTGGGTATAAAAGAACATGAACTGAAAACGTCGGTCACTTATCAACTAAATATCCTATGCACAATTTTTGCTCATAATTAGAATAACAAAATATTAGAAAAATGGTATGACTAAATAATCATGGATTATCAAATCCACGAAATATTGACATTCCAAAAAAAATTATTCATAACTATTGCAAATATGGGAACATATTAATTTTTTCACAATCACTGTTTAGCTTTAAAAAAATTATTTTAAGTGCTTTCCTATTCGAAGGGTGTGCATCCTCATTATGGACCTGGAGCTTTTTTTTTTTTTCTAAATTGTTCAGAATATATTAAGAGCCAATTATAACAATAAATACATGATCGCTATTTTTTAAAAATGTTTTAAAAAATCTATACGCAATACGAAATGATATAGCGAGTGAAAATAATTTCTTTGGTTCTATAAGGAACAATTCTATTTTTTTGTTAATCTAGTAAAGATACAAAAAAAGAAGTGTAAATTTGCCTAACTTAGAAATTCGTAATAATAACAATAATAATAACTACCGATGAAATAAAATGTTGGCAGTTCTGGGACCCGCCCCACTAAAGCAAGATCTACATGATTTATTATTATATAATTTAAGCACAGTAGGTACAGGAGAATTTGGAATAGCATAATTTACCACCCATCAAGCATTTCTCTATTCAAAAGTTTGAGAGACATTTGTTTTTAAAGCTATATATATATTACCGGTGAATCACGAGCATCGCGATTAGGGGCGGGAGGGGTATTGAAAAGATCGTCAACACTTGGAACTGGTAAACAATTGACCTGCGTCGAGATAAGAAAACGAAGGGTCGTCGCGCCTCGAATGATTTTGGAAAAACATTTTACCTGACCCTCGCAATCTTACTTTAGTGAGATTGCATTTATAAGTACTTAATACACGCCTACTCTGTATACTGTACGTGATGGGCCTTAATAAATCGATGGACTTTGATCCTCTCCCATGAATTGACTTGTTTTCGACTTGCACTCGTAGCTGCTTTTAAATATATATGTAGTATGCTTGAAAATAGTGTCGAGTGTGGGCTTTACGATCGTAAATAAATTACACGCCGAGATACCGCTAACCGTAAGCCGTCAGGTAATCTACCCTTGGGTCGATCACATTGTTGTTGGCGCCTCCCCGAAGCGTCAACTGGCTACTGTGAATATTTGTTTCCCTTTACAATTTCTATAATATTTATATTGTCGTAAAATAATCACAGTTCGTATGTACCTTTTCATCAAGTGTTAAGGGGCAAGTTCCGAAGAAATTGTCCTTTAGTAGACGTATGAAAACTTGTACTAACTGTAATGACAAAAAGTTATTAATAAGTTAGTATTTTACCAAATTCTTTAAGAAATACGATCGGAAATTTCTTTTTTCATATAATATCTTTGTTTTTAAATGTTGTAATTCTTGTAAAATGTTAATTCTAATATTTCAAAAATGATTGAATAGTCACGATTTTGTCATATATTTTCGTAAAAATATTCCTAAGATGATTTTAAATAATAATAATGGCAAAACATTCTTAATAAATTGATATTAAAAGAAAATAATTGTTTAGTAAGTTCAATAGAAGTCTTCATCTTTATGCATGTGATTTTATGATTTTTCAAGTTTTCTCAAATTTCTATTTTCTGTTTTGAAAAAGTATCAATAAAAAGTTTGCTTGAATAAAGAATAAATTTAATCACAAATTTGATAAATTGCGCAAAACTTTTAGCCTGTTTCTTTAATGGTGAATATTTTAGGCAATAGGGTTCGTTAAAAATGATAATTTAAAATATAACTATAAATATAGATGAAAGGTAGACAAATTTTAATTTTGGATTCTTCGGAGGTCCGAGCCATTTGAAAAGGGAAATAAGAAACTCTTTTTTTTTATTAGTCATTTAATATTATTTAAAAAAATATACTATTACTTAAAAAAAAAAACTAACAATTAAATCTTATGAATTGCACATCAGGCACTATCAATTCGTAAATTTTCTAATCCGCACCGGTATTCTGCGAGAAGAAATGTAACATTTCTTCAATAGTTATGACTTTTAGATTGCACAGGTTGCGGTCTAATTCTTACTGCACAAAAAGTACCACAACAAGTAAAATAATGGATAGGGGGGGGGGGGGGGGGGAAATAATGGGTCGTTACAATGTTGCTTTAAAACAATCGCACGTAAAAGACTCCGTAAATCTTACAATTAATAAATAATTATTGTTTTTCAGATAAAAAAAACCCTTTGGAGAAAATGTACTGATATAATAAAAAAAAAAAGAATAATTTGATTTAATAAGAAACAACTCCATTTTTTGAACATAGTAATGTGACAAAAAGAAAAAGTATAATATCGCGAAATTTGGAAATAAGTAATAAGAATAATAAATAATTTTGTAAAAAAATGACTATTTAAAAAAGATAAATTTAAAAAAGAAGTTTGGTATAAATAAACATGGTGAGTTCGAAAATAATGGATCGTTACAATGTTGGTTTAAACGAATAGAATGAAAAACGTTACAGGTGTTACATAGTCCGATCTCGAATTATTACGTTTAGTTGAGAGGGCAAACCGCGTGCAAGAGCAGCATATCGCGGAAATACATTGTAGAGTGAGTGCATACGTACATATACACATTTAACAAGTGCTATGGCGTCGCACACGCGGATGTGTGGCCTCCGGAGTAGCGGGGCGAAGGAGAAGGAGAGCCGGCCAGAGTCGCGCATGTAGAGGAAACGAAAGCGCCTTAGCAATAGCCAGTATTAGCAGTGCGCGTAAGCGAGAAAGAAGGTATAAGAGTTAAAGCCCGTGTAGCTGTGGTTCAAACGCTCCCTCCACCGTCAGGCAAAACTTGTATGAGCATGCGCGGCCGATTTCCTAGTAGCGCGCGCGAACCCTCCAATCAGATAAAAGCAGTGACGCCACTGGCGGCCAATCGGCGCTCGCTTCTCTGACGCCACGGCTATTTTTAACTCTCGTGAGTCACGGGATATAAGGCTGTACGTTTAGTTGGGTGTTCACAAGTTGTCGAGACGCCGTGCTGTGAGGTTCTGTGCAACGCAGTCATTCAGTCTAGTTCGATACGTGCACGTTGATGAAAAAGAGTGCGTGACACGCGTTAACTCCCACCTTTGCGAGGTTAGAAAGAGAGAGAGAGAGAGAGAGACAATAAACGTGCAAGTTTAATCGTGTCTTGTGAGTCATTGTTGTGCCGACACTGAAACGTGAAGGAACCTCGTGCTGCGACATCGAGCAAGTTTGACAGCAGTATCTCATGACAAATCTCGGATCTCATTTCGATTTTGTATAATTCTGCGACGTCCGAGCATCATTTCCTTCCGTCGGCAAAGTCGGCGGATCGCAACGTTACTCAATTTACGCGAATAAACTCAATCCATATTATATCGCAAAGTGTTCTAAAGAAAAGAAAAGTTACTCTCGTTTCCGCTACTTTGCGGTAAAAGTGATCTTTTTTTTTTTATTGCAATAAATGTGTCGTGAAAAAAAATCGTTATGTAACGATTGTTAACTGTCGATACAAAACACATAGGCCATGTAAGAGTTACCAACTATAGACAGTCATAAAGGAAATATAAGTTTTTTCCTTATCCACGCAGTGCTGCCACTACTTAGCGAGTGTCACGATTATTGTGTTATCGTAAGACGCGAGACAACGAAAAAATCGTACGTTTGGAAGTACGAGGATCTGTAAAAAAAAGAAGAGGAAGTAAGAGAGGTGTGGGATATCTCTGTTGAGCCTACGCAGTTCAGGGCGAGGCCTTTCGCCGAGTGCGCGCGCGATTTCGCAAGCCGAGTATCGGCTAAAGCAAGGCGGGATAACACGCGGTTGCTGGCTGTAACAGTCCAATTGGCGATCCAGGTGGGGGTAGGAGAAGGTTTATAGAAAACAAGAGCTGCGCTTGGAAAGTATTTCCGGAAATCCCTCAGCACCGATGGTGCGAAGCCTAACGATGGAGCAGACGTTCTACGAGGAGTCAGTGATATTCGGCAGCGGCAATCGTGAAAATGTTGGTCAACTAAAGAGAAATTTAACGCTTGATCTGAACGGTGGACAGAGACAAGGTCCGCAAGCAAAGAGACCAAGGCTGGGTCCGTTGCCACCGGCGTTAAACAACGCGCCAATACTCAGTTCGCCGGATCTTAACATGCTCAAGCTTGGCTCACCGGAACTTGAGAAATTGATAATAGCGCAACAGGATGGCCTTGTGACGACAATGCCAACGCCGACTAATCAAATTCTCTTTCCGAGAACGGTCACCGAGGCGCAAGAACTTTACGCACGTGGTTTTGTCGACGCGCTTAATGAACTTCATCATTCGGATAGTTCGCAAGAGCCCGGAAGTATTCATGGTGCTACTTATACGACTCTGGAACCACCTGGTAGTGTGCAAAGCACGGAATCACTGTCGCAGGGATTAATGCTCATTAAGGATGAGCCTCAAACTGTACCGAGTGTCTCGAGTTCACCGCCAATGTCGCCTATCGATATGGAGAGCCAGGAGAGAATAAAACTCGAGCGAAAGCGACAGAGAAATCGTGTTGCCGCGTCGAAATGTCGCAGGCGCAAACTCGAGCGAATTTCCAGACTCGAGGATAAGGTCAAGTTACTCAAAGGCGAGAACACCGAACTTAGCGCCGTTGTTCACAGGCTCAAGGAGCACGTGTGTCGCCTCAAGGAACAGGTTATGGATCACGTGCACTCGGGCTGTCAGATAATGTCGGTTTCCGGACAATTTTAAAGAGACAACCTCATAACTAGAACGAGGACGATGATTCTCTCCTGTTATAAGAAGATGAGCTTTTGCCCGCTGTATCTCTGTTGTAATGATGTTAGTTATTGCATCGTCAACAGAGTTAGTAGGTAAGCTTTTAAGCCATTCGGGCCTCAATATTATCGTGAATGTAATATGGGCAGCGTGGAACGCAGGTCATGAACCACCTGCGTTCAGATAGGAAAGCTACTTTGCGCTTTTTCCACCGGATACGTGTTTCGAGGATTATGTAGCAGTGCGCAAACCGTGAGTCAAACAACATCTAATGGACTCTGTTGAGGACTCTCTGAGATCCCCGTTTCAACGATAACGGACGCGCTCGATGGGTATTCCTCGATAGTCCAATAATGAGATTTCTCGAGCATTAACGACTGACAAGCATTTCGAGTTTATCTGGTGAACGTGAAGAAGCAAGCATTAGTCGGGGTTGACGACGATAAGTGAAGAACCACAGGGTAGAGTCCTCAACCGTACGGTCCAGAGACAACGCTGTCCTTTGTTTTCAAACTGGCCCTGACACGATTATTCCTCGCGGTTCTGCTGCGAGGCCGCGTTAAGCTGCGCGTGCTGCAATGCGCGTTGGCCATTACAATTCCGACGCAGGCCCAACAAAGGTAAATACATGGGAAAAGGGCTTTGGTCCTGCAATCACTGCTGATAATGAAACGTCAATATCGCGAAGGACATTTTTTGGATTTTTTTGGGGACTGCGAGGCAAATTTACATCGCCTTGAAGATAATTTACGAGTTGTAAAATGCTAAAATGGACTTACAGTTGATGAACGAGGAGGAGAAGAAGAAGAGGAAGAGTGCCTTCGAGTGTTGTGCAAAGATGCAGCGAGGATATAATAAAACAAGAGGGATTCCTACCGGATCTCGTAAGCGGCGATTTCTATGTAACCGCTCTCTCGACGTTCTTGCGTTTGCCATAGCTTAAGAAGAGTGGGAGATGCTTCCCGGTCTATGCTTGTGTTCGTCGTGGGGGCGAGAGAACGGACGATAAGACAGAGAGAGAAAGAACTTGCGGAGATCAGCAACCGCCATTTTGGAGAACTTTTTTTTGCATGGGCGGGAAATTTGAATTGATCAGACATACATCTGCAATCGCTATGGTCTCCCTGACTCTTTCGGTTTCATTCCTTTTCGTTCTTTGTTATGTAGATATATTGTCATTTTATACCCACGCTCTTCTCTCGAAAATCTGTACTTTCAACATCGGTATACGCAATAATTGTAACGCTGCGAAGAGCCGCGTTTATCACGTCAATTGTGCATCTAGTCCTGTACAATATGCCTTTGTAACTTATGCACACTGCGGAGACACTAGAACAAAACATCAACACAACGACACAGATACACGTGACACTGATAATACGAAGACGTGGAGTTGATTTTTTGAAAAATATTGAACGACGGAAGGAGAAACACGCGTAATATAATGTATATATTTCCTCGCCATACTATATTGTGTAAACTAAGCGTTAAGGAGGTATGTCGTCTATACTGTTGAGCCATTTCAATACTGAACTTGATTTTTGTGAGAGTTTGGTTTTTTATACTGGTAAGTTGGGGAAAAATAAAGTTTAACTTTCAAATAGTTATTTGTACAATTTTTTAATTACATTTCTTTATAGAATGTTCAAAATATTCAAAAAATTAATGTACTTTGATTTTTTTCCCAGAAATTTGTATATTAAATTGTAAACTATAAAAATATTATTTTCATAAATCACATTTTTATAGTTTTCAGTATAAAAAAGCGTAGATGACGTACCTTCATAAAGACCGGCATGTTTGACCTGAGAGGATCATTAGTCGAAAAGTATGAGAAACCCGTATTTTTCTTAAGAGATCTCTCGAGTGATTTTCCGAGTCATTATTTTCAATGCGATTCAGAAATACGTCTACGGTAAACGTTGTCACGAAATTGTCCACGCCATACGAGGTATTCATGTGATAGAGAATGGCCTCGTTATTGTTTATTCCGTTTCGATTCTCATCGCTAAGTCGTAACATGCGAAACTTTGTGTTTTATAGAAAAAGATCATTTACAAATTGTTCGTCAATGTCTTTTCTCGCTATTGAATTTCTTTTCTTGAGACATTCGACTATTTTTCTCATCTTGTTTCCACTCGCCTCGTCGATTCGTCGTAATTGTACACCAAGTGCCGATTTTTTTTCTACTATTTCCCTTCTGGAATGCTGTTGCTTACAGCAATTTATGCATAACTTAATTTATTTTTTATTGCGAAAATATAATTGAGATTAAAAGATTGAACTAAAAGTGTGTGTGTGCGTGTGTGTGTGAAAGAGAGAGAGAGAGAGAGAAAAAAAGGAGAGAATCTGCAAAAATGATGTATCGCTTGATCTTTATTGTGAGTGAGCCGCCGAAAGAACTCAGTCCGACCGCGGACTTTTCTTTAATTTTGTATGGCATATTATACCCATTTGTTTAACTTGGGTTAGAAGTTGCGAAGCCAAATGTTTAATCGTAAGTTGTACGATTCAAAGAGGTTTCCCATTGAAGCAAAGTCTTGTTTACTAGATTATTAAAGAAGAGGTGAATGTTGAAAAAAAATAAATAGTAGCATTGTGATGATCAATTGACTGTGGCTTCAGGAACAGTATTGGTAAAAGTAGCTTTTTCATTTTTCTTAGAAACAAAAAATCTAAAACGTCCATTTAAAAACAAAAATTCAAATTTTATTCAATTTAAACGAAAAAAGAGAATTATATGAATTGTCCGTGCAATTTGTGCCTTTTTGTAAAACTAGCGGAGTCGAGCGTTAAGATTCAAAAAAAATTAATAATACACTAAGAAATAGAAAATTTTCGATTACTTAGAAATTGTAAATGAAATTTATGATCGAAATGTTGCTTTTTTATCAGTTGATTGCCACGATTATTGCGATTATGTGAATGATACGCGCGGTCGAGAGCGGGAGATACGAGTGGCTGCATAAACGTATGAAAGTAATGAAAATAAAACCACATGTGATTTAGTCATTAAGCAAAAACCCCATTAGAGCGTAGAGAGAATACGTATGGTGAGATAATTACGAAAATTACACCGTAATATAGTTTTACATAACCGTATATATAAGGAGAGTACATATTGCTATATTAGAGAGTAAGAATATTATATATAAATATATATATAAATATATATTTATATACACGTATGTGTATATAGTATATATTCGACAAAGCGGAGAAATCTTTTTTTACGAATAATTTTATTTTTGAATGAAACACGATGAAAATAAAATTCTCTATATTACTCATAAATATGTCTCACTATTTATTTAACGAACATACCATCCCCGATAAATCCTTTAATCGAGTTCGCAGGGATTACCAACATTCAGATAAAAATACATTTGAAAAATTACAAATGTTAATTTCAGATTTCGTAACTTCTTCATTTAAGAACATAATTCAAGGTGTCTGACGACCTGAAAAGTTATAAAACATGAAAATTCGTACAACTACAATAAAGTTACAAATAAATAACGTATGACCTGAATTTCTTAAATTTCATAATCAAATCAGTAATTTGTTAGTTAGCCAGGCAAATGTTTTCAAATATTATAAAAATATTCTGAAATGTCGTTGTTTAAAACTAAATTGTGGCGTTTATTTATTAAAACTGTGACAATAAGATATTATCGTGAGTTATAATTGTTTTTAGACGCGTGTTCTGATATTCGTATATTTGCGCTATATTAGTGTGGTAAAATATTGATGAATTATGTCTACGTAAAAAAAAATGTGAAATAAAATTTTTAATAACGTATAAAATACAAGATTTTTATCTTAAAATTCTTATCAACAAAAACAAATATATTATACAAATCAATTTTGTAGAACCAAGTTTTGAAGTCGCAAAAATGTACTCGAGTTCCGCGATTCAGAGGAACCAGACGATAAGAATTGCGATAAGATTTTTTTTTCATCAAGTAACGAGATATATAATCGCAGTACGAAGATAAAAGATAATAATGCCGAGAAGCGAGTATTCCACGGCCATAGGTGCTGGACTAGTAGTTACTGGTGTGTATTCGTTCAGACATGTGCACGAGACGAACGCGAGGACCGTGGAATGTCTGGATTGTGACTTGTAATCGCAATATGCTGGCACCGTAGTCACACATGAAAGTTAATGGTAATTGAAAATACTATTTTTAGCTTTATTCTCTCGCTGTAAAACTCCCACTGGCGAGTTCGGTTTAGATGTACAACATATGCAAATGTTAGTTTCATTGATAATAAAACTAACATTTCTGTACTTTTAACAAAAAGTTTTTCTCCACAAATGACCAACTGATTTTTTAATTTTATTTTCTAGATAAAAGGTCATTTCCTTTTGGAATACATTTTTGTCTGTTTAATAAATTTAAAAAAAGGTTACAGTGTAGGACTTTGCACATTGCTACCTCATCATTATTGAATTTTTACAAATTTCTACGAGGAAGTATGTTGATCAATTTTGGCTTCCTCATATAGAAAGCTTTGTGAAAAAATAAATCTCTGAATTATGAACTCTAGCATAATTTTTTTATTAGTTATTATGATTTTTTTTACTGCAAATTGATTGTTATACATTTTTTAAATTTTAAGCAGGAATACGCAAATTTGGTATTTCACCTGCTTGAATACGAGTTTCTTTTAAAAAATGTATAGAAATAATTTTCGAAATCCTGGTACTCGAAGGATCTGAATGTTTTCTTAACTCTCCTTAAGAGAATCACCGAATTCCAGTGGTCAATTCTGCTGAACCTTTCAAATATCGGGTTGAGGACGACCGGTGGATGTCCGGTGGTCACTTGAATAGTGCGGGCAAAAGAAGTGGCAAAGCGTATAGTGCCTAAGGGGCACAGATATAATAATTCCTCTTTTTTTCCTTTCTGAGCTTACCTTGGCTTCGCTGGAATGTATGGAAGGGATAAGTAGTGGACGTATGCGTCTTGCTATTGACATACATACACATACAGTCTGTGGTCAAATAACTGCTTAACTATTGAAAAGAAAATTTTAATTTTTTTTAGATCTTCCCCCATACGGCGTCCTTCCCCTTTTACTTTCCCCAACTCCGCCTTTTTCTTTCACCCTCAATTCCCTCTAAACGCCTCCAACTGCTTAATTTCAAATACCCCTTTCAGAATAATCTATGAACAACCAAGGAATTTGCATTAATCTTCGCTAAACCACACTTTTCGCAATCTATAACAACATAAACTGCGATTTATTCACAGATTCCCGAAATTTTGACCTAATAAGTCGATTTTTCACTTCTTTTTTTTTTTAAACGAATAATCCAGATCGTTGGACTAATTGTAATGTCTCACAGCTTATTTGATGTATTTAATATTTCCATTGCGCTCCTCGATATAATAGACGAAATAAATCGATATAAAAAGTATAACAATTTAACCAGTAAACTCTGTCAATTGTCCTTCGTAAATAAATTATTTTCTAAGATTCTGATAGTTAAATAATAAATGCTATAATAAAGACCATAATGTGGAATTGTTAGAACAACTTTACTAAAGAAAAAATTATATGAACGTTATATAGAGTCGGTTTACAATTATTTTCCAAAATTCTCTATTGACGAATGAAACTGAGTATAGGTTGAAAGCCAGTTGCATCCAGTGCCAGACGTTTAGATATGCATGCACGTGATTTTTACGGATATCGTTTATCGTCTGACACGCATGACCAGCTGTAGACTCGATTCACGAGCTGCAGTCCTATCAATAACAATATTATTCCTCGCGTGAATAAATAATATATAGATGTACATAAAATTATGCGACGAAATCCCATCGACAAGGGAATTATCGATAGATCAGTAGTGCCATATAAGTTGCATGTATAAATATATTTATTTGTTTTGAAAACAGGTACGTCATGATTTAAAAACTATGATTATACAATCGTTTGGCATTAAGTCGACGAATGGGGGAGTAAAAATTAATTCTTTCAAATTAATTCTTCGCGTGCCCAAACACCTCTCTGTCACGATAATTATAATTTTCCTTTCGAAGTTTTGCAAATTTTCGAAATTTCGTCTATTCTTTAGAGGGGGTCTCATGGGGAACTTCAGGCCCTGGAAGGAGAGTCTTACAACAAGCCGGGCGCTGTGTTGTAAGATGATTGTGTCATTGGACCCCGGCCAGATCGATTGTCCTACACAGCGGCGGCGGTGGTGAGATATTTTTATAATATAGAGAGATAATAATTTCAGAGAAAATATACGTGGGATGTGCTAAAAAGATATTATTATCGAGCCACCGGTTGGCTCCAAGCGATTCTCGAAACCTTGAACTCTTGAATCGTTCGATTATAATGCGGATATACATATTTATCATGTTATTATTGTGGAGTTTTGAGAATTCGTATCGAGAGTTATATTAAAATATTCTTTCTAAAGATACACTCCATCGATTCCAATCGTAAAGCGTGTTTTTTCGCTATCTGTTAAATAAAGTGATATGGTGTTTTGATGATTTGAAAAAAAAAAAAAAAAAAAAAAAAAATTACAACACCCAAATAAAATAATTGCAATTACATTTTTGAAAAATATTAAACATGAAATATATCGTTGAAAAAAAAATGAAACTTCTACAATTTATTAAATATAAATTTCAGATATATTTTCAAAAAAGCTTGACTCTTTAAAATCAATAATCTTCATAGTTGTCTACGTAAATAAAAAAATCACTGGACAAACGATCAGACGTCAGCGTTCAGACTCTTATACGACGTTTTTTTTCTTCTTTTTTTGTCTTTTTTGTTCTCAACGAGGAGGTTCGTATATCTGGAATAAAAAAATTGTTTTTTTTTTCTTCTTATACGTATAGTAATAGCCTGCGCGGTACCGCCCACAAAGCAAGCCCGAGCAACTTACACTCAGCAGTATTAAAGCGGACCGATAAGGAACGACCTCGTGTACGTCTGTTGCAACGTAAACTTGGTGGAGGAAAAATGAAGGCTTTATGTAATACCAACAGAACCCCGATTCATCGATGGCCACACACGGCAGAGCCGCACGGTTTCGATGTCGCATGAAGTATAGTATGAGACGAAAAAGTATTAGGCATCTCGTCAAACTCGTTGTCAATAATAGTTTCAAAAAATTGTTTTCTAATTTTATCAACAAAAATCATGGCAATATTTTTTCTTCTCATAAATACGATACGTATATCTTCATTAAAAATACAAGTACTTTAATTAAAATTTTCGGTCTATAAATCTACATCGTAGAAATAAAATAATTGGAAAAAAAAAAAAAAACGTGTATCTTTATTCGCGAAGGAAAATTTTTAACAGTGTCAAATTTCGTGAGATCAGAGCGGCTGCGCTTCGGTGAACGTTCGGCAGACTCTGAACGAAGCCACACGAACTCGAAGGTCTATTCTCTCTGTTTTTCTGTCTTTCGAGAGATCGAGAGTCGTAGCTAGTGAAGCTTTCGAAGGCCACGAGACTAGATCTCCTTAGCAGATGCTGGTGCTACAACCGGAGTGCGTCCTCCTCCTCTCTGTAAATAGGAAAAAAATTCGAGGACGATCCAAGATGTTCACTGGCGATGGCACATTTGCTAGAAACGCGGACTATCCATATAGCAACCAGTACAGTATATAATACGTTAAATATCATTGGCCAGCGCACTTCTCGCGTCGAGTAGTTCGTTCGCGTCTAGGAAAGCCTGGCTTCGCTTCGCGTTATTTGCTACCACGGTTTTCCTACCGGATGAATTATTTCGAAACTGGGATGCCAGATGGTGGATCGCCACGCGGACAACTCTCGTTGGTGGCTCTTATTTTGCGGCACTCTGTGCCAGACTTTGGCCGACATTGACGAGCCCAACATTTTCGTTCGGACTCGACGTTGCTTCCTTAAGCTAGTAACGGTAAAAACGAGATTAAAATTCTTGCGTTTAAAAAAAATACTTTTTGTCCACAAATATTCACTATTTATTTGTTTAACTAAAAAAAAAAATTAGTTTCTAATTTTACAAGAAAAAATTATAGAATATCATTTATTAAAAATAAAATTATTTTTTAGTTTCATAATATATTTTTTTGTGACGTAATAAAAAATAAAATGTAGTTTTAATGAAGTTATACATTTTCGTTGTCACTACTGGTTTAATAAAAAAAAATGTATATACCGAATGACTTGTTGTTACAGTAACAAATGGATTTGTTACTTATTTGACAAAATTATTTTTTTTCTGTGTCGTAACACAATATACGAGCTATACTGGCTCTTTTCGCGGAATGAAACTTAAGTGATTGTACGTTATCGTGTCTTTCGCGTATCGTATTCGCAGATAACACATTTCACTGGCGATTTTATCCTTAATCTGCGAATTCTTGTAGCACTTTTTTTAAAATCAATAGATACATGGCCTATTCTTGTTGCTTTGTGTGAACTCGGTGCACTTTATGTAATATTTTTACTTGTAAATATGTTAAGAAGACAATGCAGTATTTTTTCTTCCTCATAGAGGAAGCTTTGTTTTCGTGAAATTTTTTTTTTTATTCTCATGTCAGCATATCCAGAATGGTCAAACACATCAAGAAAAGTGGTTTAGAAAAAATGTCTGTGCGTACGTGCGAGCGTTCCAGGCACAGAAAATTCAGTCGTCCATAACTCACGATCGGCACGATGGATCGAGGTCAAATTTGGCACTCAAGTAGTAACACCTCTTTAACTTGTGTGATTTTTAAATAAATGTATCCATACATAAAGATTTTATAAAATTTTTCGTTTTCCGAAAAAAAAAAAAATTTTGCTCTAAATCACGTCGAATCTCAATAAACTGAAATGTTCTACCGACGAAAAATAACATACAACGCTGGTACGTAACAAATTTAATGATGATCGGTAAAATCGTTCGGATTTTACGCTAGAATTAATAAAGAAACCTCCTCATGGAGGTGGCTTTGTGAAAAATCAAATTTAATGAAGCAGTGTGCAAAGTCCTACTTTGCATCATTATTTCTTTCTACTATTTTCAAGTAATTTCTAGATTATTAGAAGAAAGTTCTGTATTAAAGTTTATTGTAAAATAAATTTTTAAAAATCGACGTTTCATTGATTTGTCAATCATTATGAAGCTAACTTTTGGCCCATAAAAGAAGTATCTTATTGAAAAGAATTGAAAATAAAATAATGTTCAGCTGTGTGTGCGATTGTAGTATAGTGTTGCAGTCTGTAACATAGCATTACGAACCGGAAAACGATGAAAGCTTAACCGCATATGTAGACAGTTCGTGTGCGTGCTATAGGCAATGGTAAGATTTGCGGTTTTGCAACCGGCTGCTGGCTGCCCCAACTCGCGACAAAGAAACGCCAAACGTTTACGTTAGATAAGGAGCGCCGCATATGAGACGCGAGAACTCGCGTGCGTGCTCGCTTAGCCAAACAGAGATTTCGAGCGTTCGTTCGCTTTGTTTAGAATCGCTGAGTAAGATCGAGATACAGTGTGCTAGTGTATACGCGTCGTTCACTCTCGAGCTCGGTATTAGCCGCGAGCAAACCGCCGTACGACCAACACTCTTCCGTGGAATGTGTGTTTGCTCCAGCAAACCCGATAAGGCAATGGTGCGAAGGCCGAATCGGGCTTGTGTTTCCGAGATTTGTTGCTAATAGCGCGGAGATAGGGCATGCGCTTAATAGTTTCCTCGTGGAATCCAACGATTTCAGCGCTTATTGGAATTATAACGCGACTCGAAAGGAGTACGTATCACAAAGAACTTTTTAGACTTGAAAAAACTATTAAATCTCTAGACTTATAATTAAATATCGGAGTTTACGAGAAATAATTGTTTTTATTTTTTTTTATCATTTTTTTTTTTTTTTAACAAAAAATTTGTCAAATTGATCATTTTCATTTACAAGAATGATGAAAAAAACATTTTGCAAAGCGCAATAAAGAAGAATGTAGAGCCTTGGAAACAGCTTCCTGATTAATTTTTACCTCGCATAAAGTAAAAAAACCAAAATAAATAAATAAAACAAATGTTTAAAACAACAGACTATAATGTAGTAACCAAATGAAAACATATAGACTGTAAAATTATTTTTCTAGCAAATGAAGCTTTCACGGAGGTTCGCCACGCAGGCAATGGAGCCCTACCTACTTATGAAACTACCGGATCCCATACTACAGAAGGCACGTACTATGGTAGACGCAGAACTCGAACAAGGTCGCGGCAGTCAGACCCTCTATCGGATCCTCGGGCTGTGGCGCGCGTGGAATGCCCGGTGTTACCAGTATAGGATAAAAAGAGTAGAATAATAAAAGAACAAAAAGGTCAAAAAGGACGAGGGACCGTAAAAAAAAAAAGAAACTGCCGAATATCTTCTCGCGAACCACTTCCTTCTTCGCAGTAGCGGGGTCATTTATTTTTCACTTTATGGTGTTTTAATATTATACATCGAACAATTGAAGAGACCACGAAAAAAACTACGCATAACAGTCCCCAAAGTATCAACAGGACCTGTTAAGAATAAACGTGAAAATATTTTTGTATTTTCTGCGTAAGAAAAAACTCAACGTATTGTACTAATTGAGTGGGACAATTAAAAAATATGCAATTTCTAAATTTCGTCCACACATAGATCGTTCGCATTTCATTAATTCGTTGAATTTCTTCTTTTTCGACTTATAGACCGATCATTTTTTGCCAAGATGATGATTGAAATGAAATTTTGGGGGGTTAAACGATTAATAAAGAAAATCCATCGAAAACATGTTCCACTAACAGTGATTGTTTCATCTCCCACATATAACGATTGCTGAATATGTATAATCACGAATCGTAATTCTGAGGCATTTTCTTTGGTGTCAAAATTTTTCGATTATTCCATCTGGCATAAAATGCCCCATAGATTTCAATCCTTTTGTGCATAGTAAACGCCTGCTCTCGCTACGTATCGTCCGGGGGAATACCCGACGTATTTTACTCCCATCTGTAAGCGACTCTTATAATCTATTTGTTTTCTGTTGCGATCTTTCTTCTCTTCTTTCTTCCTGTCCGAACTATCATTAGTGTCGCGAGTTCTGCGCCGCTTGCAGTTGACCTAGGCACCGTGTGTTATTCGTAGTCTTTCATCTCCCTTGTTTATTATCTTTCTCTCTCCCTCCCCCATTTCCCTCTCCATATCGTTCTCTTACTTCTCTTTGTCTTTAATCTATCTTTTCTTCTACTTGTCTTTGTCTTCGTCTTCTTTTACGTTCTCTCACTGTTCTTCGTCTGCCTTTTATTTTCTACTGTCACGTGGCTCGTCTTTCTCCGCAGTCCCGATTCTCTTATCTCACGAGTGAGCGACAAAGAGAGCCTGAGATTAGTCTCCGCTGCGTAGTTAGCTTTTGCCCGCAGCGTCGACTTGGTTTCACTCGCCACATATCCTGGCGGCTTTTGTACTTGACACTACAGCGGTAAATACCCGATCTGCTGGCACGCAGAACGATCGACCGTTCTACCGTATATTAGTGCATTATTTTTGTTACAAGTCAGCTTATCCCAGTCGTTCCGGCTTATCATGAACCTGATGTTCGGCACGTAACATGAAGAAATTCTACGTATACGATCGACGATGAATTTTCGTGTCGCGTAACTTGAAAACTAAATGCGGAGACGACCACAAAACGGGGAATGCTATGCAAAGGAAATAATAAACGTGGGAGAGAGACAAAAGAGCGCGCGTGTCGCGTTTCAGTGTACTTTGGACAACCGTACATACAGTGAAGATAAAAGCAAATTTATTTTACTTTTAATACAACAAATGTTCACAAATGCCCACAATTTTTTTTTCTTCTTTATTAATTGTGTCAATAGATTCGTCATTTTCGAGTTTTATAAAAAAAGAAAACTTATTAAACTATCGAAACGAATGATTGAATATTTCTATTTTCATTTTATAACGTAGTAATTTTTACAAAAAATATAAATCTCTGAAAATCATTTTCTTATTACTGACTCGTACTCTTTAATAACTAAAGCGAAAAGAGTTTTGTTCTGAGGATAGTGGAATTGACATGAAATTCACAATAAATAATCATCGATCACCAAGAGAATTAAAAAATCTGGCATTTTCATTGAATTCGACATAAATCAACGTATAAAGGTGAAGGTTGAAGAATTCGTTTTTATGTTGTTCTCAGAGAATCTTCTGTTATGAAACGTTTTTCGGCAAACACGTAAGCAAGCGAGTGTATCGAGTATGAATAACGAAACGTCTTTATGTTTACTGTTTAACTTCCAAACGTCGAGATGGGACAAAACATAACGTTTATACAACGACGATGGAAACTTGTCGGTGTCTCTCGAGCTGTGGCGCGACGGGCCGCACCGGCACAACGTTCAAGAACGTGACCTGGGTACACATAGTCCCCTTTTCTTCGGCTCGTGTACCGTCTCTCGTGGCTGGTACCAGAGGCCGACTCCTCCGAACTCGCACTTTACATCGGCAGTTTCGTTGCCAGGCGCCGGTGGCAGACTCGTATCACAATTTTCTTAATTATATCTCATTGAAGACAGAGTAATTAACGATAAATCATTTTCAATTTGTGGTTTACCTCGATCACGAGCGCAACTTTCTCATAATATAAAAAGTGACCATTTTGCGTTCACTTTTTTTTTTTTTTACACAAGATGTTGGCAAAAATATCACGTAAAACGAAAAATCTATAACTTTAAATGAATACTTTTTGGCAAATAAAAAATTAAAGATTGCAAGATATTCTGTTAATTTAAAAATTCTCGAAAATATCATACATATTGAAAAATTATAATTACAAACTCGTAATTTTTCAGTCTCTTTCGTACGTTTCGTTCGGTTAACGGAAAAAAAGCGTTTGACAACAAATAAAAGACATGAAATTTTAATTTTTCTCTGTGAGTGTCCATTTCGAGTTGGCCGGTTTAACGACGAGATGCGTTCGTGATTGCGTAGTTACATTCTATCGGTATAAGTGTATATACATATTATATCAACAGCTCATTCCTCGATTTAAAATACATAAGCAAAACATATATTTATTGACATTCTATCGATTAGGTAATAATTTATATTTATGCGGGAAGCCTCGAACATAAAAAAATCAAAATAAAATAAAGTATGAGATGTAGGAAAGGCAAGTACGATGTTGGCTGGAAGAAGCCGTCGGCGATTAAGGCTCAAGGAAAGATGGCGCTTTAGCCTTGAATAATCATTGGTCATTGTGTTATGTTCAATGAAACTCTTGTTTCACAACCTAGTCTCACATTCAACAGAAACTCTTCCGGAGAATAGACTTTTATATTTAAAAAATTAATTAAGTAGTAATAAGTTAGTTAAGTATTTTTATTTCATTATTTGTTTCTTCTCTTTCACATTATTCGTTGAATGATGAAGTCATCTTAAAACAAGACTAAAAACAGGATCAAATTACTGAAATTCCAATTTTATTATTTTTATTCATAAGCTGAAACATTTATTTAATAAAAATATTGGTATCTTATGTATGTTGGATATTTTAAAAAATATGAGAGTATTGACAAATGTTATTGAAGAAAAGAAATGAATACTGTGAACAAAATTTTCATGAGTTTTCTTAAAACGCTCAATAATCGTTCGGTGAATAAAAAAAACAATTGTTCGTTAAAAAAAAAAAGATATTTGCACGTTCAGGTTTGTGGCGAATGAGAAAAGCGCAGAAGTTTTCGAGGAGAAACCGACACTGCTTTCTCGAATGCTCGTAACTTTGTTGAGTTTTTTGTTTGGTTTTTTTTTTACGATCTAAGTATATGAAAACGTATGCTTGTGTTTTCGTGATTTCACGCTGAGGCAGCGAACTCTGCAAAGTCTTTTTCTCGAACCGATAAATACCGTCGACACACCACAGTTTATGCGCACGCATGCGCGTGTCTGATGTTGCTGCTGTTGATGCTGCAGCTATAGAGTTTGGCAAGTGGCCAAGCACCACCAGCGGCTTCTCTCGTCGCTCCCGCATCTCCTCGCTTTCGCTGCGGCTGGACCACTTTTCTTTATCCTCGCGGCGCGCTTAAGCCCAAGCGGAGGGAACGCGTATTTCGAAACAGCCGGTTCGACTCTCGAACCGCTCCCGGACGGACGCGCTCCTCTCTGCGTATCCTGAAATCGAGCACATACGAGTTTGAGCACCCATGATCTTTTACTGCTGCTGCTTCTGCCGTTGCTACAGCGTCGCTTGACTAAAATAAAGTGAGTATAACCCGGATCTTGAGTTCACACTAGAGAATTGACGCGATCACCGGAATTTCAGCCGGAAAACAAATTAAAACTACGCTAATAAAATAAAATTAGTGTCAAATTGTAATTTAGAATTTTCATATTTGAATATTCTTTTTTTCATGTCTTTTTTTTTAATTTAACTCCGGTCACCCGAGTTATCGAAAAAAATCTGAAAAATTGCGAGGTTCATTTTCTTGCTTCATTTTATAATATACTCGAAGGAAAAAAATATTTAAAATGTTGAGGCTCACAGCCAGGTCGAATTGGTATGGAATTCCTCACATATAATATACATTTCTTGAATGGTATATTATTTTTTAATATTTAATTCCAAATGACCGAAAATAATAATTAAATAAGAACCATTGATCGACATACATCCTTACAGAGGGCACTTTGTGCAAGGTGAAAAATCATGAGGAAAATATATATACAAGTTTCTACTTTGTAGCCTTCTATGAAATGTAATAACTCTAATTTCATTTCTAATGATTCAATTCTCACGTTCGACTACATAATCGAACTTGTATCACGTGAAATACGAGCAGTGGGCGATGGAGGCGCTCTCGCGTTCCGTCCACGTCTCAGAGTTGAAGCAATTGGTGTATTCGCGAGTCAGGTCGCACTCTCGGCTATCTTGGTTGCACCGCCGCGCACGAGACATAATGTTATGGCAGAGAGGGAAGTGATGGCGAGGATTAGCGGAGAGGGAAGGAAATCCCTGATACGTCATTGCTAGACAGGAGAGTAGGAGACACGTTGTCGTCGCCAAGCGTATAAGCAAGCGTATCCGCTTATCCACACACGTTTCGGCCCTGTGGAGCTTCGTGAATACTAGCAGGCCTATACTACATATATCCGTTGAATCGAACTTCCGTCTCGAACGCGAATATGTGCGCAATACTTTATACATATTGAATCGTCAACAGGTCAACATACATTCTACCGGACAGTCTCGAAAATTCCAGTAAACACTTTTACTACATATCAATATGTAAAAAAGAAAATCTTTCAAGTAAAATTACATGTTCGATCACATATGTATATGATTATGCATTTGGCTGAGTCAGCGGGCAATCTTTATTCCGGTTTGAAACTACACATTAAAATATACAAGATGGACAATGATCCGATGGTTTACCTTATTTATTCGGCATTTGAGATTTCAAAACATTTCTCTTTTAATATTTCGAGAAGCATAATGCAATAGAGGACACGAGAGTATTTTCTTATATTCAATCGAAATTATTTCTATTATACGAGTGTTGAAATAGATGAATCGTCCTCGACTTTTTTTATATACACATTGCACTATACACCATTTTTAGTACAAAACAGTCAATTTTGTAACATATATAATCAAATTTGGAGCAAGATCGAGCAATCCCTGTCAACTATTTTTTTAAACCCTTTTTCTTTTAAAAAATGCATAAAATGTATTCTGCACAGCTTTAAACATTTTGTACCTACGTATTTTTTCTGAGTGGGAGAATAATAACAATTTTTCCCAAAAAGTTCCACTTGAAATGGAAAGCCCGATATATTCCTCGAGTTTAATAACAATACGTACTGAGCGCACATACCGAGGTATCCCTTCTATGTATCTTATAAGTATACGCTACATAACAAAAGTGTGACAAAGATCTCTTGTCGCAGGTGGCCAAGTGGTACTACGACCAACCGGTGAGTCGCACGTGGCGCACACAAACCGCGTATCGTATGATGCTTACATCGAGAGAGACAGAGTTAAAATCTCCGAAACCGAATAAAACGTTGACGTTACAGATTGGTAGGTTTGATCGCAGAGTTCCCAAAAAAAACAATCGAAAACGATAGATAAGCACGATAAGACCCGAAAGCACCTATCTCTGCGCTGTATACATACACACAGGACACGAAATTAGCCAGGCGTTATATTTCTGGGCTAGAGACGATGAACGGAAAAAAACAAAACAAGCGCAAGTTGTTTGACTTTGAACGGCTGGCGTGTCGAGTCATAGTATATAGGGTCGCAGCTCTCTGCAGCAGCAGTAGCAGCAGCAGTAGCAGTAGTAGCAGCAGTAGCAGCAGCAGCAGCAGCAGCAGCGCGACGGTGGCAGCGCCTCGAAAACCCGAACAAAGATTAGAATAAAGGCGAGTTGAGGATCGCGCGTTTGTATGTGAAAACGCTCTGCGGTGTTGGTTCAGGTGGTCGAGCCGCACGCTGTATTGCTGGGCTTACCCGTTCTGAAACTCGTCGCATATCTGGCGTTCATGCACTATTTTTCCTTCTTTCTTTGTTCTCTCTCGCCTTATCGCAACCTTCTCCCGTCTACCTTTCTCCTGCGTGATCGAAGTTTTGCCGATACAAAATCTTTTCTGTATAACGGGGGACTACCTCTGGAATTTTTGCTTCCCTTGTTTATAAGAAGTAAATAAAATAAATAAAAAAATGTTGGAACCTAATCGAATAGGGTCATATACATTATTATTTTTGTGTATCAGAAGACGTCGTAGCGTCTGGACGTCAAGTATTTAAAGAAAAATGTTAACACGACGTCACCGTGGATATCGCAACAGACACCGGAAGTGCAATTTTCCGATCAACAAATCTCACAAACAAAAATGCAGATAAGATTTTTGACGATTCATTGTACGGCAATGTAATGCATTCACGAACTTTATATTTTGTTAAGTTTATTCTTGATATAATATAGAACCCTTTGAGTTGTTTTGTGTTTTCAAATAACTTACTCTATAATCAACTGCCTACAATCTGTCCTTACTAACTCTATTCCATAAAAAAAGCTATCTAATCTCTTCGTTCATCGTCATGCTGATTTTTCCCCGTGTTCCCAACTTGCAGACCATGTTTCTTTTTCTCCAATGTACATTGTTAATCTTTATCCTTTCTCTTTCCATCAGAATCCTTGACAGCGATAATCCTTGAATTAAAATCGTTAGGTAAAACCTTGCGGGAAGCGAATACCGCGCCATATATACAACAATTCCGCAGCCTAAACAAGCGAGACGTCCGTGAATTCGTACAAAGACGCTCTGTGGTTTCCCACAAGTGTTTGCCCTTACTTACATTGGAAATGAGTGTTATCTAGTAGAATAATAGACACAGAAGCCAATGCGATGTTAGCGAAGTACGATCGTCGGTGGGATATACTATGGATTAATTACTCTCTCGAGCTCTCGTTGTTGTGATGGATTTTTAATGGCCTCTGAGACCTTGGCCGGCTCTTTCGAGAGACGAGAGTATTCTTTCTCTGTCCCTCAGATAGGCTTGTGCGAGAGCTTCGAGGAGGCCCACTCCCACGTTGTTAACTCTCCAATGACTCTGTGTCCGAGGTACTTACTTGCGTAAAGTGTTGTGTGTACCGAAGAGAGCTCTGGTCGCGTCTTTATTCTCGAGATACATAACCGGAGCTTCGTTGTGTTACAAACGAGAATACATACAAAGAAACACGCTCAAGGTTTGTCGTAACTTATTAATATTTATGGATTATCTTGTATTATTCGAATAGGACGTATATGCCGACGGATAAAGATGCTTGCAAGATAAATATAATCCGATGGTCGAATATAATTGTGAAGAAAAACGTAAAAATAAACATTTATGCGCTAATGGTCGAGCGGCCTCGTGGAACCTCTCAAATCGCGCTATCTCCGGAGTTGTGTAGAGCTATTTTTAAGAGCTGTGATCTGTAAACATTGTAAGGCAGTAGATCACTGAGAGTTGACGGTACGGAGGGTGTAAAAGCCACTCGAGGTACATTAACCTTTGCATTTATTTATTTATATGCATACATTTATGCAGCTGTGGCGAGGAATAATAATTCATACATTTATATAATCGTTTTTAATTCAAACAAACTGATGGACTTCAGTGACGCTCGGTTTTCATGATCTATGTACAATTAAGACTCAACAATTAAAGTCTCGTGTATGAATGTCTGCATTTTTTTCACCATTTGTTCGCAACGTTGGTTCAGGTTGTACAGAACAAATAAAAAAAAAATGTAATTCGTTTTGCCAGTTCTCGAAGTAAGAAAACCCCGTTATGTTAATTTAAAAGAATGAAAATTATATACGAAAAATAACAGAACATTTTTGCAAATTTACAATGGTCGTTTGTAAAACTGGAAGTGACGAAAAATCGTCACATTTCGAAAAATAAATAATTCTAACGGAGTCTTAAAATAGAGGTGAAAGCGACTGAAAATGTAGAAGATTTCTCTTAAAGTGCGACAACTCTACGCGGAAACATTTTTATACAAGCCAAAAGCTTGATGACTTCACAGAATTGAATCTTAAAAAATCAGATTATAGTTTGGTAATTTGAATTCGCATACGTAAGAAATGCGGATGAGGATGACGAAAAATAGGCAAGAGAAATAATGAATTGCCAAGTCTATACCAATACACGATACTCTCGTAGTTCTACCGTTAGCTGAACCCACCGGACTCGAAGATAAACGAAGACTGCTCGCGCGCGCGTTCATTCCATTTGGACAAATGCCAATGTACCACCAATAGTCCAACTTGCAAGAACCGCCTGAAATAACGAACGACGCGCGGTGTTGCGTCCGGAGTTCCCCAGAACTCGGGACCACATTTCCTTCGGATTATAAATAAAGTCCCGTACTTTTGCATTGTTATTGCCGCCCAAGCGCGAAAGGTCGATCCTAATATTTTCTTTTTTTTTTTCGAATTCTCTTTTCTAATCCGCCGCCCTATTTTTCTATGAATTGACCTACTTTTGCTTTTGCGATCATATTTAAATTATGAATAATTTTATATTTTTGTCGTAAAGCAAAATTCTAGCTGGTGCTCTCATCGAAAGGTTACTATTTTTTCCATTTTTAAATTAAATAACGGCCAACAAAAAATAGACGGAATCGTCTGCCAATCAAAAATGTGTAATTTTTTTTTTATTTAGTGCTTTTTAGAGTTATGAAAATCGTATAAAAAATTGCGGACCCAATCGGAAAGATCAAGGGTCAGAGCCAGATCAAAACCAGGTAGATGCGTCAAAAAATTCTTGATGATCGGCTCAACCAAAAAATAAAGCGATTATTTTAACTAGTACTCAAGGATCAACACATAAAAACATCGATACGATTTTTTACTACCTGCATACAAGTCTCGAGAAGTGCCTTAATTTTACCCTAAAGTGATTTTTATAGTCGGATGCTTGTCGAGATTTAATTAAAAGTTCTTTCTTTGAAAGCTACGAGACGACGTGCTGTTCGCAATCCATTGTCCCGCTCATACATCCTGACAAAGACACAAGTACTTGGACAATAGTATAAGCACTCGGATCCTGCTGGAGTTCGCTCGGACTTGATAGCGCGAGCGATCGCTTCCATCATGAACGTGCTATGCATTGTTGCCAAGCTAACGTCTGAAAGGAACATTCAAAGCCTCAAAGACTTTTTTTCTGTTATGATACTCACATCACGATCAGCATCATTTCTATGAATAAGTAGTTGAAAATACTTTCTTAAAGAAAATCTGTACATTTTACAGCGTAATAAAGGTAAAAAAAAAGGAAAAAAAAACAAATTTTTCAAAATGATATTCTACGCAGCTATGAACATTTTTTAATGGGAGCTACATACAAAAACTTGCACTTCATGTTAAAACATTTTGTGTGTACAATGAATGGTTTTTTTATATACAGCGAATCGAAAAACACTAAAATAAAAAATCGGTATTTAATTCAAGGTGAAATATAAGATCACAAAATTTGAAATAATTTGTACATATTTTAGACACTCTACATCGCTCTCAAAAAAATCTTGAACTTTCTTTTGTGTGGAATCTCACAAACAGGAGTGGCCCACCTCGTGCGGAATATCTTAGACTGCAATTTTTTTTTTCGTTGATTTCTCGTTCGACGGGAACTAAACTCCTTCACGTAAAGATATTGTTCTGCACGCAACACAACGCTGTCGGAAATATCTGCAGAGCTTGGAGGCACATGCACGCGCCTTCCAAGAACAACATTTTTTTTTAAATCTCTTGCGTTAAAGTCGTTCTCGATAATGAAGCGCCGTCCGCGGTAACCTCTCGGCTATTGGCGAGAACTAAATCAGTGACGGCAGTCTGTATATTAGCAAATATATACATAGCATATAATGTATCTCTCGTTGAGCGCAACGATGAGGCGCGTGTCTTTCGTGGCTCATTTCGCGACGCGTGATTCATTTTGTGGCGCCAAACTTATGGCCCTTATCTTTTTGTGTCACTTCTCGCTTCCTCCATTCGCCGTATCATCAATTTTCGCGCTCTCTTTCTCTTTCTTTCCGAGTTCTTTGCGTACGAATCGGTTCACGCTACGTGCCCGAGTGAACTGAAGCGTCCTGTCGTGCAATATATTTTTCTGTCGTTATGCGCTTAGCGGGCTTTCCTCCTCGAGGTTCCGCCGTCCCGTTGGGTCCTTATCTCTCTCTCTCTCTCTCTCTCTGTCCTATGTTTTTAATTTCCTGGAACTGACTTTCTGACCCGTGACTCGTTCTTCTTGTTTCTCATCAGGAAACAGCGGTTAACTATTTCCGCAATTGCTCGCCACATATGATTCCTGTTAATATTCAGATCAAGTGATCAAGAGGACTGGGAGGCATAATAAGACCATACTAAATTTTCTAAATTTCGAAATTTTACGTATCAACAACATTTTTTTATTCTGCCAGTGACAACATTTTCCGATTTTGATTTTTTTTCGTCCTCTTTATTTATATATTTATTTCAAAGGAATAAATTTTGGTACTGGTAATAAGAATTTTTTCTCAAAAATCCTGTATTAGATATCAAAATTATTGAACTTTGACCCAGAGTGGGCAGACGTTTGCGTCGATGCTTTACGTTCTTTTTTTTCGAAAAAAGCCATTAAAAAATAAAAATAAAATCAAACGAGATGCCAGAACATGGTCGGTTGTCGCGTAAACATTTTTTTTACATATTGCAAGATTATTTTCGAATTTTCCCGAATCTTTTTTTTATCGATATAAAAGAAAATCATATAAATGGTTTAAACGAATGTTTTTATTCAAAGCTAATTGGAAAATTTTGACATATAGTGGAACCCTATCTATAAAACATCATATATTTTTATTGAATTAAGAAAAAAACATGTTTATTGATATGTAAAGAGTAAAAAAGTGAAATTTTCGAAAACGCCATTTTTTCTCTGTGTTGATTTAGCAAGATGTTTTGGATGTCCCCGATGTAAAGGTAACTTTTGTTTCTCTGAGATCGTCATAAGTATGAGGGAGACAGCTGTAATCTTCCTGTATCAAATTTCACGGCCACGGATTATCTGTCGGATAAGAGACGAGAATACTGCTCTGCGGGATAGTTAGACAAAGGGAACTTTTCTCAGCTTTTATCCGACGTATCGACCATGGCGGAAAAGAACTTCGGATTACAATTATTGATACCGCGATCGAGTAGTAGTATCACTGTACTTTAAGGATAATTCCGTGTTTCATTGAACTACCATATACGTACATTTTGTTATGGGGACGATGCTATGTGTATTGCGCTATATATTAGTAAGCTCCCTTGCCTCCCAGCTGACAGGCATTGTACGTATAGTACAGAAATTTTATGACCGAGGGTGGATCGTTATCGCCGTCTGTCTGGGGCAAATATAACTTTTATCGTGATGCTTTACAATTGCGGGTCCCACAATAGGGGATGCCACTGTAGTTGCCAACAATTTTCTACTTTTTAAAACTTTTTTTGTCATAATATTTACTATTATCTAAATAAAAACCATAAAAAACACTAAATTGGTGGGGAAAATAATAAAATCACTAATTTACAAATTGATTAATACATTTTTCAGACTAATAAAAAAAAACGACAAATGTTGAAATTATTAACGATAATATTAAAGTAAACTAACTAAATAAAAATAGACATTTTTTTATTCTCTTGTGAATAGCTTAACTTATTGTAAATTTTCAAAAATTTCTCAAACACTCTAATCCATTTTTTTTACTGGACATCCATAATTATTCGATAGGAAAATATCTCACATTACTTGGTAAAATGTCTGATTTGTTGTTGCATTTTTAGATGACACTGCCGTTGCATTCTGTGCCATATTATAGTGGTACATACATGTTTACGATATTGCAGGCTATATAATACAAGTTCGGTTTGCTCTACGCACCGTGCGGACCCTTCGAAGTTATCGATCTCTGAACACAGCATGTGCGAGGGTTCCTTGTACGCACAACTAAATAGTGCGATGGCAACCCCCCTGCATGCCGTTATGTAGAATGGGGGGCTGGCTGGATAGTATATAGATGGTAAGCAGAAACTGTGCAATGGCCGACGAGACTAACACAGACCCCCGTTACGATCCTCGAAAGTGCTGCATCTCTGCCGCCCCAGCAACAACACCCTTCTCGTCTCTTTTCTCTCTCTTTCTCTCTCTCTCTCTCTCTGTCACTTTTTCTATCTGTTCCGTCGACGTATCGACCGTTGCCCCCCGTATTTTCTCTCCACTTTATTCGTATTGTACGATCCTATCTTCGTATCACTCTCACTTTCTCCATCCTATTACGCCCACTTTATCTTTATTCTTTCCCCGGTTTTGTGCTGGGAAAAATTTTCCAGCGTATTTTTTTTGCATAACACGCTAAAGTCTTTGAACCCTAAAAACTAAACTAAGAAAGTAGAAAGTTGCACATTTAGCTTCGTTTTGGTGAACATTTTTTTTCGATTTTCGATAGAGTGGTTCAGATTTTATGTTTTTTTTTAAATCTCCGTAAACACTTTTGTAAATTCTGAGATGTCGGGCTGCAATTTACCGCGTAAAGCCTTTTTTAAGAAAGCTTTCTCTACGAGTAAGTGAAAATTGATCAACATATTTCCTCATAGAAGAGCTAGCTTTGTAAAAAAAAAAGCTTTGTCAAAGATACTTAAGTAATGAGGAAGCAATTTGCAAGGATCTACTTTGCAGGCTTTTTTTCTCACCGTTGATGACCTTTTATGAGGGAATAAAAATGATGATGAGAGATTTTAGTTGATTATCTTTGGCCTTCTCGGAAAGAACGTTTTTAGAAAGATAAGAAATAACGAGAAACCAATGGACAAGTTTCTACTTTGTATAGTTGTTTTTAAAAAAATGTAGAAACTCGTGTATAACGAAATTTTAAAGGTCAAGAAATAAAAAATTTCAAAGTGCTCCGAAAAATTGTTGCTTTAATATATTTTGTCGAATATTGTATTCAATAACGAGATGATATTGCGTAATATAATAATTTTTTAAATCAATTTCTCAAGTCGTTTCGGAGATATACGGAGGATATCTATTTTTTTTTTTAAACCTTCGGCCATTTTAAATATGAAAATGCAATGTTCCATAAAAATTGAATTCTATCGATTTTCGTCAAATTCAATACCAAATATGTCTGAACATTATTCCGTTTGTGTGGAAAGAATGATATGATAGAAAATAATTGCGGCTATTATAGATAAATCTTTTTTTCTACAGCTAGTGTATATTTCAGGAGCAATGTAGCAAATTACGTGTAATTGCCTAATTTGTCTCGTTATACTCTTCATTGTGGTTAAACTTTTTTTTTTTTCAATCGTAATTTTTAGTTCTCTCGTTAAGTGCTATTTTACGAGTATATGGGATCGTTAGAAGGTAGCTTTTAAAATTACGCTAACGAGTTCTCGTTTGTGTTTCTTCCTAATGCGGCTTTTCCGTCAAATCTCAAAACTATTCGATTCTCGCTGTCGCAGAAATGTTAGCTAATGTCGAGGTCACCCATTAAGCAACTATTACGACCTCGATGTCTTGATGACTTATAGGGGTCAGGAGTCGTAAGTGCAGAAGAGCCGGAAGTCGATGATTAGTCTGGCAAGATCCAAGCTGAACGACGCAATCGATAATGTATATGAATGTCAGCTGCTGCATTAATAAATATCTCCTTTGTCGATTATTGGGTGGTTAGAAAAAAAAAACATTTTGGCACCAATGAGTTTCTCATTCGTATTCCAAATTGTAGAGGAGCAAACTTGACTCTCCTGAGGGGCAAGGAATGTGCAATAATATTTATTTCTAACTGTAAAGATATCAGGCTGAAATCTTGTACACGAATGAACTAACATTAAACCATATTTGGACCATATTTGGAATCGATGGAGTGGATCTAATGTTATAGTAATATCAATTTTTTTTTTAATTGAAAAAATGAGTAAGCAAAATATGTAAGGTTCTACTTAGGACACTTTTTTTTAAAGCCAAGCTTCCTTTACGAGGAGACAAGAAAGCATCAATTCTCGAAACTAGGCGAATTTGGAATTGGCAGAAAAATGTATAGTAAACCCGCCTCCTATTTCATTCTCAAAGCTATTGCAGAGGCGCTTATTCGCAACAAAATCTAAAAGATAACATGTGAAGTTTTAAATTACCGCAGTTTTCGCAACGAGGATCATAAAAAGCGGAGAAACAACAATGATGTTGCAGTGAGCGAGAGAGATGCGCGCAGGACTAGAGAGCGAGACAAGGAAGAACGGTGTGATGAAAAACGAAAGTGAGCGAGAAATTTATGAAACAAACTCCGCTACACCGCGGTGCTTCTGGTTCACGGTCAACATGCGTGCGGCCCCTGACAGTCTGGGCGTCGGGACGCTCGGCGCCACGTCTGCGCACCCCTTCTCCTGATACCGACGTCCACCCTCGTCGTTGATATTGTCGGCGTCGTCGTCGTCGTCGTCGTCGTCGTCGTCGTCGTCGAACCCGCACACGGGTTACCGATTCTCCCGTTTCTGCATTGCGTTTCTTCGCGCCTCGCTTCTCGTCCCTCGTTGAGCATTGGGGAACAGAGGACGCGCCGTCGCCGGGCTCGTTTACGCGTATAAATTCACCAGTTCGGCGAGAAGTTGCGCGGGCGTGCGACAACATATATATAATACATGGGGCATTCCGTACCGATTCGATCTGGGTCTGACTCTTGATCTCTCTCATTTGATCCACAACTTTTTATTTTATCATTCCAACTCTAAGAAGCATTCAGCATTTTTATTCTGTTTTTATTTTAAATACATTTTGAATACATTTAGGATTACTTAAAAGTAAATAGGGTTAGGCAGACCCAACCGCTTAAGGGTCCGGGTTTCTTTCAGTCGAATTTTACATTTGACATCATGAAGAAAAAGATTCAATACGTGAACTTGATTCCGGTCGCAGTGCGGTCACGATGAACAGCGATATTTCGACATTAGCGAGATATCTCGAGCCACCAACTTTTTAGAAAGGGATTAATTAAAAAATTTGAAGGAAAAAATTGAAACACCATAGTGGGTCTAGTTTCAATTTTATTATCTTCCTTAAGTTTGTACACAAGAATATTTGAAATTGAATTTGATGCGATTCGGTCGGAGGGTTGAAAATGTGTGGTATTTTGTAATTTTTTAAATATGAACGTATCTGAGTGTCATCTTAATTTTAATTTAAGTTTAATTTGTCAAAAATCGTTGGAATGGTTTGAATTTTACGATTATTTTCATTTATTTTTCAACACTTTCAAAAATCAATATTTTCTTAGCAGATTAAAAAAAAATGTGATGATTCGTACCACTCTGGGTCCAAGCTAAAAAATATTGATATTCGTTACAGTATTAACATTTTTTTTTTCAGTTTCTTACACTCTGTCTAACGAGATGTAACTTTTAAATATTCATAAGAATATAAAATGTTTACGAAAGAATATCATGAAAATTCTTTACGTATCTCAGAGCTAGAACGATAACATTAAAAAAAATATTGAATCAATTCAGAGAAGTTGAAGATAAAATTTAGGTTGAATCGACACGGAATGCCTCATATATAGTTCAGCGACAGAAATCCGCTTGCCAGACTTGCTTGACAGATTCATTCGAAAGTATAATTTTAAGAACTTGGTCTGACGTTTCTATCGGCGCTATTACGTTAATCTCAACGATCTTGGATATATATATATATAAAGCTTATCGATGACAGCACTTATCTTGAATTACTTTTACTAAAAATAAATTGACTTCATTTCCTAGAGCGAATAATAGCGATTATTGTGTTGCACATGAAATTTTAAAATTCACTTATAGTTTCCGTAATGCAAAATAGTAATTGAAGACGTGATAATGCATCGAGAGTTCCCATCGAAACATTTTTTTAATCGATAAGCATTAAAATGTGAAACTTCGAGAAAAAAAAGAAAATCGAAAACACGATTAGAAAATTATTAATATAATTTGTATTCGCAAAAATGCATCGACTACCAGTGTCGAGAGAATGTGAACGGGTTAATTTGTCGATCACCCGATGTATATGGCAAGCGCAACTGGGAAGAGGATCTCGAGTCGTCGCGGCTGACGCCGAGCGAAACGACCGGTGCGGCCTGTAAGCTACTTGTACCCACTTAGTAATGGTCGCCCGGCTGGAGCCACAACGGCAATCATACGACATTAACGCTTTAACCTACTGGCTCTTTGGGTCTATATCTATCTTTCTCTCTGCTCTCTTCTCTTGTACTTCAGACATGAAGAGGCTGGCAAAAGAGATGAAGGGAAAGGGAGACGTTATTTAAAACGCCGTAAAAGCTCAACACGCTCTATGTATTTTAGTCATTTATAGATATAAAACAGAGCCAGTAAATAGTAAAAAGTTACCCTCGTCATTTATAAATATAACAATATAATTAAAATTGGAACACTGTGTTTCGTAAAAAGAATTCAAGAAAAAAAAGTTGGAAAAAATCGTTTGTCGTTTATGAATTTTTTTTTTTTTTTGAACTAGCGACGAAATAGTTTTATTGAATTACCAAATTTTTTTTCGTCAACTTGTTCTTCTATTTGTCATGTTGTTAACAATTTTAATTTATTTCTTTGTTTGTAAGATACATTGCGAAGCTTTATGAAGAAAACTTTATCAAAGATACAAAACGATGAGGAAGCAATTTGCGAAGTTCTACTTTGCAGGCTTTTCTGATTATGCATTTAAAAAAAAAACTTAAAAATGCAAACGAAAATACATATAGTTAAGAGCATTCTTATTAAATTTATTCGGATAAATTCTTAATTAATATTCTTATTAAATTTATTCGTCCTTGAGCGATTTAAAAAAGGTCAGCAGCCACAGTTCATTGATAAACGCGAAAAAATACGTTCGATATATATAGTAGTTGGACTCGTGCGACGATTCGTGACGATAAATCAATGAATTATCGACACGTTTGGAGCTTCGTATTACGCTTAAAGTACGTCAAGCGAGGCGGTAGAGACAGAAGATACAAAGTTTGATATTAATGGGATTACGTGAATTGTAGCTTGAAGATTGATAGTATACCGAGAATTAAATGTTTGTAAAAATGAACTTGGAACACTATCAATCGTAAACATATTCATTTATTTCATGTCTAAACCATTTTATATGTTTGTGCTTTACAATTTTATTCTTAAATTTATTTTATTAAGTCATTTTGGCATTTACGATTTTTTGGTCGGAATAAAAAGGTGACATTAAAAATCTATATATTTGTTAAATTTACTAACTTTTTTTTTTCTCAACTCGTGCGATTGCAATACTCGCCTTCGGCTCGTGCTGCAAATTCACACTCATGAAGAAACAGTTTGATCGCACTCGTATCATAATATACCATTGTAAGACTGGGTTTTTTTTGTAAAAATTACAGTCGACGTTATTGTAAGATGAAAATATGGATTTTCAATAATTTGTTGGTATTGTTATAGTTTTTTTTTGTTGCAAAATCGACAAAAAATATTGTAATTAAGTATATTTGTAGATGATTACTTTGTGCTAAAAGTACAGAAAATTGTTTTCACGAAGACAAAGGGATTCCTTTATGAGAAAGCGAAATTTACAGTAATTAACTCAAGTCTGTATTTTAATTATGTTATATTGAGAATAATTTGAGTCTTTTCAGGCTGTTGGAATAACGAATGCATTAATTAATAGTTTAGAAAGAGAAAGGTGCGGTCATGTGTATGCTACACATCATGACAGACATATTATCTGAACTCATAAATTTAAGTGTCTCTCGAGACATTTGTAATCTTTTTTAATTACTTTTCTCCTATCTTTTTTCCGATTCCTAAAAAAATCAGATTCTCGATTGTATCAAAAGTTGAAGCAGTTTTAGGAATCACTTATGAGGATATTCCGCAACGGAAATGCAACATGCAATTTTGTTGATTCTTGTGAATTAACGGAAAACAAAAAAGTTTCCTGTGTAGGGAGGCAAAAATTTAAAAAAAAAATAGTTTGTTATAATCTTGTTACGTGTCTTACGAAGGAGAATAAGATCAATGCATCTACGCTGTGTTCGTATACCGGTTACGTACAGAGTGTCGGAAAAGGCGTGGGAGGAACCGTGCTTTGTGTCGCAATTAATAAAACGACCGAGAGGGCGTCAAGTAGGGTCTGCACGTACATACACACACACATATATATATATGTATGTATAGGACACTATCGGAGAACCGTAGGAATGGTACAAGGGCCAATGCAACAGGGCAGTCATGGCGGCGCCTTTGCCAGTTTCCTAGGATTAAAATGCTCCAAATGAAATTTAATATCTACCAGAGGGCGCAATATTCACATTCCAGAAGGTACGAAACAACTGGCAAGATTCCCCGTTGCTGCCCATTCACATTGTCTGCCACTCCCATGGAATTTAAAGCGAGATATAGGCGCATTAATAATGGAGGGATTAAATTTCGACATTTCGTGCTGACGAATTTCAGTCAGTATACTACACGCACTTTTATTGATTTTTCTTAAGGGATGGCTTCACCAAAGTACTAAAACACGCCAAAAGAGCGTATTTTATTTTTAATGTCGATAAAAAAAAATTATTAAAAAAAATGTAATGCTAAGGTTTTTTGATTATGTCAAAAAATTCCTTGGTTTCAATATAAAAAACTGTAGGAAAAACTGTAAAACTGAGGAAGCAACAAGGTTCGAATTTGCGACCTTTGTTTTAGTAATATTATTTATTTATATTAATTAATGTTATTATTATTTAAGATTTATTTACATCGATAACATTTTTTTTTAAACGTGATCACTTGTAATTAAGGTATCGGGTCTGTTCGTCTCAGCAATTTATCTTAATGATAGCTTGATATATCTCTGAATACTTTATTGAATCAAGGAAGTTGTATAGAGACTAGTTTCGAAAATTAGAGCATTCACGTAACAGCAGCACGATGGCTACGCAATCGTCCAACCACGATTAAGAATTTAGACGTCGACCATTCGCCGTGCAATTAGCGGGTATATATCCTCGCGACATTGCATCAGGACGGGGGTGAATTACTGAAGCGAGTAAGGGTCGAATAACCCCGGAGAAACAATGGGCTATCTCATGGCGATTCAATAAATCGCATTCTATAGCTCGAGTTCTGCCTGGTGGTAAGTGCAGAGCGACAAAGCAGCAGTTTATTAGAGCTACGTAATCCCACACCGGGTCTCCTATACATTTTCTACCAGACAGCGGTCTATCGAACATTCGGAAACCTAAAGTGCTCGTATAGAAAACGCGTACGTTCGCCCCTGTGGGGACAAAACAGAGGATCACGGATGTAGGAAGTAACGGAAAGAGCGAGAGTGATAAAATGATACGAAATATATACTGCGTCTATACTGTCTGGGTATGCAGTATTGCTTAACTGTCTTTCAAACTTCCTGGATTATCTCGCTTCTTTCATTATATTGAGACCTCCTACTTCTAACTGCACTTTTGTAACTAATGCAATTTCCTTGAATTGGCCGCTGCCAAGAGACTCGCCTGTACTCCCCATTTGATCATCACTTCGCCATAGGGCAATCATGAACAACTGAGAAGAGAAAAAAGAATGGAGGGCGAGATTGAGCTGCAGATCGAGGGACGCGAGAGAAAGGAAAGTAACGATTGACCCTAAGTTCAGCACACGGGGCATTTCAGGGCGCAGTTTACTTTCCAATTTCATATATTTCTCCTAAATTTGAGGTCGACCGAGTTCGATTCTCCCGCCTAACAAATAAATTAGTATTTACAAAAACTCCCATTTAATATAAAAATAAATCTAAAAAGGATGAAACCATTTGAGATTATATTTTAGTTAACTAATCATTTGAATTATGATAACTAATTTAAGGGTGTCACTATAATCGAGAGACTTTTTGTTGCACGTTAATAAACGCCTGTATTGCATATTATTTTAATCTGTAAGGCTATAGTTAAAATATCGAAGTACTAGTTGGATTTTACAATAACAAAATATTATATAAGTATAAAACTACAAACAAATATTGGTTAAAAAGGATATCTTTTTATTTGACAATACATTGTTTGTTATTTTTTTGAAAAATCGAAAAATTAACATTTTGTGAAAGGTGACGAAAAAACATCAAAATTCGTTATATTTCCAATTTTTTTATTTTTAAATAAAAATACATACTTTTAAACCAATCTTTTTTGTAATAAAAAAAAAGATTTTGTACTTGCGAACGGTACATTTAGACAGACCGACACAGAATCAATAAATAAGTACAATTTGATTAAATTGACTGGAGGAGACACGCCTGTTACTTGCACTTGATCCGCACAGTTTCTCATAAAACAGTCATGAAGGACTGAGGAAAAAAAAATGTGGAGGTTGAGAGTGACCTGTAGAACGAGAGACGTGGGAGAGAGGAAAAGGACGTTTACTTGTTGCTATAAATGTCAAATCGAAAAAGATTCGAGATGAGTGGGTGCGAGTCGAGCGTTAAAGGGAAGGACCATAGGGACATATAAGTATTAGGCTATCAAAAGCGGGTTGAGGCGAAGAAAAAGAGACAGATGAAAACAGTCCAAGTGCAATTTGACCTTGACATTCGCCACCCACAATCTCATAAATGGACAGTGAATCTCAACTTGAAAATACAGTCATTAGTAAAAGAATATTCCATTTTTGTTTGTTTATTTTATATGTCTGAAATGACGTATTATAGTTTTATGTCATTTCTCACGCTATTGAAACGACTACAAGGCTATAACAGAGACTTTTTGTCGACAGCCGTGTGAAGATATAAGATTAAATTTACACGATGCAGTAATACACACTTATGTTGTCGTGTCTGCCAGACTAAATGACTCAAGTCGATGAAGCTACACGCGGAATTTATAAATTCTCGTAGTCGAGGGCACACATAATAGCTCGCACACAACTTAGAAAATTATGCGACGAACAACAGGATCTATTTTCATCGATAACGTACAAACAACCGCGTATTAAATCGCAGAGAAAATAAAATTATGATATTCAGGGTTAAATATACAAATTCCACAAATAGTATGAGTCAGCGATGGGTGTTGGTTCTCTACGACCGGTATTGGATACTCATTTTAATATGATGTAATTTTCGTTGATAGCTGAATTGCGAATACAAGGATGTTAAAATTCCAGTGTACATGCTGTTATCCTAATTTATACGTGATAGTATACCTGAAAAATTGTAATGACGACTTTTTAATAAAATGATATTCCGAATACTTTTTTCAGATCGAATTCATTTGAATAATTCTCATGATTGTGAATTTATATGATTTTTTGATGATCAATTAGTATGGAATAATCTGTGTGCTGTCGGTGACCGGAAAAAAAGGCTGCAAAGTAGAACCTTGCACATTGTTTCCTCATGAATTTTCAATTTTTACAACCTCTACGAGGAAAAGTGTGTTTGTTAATTTTGGCTTGCTCATGGAGGAAGCTTTGCAAAAAAAGAATTTAAAATTCTCTGAAACATGAACTCTGTTGGAAAATTTTTCTATACAACACATAATGTTTAGAATTTTTTCCTGATTTTTCCAATGTATATATATTTTATTTCATAATGAATGCCGCCCCGACATGGAAATCTCGAAAAAAAAAGATTGACAATATTTTTGGAATGACGCGAGTAACCAAAGAATCCGATTTATTTTCTCGTTATTCAATTGCACACATTACCAATTCTCCACGGATTCCACAGCAACGTCAAACTGGGTTTTTCTCCCGCACATTCAGGCACAATAACTATGTATTTAGAAGGCGGAATGCACTTATTGTAACCTGATTCGCGTTCTTAGGTGCGCCGCTACAATACAGCGAAACTCGATAGTCAGAATAACCCTCGATGGTCGAGTGAGGCATTAGATTGGGAAGTCGAAGCGACAGTCACATTTACGTACACGTGCCTACAGATGGATACCCTTATATTAATTTGCCACTATATCTGCGTGTCTCCAGTTTCGTTGATTGGTATTACCACAATCACCATGTCGAACACGTATAAATATACGTTTTACTATTTTACTACGATAGAAGAAAGCCGACACGATTGCAATCGTTAGTTGGACGTTCTCGGATATGCGAATGGGATATGCAGGTCGGCCTCGGTCTCCCTCTCGCTTATAACCCTGTGACTGTAAACATTATTAAAATAGACATGAAACAATGAGACACTCATGCACCAATCACCCATATGCTAATTATCGAGCGATTATGCGCTCACGTGATCTATGGGAATTAAAGCTGATTTTCATATATCTTTTAGAGTGTGCATAAAAATTATCTATAGGTGTTATTAACGTTGACCAACATAGCAGCACAGTCGCTGCAAGTTGATGAATCGTTTAGCTCAAATCCTATACCATAGCGTCTCGTAGAATTCTCTTTACGTATTTATAAATGCATCTATGTTACTGTACACCATCTCGACAATTCCCCGTAAAGGTTTCACCCATCTGAGTGGTTTAGTATGTCCATTATTCTATTACAATAGTTGCCGTCACCGATCATTGTCTCCGCACTCCAGGCGCAAATATCACGGGAGGTGAATTCTTCGATTAATCTTGTAGATCGGATATCATATATTTACGATTAACGTTTGATTGTTTTACTATTAGATTGACGCGGCGATACGAGAAATCTCGTAATTGAGAGGCAACGGATGGGAAATAATTTTCCCAATTTTCTTCAGAAATTTGTGGTTTCTTACAGTTTTAACCGATTGTAAAACCGCGTATATGCAAGCGTTACGAAGCAAAAAAAATAGGATGCAAAGTAGAACTTCGCACATTGCTTCCATATTAATTTTTTAATTTTCACAAAGCTACCTCTATGAGGAAGCTTTGTAAAAAATTAGGACACTTTGTAGTTGCTGCTAGTTATATAAAAAAAAAACGAAGGGGGTGAGATAAATGTATCGGAGTAAAAGGGCATCCTTGGCATCAACGTGTACTGTAATGTTTCTTTTGCCAATGTCGTCAGTTTCATTTCTTGGTACGATAGATACACATACTAGCATCCTCGAAGATTGCGGTTGCCAACTCGGTTGTAATATGTATATAGGTAGTTACTGTACGGATACCAAGTTTTCCGTACATCCCCGCAGTGACGTAGCTTGGACTGCACTGCGCCTCGCTGGGCAGGCAGCCGCAGGCTACCCAGAGATATGCACAGGCAATATATATATAAACGACCATGGGTTACTGAGTTTACGAGGGACCTCATTAAGGCCAGTTAAGCGACTCGTAATTGTCACAATTTACGTAAGTCTCGGACCCTTTGGACGCGACAATTTAAAAATATATATATTCATTATATCTGCTTTCTCAAACTGGATATATATATATTTTTTTTTAATTTTACGCGAGGTGTTCACTGTTTTGAGGCAAAAACAATTGTATTTTTGTTATTAGTTTAAAGGAAAAAATTTAAAAAATCTTATGTCATTGATTGTTCTTAACGGTGTGAAAAATGATTTTCGTTTGTTTTTTTTTTCGAACTGTGCGTTTTGCAACAACGTGTATAAAAATATTATACACGTAGGCAGCTTCATGCATAAACGCATTGTCGATAAATAACTAGGTAACAGCATAATATTGAAAGAAAGAGACGGAAATGAGGAACAAAGCGACATGTTTCAAGCACTAAAAGTTCCTCGACGCCGCGAGTAAGACCGTAAGATGTATAATAAACTCATTAAAATTCTCCCAAGCGCTTTCGCCACGCGAGCGTTTAACGTATGACCCGAAATTAATGTAAATTAATGATGAAAGTATTAAGGAGCGGGATATCCATTGGGTAGTGAAAACTTTGTTGGTCCCTTTGTCCACAAGCTCCCCGGTACGCCGAATGGATACATGATAAAAAAAAAAATAATAATAATAACCCGAGAAAGAATCCTGTGGATTTCTACGGGGTGTGTCGAAAAGTACATTGAATCATTAATAAAACATCTTATTAATGAAAATTATATTCGAGCTTCCAATTTCTTTATTTACAGTTGAATTCTCAAAAAGCAAAACGAGGGAAAAATATAATTATATTATTTATAACAGGAAGTTCAGTAATTGCCATTATTGAGCTATTAAAAAGGTGAATAAAAAATAGAGTTGAATGAAAATCGAGTCCATCTGCTATTTATTGTCTCATGAATATGGTAAAAAAAATGAATGTTAAATAGGTGCTCTATATCGATCGTTTATGCGTTTTTTTTTTCAATTATATTAGCGAACACCCGGTAGATAATGGTAGGCATGCGGTTAGTATGGGGCCCGCACGTACCACCATGGGGGTCAGCACGCGACCAGCTGTCTTTGGAGGGGGGAGGGGGACACACGCCGCGGCACGGAGCTGTCCTATAGGGCCTGCTGCCACGAGTGTGGCACCGTGAAAAGGGAAGCTCGTGCGCGCTGGTCCGCCATCAGGGTGAAACGAACGGGTCAACGCACCGGGTTCTTTTACATCGCCGATCTCATTTTTAGTATACAGGGACAACAGCCGGTTGAATAGTTGATCGTTCCTCGATCTTCAACACGCATTTATTTGACTTTGCTTGTTTTAATTTAGGGCGATAATCGAAAAAATTCAATTTCCGTAAATTAAGAAAAAGAATTTACATAAAATGAATGATATGGATATGTCATATTTTATTTCTTCGGTGGATTCAGTATATCGTTGACAAAAAATAATTGAAAATTTTTAATATAGGCATTTTGTGTAGGAATTTTCCGAAAACATTAAATCAGCGTTATTATTTTCAAACTCACTGTAATCCATTATTTATTCCATAAATAATTTAAGGGTAATTTTTTTTTTTTTTTGGCATATCTTGCCATATTTTTATGATAATTTATTTTAAAATTACACAGAAATCGAAGTAATTGAGAAAATAATAGTTTTTCAAATTAACGGTTATTTCCAGAAGAATCGACGTGGTTAGTTTGTGCTTTTTATTTTTAATAAGATGTTCATATATTTTCTTATCAACATGTTTAAATTTTTATTGAATTGTTAATATCAATTAATATCTATTTTTTCAATATATATCTCAACACGTAAATGCAAAAACATCGGGTTTTAAACCGACATAGTAGTGTCCTTTTAGTTCTGGATTCTCAACGCATGTATTCTTTATCTTTTTTGCTGTATCATTCTGTGATAATGTTATATCGTTTTGTACTGGGGTTACTTTTGGGGAGAGACGATCAGGGGACTGATCTATGTACCCTCAATTATCTCCGACATGCTCATCACTTTTTCTTTTATTGTTTCAACTTCACAATTCTGACAAACTGTTCCCTCCTTTCTTTCGATGCATCATGCTTTGATAATGATATATCCTTTTGTCCTCGGGTTACTCAAGGGATAAGACCATCGCTGTTTGGGCTTTGGTCTTGCAAAGCCCAAATAATTAATTTTATCGCTGCTGCAAAGGGGCTTGATACCGGAGAATGAATTGACACCCAACACTTTATTCTTCTACTACTTATAGAGAATCAATGGATTATTTTACAAAATATTTTTCAAACCAAGTTTTAATATTCCTAGCTCAGGTTTGTTGTTCCAGTTTTCGGCGAAAAAGCCTGATTATTTTTTATCCAGATAAAAAATCTGATCCGATTTAAAGAAATCCCTAGATCCCTAATAAATCCCTAGATAAATGAATAATGAATGGTATAGAAATCCTTTATTTATTATGTATCGGCAATTGCAAATTTCAATATAAAAATAAGTCGTTTAACATTTATAAACAAACGAAATATAAAAAAGTTCTATGTCAAGACATGTTCTCGAAATGAAAGAAATTTGAATTGGGATAAGTAGGATGATGCGAGATTGGATAGACGCCGTTAATCAGAAGTAATGTATTCCAAAAGATGGTAGAGTGGAGACATTTACTCGATCACGTAGGCATATACGACAGGGAGAAGCGTTGGGAGGAGGGGCTGTAAACGCTGTGCAGTTCGAATGCATCGAATTCGAATCGTATACGTGTGTGTCCCTGGCTCACTGACCCTTTTAGACGGAACCTTCGTTCAGTCTCGTAAACAGCGCCGCTGATGGATACCGCACTATAAACTATATGTCGTATGTATTCAGTAATGTTGCAATCGCTGCTATGTGGCATACACGGTCTCTCGTGAGACGAGGATTTAACGCGGAGCACGATTCTGCTTCTCAACGCCGACCAGCCAACGCGTCGACCCCCATCGGGTAATACCTAACTCAGCCGGCGGGTTTCTCATACAAGATTCTCGCTCCGGCGTTTAGTAACAACTTGTCCATGGAGAAGCCGAGTAACGACCCGTCTGCTTGTTAATGGGTTAATTGAGTTTGACTTTAAGAAAACTGGTTAACTTTGACTGACAGGCTTATAACCAACCCTTTAATTTCAAACTCGCTCGATTTCTTTTCAAATTATTTCTTCCATAATTGTATTGACGGTAATTATTTTCTGTGTCGAAAAAGAACTTTTAAAAAGAAACTCCGCTATCACCGTTCAACATTTTTTAAATGAATGAGTTTTTAAAACGTATATAAACAATCACTGAAATCTTTTGGTACCCGATTGACTTGACTGTTCCGCAAGGACTACGTTAAGGCGTTTTATAGAAGGCGTTAGAAGACGTGATGAATGAGGGTGTGAAGAAAACAAGAATCGTCGTCAAGCGTTGTGTCCCTATAGCGTCGAACCCTTCACATCTTCGTTGTGTTTTCGGAAATTGGCGCTCGGCCAATCGTCCAAATGTGGAACGGTGACTAAGAGAGAGCGAGCGAACGAACGTGAGCGCGAGCGGAGAAACCACATCACGACGACGACGACACGGCCAATCGTCTCTCGTCGCTCTCGCTATACATATTATAATTTACCTAATGAAATCGTGGAATTGTTTACCATTTTCACAACGGCATATACTAATTGCTTCTGCATATCTGCGTTTTTTTAATTTATTTCTATGATATCGATTGAATTAGCTTATGGAACATTTCCATGTAATCTATCTAAGAAATCGCGGCATTCCATAGAAAATATATTACCTCCATACTTGTTAAGCATTGTCTTCAGAAAAATTTACAGTAAATTTAATATTGCGTTTTTTCCAATTCGTGCAATTAGTGATAATTACATTTTTAATATGTAATCGAGTATTCTTCACATTAAAGAGTATGCCAGAGGAGCTCAAATTTTCGTAGCGTGACTCTGCGTTCAGTCTGACAGCTGATCGATCTTTCAGCATTAATCCTGAGCGCACCTGGAGGACAGTGCTGCGTGGGCGAAGGCCACGTCCGGCCGCCGAGTTTCTCCCCTCGATTCAGTTCTTTTATTCATACTTTACATTCTATTTATCTTTTGTATAGCTATTTCTTTTTCTGTCACTCAGAATTGTCCATTATTTCATTTTTGTCAGAGTAAAAAATAATTTCGTCAAACACCCGTTTGTTACTTTAACAAAAAAAATTGCTTCCTCTATGAGGAAGCAAAAAGAAAAACAGGGAATAAATTTAAAAACTTATTTTGTTTTTGTCCTTGGAAGACCCTGAAGGGTACCAAATGCATATTTATATGTAGCGAAAGCTTTTACACTGAAGAAAATTTCAGACGAATGCATAGACACGTAGTTAAAGATACGCAGAACAATTTTTCCGTTCTGTCGCTGACAGAGAGCAGCCTAAATATTTATTCCACGTGTCAACCGACTGATGTCCGACTTTTTTACGTTGCGTGCGTATGCTCGTGCCAATGCGAAATAACAAGAGCCACCGCTCGGCCATCAGCCTCGAGCCAACAGTGGTTGCGGTTCTTCTGAGAAAAAAAGAGCTTATATCGCATAACGCATCTTAATTCTGCCTAACGTTTTAACTGAGGAGTGAAATAATCACCAGGAATATCCTTGTCATACTGGTCTACAAGCGGACATGACGAGTTTCTAATATTGGGGCGATTCTACATTATTTGGACCAGACATTGTTCGGGCAATATCGCTGTGGTTACATTTAAATTCGTCCACAAATATTATTTTTTAAACAATAGAAAGTGCTGAATTTTGTTGTAGTGAAAGCACGTGACCCCGTATGTAAATTATTCTAACAAACCAAGTAACATTTCCTACAATTTTATCTAAACACGAGAAAATCTAGTATATCACGCTACAATATAGTACTATCATACATATTTAAGTATGAGTAAAGGTTTATACACTTGTCAACCGTCTCCTGCATGTAATGCACTTCGAGAGGTCGTGAACCACTGGAAGATGCATACTCTTGTCCCCTAATAGGGGGCTTCCTCGTTATCCCTTTACTATACGCGCTATTTACTCCTACCCTTCCTTTTTTTCGTGGAGGGTCGTCGTCGTCGCGCGAAATGTTGAGTGACGCGAGTGCCATGTACATATATACGAGTGGCTGGAACGAGCGAAAAGAGAAAGAAAAGTCAGAGAGAGAGAGAGAGAGAGAGAGAGAGAGAGAGAAAGAGAGGGCCGTGCGAAGAGAAGAAAATCAATACACGCGTGCGGCACAACCCCCGAACCGGAACCCAGTCGTACGACCCTCGGACCCTTCGGTTTCGCGAGCGACAAATATATATAGTAACATGACTATGCCCATAAAACCTTGGAGAAAATAATGGGCGACGGAGACTACGAGGAACTACGTAGGAAGGCGGAATATGAGATTGGTGATAGTTAAGCGCACGTGGCCCAAAAAAGCACTTCGACACGAACGAATTAGCATCTTTATACAGTGCAACAACTTTTTTCCTTCCTCAACTTTACTATTCTCGTAATTACAGTACAATTACGATATCCTACCACAATACAGGCATAGTTTTGATACTGAATTTCACTGTCGACGTAATTATCAGGAGGCATTTCAAGGTTTTTTTTTTTTTTTTCGAACTCCATTTTTCCAAATGCACAGTCTTATAAACATTTTATGAACTCTGCAATAAATCGAATATTTAGAGTTGAAGTTTTAGTGTCATAAAATTCAGAATATTGTTTAGGAGATAAATTAAAAAATAAATGTACAAAAGTTAAAATACACTCCGACTGAATTCAATTGATAATCGAATGAGATAAAGAAAAATATTATTTTATTGTTATTTGCTTTATTCAAGTAATTTCAAACTATCCATTTACGCAATTGATATAAATCTTTTTCCTGGTTATATCTCTTAATTGCACATATCTATCATTTGACACACTTTCGTATTTCGTACACGCCTTCGGAGTCTTATATACAGGCTCCGCGACAAATCTTCTGTAATGATATCCCCGCTGCACACATATACCATTTCCTAGAGAATTTATATGTATATGTAAATTTGCGGAGAAACCTTTTCAAGGGGTTACTTAGGGGAAATACAATTTTAATAAAACTAAAAGCCTATTCTATATCACCTTCTTACCAACCTCTTCGCCCATGTGGTATCCAAAAATGCGTTCCCTACTTTTATATCTTATATGTTTATTCGTTGTAATATTCTTGATTCTCGGATGCTTGTGTTGGTAATTGGTTTTCTTGACGATGTTGGGGGAAGAGGCGTCTTCAAAGCGAGCGATCTCTACCAAAGAGCATTATTTTATGTGTAGCTCGCATATATATATATATATATATATGTTTGTGTCAACGTAAGTGTAAACGTGTTGAGCCTGCTAAGACCCGTTCGTCGTGAACGTGTGCACACACGATGGCTCGACGATCCTCGCGTCCGGCGAATAACAAAGAAAAAGAGAGACTCTACAAAACGGTCTGAGGAGTAAAGAAGTGCGAGTGAGAGAGAAGGAGAGAGGGAGAGGGAAGAGAGATAGAAAGAAGCAGGAGACGCATAAAACGTCTGCGGTCCCTCGGCTAATTTACGATACGCGGCTAAAAGTCAAGGATTTCTCTTCCTGCCTCCGCGCAACTCGGACGCCCCCGCGGCGCTCTCGCCTTCGCCATCTCCACACTTTGCTTCCATTCGGCGCAACAACTCACGAAACACAGTGTAACGACGGAAACCCATATTCCACGCATTCTCACGATCTCGCTTCTAGCGGTGTACTCGTAATTTTCTACCTTGACACGTATTATGTATTATTTTACTTTATTTTTTCTTTTTTTTTTTTCAACAATTGCTTCGTTTCAGATGATGATGGCCACACGCTTTTAACGAACGTCCTTCTTTGCGCATATTTCGTTTTCATTATTTTCATACACTTTTTGCTAAAGTAACTGTATTTTACGAAATCGCTTCTAACTTTGTATTTAAAAAGATTGTTAATTTGTCAAATTTATCATTTTTCTATTATTAGAAAAATGACGAAAAATATATTGCAAATGGAACGTAGAGGAAACTTTGATTTTGTGAACAACTATTTTTTAGTAAAGTTGTTTAGGAAATTTTAATTAATGCCGTTCAATTGTACGTACGTATTTTTTTTTTTTTTTTCGTTATGTAAGTTCGTTTTTAAGATCGATCGAACGAACTTACATCCATAAATTCGACCCTAAAGAAACTCCGGAACGAATCCATTATAACACATATATATATATATATATATTCGTAAAGCATATAGTTATAAGATGAACATAGAATCAAACAGTGAATGTAAAGGGCCGCTATACCGCTACAGTTTTTTTTTTCAAGAGTGATGTCTGCTCTGTCGGGGCGACGTCCAAACTTCATCATGGGAATCGTGAGGCCTGTGATGATCCTCTTTCTGAGCCTTGTATAAACAAAAGTACCCCTCATGTAAACAACGGCGAGAATAAGGGCCTTAACAGAGGTGTGTCTTTTACTAATACAGGCATTTTCGAAAGTTGTATTCCCCGTGAAATAAGAAGTATATTCAAAAATATATACATTTTAAGGGGTTAAATATATTACATAATCATAAAATTAGGTTAACATTATCGACCAGGGTTTTCAATTGAAAATACGTATTTTGTAGAAAAATCAATACTAAATCAATATCCTATAAAAATGCAACTTAGAAAAAAAAAACATTAACAGGGAGCATTTGCCTCGGACCCGATGGTTCTGAAAATTGCAAATTGAATATTTTTCAGATTTTCAGTTCTCATATTAAATTCTTCATTATAAAGTATCGTAAACCATTCGAAACAGTTCTGATATAAATTCTATTGAGATATCAAAATGTTATCTCGTATCTCTCCATGATTTAGTTGTTTTTTTAACCATGATCTCACCATGCGCAATCCGCACAACTAAATCTGCTTCGAAGAGTCAAATGTCAAGTTCTAATGTCGATTGAAGCAATTTTTCATAGATAAAAGATGCAGCCTGTTGGATGAAATAATAAGTTTATGCAGTGTCATTGATGCGAGTTTATTACAAAGAAACGAGAGCTTGGCACGAGAATTATGTAGGCCGATAACTACGAAACGTCTCAGCGCCAGCGCCTCTGAGAAACGATCGAGTCTCGCTGCCAAAGAGATCGCGTTCTACGAACCACGACGCGCACTTGGACAATATAAGCAGAGATACCTGCTGCACCCACATATACGTACGTAGCAATATAATCCACCGAATACGACTGGGTCGTTGTGTATATATATATATGCGAGTTTCATGCCGCTCCTTCTCAATCTGTGTTCATATGTACATAATTCTCAGCCGCGCACTGTGGGCAGTGTACGGTGATGTATTCCAACGCTTTAATTGCGAATATGATAATAAAAATTGGAGCGAATGATGTTTTTAACATGAAAATTAAACAGAAAAAAAAGACATATTGCCGTAAACAACCAAATGAACCTAAAGAGAGGTGTAAAGACAGATAAAAAAAAACTAAACCACTTTTCTCGATATTTTGCACCATTGTGAGTGTCTTGATATGAAAGTTAAAAAAAAAAAGAATTTCATGAAAACAGCTTCCTCTACGAGGAAGAAAAAACAAGGTAATTCATTTTTTTTCTTTTTTGTTAAAAAAACGACTTATCTCGAAAATGTACTACCTACTTATTCGCCTTAATGACGTAGCCTACGTTAGTTCATAAAAACGCAGATATGCTGCAATATATAATTGCAACAAAAATGATTGTTAATATACTCTCGAGAGATTTCATGAATTCTTGAATTTCCGCACGACGCTGGTTTTCACGAAAGCCATGTATTCGCTATACATGGCCCACGTGTGGGCAACACAGCGCTAAATTCCAAGAATCGTTGAATCGATAACGGGGTTCGGTGCGGTTTTAGTGCTGGTCCCCAGGATCAAGGCGGAGGAGTTGTGTAGTCTGTTCTTGTTGTTGCTGTTGGAAACTTCCTCGCCGTTATTAGCAGCGGCGAGACGTATATCCACGCACACGCGGCTACACAGTTATATACATCGGCTTTCGTGAGATGCTTTCGTGTGGCTCTGTGGACGAACGGTTTTGAGTGGGCGAAATTCTCTCGATGACGCCCACGATATTTTGCGATGCGTGTCCGTATGTGTGGTTATCCGTGTGTATTATCCCCATACGCGGCATCACCGCGATCTGGCGCACCGACGTCATTATCGTGACGTTCTAGAGAATTGTCGCGGTGACCGCTCAAAACAAAACTGAACTGTACAGTAGACACTCACATATTTGTCGAAGTTTGGATTGAGACCGATCACATATATTTTGCGAAGTGAGCGCTACTTTACTATAATTGACTATACAATGATTTTCTCAATTGAGCAATTGTATAGCTTTTAGTGACTTTTAGCAAATCATTTTTGTATACTATATGCTTTATGATTTTTTTTTTTCATGTAGTTACCTGACATATATGTGATGACGTAGCTGAGAGTATACTGTATACAATTTACCACGTGTACCATACAGCAGAGAAAAGAATAACTGATACATACATTACCCTCCCATATCACCTCATGTTTACGTATGTATATTAGGTAGCGACTTTCGAGTGCATTATCTATACCCGTTCCCAGCATACCAGTGTACGCTATTATAACATTCTTCGATATAGAATGTATAAATATAGGTATTTATACGAATCGACACTGGTGAGCAACTGCCTGCCAGTTCTCGAGAGCTCGATAAATGACCTCCGCAGAATAGCTGTATCGTTCTACTTACCATTACGTGCAATTCATTTGCAGTCTTTAAGAGCTCGTGTTATTATTTTTGTACATGGAATCAATTATATATACAATTGATTTAAATTATTTTTCAAATTTTAGTACAATCAAAAATACAGTCAAATTAATTGTTTTCATTAGCAAATGAATCAAGTGAGGGTCATCGAATGCTTGTCAAATGAATCTTTAGACGTATATTCCAATTGAAAATCCAGTTTGGTATATCCATAGCGAATAAACACAGCAATCTCAAAAATCGTACTAAAATACAAGCCTCTGGTGGTGATATGTACATGGTACTGCTCTCGAACTCTCTCACTTAAAAATTTCGATATACGCCCCCGCGTGCTCGTTCACCGGGTCGATAAATATCCTGCGAAATGATATTGGCTTACTCCTACATAACCGTATAAAAAGATAGTAGGGTAAGTCGGGTCAGAGTTAGTTTTTCTATTATGAAAAAGGAAAATCGTAACTGCGTCATTGATAATTTTTTTACTTTTAGTATATAATTGATTATTAAATGCTCAAATATAATTATAATTTTTGGCACGAATCCCGTTCACATTTCTTTTTCCTGGCAGATTGTTCAATGTCTCCTTCTTTAAAATGCTTCTAGGGTTTTCAAAATCGATTCATAATCACAAAATTACACACGACTAAATAATATATGTCAAAATATCACGAAATTAATTTGGAACAATAACCATGACAAAATACCAGGATCCAAAAAGCCCCCCCCCTGTTCCAATCCAACGCGTTGCCGCATGTGCATCAGTTACAGCATTCTCGAAGCGACCTACCAATGAGATGTCGAAATGTCAATGATGGCAAAGATTTAAAGAGAAAAAAAAAATAAGCATAAATCAATGTAACACCAGAGTCTCTATTTCGAATGTGCGTGCAAAGTAAACAACTGCGACGTAGAATTATTACGCGCTCTCTGTTATTATACCCAATAAGAGGGTGCGCGTGAGCCTAATATATATACGCGTTTGGTATAAAATACACCGGAATATTACCAATGAGCAAAAACGACATGTGAGCGCATCGCTGGATCAGCAGTGCTGACTTCTATCCCGCTCAGCATTTGCTGTTTCTATGTATGCGTTGGACGAATCTATTCGATAGCGCGCGTCAACATTTTGCACGCTCAACCGAACGTGAGTCACGCTGAGAGAAGCATCGCTCGCCTCCCAGTATTATAGCCGCAGTGACGTAGCGGTTAATGCGTATGCTACCAGGTACTCTCGTACGAACCGATCGTACTACTACGTAACAACAAGTGAGATAGGACTCATGTTGGGCATGAGCGAGCGAGCGAGAAAACGCTCTCCAGGGAGAGCGGCGAGGAAGAAGCAGACACAGAAAGACCGGGAAAAACCCACGCGAGATTGCCAGCCGAGTACGATAGGAGCATGAGGATGTATAATAATAATAATAATAATAATAATAATAAAAAGACCGTGTTCGCGAAAGAGAAAGAGAGGAAGAAAAAAAGAGACTCACAGAGGCAGTGCTGCGATGTTGACTGAGATGAAGATAAAGCGGGTCAGGGGGAAGACCAGCATATAGAGATAGAGTGGACACCAGTAAGACAGAGCATATAGGCATGTAGAAACAAAGATGAGGATAGAAGAACGGAGGGGAAAGACGGCACGTGAAGAGACAGAGAGAGAAAAAAAACGGCGTTACGTCTGTGTCAGGGAGTCGTGAGTTCCAACGCGCTTTGAGAGACCGGGTATTGTTAGTTAGAAAGAGTAAAAAAAAAAAAAAGCATGAGCGACGCTGTCGCACGAATGAGCGTGAAACCGCGAACACGCTGTAGGCAAAAGTGATGACGTTTGCTTCTGTTTACCACAATGACGTAGAGAATCACCCGACCACTTATCTCTGATTTGCTGGATTTTCTTTTAAATTCCGATTAAATATACGTATTTGACAAAAATCTCTTTCGTTTCTATTTAGCTTTTCGATGTACTGAAAAGAAGGTTATTGAGTCAATGACAAATCACGCACAGGAAATATCTTAAAATGTTTCTTCAATCTTATTAAAATTCCGAAAATGGGATCCAAAAGCTTCGCATAACTTAAGAAACTTACAGATGGATTTTTTTTTCTTCCAAAATGATTTTCTTCTGTGTATTTTTAATCTGAACAAAAATTAATATTCAGAAAATCCTCTTGGAATTTTCCATATTCTCAAATTATCCTGGAAATATCGTTCAAAAAACCACTTCATGTTTTTGCAAATTCATCACTATTAATGTTTCTCTGGATTGGGAATACAAATTAGCCTCCACTTTTTTTTCTCTTTGGTACAAAACATTTGAAATACGATTTCAACATTTTAGCACTGATTTTTGTAGTATGAAAAGTGCCGAACCTTCTAAATTGCATGTTGAACTCGTCGAATTGTAAGAATCAGAAGTGAAATTGAAATTACAACATATATATGTGTTATACTCAGTCGGTTCAGTCACTATAATTTTTGAAAAACTTTTACTTTTGAAAAAAGTCTTTTTACAGGTTCTGTACATATCACTGTAAGTTATACAAAATTAAGAATAAAATCAAATTACTGAAACAAATCATCAATGGCTGAACTGACGGAGAATATCTCATATTTTGAGTTAATGACTTTTCATCCGTGTACGCGTTTTTATCTTCTCTTTTTATTTCTCTCTCACTTCGTATCTCGTTATAATTATCACAAGTGCCTTTTACGCGAGACAAGGATATTTTACCACCGTAATATTGAATATAGTGGCTTACATCACGCGGATGAGCGTAAAACCGCGAGCGCACACTTTGATGTAGGAAAAAGTAAAGAGTAATGATACTTCTCTTCTATTTACCACAGTGACGAAGAGAGATGCGTTTATGGCTGCTTGTCCGAATTGCCAGAATTTTTTTTGCTTTCCTGTATAGCTTCGTTTTCCCTTTTCCCTTCTTGCGCAGTATTTCGTTGTAATTACTACGAGTGCCCTTTACCCGACACGCGAGAATATATTTCGCTGTACAGTTGATAGAGCCTTGCGTCGTGCCTGGATAATTAAATAATTGGACGTACAGCGAGAGTCAAGCGTGCGACGGAACATACGAGCAGGTGATGAGGGAGCGAGAGAGTAATCGAGAATTGAGATAACTCTTGATGTACAAGTTGACATAGTCGTCGACGTATGGCTTGAGTTTATTTGGGCATTATACGCTTCAACAGCGGCCTTGAATTTGGTGTTGATACGTAATAACGCGTGGCTCTAACTACGGGAAGTAAATCTTTGTCAAAGAAGATAGACGTATATAGAAGCACAGGTCCCGTAGGATGATTGAAGCTGGGGTACTTATGGAATTGAACATGGTGTCACGGGTATAGCGCCATAAGTAGCCAGCCTTCAATCGTCCTATGCGACCTGTGATTCTATATACGTCTATTTTCTTTGTTTTTCTCCAGGAAAAATGAGGCTTTTAGCGGAAAGTTAGAAAATTAATTGATTTGTGGTCCAATGAATCGATTCAACTATAAATCGGAGTGCTAAAAATTCGATCGACCGAAGATCGATATTTTGTTCTTTTCTTGATTCGTCGAATTAAATGTAAAGTAATATCCTCCCAAATTTTCAAAGTTGTGCCATAACTCGAAAAAGTTGTTATCGTATCTTCACCAAGTTTCACGTGAAGATTTTGTTACGTATTTCGATTTTCGAAAAATAGATGTTTGAAATTGTTTTATTTACGATCTTGTTTTAGTGCTGCTTCATATAAACGGCTAAGCCGCCGTTCGATTAGTATTTTATTTTTTACATTTGTCAAATTGAGATGAAATTATGCTCGTATTAATCTAGAAATTATTTCAAGTAACTATTTCTCTCCTGCAAAATGATTCTCTAAAATATATTAAACCCTAAAACTAAACGATTAGTCTCATTCAAATTTTACAATTCGTTCAGCTTGATGCAGGTCTGCATACAAATATAAATTTAAAATATAATATATATAAAATGTAGATTTGTATTATGGAAATCCTCCTGTGATTGATCCACCTTAACACAGTCGATCTTCAATTGTGTAGGTTTGTGACAGTCGAGACATTGAAAAACAAATTTAAAACGTATATGTCCGAAGTTCCAATCTATCAACAGATGCCTTTTGCTTGTACGCTCTGATACCCAATGCGCTTAATCGTCTTGTCTCTAAACTCTCACGTGTTAACACGTGCAGGAATTCGATCTCGTCGCGACGATTTCATGGAATATTTTTTATTCAATTATTATTGTAAACACATGACCGTAGCTTTTTGAAAATATTATTGATACTGCGATTGGTTCCAAAGTCCTCTTGTGGTCTAGAAACTCTCGACTGTTTTGTCGTTCCTCCATATACATGTGTGCGACACTCGGTCACTCGTTTGCCTCTCACTGCTGCTACGCGTGTCAAGTTGTGTTCGCGAACGCCAGCATAAGTGAGTCACGCGCGTTTTCAGATGATAGGGTTGTGTAGTTTGCACGAGAGAGCAACACACACACACACACACATTCGTTCTAGACGTATTTTTTATTTTCATTAAGTAAAGCAGTGTCGTGACTAATGAAAAAAAAAAGAATCCATTCATTAAATTATTCAACATTTATCGGGAAATACTGTGCCCACGTTTTTTTTTTTCTTCTTTTTGCCGGAAGTCGTAAATTGCAGGAGCAATAATAATATCTTAGTGTTGCGTGTCGGAACAGAAAAGGTGAATGAAGCTTCTCGGAAGTACCTTTGCCGGTTTCTGAAAATGAGAAACGATCGACGTATAAGTAAATGCAAATATAGATGCTTACAGTTATGGAATTTCAAAGTGCATGTGTTGTGCGTGCAACTTATCTTCTCGCAATTATTAATCGTGAGTCACTACACTGACAATATACAATCGTCTTTTCACTCCAAGTTTCTTGTTATCGCAATAATACATTAGCATTACAATCTGCAAATATACAATCGTGCAAACAATGTACGATAAAAGTGGTACAGCAATATATGTGGCATTCCATATCAATACAGCCACCCTAATTTCCAATTATATAGACCTATTGCTGCGATGACTTTCAAGCTAATAATCATATTGGTTAATGATATTTTTGTAACACCTACGCTAGCACTTGGCATGGATCTTGGGGTGGTATAAATCTATGAGATAACTCGATGGCAAAAAAACTTGTGTTTTCGTAACAATACGATAACACCACTATCTTTAACTATACAACAGTCGAAACATAATAAAAGTCGTACATTGAAAGTTAAAATGATAAGAATTAATTTTCCGTCATAAACACAAATCTCGTTTAATGACAGCGATTGAAGCTGAGAATTGGGATGTTTATATGTCTGAAGCCCTTTTACCTGCATAGAAATTCTATTGGTGAAGTAGTGTAAATTATAAAAGGTAACATTTTTAAAATAAAGGTAAATCCAAAATATAACTTCACATAAAAATTCATGTATATACAAATTTGTAGTGAAATTCGGAATTATTAATTTACGAGAAACCGGAACTGGTTAAATAAAAAAATCAAGAAAGAAAAAGAAATGATGAGTAACAAGAGTCGAGGTAGAGTATCAAGATTTGGTAGCTATTGACATGGCAATTTTTACTATACCCTTCACTTCTTGTAGCGAAAAAAAAACGACAAAAATAAGGCCCTCGCAGTTTTGAATTCCTATCGTGATTCATCTTCTTGCCGTGCCACTTCACCAGTGGCGGCCATTACAGTCACGAATATTGGAGCAAGTATGTGTATGTGTAAGTTGTTTGTGTAACCAAGATTTCTGAATGAAATCGTTCTCCGAAGTCTGCTCATGCATTAACACGAACACTCTTAACCACGGGTTTCCTCGTACATTCCGAAAGGTCTCATACCGGAATGATTTACTATTTCACTACAGTGTTGTTTGCTGCAACATCAATTATCAACGTGCCCACGTGTGTCGTCTTATCGTGATGTAACTTGACAGAATAATCAGTGATAATATTCCCGAGAGGCGGCAAAACCAGAAAAAAATTGTAATTCATTCAAGTAAATGAGAATTTTAAAGTTATTTTTATAGAACGTCATGGATCATCGTATCAAAATTACAAACCGATTTTCATATTTTTTTAATTCCGTTTCAAAAGCCAATCAACGTGTCTTTATCTTCATAATTCTTATAAATTCAAACGTCGTTCTCTGCAAACGATTATCAAAAATTTAATTGCATTATTCTTTTTTAATTGAAAAGACATTTATGGAAAGCAACAAAGATCTCGAAAAAAACTAAATTTAGTTATTCTTTAAAAGTAAGATAAAGCAAAGTAATAGAATACAATTCTTTTTGTTTACCGTATAAATGTGTATTTTCGTTTATCCTATTTCGGACAAAAAAAAGCCTGTTTTATTTTGCCCGTTAAGAAAATTATAGAAAACAAACCCATGTCCTTGATTGTCTTAAACGTTTTTTTAATCAAGTAAAAAAAGTCCTCACGTCCGATTATAAAAAATTCTAGGATATACATTAAAATGTATTTCCTATTATATTCAGACCTGGGGATTTTTTTCCATAATTGGAACACAAACAAACGTGAGCTTGGATATTATCCGACAATTTTTTTACGAAAAAAAAACAAGTTCTCAATATACTAATCAGTTCGCTGAGAAATAAATAAAGCACACAGGGAGTCTTATTATTACTTTTTTTTGACTGACTATGAGTTTCCTTAAGGAGACGGGAGAAAAGAGTTTAATAAGATCGGCCTCGCGTTTTTCATTGATTTATACAAATCTCGTTTCGTGCGAGTTTGCGCATTAAAACCGCGCGTAACTGGCGAGCGTTAAGCAACATATGTACAATATAGTGCTGCCGCAGGTTGTATGCAACAGGTGTTAAACAGGTAGGAGGGATGACGACCCGGTGACTCATGGGGTTGCTCCAAGAATGTTGATCGCTTCTCGACTCCCACAGTTCTTTCCACCTTACCCTGTCATCCCTCACTTGGCTCATTTACTTCCAACTCGCTCACCACCGTCCCTTTCACCTCTTTTCTCCACATACGCGGCAGTAATCTATGTACGCAAGGGCAGAGGGACCGTGTATTACATACACGGTTCCTCTCGTCCTTGGCCCTCTCGTCGCACACGCCCAGTCATCTCTCTCACTTTACATCGGTCTTTTGCGCCTCTTTTGCGCGGTCGCAAGAAACTCCCTCGCTTCTCTTCGATCCCTCGCCATTCCAACACCGTTCGCTACCTGTATCGCGAGGTGACTCACGAGAGCGAAAAACACGCGCGCGCGCGCGCGCGCGTGCCTCAATGTTATACGTCCGAGAAAACACGAGCGGATGTGCTCAACGTCCGGGTTACGAATCGAGTGGGGGAAACCCCATCGGATGTATCAAGGAAACGTAGTAGCAACATCAAGTAAAAAGAGGTTGTAAGTAAGAACTTTGAACATTTTCATTTTTGCTTCCGCTATGAGCAAGCAAAAGTAGAAAAAAATCGAAAGTTTAAGCTAACTACGGCAATATTATTTTGTCTCGGCTGTTGGTTTGAAAAAAAAATCAAATTTTGCAAAGAAACCCCGGCTGTGTAATTTTTAATACACAAAAAATTAATAATATTATTGTAGTCGAACATCTTACTTTTGAAGTTTCATCTCAAAATCATCTTCATTTCAAACTTCAATCTCAAGATCGTTCTTAAGTTCGACCTTATGTTCAAATGTTCGATCTCGAATGTTATTTCAGTGATTTTTTTTGTAACATTCGAGCTTTACAATTAAAGTCTTATAGTAATTTGGTCTACATATAAGATCCACTCCATTCACAGCATCCGTGAACCACATTCAGCCGGCCATCCTTCACCTGTCGTCCTCCGATCCCGCAGGGCATCGGCCTAGGTATCCGTGAAGAATGATCCTGCATTTATAAAGCTCAATGAATGCAGGGGAATAATGTATCAGGTGCATTCTTCTCGAGACGTAAATCAAGTGTCCGATTCTCATGCACCCTATAGGACGGTATTCGTCGCCGCGAACCATACCGCTTAAATGGGGTCCCTGGAGCTAGGGCATTGTTGGAACCCGCTGCGATGAGATTCTTCACTCCCGTTACAGACTTGAATTCATTAAAATTACGTCTACGCATGATTTCACGGGTTTGCGTTTTCACAATATATAAGCTAACGCTTCGCATTATCCCGCGGGATATCTATAACGAATACACGCGTCTCGTGCATTATGGAGTGCATACCTACTTATATGGTAGTTAGATATGTTAAGATATTTTTACACCGTGAAATTGAGTTTGAATTTATGGCTCAAACTTATTTTACTTAACCTGTGACAGACGTATGATTCTCATTAGTTATAAAATAAAAGGTTCCAAGGTAGAATCTTGTGCATTGCTTCCTCATTTCTTTCATTCGACGATCCTGTTTGATCAATGTACAGAATGTCAGGAAACCTATTTTTGAAGTAGGAAATTGTTGAAATTAAAAAAAAAAAAATTGAAAAGTGTTAGATTCTCTAAAATACGAACTCTTTATTGGATGCTCAACAAATTCGCTGTCAAACGCAAAACATTCAAGTTTTACAATTCAAACTTTTACAGAAATTCGATTTTTTTGTAAACATTGGCATTTGAAGAATTTGTAATATGAAGAGTTAACACATTACATGTAATATAGCGCAATAGTGTTATGTTAACTCGGTGTTCTATATAGAGGTGGCAAGTTGGGTGGGCGGAACGTCGACCTTGGACGTTTCTCCCCGGAGGTTCTACACGTCGTCGAGTGACTCATTGTGGTTCGTAGATACGAGTCGAGCGAGAGAGCCGTACCCGATTGCGATTTTCCAGGAAAGAGTTTTCCGGAAGTGGCGATCGATGTGCGGTAGGGTACCATGCTGGACCCGGAGGCAGCGCGCAACATGAGAGAGGCTCGTGGTGACGGTGACGGGAGGAGCTGCTCTCTGTGGTCGCCGCTCTCAAAGCAGCGGCAATTCTCAGAACGGAGGATCCCGCGGGCTCGTTACTCTCCTGACTCATCATCTGCCCCCCAACCACTAGCCTGCTTTGAGCTCTCTTTCCCCTTTGTCCGCATTCTGGTGGACGCTCCCATTGCACGTCGTCGAGCTAACAAAATTTGGCACGAGATCAGGAACAGGTGCTTACTCCGGCAGCAACATTTTCACAAAAACATCTCTCGCGGTTTTAGCTATATAACGACTCAGCAACCCCCACCTTCTTATCTCATCTATTTGGCCTACACATCACATTTCACGTTCACGCTCAAAAAATTGTAAAGTTGAAATTTGCGAATCTTGCACACATTGTTTCCTCAATTTTGTTGAGCGTTTCGATTTTTTTTTCGAAATTCTTAGTTTCCACCGCTTATCGTTCAGGCTACGTTTCAGTCGCAATTCTCGTCAATACTGAAATTGACTTTTTTATATTGAGTCAGTATAAAAAATGTTCTTACCAAAAATAAAAAACAATTTGTCATTCTTGACTCACAAATTTTTTTGGGACATTCTGATCAGGTTTTCATTAAAATCTCGAAAAAAAAAAATCACCAAAGCAAATTTTTCTCTATGAGGAAGCACAAATGGAGATCCAAAGTAATGCAACGCAACAAACATTTTCCATTAAAATAAAGAATAATCTTCTAAAATTTTTAAAATATTAGTATCTGGGAATTTTTTTGACACATTCAGAAGACAGTTTAATAGAATCAAGTGCACTGAGATATGTCTTTAATATAATCGAACGACATTCCGAGTAACCTCTCACAATCAGCGAGGGTAGATCATCATAAAAGATAGAATTCTATAGATTTTCGTTATTGAACAAGGATCACTTACTAAATCCGAGACAGCGAAGAGACAAACACAGAGGAGGAAACCCTTACAGGAGTTTTGAGGTGGGTTTTCTCGTGTCGAGTATATTTCCAATGAAGCGTGAAAGCGGGACCGCAGACCCGACACGACTTTCCCGCTGTCACTCTACTCAGAAGGCGCGACGGTCGAAGGCTCGAACAAGCCTAATAGTACAATGCTATCGAGCGACCCGACCGAAACGTTGTTTTCTTAAGTAGATAAGGATCGCGTTTGTATATAATAGTTCGCCTACGGGACCGACGCGACGAACACATTTTTCTTTACAAAAGGGAATCTCGCGGAATCCTTTTGTCATCGTGCTGCAGCTTATAAAGCTTTCCAGTCACGTAACAACGTGTTTTATTCAATGCTTCGATATGTCCCTCGATATATGCGTCGAACGACTGGTGCAGCGATCAGGTGTCGGTAAAAGTCTTTCTGCATGTCGTTTTTTTTTGTTATTCCCGACTGCCCCTCTGGGGCAGAAAATGTAAAAGTTATTTTACATGTGGATGAGTGAATTGCCTTTTATATATATAAATATATTTTTTTAAACCACCATCATCTTGCTTCGACCACCATGATCAGCTATTCGAAAGACGTCGTTGTGGGAACTTTGTGCACTCGTGTTTCAAGGGTCAATCATCAATGACCCGTTGGGAGTTCTTTCGGCCCTATTGAAATGAGAATTGGAGTTCATACGAGGGTGACTGGTGTGTTGCTTGTTCAAACTTAGGCTTGTACATTCGACGATTTTATTTTTTTTTTACACCTGCTGATGTTACGTATTGAAAATTCATATAGGACAGAAAATACGTAGCGAATAAAAATAAAATATTCTATATATGTACTGTTACAAATTTATTGTTAAAAAAATAATCCCCATACGTATTTACAGATGGGCTACGCAGTAAGAAATTATTGTAAATCGAATGGGCTAGTCTTGGTAAGTAACGAATTTTCGACATTTTTTAAAATAATTATTTTACGTGCGAATTTTGTCAAATTTCTTCTTTATTAGAAATAAAAAAATTTGAAATTTGAACAAATAATAGCAATGGAGAGTTCTCGTATTTCAGTTATTCTATACTTTGTAAATAGCATCGTACGTGGCGTGTTCCGAATACTCTTAATAGTCTTCCGGTTATTTCAGGACTGTTGTTTTCGACGGCAACAATATCTGTTTGAACCTTATCTTATCGGTTACTTTCCACTGATTACCAGCATGTGAGAATTTAAGAGAAAACCTCAATAAATCAAACTGAAAGGTAGAGAACGAAAATTTGTTTGAATTATGACCCTTTCGTCATAATTAAGGGGATTTCCAAAAAAAAAAGTGTAAAGGATTCCACGCGTTTGAACTTTAATCGAGATTTGTTTTTTGTGCAGAAAATATACGTCTCAGTCACCGATTGACTGCTTTATTTCTCGAATAACGAAGGTGAAATATTTTTAAATTAAATACTTCTAAAAATTGAAGAGAAGAATTTCTAAAACAAGAAAAGTCATTTAAGTGTCGTTTTTCGAGTCAACCGTGGTCGGATACAAATTGGATGTCAGGCGAAACCGGCAAAAATTAACAGCAACAGCAAGCAGCTGATGTCTGTATATACGATAGACGTGTTTTAACAGCTAGCGCAAACTGCTGAGAGTCTCAGGTTCGTGTGCTACGGATATTGTGTTACCGACGGGAGGTAGGGGACGGCAATGTTTGCCAAACTTTCGTGGAGGGCTTCTGAGAAGTGAGTCCGCGGCCCCGCCAAATCTTTACAATTTATTCCTGGTCGATTAGTGTCCGCACGAAACAGAGCTCGTCGGTCACTGCGTAGGTACACATCGAATGTCTCTCGCTGAGCAGCAATATACTCGTGGCCGACATTATCTACGTGTCGTGCATACGGATTGAAAAATAATTCATATACCTACGACAGAAAATACGCAGCAATTAAGTTACAAAGTTTGGTTTTCATACTACTAAATATCTGCTGTTATAAATCAACTCTAAAAGCTCATTCTAGCTTTCCCTTTTGCTTAACAGTCAAAAATATTTGTACAAATTCGTGGTGCTATAGTTTCTTCGTAAGTAACAAACGGGCTTGTTACTTTGACAATTTTCCTTTTTTCGCATTTCGAGTTTTGTTTTCTTTATAAAATGAGTAAATCGACAATTCTTTTTTTTTGTGAATTTGACGAATTTATATATCCATATATATATTTAATGAGGAAAAAAAAAAGTTTATTAAATTAACGAACATTTTGAAAAAAAAAAAAAAAAATTTATTTCGTGAAACTTTTGGAAATTATTTAAAAAATTAGAAATGGAAAAACATTAGTATTCGAAAAAAATCAGAAAATTCATTTCATATAAAAAAGAATCCATTGTTCTATCAGTTGTATTACGCATGTTTATGGTATCTTCTTCTATCTTTCTATTATAACATTTTTATATATTCAGAGTTGTTGATTTTCTCAAATTTTTTGCAACTCGAAATATTCAAATTCTAAATAAATAAAATTATTGGTTGGAACTGGATAAATAAACGAAAAGAGTGAGTATACAATAGTCGAAGGTGCCCAAAATTGGCTAATGAATGTTTTTTTTCGACACCGACGAACAGTGTCAATGGTCGGTGCTTCTGTTCGACTTTGAACCTTTTTTTTCGGATACATTCGTGCCATAATTCTTCATTGAGTTGTTAAAAACTCACTGATTTTCACCTACCGATCTCGAATATAAATACCCTGAAATTTTGTAGGTGAAAGCCAAATAGTTTGAACATACTCGCACGTGTGAATTCTACACTCATCAACAATGGTTATACTTTTTAAAGAGTTTACGATACTCGCGCTTACAAGATGACCGCTTAAAATTTGATCTTCAGCTCTAAGAAGTTGAAAAATAAAATTTGATGAGTTTTAGCTGACGCAACAAACGTATCTTTTGTTTTCTCACATATAATTTTGCTTAGGTGTGGAAATAAAATAAGATAACGAGGGAACGCTCTAAGAATAAGTTGGGCAATTTTATTGTCGCCCATCGAGAGTCATCATGCAGCCGCTCGTGTTTGTCCTCGTGTGTTGACCTTTGTCAAAACCTGGATATCCTCCAAAATACACTATACGGCGCGTATGTTGTACTCTTCGTTTACTTTCACGTGTACTTCATGTAGCGGAAACTGAATCGAAGCTCTTTTTTCCCCCTGATTAGAGGAAATATTGGATTTCTCATTAGATTTGGTAAAATTCATCGGGGAGAAAATAATTTTTTCCTTGTTTTTTTATTTATTGGCATTCTTCGTGTACCCTTGCACTCTGATACTGATCGTGAGTGCAAAAACAATGGGAGTCGTAATGAGCAACAGTGTAGCTCTAAATAGAACGAAATTGATTTTATGGTTTTTCAAATTTCAACATGATCGTTTCGAAATATTAAAAAAAAAGTGAACAATGTAAGTTTTTTATCATTTTTAACATTTTTTTTATTTTTTTATTCTGCGCTCTTTTACAAGACTCTCGGCCGAATATTTATAATATAAATTTATAATTTACCGCGTCTCTCGACAACATAAGTTACAAGAGACAAAAGCACAGATTGGCACTAAGCCATCAGAGGGCTCATGTTAGGCTTGACATAAAATTCGCTTTCGCTGTATATTTCCTCTCGTTCACTCTTCCGGTCAAGCAGTCGATATACATTAAGTATATCAAGCAATTGCACTCGTGCACACAACGAACAATACCGCGCCGTATTCTTTACAAGGATACATTTTTTTCTCCATATAAGAGGTCCGTTGTGCTATGGCCTCGTTCGGCTCGTTTGCCTCGTTTAGAAATACAACACATACGTGGAAACTGAAACAAAAAAGAAGAAAAAAACAGCATTGTTTCCAGAATTTAACAATTTTTACGAATTTGAACTTTTTTTTTCGAAAAACTTCGGACATAAAAGTTGTACTACCTTCAAAATTAACGCCGTTTAGAAAATGTTGTCAAAATCATCAAAAAGGGAATAAACCTTTAAAAATTGCACCTGAATTAGACTGAAAACAACGTACAAACCCAAGAAAAAAAAGAGGTGTCCACCTTAAACTTGTCATCCTGTATATATGCTTAAGCTTATAAATGTACATCTGTTGGAAAATAGCGAGTAGAACACATGTTTGTACACGCAATCACGCCATCCAGTGTCATCTCTCGTATAAAGTACGAAGCATCAATCCCTTTGATCAAACCACTGACACTTTACCTGCTGGTAAAGTCATTGGTAGTAAATTTATATCGTTTTACGACCTTTCGCTTGCCTCATAGTTCTCTTTGGCCGTATAGTCTGTGACCCAATGCCTCAAAAATAAATCAGAAATTGAGGTAGCATCTATATCTTACTGACGAACATAAAAATACGCTATGATATATAATTATATATTATTGTGATCATTTTTATAATAACATAAAGTAAATGTCTCACCAAATTACTAAATTAAATTTTTTACGCATGCATAGGTTCTATTCAAATTCGATTCCAGTATTCCTTTGACTTTATTTGTATATACATGCAAACTTTCAGCTCAATAGGTCAAAATTCGGTTAAATTTTCTAAAATTAATAATAATTTTTCATAAAATTCAAAACACTCAAAATCTTGTAAAATTTAGAGTGTTCGGGTGTTCCAGACAATTTTAAGTATACTGCCATGAAAATCTCAACAAGAAAATTGTACACTAAAACCACAGTAAAACAAATCTTCCTTCATGAGGTAGCAAAATAAATTGAAGGTAGCTAGTTTACCGACAGGTTCGTTGATAACGTAGACTACATTTACAGTTGCTGATAAATCAGATTGCGCACTAAAACCTTTCGAATGGTAAATGTACCAACAGATAGAATTTTTTTTGTCGTATTTCTCATCAGTCCCGTAACTTTTTTCGGTGTGCTGCTGCTGTTTCATTGTCGATACGGTCACATTTTTCTTACGTATTCTTCTAATCAGAAATGAAAATCTTTGTTCAAATGGCAATTCCGATTCCATCCAGTAATTTAATGTTGTGTGGATTACTTAAATCATCATAAAAGAAACTAGTGACTATAAGCATCATTTTTATAATAAAAATAATATTTAAAAATTCATCTTGCTTGGCGATAATTGAGTATCCTGACATGAAAGTCTTGAAAAAAAAGTTTGCCACGAAAACAAAGCTTTCTCTATGAAGAACCAAAAACAAGAATTTTGGTTTTTTTTTTTTAATTCTTTTTACGATTAACGGATTTCAAGATATCGTTGAAAGAAAAGAAATATAAAAATTGAACATGCGTTTTTAACATGCTGGTACTTGAAGGACATTTATTTTTTTGAGCTATTGAAGAATTTGCGAATTGTGGATGGCGGAAGTATCGTGGAATGTTCCTCCTATATGTCCTTGCACTTACGTGCAAAAGTACGTCTAAGCATACCTTTGATTTACACACAAGGTATAACCATGCATATAGCTCTGATGGCATAGCATGGCAACTGTGTCAACCTATGCACGCGTCTTACACGCGGATTCAAATGGTTATGTAAATCGAGCGTGCGAGTCCCGCTAACCGCCCACGGTAATCTGTGTCGAATAGCTGTAACCACAAGCCACACTCTTGTGTACATCGACTACTCGCGCAGTTTCATCGTGAACTTGGTCAACTAGGAAAAACTTTAGTGGCTAAAGTATAAAGTACATACACGTACAAACCATCGGAGATGAACACAGACGGGCAACTGTAAACAATTAAGATAGAAGACGAGGCAGAACGTACAGTCCATCCAACCAACGAGAACGAGTTCCTCGTCAGCTCTGTGGAAGCTGCAGCAAGAAAAAAAACACACACACACAACTACCGAGAGAGCGATGCGATGAAAATAAAAATTAAAGCTAAACCGGCTCGAGGACGATTGTGAGAAAATAATTCGTTGAGAGAGAGAGGATTAACCCGTTTATGTCTTGAGAACCCAACGCATCGATTTGGCGCCATTGCGACGATGCACTTCTACCGCTATACTGATACCTAGATCTATATGGGGCATTCCATACCGATCCTACCTGACCCTCGACATCTACGATTTCATCCACAATTTATTTATGTTGTTGCTCCAACTCTAAGAGGCAACAATTATTTTTATTAGATTTTTTAAAAGCATTTCTTATAATTATGATTATTTAACACCAATATATCTTTCGACATAATTTTAAAATCTGAGAAGAATCTCACAAGTCCTGTAACAGACATTAAAATTTTTAATCTTGGATCTTAAAAAGTGGGCCGGAATCTCGCTTCTATTTTATCGCGAATTGTTTTTCTTTAAAGAAATTTGAAAAAAAAAATTCGACGCGCAAGTCAGTACACTGCGAACTGTTCCATGAACTTTTCTACACATTAATCGGCAATTCTGCATTTTTTTGTTTCAAATTTCTCACTAACACTTTTTTCATTAAAAACAAAAAAAATAACGTGTAAAATATGATCTATACAATGTTAAATTGTGATCGACAAAATTATTCGATTTTTTATATATATGCATAAACTATACACTCGAGATATATGTATGTCGATATATATATATATATATATATATATGGGAAAATGAAAATTTCACGAAAACAAAACTTCCTCTATGTAGAAGCAAGAAAAATCAATTGCCTTAAAACAACTTTTTACACAGTGCGACTGTAGCACATTTTATGGTCGACCCCTTAGTGAGCGGTTCATTCATGCTTTGGCGGTTTCCATTGTGCGTACTCTGAAATAGTACGTCACGGAGTGTGAGTGGGTGGGGGGCGGGGGGTTGGTCTTATTGGATTTAACATAAATTGCACGTGTACGTTTACGTTCCTCACAAAGTGCGCCATCAGGATCGCGGTGCATTGGCAGTGAGGCGAATCGATGTGCGACTCACGCCAATCGACATTTTAGGAAAGTAATTTCAAGCCTAGAAACTCACTTACCGTCCAGCAGACAGACAGACAGAAGCAGGTCGAACACCTCAACGGAACGAGAACCAGAACTCCATTAATAATTCATTGGCTTATTCGAATAATAGATTACTATACATCATATTTCTTTTTATTGTGATAATATATTTACGAACGACTTTATCCAACAAAAATATATTTTCAGTTTGTTTTTATTTATTATTTTCGGGAAATTCTTTGAAGATGGCACTTTTTTCGGGACTTTTTATCTTGTGATTTTTTTTTGCGGTATCTTCTTTCGAAAATGATATTCTGTTACCTAAAAATTTCGTACTTGTATGTTCGGTTGAATGAACAAATGTTTTCAGTTCATTTGTGTTAGCGATAATCACAACTCACGTGGTCAACAGAGGCGAGGATGATCGCTATAATATAACTGGTGGGAGTAAAAGACGTCACGAGAGTAACTAGTGGGAGTGAAAGACAGAAAGAAACGTTGTGATTGAGAAAGAGTACTCAGAAAAAAAGTGAGGAGATAACGAGCGAATTAGGGTTAGAGTAAAGGTGTTAAATATGGCCCACTAACTTACATCTACCTTATGTATAATCCCAGAGACAAAATCACATTTTCGTGGGTGTAAAAATCATCTGTACAAGAACAAAAAGTAATTGATTAAAAATTCTGTAATTTTATTTAACGACACATTTAAAATCATTTTTACAGAAAAAGTTTTGTAATTTCCTTTTTTTTTTTTAATATATTGTCTATTATTTTAACAGAAAAAAAATTGATATTTCCTTCTACAGTATATTTTCTGTCATTTTAACAAAAAAAGATTTGTTATTTTCTCATCGAGGGAGCTTTGCTTTTATTAATCTTTTTTTTCAAGTAGATATACTCAAAATGGTCTAGAACGTCGGGCCAAAATTGCCCGGATGTGTGCATTTATCATGTGTCTGTATTTTTCTTCTTTTTTCAGTACCGACCTCTAAATATATTTTTTTTTACGTACTGATGATTTAGGAAGAATTTTTTTTAAGTATCTGACGCTACTTTTTGAGTTGGAAGACCAAAAAAAAAATTGAGGTTGAAAATGAACCACTCTAATATTCGTGTCAATGTGCACTGGACCATTTTTCCGTACCGGGCCATATTCGACAAATTTACCTTACTACGTGTGTTCATATTACCGCACAGATAAAACCCGCATATATATTTTCTATTTTATTTCCAGACGTTAATTGGCTTCACACAGTTAACGATCATCTGTGTAAATAAATCAATAGAATGGCTCCATTAATTTTTTGTGTGTATAATAAATCATTAATATCTATCGTGCGTTTTCGGATTCTAAGAGTATTTCAGCACGTTGCCCCCAGATACTCCATCAGTCGTGCACTTGTGTCCAACTATTTTGCTCATTACTATAAAACGCAGTTGGTGTTGCTTAAAACAGTGAGCTTTACCAAATCGACGCTCTAGGATCATTCTAAACTCAATTCTGAGTTCTTTCAATAAGTATTGAAAATAACAGTAATTTTGGTTAGAAAACAAAAAAAATGTTCGCATTTTGGATTCTTTTGATATCCTCCATGATGTTGATGAACTCACTTTATACAGTGGACGCAAGCTCAGCAGCTTTTAGAGCTCCTCGTAAGGCTTAGCTTATCACGCTTTCGCTTATTAAAAATTCTGTCAACGAGCTATTTTGTCACGCGTGTTATTAATTTTTCAATTTAAACAATTTTAAACTAGGTTTTGCTCAGCATTATTGGTGCCAATCAACCAGGGGATGCGCTGGTCGAGGTTACAAGTAACGTATTCTTTTAGTATTTAAAAAAAAAAATTATAAATAGAAATACTACCTTACGAAAAAAACAATAGAGATGCAAAAAAAAATAAACTATTGGTTTTTCTCAAGAAAGACAGCGTTGCATGAGAAATGGTATATTACAATCAATTTTCAGATTAAAATACATTCAGTTGAAATTGAATTGAGAACTAAATCCAACTAGTTATTTAAGCTTTATTAATTGTTTTCCCTCCTATATCCAGTGCGGAAGAAATGGCGAAATGCAGAGCTAGGCAACAACGTAAATGCCATTGGCATAATTAAGTAACAGCAATGAAGAAACAATATTTTGTGGTAATATTTTTTTTACATGGTTACACATTCATCATTATTTCGACTAGTTCGTTGGTTTTCACATTAAACCGAACAAATGTAAATGTTAATGTACAATTCCAAAGAGAAATATAAAAAACAAAACTGTGAAATCTATTGATTTAATTAGATTTATGTATCTCCATGCATTGTGTTGACTCATCCTCATATACTATACAGTGAATTATTTGTGTGTGCACATTTAAATGTAAAGCTTCGTAGAAACAAATTTTTTTACGAGTGTAAGTAAACTTTAAGATTCTAGATTGTAGAATAATAAAAAAAAATAACTGCTCCCCCACTGAGTTACCTAATGCAATGTTAAAGCACGATCTGTATTAATCTATAAATTGGTTCGGTTTTTATAGAATTTCGCATTTTTTAAATCAACATTCAAAAAATCAACACAAATTTTTAACACATCAACAATAATTTTCAGCAGTGCTAGGTACAGGAAAACTAACATTTTTCGTAGCCTATAATAATTTCACCGCCGTGAAGGTGTCAACTCCCAAGCGAAAACAAAAAAATGTAGTTATTTCAGTGAATCTCAACAATTTTTACAAATTAATTTTTGTACGAACCTACTTAATACGCAAAACTTTGTTTAAAAAAGTATAGAGCATTAATTTTACCAGAGTGAAGCATTTTAACCTCCTTAATACACGACGTGCTGCATCGCATAATGAAGAGTTACTGCTGCATCAGAGTATAATATATCTCGGCGGTTAGTCGAGTCTGAAGGTCGGAAATATTGCGAAAGTTAGGAAATGTCTGCGATAAATATGAGGAAAGTATGAAACACATATCTGAAGCTGTGACACTTTGACGAAACAACAAAAGCAGGGTACAACTGAGATAGTTCGGGGATTCTCAAGAAGGAACCCATTTTTTGAACTCTGCGAATACAAAAGTGAACACGTGAAAAACGAATGCTGAGTCGAAAACGAGCGAAACAAAAATTAATGAGTCACATAAAAAGATAAAAGATAAATAAACAAAGGCTGCAAAGTAAAATCTTGCACATGCAGGTTCGCGGAAATGTTAGATAAAAAATAAAAAAACTACGATGTAATAATATGTTATGAAACGAATTTATGGGCTATAAGTCAGATCACAGTTCATGTACGAGGAAAAGCGTACGATGTACAAAGTATATGTTTATTGAACTTAGCCAACGAGGAAAACTTGTGCCACTGATTTGTTGTTTTCTCGAATCTTGTTTCCTATGTAATTGACCTTCAAAATAACGTATGAGCTATTTCGATACCTCAATTTTACGGGATTCACCGTAATTTAAGAACCGACAAAAGAGATATTTATAAACAAAAATAATAATGCAAATTGGCACCAATTGTTGAATAGCAGCAATTGAACACGATTTGGACTCTTGCTGATATAAAAAAAAATAAAAATTATAATAAAATTGAAAATACTTTTTTCTAAATATTTTGAAGCTTTCTGAATATCCGAGATATGAAAAGCTAGAATAACATTTTTCACAATATCAAAACTTTTCCTCTGTGAGGAAGAAATTACGTATTACAAGAAAAATTAGATCATACATGCATTGTGGAGTAAAATCACTCGATGATATTCCGAGAATATTGTGCAATTATCTTGGTTTCATTTCCTTGTGAATCCCGGATAGTTATTCATACACTGTTTAGTCTTAAAACGCAATATTACTTATCACTTCCACTGGTATAAATACAGCCGATTATATGTCACAGAAGCTCAATAGCTTTATTGATTTGACAGTGTAACATCGTTACAAACTCCATTTCCAATTTGTGAAATTAAAAAAAAAACAGTTGAGATATTTGTATCTTGAAATCAAAAATGTTCGCGTTTTGGATTCTCTTCATATCATCCATGATGATGATGAACTCATTTTCAACTGTGGAAGCAGGTCCGACAACCGTCAGACCTTCGCGTAAGTTTTAATTAATCACACTTAGATTTAAAAAAAAACCAAATGAGTGAGCTACTTTGTCAAGTATGTAAATAATTTTTCAGATGGTTCCGAGGGATCTTTTAATATGGGACAGTTCTGCGCGATACACAGAAGATGCGCTGTTCTGGAAGATATTGATCAGAGCTATCCGTAAGTATAGCTTTAGTTGTTATTAAAAATATCCCATAGATAAAAATAATACTTGACGAACGAACAGTAGCAGTCAAGAAAATTATACACAATAATTGAGGAAGCTTTGTTTTCGTGCCATTTTTTACAAATATTTTCATAACAATATTCTCCACGAGTGCGTGTTAAAGTTAATACAAACTTATGTTACAAAAATTTTGTAAGATATTTTTTTTTTATTGGTTAAAAACTTAATTTGACCAAAATAGATTGTAAGGTTTTAAGTTTATAGATTTTTTTTTATAATTCATAATACTTTGATTACACAAAGTGAAGATTAATTTTTTGTTGAATATTTTTTAGTCACATAGATTCCTCTATGAGGAAAGGAAAATTGATAGACATCCTATCTATCAATTACTATCTATCGAAGCCTAAGTTGATAGACTTCCTCATTGAGGGGATTTTCAGCAGCGTGAAAAATAATGAGAAAGCTATGTTGAAGTCTTTAATCTGCAGTCTTTTTTTTTACAAAGCCACTTGTATGAAAAATTGTTTAATAAATGGTTTTGCCTAGGCCTACAATTTCCAATCTATGAAATTGATGATAATGGTAATTGATGGTATGATAAATTCTTCTTAAGTGCCGATTCGTTGAGATCTGAATGCTCCGTAAAAAAAAAAATGTGTGAATAGGCAAAAACGTATTTCCCAATGTTATTTAAATGGGAAATTACAAATTACGTGAGACATCTCTAAAAATTATTATTTTGAGCTTTCCTTTGGTGAGTTTTTTTTTGCACCAAAGTAACTTCTCAACCAGTTAGTTGGAGAAAAAGGATATAATGTTTTAGTTTATATTAATGTTTTAGTTAGTATATTAAATTTATTATGTAGGTTCCTGCCTAACATCTTCCTATAAAATATTTTTTACTTTCAATTTTTAGGTTTGAATATATTGATTCGTTGAAAATTAATTGAAAACTGGATCAGAGTAGCTTTTGATGCTTTATTAATTTTTTTTTCTTTCTTCCATTTTCAGCGAGGATGTCCGTAAGGCCTGTCATGAGTTATACAAAAAGAATTGCATGAACAGCACGCCATAAGATGCCGGGACAGGAAAAATCAAGGTTTTTGGGGGCTTGTCATAAATTAAATTTGGTAAACATTATTTTAACTCCTTTTTGTTGTCGTCGACTTTTGAGGCAATCTTTGTATACAACTCCGAAATGAACGCAAAATAAAACTGCAGAATCAATTCGCGTAATCTAATTTATTTACCTCCCATCCCATTCATGCCTCTCGTTCTACAAATCTGTCCGTTTAACATGACGCTTTATCATATTTAAACATTTTTATATTTAAAAAATGGCAGCGCTAAATATTTAAAATAAATATATAAATTAGGAGGATGTACATTATGGAGAATCGAAAGCATAATTTTGTTTTTAAGATTCGTAAATAAGTCGTTAAGTCGTATCAACAGAACCCGACTCTAACGCACAGACTCTACACGGCTCCAACTTTACACATGACCAATTTTACACAAACCAATCAAACTAAACATGCCTCCAAACTCTCGTAACACTCAACTGCTGTCGGAACAGCTGTTCAGTGAGATGCTATACTATTTGTTGGTGGTACGTTTTGCCGTATGTGTTTTTGAGTGCTGATATATCTGTTTGGAATTCTGCGTTTATTATATGAGGTGGTGTGATGGGTGCAAAAGGTGCGTGATAGTTGTAATTAGGTGTTAGATATGGCATGCTATTTGCTTTGTGTCTTATTGGCACAGCGCACAATATGCAAACTTTGCTATATGCGGGTAGTCTGTATCTATGCAAATTATTGTATAATTGTCTATCCGTATATACACTTAGGTGTTCTTAGGAGGTTTTGACACACAGCAGAAATAAATTTCATTCTGTTTCTCTCTAAGTATATCGCACACCGGGGTCAGTTGAGTCACCTTTTGTGGTTTTGAATTGTTTCAACAAATTTGGCTTAAACGAAGCCATCGGATTTTAAAAAACCCCTTTTTTTACTGTGTAATTATTAAGTTAGATAAACCGTAGATTTTTATATACCTTATTCAATCAGCGCTGATGTCAATTTCAACATCACCGTGGCCAATACAGACGTTCTACAGAATCCGACTCTACACCATCAACGCCGACAGATAGAAATGCTTTAGAATCGGGCCAATTCAGAACAAAAAAATTACCAATTAAAAAAAAAAATTACTTCGCACACTTAATTGTCGATCCTTAAGAAATTTTTTTATTGCGATTTGAAAATTTAACATCCCAAAGCAGAAATTGATTCATGAGGTGCAATTCTTAGAACTTCAGTCTCTCATGGCGGTAACATCAATGAAAGTCACACATTGGCGAAGTAAACAGTGGCCTCTTGGGGGTGCGATCGTCGATTTTTATAGACGTGCTTGAGTCTACTCAATCAACTAACCCCGGTGTCCCCTACACTACATTCAAGGAGTAATGTTTATTTCCTTTATACCTCCACGTTCCCAAGAAATACGATAAAGATTCTTGGATGCTTCGAATTATCCTCCTCTATATAATATTTGCCGAGTAAAACCTCGGTCATATACCACGATGTTCGTGCAAATAACTTGGCTATTCATCATCGGGAATCCCGATAATTGATAATGTTTAGTCACGAAACACCTTTTTTCCTTATCACTCCACTGGTATAAATACAGCCGACGATGTGCCGTTTGCGACACTAAACTTTACTGTCTCGACGCAGTAAGATATCACTAAAGATTTTTGTAAAGAACAGTAATTAAAGCAGAAGAAAAATGTTCGCATTCTGGATTCTCTTCGTCTCTTGCATCGTCATGATGAACACATTCTCGGACGCAACCCCGGCTATTGGAACGTCTGATTTTTGTGAAATTCACAAAAATTGCGCTGATATGAGTCTGATTAATCCGAGCTATCCGTAAGTATCTTTTTTTTAGCATTATTAAAAACCTGATACTAACATGCATAATGCTTTCTTATTGTTTTACTTAAAGGAGGTAAAATTTTGGGAAAGGTTGATTCTAGGGGAGTTAAAAGTTGACTAAACTTTGAACTCTTATATTTCCGATTGTCGAGGCTCGTAAAGAAAAATACCCGTAACACGTAAATCACTTGAGTAATTTATTTAAAATCTCATTTTAGAATTTCTCAAACGTCAAAATTGAACTTTTTTAGTATTCTACCAACAAAATCTCAAAAACATAGAATTAAAAAAGAGCTTTTTCCCCGAGAGAGATTATTGTGTATTCCAGAAAAAATAAAGAAAAAATTGACTATCATTGTATGAAAGATAGTTTATCATATTAAAATTTCAAATAAAATTATATCGAACCATTGTTAATTAATTAAAAATTAAATTTAAATGGGTTTTAATACTCGATTAATCAATCTTTCTTTTCTTCTTATATTTTCAGCGAGGAAGTACGTAAGGCATGTTACGATTTGTATCACAAGATATGCGTCTAAGACAACCTGATTGACAACAAGGAAAATATGACCGTTTTGGCGTTAATATTAATCAAACTTTATACACATTATTCGATGTTTTCACTTTTTTTTATTGACGTCGTCTTTAGACGTAACAAAGCTACATCTAATTGTACAACTCTAAAGTGAAATACACAAAATGAAACTGTGAAATCACAAAATTGGTTCAGTGAAAATTATTTACCTCCATTTCATTGTCTCCCATTTCTCAAAAATTGCCCATTCCATATATCGCTTATTTTTCTCTGCTCATTTCATTGTAACCATACGTAAAGAGGAATTAAAAAAAAATTGATTTAAGCGGGGCGAGTCAGTAAAAATAAAAATGATTTTTAGAGATTTATATTTTTTATTTTAGTCATCCGATAAATATGAAATAAATATATTATTTCAGGATAAGAATAAGCTATTTTTCTATCAGTATTAAAATCAGTTTTGTCGACTGATACTATTGTGAATCAGTCAATCTAAACCATTTTTTTCGACCATTTAGATCATTTTGAATATACCGACATCAAAATCTCAACAATAACAACAAAAATCCATGAAAACAAAGTTTTGTCTATGAGAAAGCTTAAAGTCCCTAAAAATAAAGTGCGTAGCGTCTTCGCAAACGCTTTTGTTACGAATTTCAAGTCGCGGCTGATTAAAGCCTCGATAATGTTTACTGTTTTCTTGTAAGACACACATTTTTCCTTATTACTTCCACTGGTATAAACACAGCCGGTGATGTGTCACTCGAGACCCTGACTTTTACTGAGTAGACGCTATATATCGATCGAAGCAAAGAAGAACGATTCTACATGAAATAATTGTTAAAATGCTGTAAATACTGCTCGATATCTTGAATTTCGTCGTTGAGGTTGAAACGTTGACGTTATATCTTAATGTAAACTCCAAAGCGATATACCAAAAATTAAAGTGTAAAATCATTTGGTTTTTAATCAAAGCTATTTGCCTTTATTGCATTGTCCACTGTTCTAGAAAAGCATTAAATAAAATGGTTAAACAATTAATTGAAAAAAGCTTTGATACACAACTTTCCAATGAGAGGAGAAAAGATATTTATAAAAATATTAGGAATGTCGTGAGTGAGGATCGAGAGTCAATTCCGGGGAGTTAGTCACCCGCGCACCTACATCTGCCGCTGTGAATGCTGCTGGGGTACCTGACTACTGAACCGGTTTCTTGGATTTAACTAAAGATAGAAGCAGCGTGAGTTCGATAGGTAAGTTTTTAATATCGAGCATTCCAATTGGATTCAATCGAGCTCTAGCTTTGGAATGTGCTACTCTACATATTGATCAATACAAAAATTCAAAAACAATGAAGAAGTAATGTGCAGAGTTTTACTTTGCACTCTTTTTATATTATTTATCAAAAACATAAATCTCGACAGATTTAAAGGCAGACACCAACATTTATTTACGTATACTTGAAGGTAGATACCCAAATAATTGTTTTTTTTTTGTTTCAGCGTGAATAACAAAATTCTTTTTGGTAGATTTAAAGGTAGATACCAAAATTAATTTAGTGTATTTTAAAATTAAATCCCAAGACACATTTTAGACATAAATCTTGAAAAAAATTTATAAACAAAAAAATGTATCAATTCATTTTCTTTTTTTTTTTTAATAAAATAGGCTTCAATTTTATTTGCACCAGTAAGCACCAATTGATCACTCGATGTTATATTGATGTTATAATGAAGAAAATCACATGTATGATGCCGTCAATAAATTCGAATGATTCGTTCCATTAACCGATGATCTGCGGTTCTATCGTGTGATAAGTACATTCAACCGGATAGCTAAAAAAACCGTTATACATTCATTAAATCGGTCGTACCGGTGCATCAACATATTAACCTGTGAGCATCTTTGCATCTCAGAGCATGCTGAATTAGCTTCGTGCGCTCGTCGAGGCGAATGGTCAACACGATGGTCTAGCAAAACACCAAGAATGCAGGTAAATGTGGCTGCTATAGCTATCATTGTGCTGTTACTTAGTAACAGAACAACGATAGCGCGCTTTTCCAAGCCTAGGTGCTTTTCATAAAGTCAGCTGGTGTGCGCTGCCAGTACGGTAAACTTTCAACATTTTTCTGCATTCTTTTATTTTTTTCATATCGTGACAAAACTACTTATTTCGAATTTTCATCTGCATTGGAACTAGAATGGTAATTTCTTTTTCTAGAAAAAATAGTAAGTAAGCCGAATGTTTCAAATTAATATACATATTATGAATGGGCTGTGGTAATTTTTCAAAAAATAAAAAATGTTATAAAATTTGATCCGTTCGACCTGTTACGTTCGATTCCTGTTAACTTTCTACCCAAACCTCGTTCCGAGACAATCCACATATGTACCAAATTTTATTAAAATCTGCTAAAGAATTAAGAAAAAAAAATTACGCGACATCTACCGAATTCATCTTTGATAATCAATAATTTCTCGAGGACCATTCTGAGTACGCTGACATGAAAATCGGAAAAAATAAATTTTCACGAAAGCAAATCTTCCTCTATGAGGAAGCAAAAAAATGGAATTTTGAGGAGGACCCTAGTAGGCACTCGCCTACTGTACTATATAAAACGTAAAATCTTTAGCCCTTTCCCCATCTTGGTGAAGGTCGGGAGGTCTAACAGAGCCAACGTGCTACCGCAACTTAAGTCGAAAACTCCCGCAAGATCTGTACCACACCGCTGTAAATCCTCTGCATCTATGTGTAAAACCGTTATCCTTGAATCGATCACGCAGTACGCGCACGCATCGTCCCGCTGTACACGGATGTTTCGCTATAGACTTGCCTAGTTTACCGACGTACGACGTCGAACGGTCCACGAGCCTCCGCGCAATAGTCTGCCTATATATCTCTGAGAGCATGATCGTTAGAATAGTTGAGGATCATCGGACCGTAGAGCTCTTCTTCTCTATTACGCAGAGTCCGGCCGTTGATTCGATGCTGAAGCTCATCGTGGTCGGAGCGATAGGCCCGGGCGACGATATCAGCTATACAGTACTATATAGTATATCGAGTGTAGCGGTGTGGCGGTTCTGCAGCGCGGGTATCACCGGCGATTAGCCGGATCCTCCTAATAAGAAGAGCGCATACCGCATCCCGCTACTTGAACAGTTATGATGAATCGCACCGGCTTCTTTCCTGTTCGACTTGCTCGTGATGCTCGCAGCAAAGTCCTCGGTCCATCCGACGGACCACATCTTACGACGAATCTTATGCGCAGCTACAAATTTATAATAAAACAAAGACAAATAAGCAGGATACTTAAAAGACGGCACGAGTGTAAAAAATCGTCAAGGTAACGAGATAACTGCGAAAGACTCGTGTATGCATCCGGAAGGAGCAACGGGCGATAGTGTTTACGATTTTACTCGTTATAGACTGCTATATACAGAGCTAGATCGTTTCGCCATGCTTCCCGACACGTTTTAATACCTCACCGTGTGCTGGCTACACAGTTGCAACAGGCCCATAATCACCGACGATACCAGAGGCTTCGACTATGCGGATAAAAAAAAAGCATAAAATGTCCTCCGTGCAGTGCGAACGCGGTGACTATTCGAACAAACAGACCACGAAGTTGTCGCACACACTTGCCATATTATCTGTAGAACAAAGTTTTTGCAAGACAAGGTTAGCTTCCTCGCTAAAATATCGCATTGTATTACGATAAAATTTCGGTTAACATTTCCGTCATGTTGTAGCGTTTCCTTATGGCAAAGTTTGAGTGTAATAGAATTTTAGTGTACCAGCGTTTTTAGCATAGTAAAGTTTTCAGTATTATATTGTTACACAGAGAAATCTGATATTGGTTGATCTAACTATAGAGTAAGTCGCGTTTATGAACAATTGATATCTGTTAATTGTCGTATGCTAGGTCAACCACGATTTCTCTGAGTGTAGTACATCAGAGTTTTATTCTAATAGAACTTTACTTACATACTATATGGCAGAATTTTAGTACGGTAGGGTTAAGTATGTTAGAGCAGATCCCAATAGCTGTCACGCGAGCATTGAGAAACTTCCACTACTGTAATACTATACATTACTGCAAGTAGGTAACGAAAGTTTAATGATAACCGGATGTTCTCGAGCCTTTGGCGAACTCCGCGTCGCTCGGTCACCAACATTTTTCAAGTGGATCCCAAAGAAGACGCGACGATTACCTGGCAACCCGGTCGCCTCTTCACCTCTCGAGCATCGTTTATATATTCTAATTGAGCTGAATTGTGTCTTGAGAAAAGGTGAAACATATTCTCGGTGTTTCTTTCTTAAATAGTTACACAGGTCTCTTCTGTGGAGGGCGAGCTAATATTGGGCTGTTGAAAAGAAAATTCATTTCTGGAGCCTTTCAAATTTCACAAGTAAACTTCAGAAGAAATGACAAAATAATGAATAATGTTTAACTGTAAGTGCTATAGCATCATATGACAATGATATTGTAATTAAAAATTGTAATTTTTTTACATAAATATTTAATAAACACATCAATTTTTTTTCGTTCGATTGTCAAGGCGATAAAGCAGTGTGAATGGTAGCAGTAGAACGATGCGCTCGCGACACCATAGAAAATTGCAATCTTGAAACGTGTAAGAGCGCGGAAAAAGAACGAGGCTCTCGCGACTACACGGTCTGCACGCACGCGTTCACGAGACCGAGTCGTATACACACTAAGCCACTGCCTCTCGCGCTCTTCTCTTTGTTTACCCGCAAGGAAAAAGAAAGTAAATTGAGATACGTCGATGATTCTTTGTAATTCCACGTAGAAACGTTGTGGAGATTGGAGAACAGCCATTTTTGGTACAATTCCGATTCACGATCATGGAATTTCTCGCATTTTCCTTCCGCATAGAGGAAGCTTTGCTTTCGTATAAAAAAATGTTTTTCGAGATTTTCATGTCAGCATAATCAGAATGGTTCAAAACGTCGAGAAAAGTGGTTTAGAAAAAAATTAAATTCATATTGCCATAACTCGGGAACAATTGTCGCACCAATTTTTTTAATAACATTTTAATTATGTCATGATATTATAATTCACAAAAATGTTTAAATACAATGACTCAAGCATTTATTTTAATACGTTTGGATTTTGAAGAAATTACTAATTCGACTAAATTCTTTTCTACCTCAGCCAATTTGATTTCTATTTCTTGAATGAAATAAAAATTCACTTCTCATTGTCGAGGAAAAAAAAAATTCGATTTTTTTTAAACCTTCAAATGTCTCCGTCATTTTTAAATATTTTGATATACTAAAAATTGATGTATCAAGCCGTTCTTGATTTGGATAACAATTTCGATTAGCTTACGTTAATATTTAATAAATTACTAAGGTGCCCTTACGTTAAAACAATTTACTAAAAATAAAATACATGTCTGACACATTTATGTATATTTTACTGAGTTTTAGTTATTCATGCCACAAAACTAGAGGTTTTTTGCGGTAGAGTTTTTGTACAGTAGAGTTTCAGTATGGTAGAGTTTTTGCGTGCTACACTTTTTGGAGTAGTAGAGCATGCTAGAGTTTTGACATGTCAGAGTTTTTGTATGGTAGATATTTAGTCAACATTTGCTCGTTGTCAACGGGAATATCGCCGTCAGTTTAACACATATTACCCTAAATCTACCCAGCATATGTAGTGCGTGAAAGATAGATGGTATTTAAAAAAACATGCTGGAAATAAAAGAGACCAAGAATAACTCGAACATAGAAGGTAAATTACACACTCCTCGTCCTTTCTTTTTCGGAAGCGGTGTGTAATTGATCGCGTCGATCGAGAACAGGACGAGCAACGGGATTCCTATGACGAAATGTAGTGTCAAGATTTTCCGCCACTAATGCTATACATTTTTATTTATAAAATCATATTTACGAACTTCACAATTTTACATAGCGATAAAACATAATTTTACATTTGCATAACGTCTCGCTTGTGATTTTTTGGCACTATAAACTGAATATATTTAAAACATGTATCTCAGATATATAAAATGTGCATCTGATTATATGAAGCATTGTCTGTCAATTTACTCACTATTTTTATGAGTCACCCTGATGAAAAGAGTTTCTCATAATTAGCCAGATTTTACTGCTACATGAGTACTTAAATTTTTTCAAATGTTTTCCCCCAACAGATTTAGGACATTCATTTTTGGAAAAACTGTTTACATCTGTGGACGCTAAAAATGGCACAAGTAAAATAATGAGATAAAATTAATGATCATTTAAATGCAACAGTAGTTTTATTTTCATTATTATTTTCATCTGAATAAATTGATTTTTTTTTATTCTTCACGAATATAATCAATTTTCATTATTCGACCAAAGCTTCACCTTCGATTGTATTTTTTACTTTTATTTCCACGTATATATTTCTATTACGAATAATATATATTTTAAAGACGATGAGAAGAATTTGCAAAAATGTAACTTAAAAATTCCATTATCACTGATATAATCTAATAATAACATAAAGAAAAAAAAAATACTTCCGAGTTCATAGAGACAGCTGCACCTTGAAATTGCAACACAGGGAGTTGAAAAATTCGACAAGTAGACGACGTTACGGGGTTTTGTGATAGCTGGTGTAAGAGGAGTCCGAGGAAGAATAAACGGGATTGGACAGTTCCAATGAACGTTGTGCCAAAGCAAAGCGATCATTGGACGTACGGTTTACCCCCACAATCGGCAGCAGGCTATATAGAAGACCCCGCAAGGAATTTCATCTTCAGAACTGAGAATCAGTGTTAAGGAAGTCTACCTGGAAATAACTAAGTGAGTACGAAAGTTTTCTCTTGGTTTTCTTGGATTCTCTTCAGGGGACAGCTATATGGTGCCTGTTTTAATTGTGGATTATCTAAAATATATACATTTTTTAATATATATCTTCCGATGCAATTTAATATATAGTGCTGCTTAAGAAGAATCAATCGAATCAATATTTTAGTGACTAAAATAGTTATTTATTTCAAATGTAAGGGCTGAAAAGTTTTTTTTTTTACTTTGTTCGATTACAATACCTCAACTATTAAATCTATCGATCGATCGATTTATAGTGTTTGTGAGTTCTAATTCAATCATTTGATCATTTGCTATTTTATGTACAAAAAAAAACTTAGTCATTTTAAATATTCGGATCGACAAAATTTCGCTTCTTTTCCATTTTTGAAAAAAAAAATTATTTTTTGCTTTAATTTTAATTACAGAATAATTTAAGTGTTAAATCAATCGATCATTTAATGCATAGTTGTTTGTGATTCGATCTCTCAATTCTCTAATTTATTCAACAGAATTAATAATTTAAGATAATCGATCCTCTGCAATATTGCAAATACATTTTATTCAAAAACATTAAATTTAATTTGAAAAATTCGGCGATATTAGTTTCAATGATACAAAATCTTCAAAGTTGCGTTAGAGTGAAGAATCGTGTACGGTTTTTGAAATATTTTTTCGTTACCTGTAAGAAAATTCTGGAAAGGGTCGAAAAAGGCAAAGTGAAAATCGAACAAATTATTCCACAAGGTCAAGTGGACCTGCACTTCGCAGACCTGCGATGCAAGATCGTCGAGATATCTCGCTGCGCACTTGTAAACGAGACAGAAAGGGCCTTCATTTACACAGGTAGCAGGATATACTTTCGAAAAGCTTAGTCTGCAAAGCCATACAACGAGAAACTAATGATTATTCTAATAGTGGCATTTACCGTTTTCGAATTCACCAAACTATTATATCTTTGTCCCGTAATTAATGAAGTTAATGAGTCAAAATGAGTTAGAAATTATGCAAAGTAGAACTTTGCATATTGCCTCCTCATCAAATTTCATTTTTTCACAGTCACCTCTATGGGGAAGTTTGATTATTAATTTTGGCTTCCTCGTAGAGGTAGCTTTGTGAAAAATGAAATTAATGAGGAGGCAATGTGCAAAGTTCTACTTTACATAATTTTTTATTTTAATTAGCATTTTTTTCATTTCGTTACTTTTGCTTGTGCAACAACACAAAAATGCGCTATTTTTGAAAACTTGAAAATTCTGTGAAACCTGTGTGTGTGTGCGTGTGTGAAAAATTCGAAATCACGTAAAATCCGAATCGCTTTTTTGTCTGTAAAATGTTTCAGTTAATTTGTTGACATTTGACGTGAGTTAGAGCAAAACACAAATTTATTGAAAAAAAAATTAAAATCCCATAAAGAACCAAATCGATTTACCGATTTCGCTCAAATTTACTACCAACTGTTGCATTTGTACAATTTTAGTACGAAGTTTCAGCCAGCTGGCTAAAAATTGATTTGAGCCAGAGCGTCTACGGAGATTTTTCAAAATCTCAAAAATGTCATAAAAAACGAAATGCGTGAATCGATTTTTATAAAATTGATATCAAGTGAAGATTGGTAGCCTACAGTAGTCTACATGGCATTAAAATTTGAGCTGTTTCTGTCGAATAGTTCGCAAAGTTATGGTAATATGAATTTTAGGCCTTTCATCATACAGACATACATACATACATCCGGGTTCTGAATTTTTCTGAACCACTTTTCTCGATGTTTCCAGACCATTTTGAGTGTTCTCACATGAACAATTAAAAAAAAATTCATGAAATCAAAGCTTCCTACATGAGGAAGCAAAATGAGTCAATGTGTACTTAGAGAACCTATCCCAACTGGTCCTAAGTTGTTTGTCCGTTCATGCTGAAATTATTAAGTAGGTCAGAATTCTAGATGAAATTTTTTTCGAAGTGGAAGACATCTTTTTTTTTGTTCTTTTCTTTTTTTTTAACCTGTGAGGACCGGATGGGACGCCGGCCGAGGCGACAGTAGGTCGCGACCCCCTTTGGGAGTAACGGTACCGCTCGCTCTCGGGTTCAACAAACCCCGCGGGCCGATCGGAAGTGGGCTAACGATGGGATCGCTGGCGCGCGCGGCCTTAAACCATGCTGACCCACTTTCATGGTCAAGGCTCGCTCGTTCGTGACGTTCGTGTCTGCGTGCCCTCTTACTTGGCCGCTGCGTTCCGATCGGGCTGCAGTATTATTATCTATATTTCATCAAGTATCCGATATTTTTGTCAGATCTCTTAAGACCTACGCTGTAGCATAACTCAATAATAGTTTTATCATGTTTTTTTAAACACTTTACTTTCAATACTTTTCTACCTTATAGTGGCAATTTATGTTTTCATGAGAAAATATTTTTTCTCGAAATCTTTATGTGAGGATCTTAAATATTTTTTTGAAAACTCGATAATTACGTAATATCGCGGCTTTTCCCAATTTTTATAAGTTTCGGGATTGTTTTTTGTTTAAGGAATGTGTGTATATTTCGTCTTCATTTAAAAGAATAAAATTATTTGAGATTCGGCCTTGACATTTTTATTTGATATTGTAGCAGGTATAAACTTTCAAAGGATGCAAAGAAAAAAATGTGATTTTTCGAAAGTTTTCAGAGAATGCAAAAAAAATGTGATTTTTTTGAAATTCTGACACGAGTATAGCTTAAGGAAAACCGAAGTCTTTTGTATCGAAAATATTCAGTTATTTACTGAACATAGTAGTAGGCGAAAATTTATGCACTCACGAGTCTTTAAGATACTACACTTTCACGTTGCAAATTCACGAGTCATTTCGTTCTTATTTCCGGTCTAATGTGGTGGAAGAAAGTTTGTGAATGTGGGTGACGTGTGACGCAGGTCCTGATCTGAACGAATGTGACGCAATGGATTCTAGCTAAGCCGAATCATCGCGATACTTTCACATCCTGTTGATTTGGGAGCAGAAGATTTGCACGTGATAAAAGAAAATAATATGGTTTTTTGTTTGTGTGTCTCAGAATCATGAAGTATAATAAAGTGGTGTCGCTGTGTCTTGTGGCGTTGACGCTGGGTCAAGCAGCATCGTTGCCACAGCCAGCCCAATTCTCACCTCAATATCGTCCGGAACAGTACACTCAACAGGTCAGAGATGAAAGGAAATTTGCCGAAAAACCAAACGCCATGAAGAAAGTTGCTCTTGACGACCTTGAGGATATTGGTACCAATTCAATTCAGGTAAAGCTTCACATCGAATTCCGTCACTTGTCACTGAAAAGTAGTAAAATAATTATTGTTACCACCCAATAAGTTACATGGATGCCATGAAATTGACTTGAAAGTTAGTTGTACAAAAAGTGCAATGAATATTGTCATAAAAGAAAATGATTAAACTTTAGAATATATTCGTTGTAACTTTTAGAAAAAATAATAATTATTGCACCTGATCTTTTGTGAATGCCATAATATTTTTCTTTTTAACATGACAACTTTTGAACCCTGAAAATTTATTTTAATCGGATAAACTTTATTTGAATCAAATAAAATGTTGATGATTTTTAAAAAATCCTATTAGGCCGGTATTTTAATAAACACTCAACTATCCATTATTCAATTAAAATAAAGTAACTTTTGACTGTTCGCTTTACTTTGGATTAAATATTTAATAAATTATAATCGAATAATAGGAAGGCGGAGCGGGAAGCTTTTCTTGGGGCAACATGCTGGGCATGCTGATGCAGATGCTTCTTGGTCAGGGCACAGCAGGAATTGTTGGACCGAGTAAAAACGACGTTGACGAGGGTGTACCCGCCAGTCCATGGACTAATCTCTTATCCGTTGGTCTCCGAGTGTTAAGCGCGTTCCTCGGCGGTGCTCAACAGCCCGTCGACGGTATCGATAAGGTCGACAATCAGAGCAGTCCCATGCAGGTAATAAATTTAATCTCGCTACTACTCGATAGTATTCTTTCGCGATATAAACCCTCTTTTTATCCACGAATCAAATTAACGCGTAGATTTAATTCAATTTAAAATTTCATCCATTTCTATACTATTTCTTTTGTCCATTTTTCTAAGACACGGTTTGGTTCTTCGTCTCGACGTTTCCATTACTCTACTATTGATAGTTTACGATTATTACACTCAGAAAAAAATATATTTATTTCCATTAAACAATTTTTAATGCGGATCAATATTTTGTCGACATTATGAAAATATTTAATTTTATAGGAATATGTACTGCCTGTTGTTGAAAAAAAAAACAAAAATGTATTAAATATTAAATTACAAATGACATTTTATTGGAGCTAAAATCAAATTTAAAAAAATGATACAAATAAATTGGCAAAAATATAAATTTAATTAGTGAGTGAAATAAAAAAGAATTTATTCAAATAACATTTTTCTCTTGGTGTATATATAGAGCTTTGCTCTGTCGCTTTTTTTTCTTATAAACGAAGGTTAATAACGTAGGAATTAACTATACGTTATTATATATAAACTTGTATAGAGCATTTGCACACCGATCTCGAGAAACCGCTTTCACATGAGCCCGCTTTTACACTCGCTATACCTTGACATATACTGTACTGTACGTAAAAGCAATACGTATTATAATAATGTAAGAAGACACTCGTGAATCGTGATGTCCGAGTCACGCTTCCTACCGGAGAAACGACTTTCCAAGACCGTTCTCCCAGCTGAAACCCCAATGGGAACAGTCCGATTCTATCGTATTTAGCTAATTAGCAATTAGTTATTGCCACTCTCTCGTTTCCAACTGTATATTGTCATACATTTTTATTTTTCAAAAACTATCTGCTCCAATTACTTCGTAATGACTGTGTACATAAGTCGAAGGAGGATGCAAAAAAAGGCTGCAAAACACGGATTCTCAAATTAAGATTAATTAATTTGAAAGACTGTCTTTATTTATTTTTTTTATTAATTCTTAGCATTATGTATAAAAAAAACAATGATTTAATTTCAATTAATGAGTACTGGGATAGAGATAGAATCATAATTAATCAGATTTATTATAGTGAAACTAATTAATTGGTCGCTAAATTAAAGATTTTGTTTTTAATAGAAAAATAGCAATTAAAGTGTTAAAACAAATAAAAAAGGCTGCATAGCAGGGATTCTAAAATTAAGGTCATATATTTTTTTTTAAATTTCAATCCATTCATAGAATTAGCTAGAAAATCAATTAACGAGTACTAGATTATAATTAAAATGAATATGAATAAGCTTCGTTATAACCAATCTTAAGTAATCGATTAATAATTATTTGCTGCCAATTTAATTGACATCAAGTTTTGTTTTAATTTCAAAATATCTTTTTCTTTGGGTGTATTTTTTTTTTTGCATTTTCACTACGTTTACACACAATGTTGACAAATTGCGACAACTGAGACGATACTGGTCCCCCCTCTGTAAATAATTATCTGAATCACGGACTTAGAACAGAACGCTGGTGTCGGTTGTTTAGAGCATATGGTCTGCTGTGCTGGGTGCCCTTCTAGGACAGGGCAGAGATCCCAGTCGGGTTGCTGAAATGGCAGGACAGGCTTCCCAGGTTAGTGTAATTGTCTCATTCCACATTAAATGACAAAAGAATCTGTCCTCGACCGTTCCTTCCTTTAAAACACTTGAGATGAAAAAAAAAAACGGTATTCAATTTTCCTTTAGTTGTACTTGTATAAAAAATATTATTCCAATTAACAATTGTAATATAAACTGTACAAAAAAACCAAACAATATTTTATAATATATGTGACAGCTTGCCAGAAATAAAATGTTTGTGGAATATTAATATTGGGTAGAAAGTATGAAAAATATTTTAATGACGATATTTCGTAAAATAGTTCATCAACATCGTGATGAATCTATTGGAAGCCTTGAAGACATCGTTCTCTCATCGCTCACTCACGGCTCGTTCACTTGGAAGACGGGACACCATCGCTGAAGCTGCAGTGGCTTCCATATCAATGCTCAAGGTAAGAAAAAAAAACGGCTGCAAATTAGAACTTTACACATTGCTTCCTCGTTATTTTTTAATTTTTCCAAAGCTACTTCTACGAGCGCCATGTCGATCAATTTTAGCTTCCGCGTAGAGGAAGTTTTGTAAAAAAAAAAAATTCATATAACGACACATTTTATTAAAGTTTTATGCAAAATTTTACGAGCAAAGTAGCAATAGAGACTATTTACTTTCTTATTATATTTTTTTTTGCAAAGAGGAAATGAAGATTTATTAGTTCGGTGAATTTTTAAGGGCTACGTTCGTTCTATGAAATCGTTCAGTAACTTCGGCAAGGCCGAGGAAGAGGGACAACGGGGCTGTGCCGAACGTGCACTTTGCGAGGCTAGTGCTGAATGCATTGCTGAGACTCAAGGCACGTCGACAATCTTCTGTCAACTTGGATCGTAAGTCAATTCAGAAATTATAGTTAATATACGATGTTAATAATTCTAATGAATTTTTTTACAAGCCTAAATAAATTATGTCGATTTATATAATAATAATAATAATTAATATCAATATTTAATTAATTGAAAACCACATTTTTTGGTTGTTTTTTTGTTTAGTTATCATGAAATTAATCGATTTGTACTTTAATCCCAAAAAAAGGTACGCAACGAGCTTCGTTCTTCAGATGCAGAGCGGAGTAGGTTTCGAGGCGCTATACGAGGCCGGAAGACGCGGACGTTCCGGCGAGGACTGCCGAATACATTTTATGGATTGCAACGCCGTTTGAGAGGGCGATACATAATTTTTTTTTAACGAAAAAACCAGAAAAGACATAAATATTGAGAGTTAATTTAATTCAGCGTTACGCTCGAAAGGATAATCAGATATAACGTAAATGTGTATATTTATCGTAAAGTGTTTTTTTTAATCAAAGTTGCTTTCCGTTGGTTTTTGCCTTTCGGGGAAGAAAAAAGAAAAAATTGCAAACGCATGAAACTATTTAAAAAAGCGATAGTAATCCTTCCAGTACGGATGTATAGACTGAACGAATGACGAAGCTTAGACAAACTTAAAGTGGCATTTGAGTTAAACTAGGCGTCGAGGATATGCGTCGACGTTATTTATTTATTTTATTTATTTGAAAAGAAAGTATAGACGCGTGCTGCGCGGACGAGAGACACGACAGTGCGAAGCACATTCTTCTTAGGATTTCAAAAATGTAGCTCGGTTAATTCAATCCAAAAAGAAACAATTATTTCGATAAATATTTATAACTCAATTTTTTGTTACTATTAAAATCTATACCGATCGCCAATCTCAAAAGTCTCTCCTCGTGCGCCAGCTTTTTCGCGTCGTATTTTATCTTTTAAACTAGCTTGTACGTGCGTATTTAGGAATATATATATTTTTTTTTGTAATCTCGCGTGGAGGAAGACGAGCTTAGTAGAACTTCCTGCAAAAGCTGTGGATAACACATCGGAGACAAACAACATTTTATTGACGAGCTTGTCTCTCGCCGTAGAGGCAATTCAATTGATTGTTATCTTCACGTCGAGAGCTCTGTCCTCTCAAAATTCATTTAAAGGCCAATTTACTCAGGCTAAAGTTTCTCTTTTGCTTCGTTCGGTATTATTATGTTTTGTGTACATATCAATTACGAAAGAAAAAAAATCCAAGTATACTCAGCGCAGAAGTGTCCGCCGTTATAAAGCGATGACTTCAGTTTTGTCGCGTATATACCATTGGCTATACTTCTCCATGTTTTTTTGTTTGTTTTATTTCTTTAGCTAGCTAGTTTATACTTTAAGTTAATTAAGTTGTATGTATGTGCAGTATGATTTTATTCGGTGATGCAAATTCAATAAATCGGATCCTATCGATGTAGGATCTTCGAACTGATCTTGAATACATTTTATTTTTAAAGAGACTGAAACTGTTTACCCTAAGTGAATTGCTACATTTTTATAGCTATTTCTGTAAAGTGGTGGGCATTAAATATGAGTGAAGGACAATTTTTATTATAACATACGTTAATCAATCAATGTTGATAAATGTTAATTTTCAATTTTTAATGTAAGTTGAACTTTAAATTATTGAAGAAATAGCGCTATTTCTGATCAGCAATTCACAAATACCCTCATAAATAATTCCCTTACGAATCCGATCGGTTTGCGGAATATCTTGAAAGCATAACATACATAACATTAGTATAAAATGAATGAAATTTAAAGTCGTTTAAAATCGTCTTGTTTAAATTAGTAGTCAGGAAATAAAATTTACGAAACAAAAAATGGTCAAAAAAAGAGAATGTAGCGTATTGTTTGTTTGAGACACTTACCTCGGAATTTTCTATTTGAAAAAAAAAATATTTTGTTAAACATTTCATATTTTCATTTTACGAGACATGTTTACAAAAAATATTTGTCGATAGGAGTTCATCAATGTTTTGTTGTTGTGAATTTAAAACATCTTTTGTGACTTCTAATTTACGAAGCAAAAATTTCTAACTTTCACAAATTTATTGTGCTAACTTCATAAGTAAAAATTTGTATTTTTGCCAATTGTTTTTTCGTCACTTCAAATGTACTATTAAAAAATTGTAAATTTAACGAATTTTTCTCATCACTTTCGATTCTTATACTGCTAAGAACTTGTCTGACGGATCTCGTCAGTGGCAACATTTTTTTAACGGAAATAAAATATGTTTAAATAAAAAAATGACATTTGATTTATAAAAATCAAATAACTTATCAGAAACAATATGAACCATGCCGCATTAAACTTGAGAAATAAATTCCACATCCTGAAAACCGAAAAAGAAATATCTCTTTGGAAATTGAAATTTATTCATTTTTTTTAAATTCCAATCGCTATAAATGTTTCTCCGGGTTATCGAACTATGTTGTACGACATTTAACTACGGTCAATAAATTCGTAGATCCTTGTGAAAAAGATAAAAAAATATTTAGCGCTTATTCAATTAGTGCAAAGCACCTCAAACTCTTTAAAAATCCTATAGTAATATTATCAGTGTAAACATTGAACGGAAATGGGCCTCGAGGTCGGTGAACTAGTGTCTCTTGATGATTGCTTTCCGGTGTAAAAAAAACTCCGACAATCTGGAATCTAAGTTTGACGCACACAGGTGAATAATGAAGTTACCTCTTGTCACTTTGAGCTTGCGAGAAGTGTGAAGGATATAATTTACGGTTGCCGAGTACTCAACGAGCGGGGAAAGAAATTCCATGCGTAACACACGAGCTGAGGCGATGAACGTCTTAAGAGCGTTATTGTCGTAATAGTGACGAAACAGTCGACTCCCAAAACTCGACGAGAATAGATGTCGGTGTACTTTACAGAGGAAATAATTACCTGACCAAGGACAAAAGTCAAAAGAAAAATTGTGTAACAGTGCTAGTGAATTTTCGCTAATAATTTGCTTCGACGATCTGACGAGGCTGTTGGTTTTCACCACCCACGTGTATAATTGCATAGGCAAGGTATATTGTTATTTAGATGATTATTAAAGTTGAGACAGAGCGAAAAGTAATGAGTGCTCAGTCCTACTTTCATCAGTACAATTATACTCACTTTTTGAACAAATTTTTCTCGCGTTTTTCTCTGCCACAAAAAAGGATGCAAAGTAGAACTTTGCACATAGCTTCCTCATTATTTTTGGCTTCCTCACAGAAGAAGCTTTGTAGCAAAAAAAAAAAAAATAATAAAAAATTTTATAAAATATAAGCTCCTTGTTGGAGAAAAAATTCAATCAGTGGCTTGAAACGTTCTCGAGTTACAGAATTTAAAATAAAATTACAAAAATTCATTTAAAATCTATAAAATCTTAACTACTTTGTTGATAGTTTCGTAATCAATGTGCATTTAGGATTGTCACAAGATGACCTTCGGCTCCTTGATGAGCTGGGGCAGCTTTAGCAAGGCGCCAACTATGTCTCCGATCGAACGTTATCACAGCGGATCCGGTGGCTACTGGGAACAGAAATCGCACGGACACGGGTAATTATAATAATTCATTATCAATAGCTTCGCACAAATAATCAATATTAGAAAAATGTAGTAATGAAATATAGTGCGATGAAGTACACCGAAAGAAAAGCATTGTGTTAAAGAAATTTTGTTTGGATTTTATTTGTTTAAAATTTTATATTCAACCGATTATAATTCTTTTTAATAAATTTGACAAATAATCAGGTCAATGTTGATTATAATAAAATTATATTTCTTTTAAATATAGATAATAAATTGTAAATCAAATTTATTGCAAGTGAATTATACATTTTTCGGTTAATTTAAGTAAAATAAATATGTTTTTCTTATTATTGAGTCACAAAAGTAGCAGCAAAGGAGGTGGGGGTAGCGCAGCTCTTAGTGCGCTCACTCTTCTGGCGTTCCTCTTCCTCATAAATGTGATGCAGGTAAGAACGAATTGATAAACTTTTAACGAAGTTGTGAAAAATATAATTTTTACAAAATTATTTAGTGTATGAAGCATTTCACGGCAATTCAGCCACCCAAATTTTCAAACTTCTGGGATAACTTTGTGAAAAATCGACATTGAAATACTGACGACGTTAAAATTAAAATACGTGTCAAATATCGAACGGTCTTTAATATTAAGTGTCATAAAAAGGCAAAAAAATATCATTCAAAAATCGTATTTAAAAAATCAAAACAATTTCATATACTTTTTTCGAAAGAAGGATATAAAAAATTCTTCGACTTCTAAAAATTATTTTTGCCCTCGGAGTTTTTAGATTTGGCATTTATTTATCTTTTTCTCTAGCAATCGCTTCAAGACAACAATTCGACGACGCCCGTCACCGGAACTGGGACAACGGCACTTCTGTTGCGTGATGGACAACAGCCGGTGTCTCTAAACGCGCGAGAGGAAACCGACGAGCAAGCTACAAATTCCCGTAATCTTCGCACTTCAGTTTCCTCAAACGGAGCAACGAGAAGCTCGAAAAAGGGCGACAAGGGTCAACGAAGTCTCGTCGCGATTACGTATACGTAGCCCTTCAATGATAATTTACCGATTTTAGTGAAACGAAAAAAAAAAATGTTTTTTCTTTGTTAAAAGCAATTAAAAAAACATAAAAACTTAAGTGTTTAATTAGTCTTAACAGTGAAATCATTAAAAAAAAATCCACATATCCAAATACAAGAAATTACAGAAGTTTCATTTTTCTTTTTAACTAGAAAATGATATTTCAAGAAATGAAACTCCTTCGATTTTTTAAATACATTTGTAGCTAAAAAAATGTTGTACACATTCAGAATATCGTAAGGAACAATTAAGTGCATGATATTTATTATACAAAATTTATTAACTAAAAAAAATATTCTTTTTTAACTGAAATCCCCCCTTAAGAATTTTTGGACAGGCCAATAATCAATTTCCAAGAGCTTCAAAACACATAAACATTTTATTTCTTCGAACGTGATGTCGTGGTGCTGACGCGTTGTCGCATCGCACTCGCGCCCAATGACTCGTTTATAAGTACATGTCTGAAAATGTGACGTTTTTTTTTTAAGTATTTTTTGTTCGTCTTTTTCGTTTTCTAATCCCTCTCGATAGTCTTATTTACATAACATTAGAAACATTCAAATATTCTTTACTTCTCATAGTCTTAGGTCTTAAAAATGGTCACGAATGTTCACGTATTGCTAAAGGATATATTTCGCTTCGAATTTGTCCGCGAGAAATTGTTGAATAATGCAATCAGTGTCCACCCCTTAATTTTATTTTTATTTTTCTTCCCAATACTTCAAGGGAATGGAAAAAAGGACTGCGCGGTAAAAAAAAATCTCGCTTACAATTTCGAAAACTCGGATAGGGCCGGTCGAGGTCGACAAATCTCGAAATTCGGTTTTACGCCTATTTGAACTGTTGTATACCGAAGCACGTAATAAAATAATAAGTCGAACTTAAAATTGTGTCACTCATTCTAAATGCGTAAATTCTAATGCTTCACACTTCTCCTTCCACGCTCGCATCGACGATCAATTATACACTCCGAATGCGAGACGATATGAGAAGAAGAGTTTTGTCCGGAAAAAAATGCGGGTAAGATTTTATGTATTTATGAGAAGTGTTAGAGAGTTAATATGCATGAGATAAATAACAACGAGCTTGCTTTATCGCCTACTCGGTTTCTTATACGTATATTGTACAATAGAGAGGTTTACATTTTCCTTTTACAATTCAATAAAAAATTGTTTTACGATTTTTTTTTTTCGGCTCCAATCGTTGAGTTTAATTAGCAATCATTTAATGAGCTTCTGAGAAAAAAGCCTACTCTGACAATAAAATTTAAGGGTAACAGCAATAAATTATAAAATGTTAACTTTCTAGTCTATGCAAACTATAATAAAATTTAACTGATTTAAAACTGATAACTTCAATTTACGAGAAACAAATTGTAAAAATGTAGTCTGACGAGTGTGAAGTGCCGAAGTCCCCTTAAATTTCATTGCTATAGACTTCTTCTGTAAAAAGCTTATTTTTAATTATACTCTGCGGTGGAAGACGAGAAAAAAGACATAATTTCTTTCCACAAACTTTTATTGAATTAAAAAAAAAAATAAATACACTCTATTAGTACATACGTCAGAATGTCGCAGAATTAGATTCACTCCTCAACTTGAGTTGTCAATTCCTGCGAGACTCCAGCGTGAATTCAATTTTAATTTCATTTATCTAGACATCAAAATTCTAAAAAAAAGAAAAACCTAAAAAAGTCTCGTTTACATATTTAATCTCTCGTCATCCGTTATGGCACACCCGAGCCGGTCGGGAATGTTCTCGGATATTGAAATCCTCCTCGTTTTATCCGGCTCCCGATTTACAATATATAATATCCATTTATACTTAATATCCTTCATTCTTTTATTTCACGCTTCATGTATTTCTTTCTTTTTTTATGTTAACAATAATTCTTCTGTTTATTCCATCTTGGTACGAACAAACGAGAGGAACGTAGAGTCGTTTGCTGAACAACAGGTACGCGTATTTGAACGTTGAATAATTGTTGTTTGCGACCACAATTGGATGGGCTCTTGGAATAATAATTAGTACGTGCGTGTTAAGGTCGATTATTGGGAGGCAGAACGCGGCGATGATTACAGGATTCGCTTGGAATTAATCGAATGGTAATGATAGAGGATGGGCGGAGGAAGGGCGAAAGTGAAATAGGACCGGGCGACCCTTCAAAAAGGCTTTTCAATCAATTCCAGTACGCACTTACTCGGAACGTCAAACACTCTTGTCGTTTTACCGGAACGGTCGTACGTGTAATTAATGCAACTTTTTTATCGTCGAAACAATCGTCGAATTCCGAAAAAAGAAAAACCAAAAGGAAGCGCAACTCACGCAGACATGGCGTTCGAACGTAATAAATTCTAACGCAATACAAAATGAATTCGGGGACAATTATTTTCACACGTACGATCGCCCCGGTATATTTAATTTCGTTACTTAAGCTTTTATCTATCGTACATAATATACGATACAATATCATATAATATATATTTTTATATTCACATATAATATTATAATATAATGAATTAGTCATTTGTTTGAACACAGTATAGTTTTCTTTTCTCTTTCTCGTATAGAAAATACGTCTAGTGGATCCGGGTTTGTTATCGGTAGGATAACCATTGGGCAGGGGTTCGGCTATAATGGAGAGAAGGACTAATCACGATAAATAACGTAAAGACTAACAGTGTGTATTTTTTTCTCGTTTTTTTTTTCTTTCTTTTTTCGTTACTTGAGCAGAGAAAACCAAATCAGATATATAGCGGCGAAAAAACGTCGTTACTTAATTGCGAATGTAGAGACATTTTCATCATATATATTCACAATTTCTCTCCATTCTGCTTTTTTTTGCCTATCCTTTGATTAGTCTTATCGCAGCACTCGTATAATACGTAAAGTACTTTAGCGGCCATGTCTTAAAGATGGTTTTCACCATTTTCGGACAAAAAAGCATATTTATTTTATATCGGTAAAAAGAAAAATCATACCAAAAAATCCCGGGCTATTGATTGTGCCGTAATTGCTTTTTGATAATTAGAAAAAAAAATCCAGATCCGAATATAAAAAATTGTTCCATTTCTAAAAAATAGAAAATGTTTTTTAAATTGTATTGAAAACAATTAAACTTCTTCAATTTTTTATATTCACACGGATTTTTTTACGAATAATCAATCCCATGAGATTTTAGTGTATGATTTTTTTTTTAATAAAAAAAATTTAAGCTTTTTTGCCTAAAATCGGTAAAGCTCCCTTTTAAGACCAAAAGCGATTCCGCGCAAGTTTTCGAATGAATTCGAATCCACCCTCTACCTGAGAAAATAACTGTAAAGCCACGAGTTCACTGACCCGAAATCCGCAGTCTGACCGCAATACTATATCCCGTAAAACACGACTGTTTGCGGAATTGACGTTTATCCGATCGTCTTACGGAAAAAGAAGCGATAAAATTAACGAGTCGGCTCTCGATTGAGCGCGACGTCTACTCGATAGGTATAGAACATTCTCCAACGACCCGCGTTTTACGCGAATGAACAATCATCAGCCCCGAGGGATTGTGTCCTCCTCCCCTTGACTCAACGTGTGTCGCATAAAGCGGCACTCGTACTTCTTCACGACTACAATAATTGTATCCAGCCTTTTATTTTGCACGGTTGCACAAAAAGGATTGAACGCTTAAGCGCAACTAACATTAACGAGATAACTCCTTTCTTTTATTTTCTTTTTTTTTTTCTTTTTTTGTTAACAAGACGTACCGTGATATATTTTCTCTCACAAGAGCACTTTATGCATTCTAGACTCGCTTTGATTATGAAGTTGAGTTTATGGACGTAAATTCATTTAAAACAAAATATGTATATGTATATTATATTTATGCATGTATATCCAAGTAAATTGGAATTTCCAATGATGAAAAGTTGTTTGAATTCTGTCGAGAAGGTACCAACAAGTGTCCTTTTACATTTGTATTTTCAAGGAAGAATCCCATGTTGGAAATGAATGAAATTTTTGTCAATTATCATGGATTGTGAAATTAAAAAAATAAACTTTAAATACATTTTATAGATTATGTTTAATTATCTAATTTTCTCCCGGTCAAATTACGTGAGTAAAATTTGCCCTGTTTTAACATTTTACAGTTCGTAAAGAATGGAATTAAATAATTTCGATTACATGTAAAACTATACTTTATCGTATCAACGTTATTTCGAAAATTGAACATTTTCACAGTGTAACGCTCATTTGACCATCCATACTTTAATTTTACGTGTAACGAAGTTACTTTTTTTTTGCCTTCAACCACTTGAAAGTAATGTTTTTGTGGCGAATATTTGATACTTTTTCCAACAATTTTTAGATAACTTATCAACAACGCTTCATCTCTCAAACATATTAATTCATGCATAAATATACTATAGTCGAATAAAAAAAAAATTAATGTGTTAAACCAGAGTGTTTTCATCGTTTTGATGATAATCGTCGATTTTATTTTATGATCTTATACTGATTCAGGAAGCATATTTTTAAAGTCATTTCAATGTACTATCAAACAAAGTACGAACGAAGCCTTTCGCCTCACTGTTGATTTTCGTTCAAATCGTACGTTATTTATCTAATCAGCGTCTCTAAACACGTAAAAACCTGATGGAACAATGCAAAGATTTATCAATCAACGCAAATTAATTTCACGCTAATACGAACCTCGCGTGACCTTTACGGGCTTCCGGCTTTGTCGCTAAAGTAGAATATACAGTTTCGCGATTGCTTCAGAACTCGCAAACCTGCAACCTAATTAATTCGTCAAAGTCTCGGTCGCGGTCGACAACTTTTTTTCCCAACAAGTATTTAGTTATATATATTGCATCACGAACCACAGATTCGCGTGTATTAGCTCGGCATGCCTGTTCATACTGTGTACACGTACGCTATTATGGGACAGGGTCAAACGTATTATTTCGTAGTTTGATAGAACGTATTTGATCACGCGATTAATGAAGAAAAATCCGACGCGTCCCCCATGAAAATAAAGAATATTCGAAAATTAGGAAGGTAAAAATAGTCCTTTATTTTTTTTTATTGAGCTGCCCATCGAGACATTTATTTTTTATCGCCAAAATACAGGTTTAAGCAGTAAAGGTCAGACTTAGAAAAGTTACCACTAGCGCTCGAATACAATAACAAAAAAGTTCGATTAAAAGTGTGACATCAAAATGTAAACACATATTTTGGCGTTTGAAAAAAAAGGACTCTTAGATTACGCTCTTTATCGCGATTCTTAAACCTTTTCACTTCAGAATAGCTGATGCAGAAATTAGAGCCTCGAAAATCAAATTGTATTTACATGAATTTTACTGAGCCGGAGAAGGGAATTGTGACGTTAAATTCGAACAATTTTTGGCTATTGATTGCGAAAATGTTACGTCGATTTTTCGATAGTGAAAAACGCACAAGTCTGTGTTTAATCAAAACTTCTTCTTTGGTCACACAAGACATAACCACCGAAGGACTCAGAAATATTTTAATCCTAGAATTCCCAAAATCGATGTTATTTCGGAATTTCGATATCGATCAGGCAGCGTGAACTATATCGGAACGAAAAGATGCAGAAATCATGATAAAAAGCGAAGTACAAAAAGAATGTTTTTTTTGCATCTGTATGGTAATTATTTGATAATTATTTTATATACATATTAATTGTGACAAAACTAAATTGTTTTCAATGCTCGAATATGAATCGACGTCTTTTCCTATTTTTTTCTACTTTTGTAACGCCGATAGAACAGCGCAAACTTTAAAGTTAATTCTCAATCTTGTTAATTTTCACTCTAAAATACTGTACATGTAATATTAAAACAAAGACGAACAAGAGTGTTGATCAACAATCAGCTTTTTCGATTTCCAATAAACATTATTTTTGTCATGAGCATGTACATTAAAAAAAAAATGATCTTCATAAAGTACAGTCGTAAATATATAAAATTGAGCAAAAATGTATTGAATTTAAAATGCCTTTTTTTAAACTCAGTTTTATGGTTATACAAGGAAAAATCTCGATGAGCAGCTCAGTAAAGAAATAAAGAGTTTTTCTATACCATCCTAACATATATATATATATATATATAATTTATATACGTTATGTATAACGAAAAAAATGTCTTGTCTGTTATATATCTACCGGATATATCTCAAATATATTCCATATATCTCGCAATATATAAATATTTGAAGATATATAATAAATATATTCTCCAGCAAAAAGTTCTATATATATGCACACATATACTTTATGTTCACGTGAGATTGCTTGCAAATGAGTTAATAAAATTATCGCGATGGTATCGACACAAAAATCTCATCGATCAAATACCTCGTAAGAAAAAAAAATCGAAAAAAGAGCATGAGCAAAAAGCCATCAGCGAGGATTCGATTTCCATTCACTTTCGACTCATTCGCGAGTCAAAACGTATAGAAAAAATAAAAAAGAAAAGGTAATGAAATCAACAGCACCGATTCGAAGGCTCAATGCGAAATAGTTGAACGTTCGCGATGGACAGACTACGGTTGATGCACATCCGTTTCCGATTCCTCTTGCGATATGATGCTCGATCTGTTGGAGCCAACATCGAGATCCATTGCAAATGGTTTCATGGGTCCGAGTAGAGCTTGATTGCCATTCTCCTCGATGCTCAAACTACACTCCAACGAACTGTCACTGAAAATATAAAAAGAGACTTCTACCAATCACTAGGTTAATTGAGTCGCGCCGTATTCGTTGGTAGCGCTCTCGTCGATCATTAAATCGTACCCCAATGCGTTTACCTGACGATGCTGGCACGATCGCCCGATTCCGTTGGTACCGTACAATTCTCGCCGTTACAGGGACGATCACCGTTGCTGCTGCACGTCGATGATGTTCTCGTGGCGGATGATGTCGTGGTAATCGTGGTTGTACTCGTGCTAGCATCGCTCGTGTCTCTCGTCGATGAGGACGGATGTCGTCTTGATTCTTCGTGACACTCGCATCTACACTCCTCCGGCTGAACGTAACTGTAGCCGCTCTTAGAGTCCTCCTCGGTTCGCGGTATCGTTTGAATTCTCTTTGGTGGCTTTCTACGCTCGGGTATTTCCTCGAAATTAATCCAATTTGTTGGTCGTGCTGCTGGTGCTCGGGGAGGCAAAGGCGGAGGACTCGGCGATTTTGCAGGCGCTTTTCTGCTACCGTCCGGCGCTACCCTTCCGGCGAATTCGGTAAACGTATTTGTCGTCGGATGCCTCCGAGGACTTTTCAGCTTGAAACTGTCCTCGCGAGGCAGGGAAATTTTCATGCGGTCCGTGCGCTTCTCGTCTTGCGCTGTTTGCATTACAAATTCGTCGAGAAGCGTCGGATTTATCGGTGTTGTTGAACGTGGCCTCTCGATTGGTATTGTCCTTTAAGAACAACGAATAATTGTCAAGGATTTGTAATTATTCGTAAAATCGAGCCATTTATATTACATCAAATGCAAATTATTATAATAATTCAATGTTACTATTTAATTTTTATTCTATTAAGTTAAGGGGTTCGAGTCATGTAAAGAAAGATATACGAAAGTAGTTTTCATTGATATTATCTTCAAAATTGTATAATTCTTTGGAAAATTGAAAGTAAGTCCCCACCCGATGTAAAACATATAACTTTTTGTATTACTGGTGTCTTTATTTGTTTCTAGTAAAATTATAAATAGATACATATAGAAATAAACTATCATAAAAATATTATTTATTTATAAGAAATTTTATTATAAATAAACCTATTGTACGCTCGAGGAAAGACTAAATAGATTTTACGTGGTGTAGAAAAAACATTAGAGCGTAACTTTGACGAGAACTACGCGACGAAAAAAAAATAGACTTGGTGAAATATAATTACCTAACTTCCTGAAGTCGTTGTTTAACCGGCAGCATTGGTACAGCTACGCTCTTCTCCATAGGCAATGTTGTTGGCACATATGGAAGATCTTCCTCGAAACTTTCCTCATAGCAAAGTCCTTTACGTTCATCCGGCAGTTCCTCCACAACTTTCTCTGCCTTATTCCTTATAAAATCAATTTCCGAATCTCTCTCAGATTCCGAGCTATTGTGATCGAGATCCGACACGATACTCGGCGTTTTTACAAGACTCTCCTGCGGTGGTTTCATCAGAAAATCCTCCCGAGTTGTCTCGATCGTGCAAGCTATTTGTCGAGTTAAAGATTCATCGCTGACACTCGCGTCATTCACAATTCGCTGCTCACTTTCAAAAGCGTTAATTTTCTCAATATGTTGCTCTTGCTGTTGCTGCTGAGGGTCTTTGTTTCTTCGTTTTGGTTTAACCATTAGTTCCGCTGGTTTCTTACCAATCGAATCCTTCGACGAACTTGTTGAAAGTCGCGCCTCGCTATTTTTCGCTGCAATTTGGACGGTAGATCCTGATCTAAATACATTCGGGCTGTCGGCGAGCATTGCGGTCTGTACGCTTATCTTCGATTCTCTCGAGGAACTTTTGCTCATTTGCGATTCTTTAGATGTACTCGGCCGCACCGAACTCTGAACGCTTTCACGACTATTCGACCAAGTATTCTCGATTTTTGCTTGAGTTCTTATCTGCGAGCTCGACGCCTGGTGTTCGATCGAGACTTCTGTGACAATACTTCCGCTTCGTGGCTCACCGCTATCGTACTCGTCCAACAATTTTGTCGGTGTTTCCAATGGTATCGAAACGCTTTCCGACGGTAGAGCTTCCTCGTAATTACGCGAATCAGCGTGAAGACTTATAAAAATCGAATCCTCGTTGTTTCGGTTTGCTCTATCGCTATCGAACGTAAATTCCACGTTGCCAATACTCTCAAGCGAAGGGTGATCACCGACTCCAATATCTGTGTCCGGTGTACTCGTTCCATCGTCGATGCTCTTCTTTCTCTCGCGTTTTTTGAAAAGACTGAGCGTGGACGTAAACACGCTTTTATTCTTCGAATCCTTTTTCAGCGACGAACCTTTGTCAACTGAGACGCGCTCGCGAGATTTCGATCTGCTTCGCAAGCTCTCAGTTGTATCCTTGATCTTTGTCGTCAAACTACGACGAGGCTTTGAACTCGGTGTCGGAGATTCCGGACTCATAACACTTCCATCCGTTCTTGCCTAAAATTTCAAAGTATATCAGAAGATTAGCTGAAGACAGTTTACCGGACGAATGAAATTTGACTAACTGTATGTTACGTCCTGGCTATTTTCCCTATTAATTATTATTATTATTATTTTATATTATCAATCTTTTTCTTGTTCCACCAACCCTGGATCAATGCTTCCTACAAATCTCACCCGATACCAAGTCCTCAAATGCATCGGACATTCACCCAAAGATTTTTATAAGTATATAGTTCCATAACATTTTTGTTCGCTTTTTTACAAGAATACATCATTATTTTTTTTTATTTCTACCCCGCATTCACAAATAAGTATAGAATATTTATGATTTAACGCATGTTGAAAAAATAATTAATTCATATTCATTAGAATTTTTTTTATGAATCTCATATTTGACAGATCCTTATTCTTTATCATACTGCAAATTCTGTGAAATTTCCAAAAGCGTTACCAAAAATCACGGCAGTGAGTCAATAAAGCATTTTCTAACAAATAAAATAAGCTATCGTTCAACATAATCGAACCAATACTATTGTTAATTATTTTTTAAACCTGGAAAAAAGCTCTACTCAGAGACAAATGCAAATTTGATTTCAATTCCATGACTGTGAAAGTTTTTTCTACAAAAAAACATATTCTGCTATGTAATTTATCTTGAAAGTCCATCAACCAAAATACCAAAAACTGTAGAGAGTTTAGAAAAATGTACACTGATTTAGCTAGTGCAAAGGAGTCCACCCTACATCTATTGAGAAATAATTAAGTACAAATATCATGCAGATTATTTTACCTTGAAAAGCGATGCAAAACTGCTCTTTCGCGATACCGAAGAAGGACTTGGAGTTCTGGAACCCTCGAGATCGCGAATTTTCTGATGTCTCGGTAATTTTGGGCTTCCACCGAGGCTCCCGATAGTCGGCGTGGTTTGCACAATTTCCTTAAAGTTCTGAGACTTTTTTCTCTTGTCGTTGAGATCGAGAGTCGCAGGTTTTTGTACTTCCTGAGTCGTCGTCGCCGACGTTGATGCCGTCTTAGCCAATTCATCTTCCCTCGTGTGATGCTTCTTTATAATAATGGGAACCTGAAAATTCACCGCGGAAGCTCTCGGTACTTTTGCCACATCTAGACAATCACAATATTGAAAATGGCTCCACAGGACAGGTGTTCAAACTAAGGGCTTTACCATAATGAAAATTGAAACGCAAAAACGGGGAACACACAACTGTTACGATAAAGCGAACTATCGATTGTGCGAATTCTCGGTATTGGTTAAACCCCCGAAAACGGCATAAAAACACACTGTTTAATGAACACAGAAAAACCGGCAACGAATCATTATCATTATGAGGAACGGATGACACGAGATTTTTCCACTTTGTATGTTCTACGAACCTCGAATCATAACGAAGACGGAAGAATACTCCCTCACATCTACAAATACAAAGACTGATGTGATTTAAGCACCAAACTGTTAAAACTCAATTAATTTTTCTTTTCTTTTTCGCATTTACTATTATTATTCTTCCTGTAATTGTCGTATATTTTTTAGGCTATTTTTCAACTCGTTAACACATGAATTTTCAAATTTACTTCTTTTTACGAGTATAACAACAAAAATTTCAATTATTATTTCTCCCCATCTACTGCAAAAATCGAATTTGATAAATATACTATTCTAAAAACAAAGTTAAACTTTAGAAGGGGATTTATCGTATCTTTTGGACTCTGATTTTTAAAGCTCTGAGAGACACGTACCTCTATGTTCGCCCTCTCGAGAACTTTCTTAGTGATTTCAACTTCACGCTTGAATATTTCTTTTCTCTCCTCGCGACTTCGTCTTCTAGGTTTGTCCAGAGGATCAGGTTTGAGATTTCCCCCAACTATGGGAACTTTAATGCTATCTGGTATGAGAGCCCTGGTCGTGTCGGCCTCCCGTTTCAAGAGGATCTTCTCAAGATCGTCGGTCTCGGGCTTTGATGGCTCTATTAAATTGTCTGCCAATGTTGGCTTGCTGCCGCAGAATGATGTCTCCAAGAGACACTTGTGCGGGCTTGGAGATCTAAAAAAAAAGAACACGCAGAAAAACGTCTTTATCTATCCGACATTGCTTCGCGGGTTTTCCCTTACAATTGAGGTGCCCTGGTCGTTCGTTATTGTTTAACACTTAACATAGTTTCAATTTTAATAACTGAGAATAATTTTCGAGAACGACAAAATTAATCATTTTTTTCGATTCCTCATGCCAGTCAGTTTTTGTAGACAAAACTTTATTTTTCGAGATTTTCATTTAAAAAATAAAGAATATGAAATTCAAAAAATAATAAACTTAAAATTCTTTTAAATTATCGCCAATACAATTATTTGTTATTCCGACCCAGAAGTATTTTGAAAGTAATTTCATAAAAATATTATTCTTACTTCATTTAGTATTTTTATTTCTGTTCGTACCTGGAAGAAGTAGCCGATACGATCGACAATTTTCCCGACACTCCCGAGCCCTGACTACCAACGGAAGACAATCTTGATGTTCTACCGCTAATGTTTAGTAGTATAATTTCCGAGCAGTTGCTGTCCTTGCGCTCTCGGTCCTGTAGCCTCGAGCTTGTACCACCGCACTCGGATTGCGTGCCATCCTTTCTTCTCCTCGCTTTCTTTGCATCACGCTTAAGATCTTGCTCATGAATTGGATCTTGAAGATCCAACTCTTCGGTGGAGGAGCGCAGATCCTGGGCATCTTCCTTATAGCCCAATGACAATTTGCAGCCAATTGGGGGTTCGCCGCCTGTATCATCGATTTAGAACAAATTTTATATGCCATGTATATTATGATCATATAAAAAAAAAAAGAATTCAATTAACGCAGAATAGCAATTTTCCCATTTTCAAAAAAAAATGGAGCTCTAATAAAAGTTTAACGAGAGAACCAATTTCAATTAAACTTGAAACGATGTAATGTTAACAAACGAGCCTTCTAGCGTGCCAAATTACAGCTACATTATCCAAGCCGTTTTCCAGTTATAAAAATGTCAATTTTCTTTTCTCATAGAAACAAAATTTCTCGAAAATAAAGCTTCCTCTATGAGGAAGAAAAAAAAAATGGGATAAAATACTCGTTTCAAATATATACCTGCGAGAAGTTCGCGCTCGGGCGAAGACTCTCGCGAGTTGTTGCTGTCTTCATGATGCGAGGAGCTGCTCGCGCGGCTGATGTCGATTCTGGGCGTGCTCGGTGTCTTCAGCGAGCTGCCCGGTGTGACGGGAGTCGTCACCTCGACGATCCCAGGCATTCGTACAGTCGGTTCGCCCTGCATTACAATTCAAAGAGTCATTCCTCAGCGCAGCAATGTGATTACGGGACGAGGCAGGCGGGCGAGCCCTCTCGGAGGTGGTAGGTGATGGAGGTAGGTGGTTGTGGTGGTGGTGGTGGAGGCAGGCAGGCAGCTAGTACATCCGCTTCCTGGAGGGTGGTGGATGGATTAATACAATCCGCATCGCCCGCTAAACACCACCACACGGATTTTCATCACTTCCACCAGGCACACGCTCTCCGCTCGAACTTTCCTTTGACAATTTATCGCTCTTTTTGGATTCGATTTTTTTTTTTTACTCCACTCGGACGCGAAGGCGAACGAGGTCGAAGTAGAAGAAGAAGAAGAGAAGAAGAAGAAGAAGAAGAAGAAGAAGAAGCGTTTTCTTGTTCTCGACGGAGAGAGAGAGAGAGAGAGAGAGAGAGGATTGTTATATATGTGGTGGTGGTGGTGGTGGTGGTAGTGGTAGTAGTAGTAGTATCAGTAGTAGTAGTTTCTCGCAGGGAAAGGTCACTCTCAACTCACGTTTTCCACCTCGTCCGAAAGATCCTCGAAGGATGCTATAGGCGCTGGTCCGAGTTTCCTCTGATGACTGCTCGGCAATCCCGAAGCCATTTCTCTTTAACTTCCAAAGTTGCGTTTTGTTATCTGTTTTGTGGTGTTTCTTTTCTATTAGTATATTATTTACACACTCTCTCTCCCTGATTCGCTATGCCTCTCTCTGCATCACAATCCGCCTGAAACAAATTAAACAAGAACTTGTGAACAATTGTTAGTTGTCGCTATTATTATGGGATAAAACTACCTGCGTCCGATCATTAGTCCCTTTATCGTAGTACCTATTTCACTGGTCCTGAAATTTCTTAACTGGTTTCTGAAAGTCTCAACAAATTATAGTACTTAATTAATTATTTAGAACAATCACTTATGACATGAATGTATTTAGAACATTCCGTTCTTTTTGTACTGTTGAATTTCACAAAAAGTGCCATGGATTGATCTTCGTACATTAAGTATTCGGATTTTGTGGGCTCAAATTTTATGGAACTGCACTGAATTTTTTTAAATAAAAAATTTGTTATAGCTTGTAAAATGATAATTTTTTTAAAACAAAGTTACCAAGTCGAAATTTCGACTTTACTTCCTCATAAAACTTTATAAAAAAAAAGGTAAAATAATAAGTAATGAGAAAAGTTCGACTTTTCCTTCGTTCCTTTTTGTCCTTAACATTTTTTTTTCAATAATATGGTTTGAATAAAATTATGTTGTACTTATTTGTAAGTACTGACCTCAGTATTATATTTTGCTCCTATCTCCTATTTAAATACATTTCTTATTCGATAAAAAAAAATTGCTGCTACTCGGGCCAATACCATACGAGACTGAACGTAACTCTTGGCGCTTTGTTCCGTCGTACCGTTTATGGAAAGCGTTGCTGTCGCCTAGCCGAACAACTCGAGCCGTTGTTCGACAGTGTCGTTTTTCTCTCGTCGGTTAATCAACGCCCGGAATTAGTACGCTTCAAACCCGAAGGACGGATTGATTAGAACGTGTGCAGAGCACTACGGTGAAACTATAGAGTCCGAGGACACGACAGGGTACCACAAACGCTGATCCAGATACGTAACGACTCCGAGTGCATCTCACTTTTCAAACCGAACAATGTAACACGGCTCTCAAATCTTCCAATCGTACACGAACAAGCAGTGAGGGAGAAAAGTTCAGACCATGCGAATTATTTAATCACCGATGCTTCGACGATCGAAAAATCGGTGATTAAATAAGTATTCTCCTATCAATTACTTCACAAATTAAGCAATAATAGAGATAATATACAGTGTTGCCTCGAATCATCATCAGAGAAATATAGGGAATTTTTTGGACAGGGTCACTTTCGGTTTGAAGGCAAAATAAAAATATTAAATCTGAGCTGTATGTTCAACTAAATAAAATAATAAAATAAATATTCAATAGTGTGTGAAATTTAAGACAAATGACATATAGAAAAAAAAAAGAAACATTCCATTAAATAACAAATAACTCCCAAAGAAATATTTTCTTTTTCTAAAAACGGGTTTCTTTTTTCACAAAAGAAAGAATATTTTCAGAAATTTTTTGTTTGGAGAAAAGTTTTAATCTACATTAGATATACCTTTCGTGAAAGAAGAGGTTTGTTTTCGCTCCCCCGTAAGGTAGACACAGCGAGTGAGAGCGCTGCGAAGACGATAAACGAGAACGTTGGAGATGAGAAGCCGGAAAGCGAAATAGAGATTGAGAAAGAGAGTGAGAGAGAGCGAGTTGTTAAAGCTGGTAGGCGATTCGAACACAGCTCGAATTTCCGTTGATGCGTGGGAGTGGCTCTCACAGATACATATGGACTGCTGCCAATATCTGGATAATGTCTATTCCCGTCGAGAAATCGAAGAGTTGCGCCGGCCTCGGGTTTTCACAAGCTTAAGCTTCTGCGTCCACCTCTGAGTAAATATTTGACAGAAAATGAAAAAGCGAAGATTCAACATATCATCAATTACGTGACTTATCGTACTTCGAAACGATCTCAACTATTGACAGGGCAAAATATGTGCTACCCTCGATATCATGCATCGGTGATTAATTACGGGGTTTCGTTAATTAGCGTTGCTACTCTAAGATTCAGATTGCAATGAGTATGTACGCGATTTGCGATTATACGCTTTCTGTTGTATAGTCCTCTCTCTCTCTCTCTGTTTATAACTGGCGTGCTTGAAGCTGCGTGTGTGTTTACTGTAAAGCTTCGCTAACAAGCTTCCTATTCTTGGTACGATATACGGGTGGAGAACGTGCGAGCGTTCGTTATTAACAGTATAACATCCAAGACGATCAGTAACTGCCGTACAGCCTTCACCTTTCAAGATTCTCACGACTACAAACGCACCAAGTAAGGGCTTTTCGAACAGGACTACAAGAGCTACTTGCACGTCTTTAATATTCCTTGTCTACACAGCGTATATGTGAGCTGAATAACTGTTACCGCAAATAAAACTGTATTGTTGAAATATGAACGAAAGAATTACATTTTATGTTGCGGCAAGAGTCGCATTTAAAAAAAAAGCTCCAAGGTGAAACTTTGCGCATTAGTTCCTCATTTAATTTCTCTTTGTACAAAATTGTTAGAAAGAATGTTTATCGATTCTGGTTTCTTCCTAGTGAAAGCTTTGTGAAATAAATCAGACATTCCGCACCTAGTGGGCCAACCCTGCTTCGAGTAGACACGAAAAAAAAGTTAAAATTTTTTGGAGACCGATGTAGAGGGTCTAGAATATGTACAAATTATTTCAGATTTTTTAATTCTTGTGTTTCATCCAGTATTAAATACCGCTTTTTACCATTTTTCGCTTCCTGATATTTTTTTTTTTTTTTTTACACGCGAAATTCTAAGACAAGGTAAATATCAGTGATCACGAAAAGGACAATTAAAGCAAAATGAGAGGATAAAAAAATTATTGCTAAATCGAATAGCCAATATTGGCATCGATAGAATATTCTTATCACCTTGTTAGTTATTTCATTTAAATTGCCAATTACTTTGACCAGGCCAGCAAGTACTTTCTCCCGGTTGTCTCGTTCGGTCGATACTACAAATCGTGAAGTAGGCAATTATAAAGTTTTTTTAAAATAGTGGCAGAGCGACCTCCTCACCGACGACCTCTTCGAGCGACCTGGAGAACTAACATATACGGTTTGACGAAACTTGGCTACTTTTTTACATTTTTTTTCCACCCGATTAATTTTCTATTTTACTATACTATTTCGACTATTTATCATAATGAGTCCACATACAATATGTAAGAACGTTAGAAACATATATAATTGTCCTGCCTACAACATATTTTGGTTATCGTGAGAAAATTTTTATTGCATAACTGAAGTGCATTATCATTTGTACAATTTTATGGACATTTGGCCACATGATATTTTACAACTAAAACGATGCTTCACATATTTCACCGAAGTTCTATAAATAATTCAAAGTCGTTCTGGCAATGGAGCTCAAATAAACTTAACAAACAATTAAGGATGCGTTCATAATAGAATTCCATTATTAACCAATTTTTTCCAGAACTTATGGTCTAAAATTGTAGAAAGTGTTTAAAAAAATAACTATCATTTCTTTTTTTAAATTGCAATCAAAGGTTATGACGATAGCAGTACAAAAAGTAACTGTAAATAAAAAAAAATAAATCTCATGAGGTATTAATTAATTGTTGTCAAGAATATTACGATTTCACTGAATTTTAAGTGAAGGGATAAATCGATACCATAAAATGGGACAAAATCACAGATTTTTTGAATCAAAATCATTTCACACTTCAGTCCGCTATATCGGATGCGCCATTTTGAATTTCTGAATTTTATGTGCATTCGTAATCAGGGATCTCAAAATTGCTCGAGTACCGAATTTCATCCAAACCAAGTAACTTTTAGCATTTTCGTCAGCCACATTGAATTTCATTCCTAATTCCAAGCTGTAAATTTGCACTACCGGGACTAAAGAAGTTTCACTTAAAAAATGCTGACTAATTAAAGACAACATCAATAGAAAAAGTTGCTATAATATAGAAAAAGTCACCCGATTTAACATTTAATGGCTGCCACTTTAGTAGCCGTCAGGCTATTAAACACATTTTCTTTGAGTGTAAAGTAATGCGATAAATTGTACTATACATTAAATGAATTCCTAGACGTGAGAGCCCAGAGATCGATGTTGGTGAAATTCGATACGGTATATCTGTGGGCTATACACTTTCTGCTAAGTAGACAGTACAGTATCACGTGCCGGTAGATCTTATACCGTATTAGGTGACGGGAGTAAAAGGCACCAACCAAGGGTAGACATTATAAGGTCGTCGTTTGCCAAGTCCAGGTGCAAGAGCCAGGACCGCAGGTGTAAACCCAATACGGCGGGATGTTTATAAATCGGAGCTTTGAACAGTCTACACTGCTATACCATAACTACACGTTATGTATTAACTTACTGGTGTCTAACACGCACGCTACATGCATTAAACGTTTTTTTTTTCCTTTCCGTCTACATATCGCCCTTTGCCAACTTCTGTACCTACTTATCGACGCATCTCCGTGACATACTTGAGCTCCCTTAGCATCTATATAAAATCGTACTGTATTGTATGAATATGTAATACCGATATTACGACACTGGTAGAGGACGCAATAACAGAGTTCGTTGACTCGTGACTGGTATACTGCGCTATTGTTGGTTCCTTTGTCATTTCGGTAGCAAATTTGATTTTACATGATAATGGACTGACTGGTAATCTCGCAAATTCTACGAAAATATGGCATGAGTCGAAACGTGGTAAAATTTAAATCCTGGTTACTTAACGTTAATTGATTTATTCCATAACGGTAACGTATTCAAGAGCTTAACCTGACTTCAGGCCAAAAACCTTGGTTTATTATTGATAAAAAAAAATTGGATTAAAATTCCAAGCGATTGATTTGATTCGTTAACTTATAGGAAAATTTATGAAGAAATAAATGCACTGAAAACTATTATATGCCGAATTATTATTGATTGATAAATTACAAGGAAAAATTGATTTAAGCTGACTTAGAATATATTTTTTATATTCCCTATTTTCCAAAAATGAAACTTCTACAAGAAATTTTTTTTTAAAAGTTATATTCACAACCGGGATTTTTTTTTCAATGCATTTTTGAATACGATCTTATTATCGTTGAAAATAAATGAAGCACCTATTTCACGTTGGATCAGATCTGATGTAACAGAATTTTATTACACCCTAAAAAAAAAAGAAAATTATCATCACGAAGCGCGATCTGAATGCAACCCCCTGACGCACGTCGATCGTCGCGACCTGACCGCGAGGTGCAAACGAGGTCAGTTACCATGACGTCGATCGTCATAAACACACACATAGACCGAGAGACACTCGCAGAGAGCCCATCCAGTTTTGGGTCAGAATTGATTCTTGAAAATCGTCTACAACGACACGACACACTTGACTCAAAGTGTCTTGGCGAAGCCAACCACGTTGAGAACAGTAAAAAGACAAAAAAGGAAAAAAAGGTAAAAAATCGCACTAACAAGGTATAGATAAGCCTGTCTAGATGACACAAATAGATATTAAGGAACGCCTCCAAAATCGTTAACAAAAAAAAAAATCATTAACTTTACAATCCTACCTCATCTCTACCAAATAGTACAAAATTCTCGTTTTGTTTTGGTAATATTTACTAATAAAAATCCTGTATAAAAATATCAACATTATCATTCAACATGAATGCAGGAAAATGTTGATTGTCCTTGCAACTAATTAATTCATACTTCATATGACTATTTTCATAATTACATTCACTAATTAATATCTTCAAGTAATTCAAGCTAATTAAGGTGGAATACTGATTATCGTAGCTACAAAAATAGTCGTATTGACTATATTATTTAATAGTTATCATTTTAAAGAAGGCAAGAGTATCAGTATTGGGAGAGCGTATATAAAAAAAAATGAAAATGCGTGTAATTTTTTTTTTTTTTTTAATCCTGACTTCGCGGACAAAATGTATAGATTCATCAGTTTAATGTTGACTCTCATGGACCTCACGTCGATTTCTTTTTTTATTTATGTTTGCGGGAAAAAAAACGTATCTTTTGATGAATTTTTGTCATAACGATTTTGTGGCCAGAAGAGGAAATATAAGTTTCCTCTCCTGGAAAGCTAAAAAAAAAGTTGGCAAATGCCTTTTTCTGAATATTGATTGACAATTTCTTTTCTTTTTTTGTTTTGTAACTTTCGATTGTCCTACGAGCAAAAGATGTGCGTTTTTGTGTTTGATGCCAACCTATTGTTCTCGTCTCGTTTTCGTTCCATTGATCTTTGCAAAAACGTATAAAAAACATCTTGAGAAATTTTTACACAAGGATATTCTGTTGCAAGGAGTATCAATGTTAGGTCCGCATATTTTCAAAATTCGTAATTTCGCGATGATAAATCGTTTAGTAACAAAATCTGGAAACACCTGTTTGTATAAATATTGATTAACAATTCCTTTTTTTTTGTTAATTACTCCATATTACCGCATGAACAAACGACGTGGATTTATGCATTTAATGTCAATCCATGGATCTCTATTGAAGTCTTCATTACTGATGTATTGCCATAAACGTGAAAAAGATCACTTGAAAATTTTTTACATAACAATTCTGTGGTCATCAGGTGAGACCATGTAAGTTTCATGGCTTTCCAAAGTTATATGTTACTTTCCCAAATTGCTTTGTTGGAAAGAAGAAGAAAAAAAAACAGTTAAAATATGCCTTTTCTAAATATTGATTAACTCGTTTGTACGCTATCGGACGCAGGTAAGTACAGAGCTAAAGCGTGCATTGCTACACATCAATGCATGGACTTACCCCAGGTAGCTTATCAGAGCTTCGACACCTGTGAGTATATGCGTGTCGACACATCAACGCTCTCCGGTTTAGCGCTTTACAAACACCGGCGAAGTAGAGGTGAACAGCAGTACAGAGAAACAGCAGCAACAAATTTGCCGTAAGCGCGCGATTGAAGGAAAGCATATAGCGATCGATCTTTATAGCTCACGCTAGTTCCATGCCTGCGGGAGAGCGTTGGTGGAGTTTCGCGTCGACGGAGGCGTCGTTTCCTTCGTGTTGTCTCGGTGCGCTCGATTCGCGCATCCGACTCTTGTCTTCTTCAATCCCTAGAGCTTGTAGTGAATCACATTTCGGGAATACAAAGTGCCCGGATATTCTCAATTCTTTCGTTATTCCTATTTCCCTGCATTATTTCTTTTTTATCACTTTTCTCTGCAATCATACCTTTCTCTTGATCTTTCACCCATCTCTTCTTGATATTTTTGTTAGCTTTCGAGGTGAGGCTCGCGAAAAACGGCTCAGAGAATTACATATTATATATGAAGCACTTTTTATAACGACGAACGGGTAATTATCGTTTGAATGTTTTCAGAGATATTGACGATTTTTCAGAGCCACCCCCGTTCGATAGTGGCTGCAACCACAAATCACGACCACTCTAACCACCAAAGCTTTCCGGGATTTTGTTTTTTCGACCCCGTGGACGATCCGGATCGTTTCAACGACGACGACGACGACGACGACGACGACGGCGGCGGCGGCGGTGGCGACGGCGACGGCGACGACGACGTCGCTGTTGATTCGCTTCACGTCCTCTTCATGCTATCACACGCTCGGTTACGCGAGGATCACACATCAGCTCGGCACGAGCTGTGCTGCTGCTGCTGCTGGTTTTATGCCGCTACTGCTACTATACTTCTTGGTCATGCGCTTGGCGAGTGCGACACTGGGGGAGAAGACAGATGGAGAAAAAAAGAATGCAGAGGGAGAGAGAGAGCATAGGAGTGACGAAGCGCAGCCGCGCTCAATGGAAGTACGAAGGGTCGTGTGGAGGGTGCGCGCTGCTGCTGCTGCTGCTGCTGCTATACAATACTCCCCTGCTGCTCTGTACATGGATTAATGCATATAGGTATAGCGTAGGTGAGGCATTCTCTCTGTCAATTCAACCACTTCTTTTGTTTCATAGACATTTCTCATAATTTCAAGCCGGATTTTAAAGATTAAATTACTGAAAGAACTTCTTCGCACATTTTTTTTTAGATCTGAATTTAACGTTTCATTTTATTAAGTCTATTTCGAATTCGAAGTGTAGTTTATAAAAATGTCTCATCGTTAAAGCTGTAGTTCTATGTCAGTTTGAAAAAAAAATTAATCGTCAGTTTTAACGAAGTTTTGTCCCATATTTAGCCGGATCTTACGGATCACTTGAGAGTATGTTTTACTCTTTTTTTTTAGATTTGAATTCAACATTTCCTTTTATTAAATTATATTTTTTCAAGTGTATTTTGAATTCGAAGTAGTTTTAAAAAAATGTCCCACCATTAATCATGCAATTGTTAATGAAAAGTCAACTTTATAAAATTATTCACTAAATTTAATTGAGAAACTGGTACAAAACTCACATTTATGAGATATTTTTTTCTACTATGATTTATGGTATTCGTGATACATCAACTTTAAAAAAATACAAAATCTGGGATAAAAATATGTAAAAAAAAAGACTACTGAAAACGTTCTTGAATAGTCCCCAAATCTGGCAAATTATAAAAAAATATCTAAGAGGGGATAAAAAGTGATTGAATTGACAGAGAATTCTTCAGGTGTAGGGTAGGTATGAGATTCGCACATGCGCAAATTGTACGAACGCGGCGGCGCACCGTTTTTTTACTCTCGATTGTTCTATATATTTTACTGCACATGTTGGGAAAATGGCGGTGAATCACGGCTGGTTAATTGTCGAGTGAAGAAAGTTCGGGGGTAACGTCTGTAGAGCATTTTCGCTCAATGTTTTTTTGTATTTTTATAGCTGAGGTCAAGTCTGCTTCATGACTTGGCAGTTGCAATTGTGACATACACACTAATATGCTGTGACACTACTTCCCAGATCGCTGGGTAAAAGTACGTATCTAGGGGCTGATCGATTATTCGACCAGCATGCACGCCAACGAGCACCAAAGCCACGGGTTACCAAAATTCTGGGTAGAGACGTTCGATGGTGACAAATGTAAATCGTTTGCTTGCGCCTGGCTGCCGTAATTCACTCTACAGAGTGATGAGCTTACAGATGATCTCTCGATTCGCTTGGTTGCAGTCTTCTTCCTCAAACTTTTAATGTGGCTTATGTATACTTAAACGTATATTGTACATTGGAGGTTGCAAGAAAAGATTTGACGGGGGAAAAAAACCCCAGACTTTCGGCGTTGTCGCGAGATTCCCTACTACGCCACAGTTGGTAGCGGGTTTTGAATGGAGGAAAAAAATGTCCTACAATCTTGAAATATTGCATATATACACATTTGAAACCATGAAAAATCTTTGATTTTATTCTCAGAGTAGATGTATCTCAGTCAGTTTGAAGTCTGAGAAGGTATGACTCATGAGGAGAAAATATAACAAATAATACAGGATATTTCTTATTTCTAGACACTATGATTTTTGCATAAAAAAATAAAATTTCTCATTTTCTACATTAAAAATAAAGAAAAAGGAAAACGTCGGAGTAATGTGGAATCTTCATAGAAAATCTGAATAATTCTTCAGAATCCTTAAAAAAAATTGAGAAATAAGTAATTCTTAGAAAGATACTGAAAAATTCTGAAAAAGAAAAAATTTCACCAAGGAATGGAAACAAATTAAATTTGTTTATTTCACAACCGGCTGAAAAAAAAATTGAAAATTGGAATTTTCGTAATAACAAATATAACTCAAGCTGAGAAACTCGTTCATACAAATGATTTATTACCTGTTAGTACATACATTTGCGCCAGCACAAAAAAAAAGATGATCAGTGGGCTGCGTCATATAAAATAATGACGAGAATTTTTCAATCAATAATTCTGTAATTTGCTCATTCGCTGTATTATCCGAGACTAGACGTGAAATTAAACGAGAGCGAGGATTCCCAAAATTGCTAATTCGATCTGGCTCTACTTGCGCTCTCGCTGAACCGTCCTAGCATTTTTACGTTTCTTTAAGTGACAATAAAGGTGAAAACAATCGCAAACCTCTGTGCTCTCGTCTCGTAGAATATAAATGATATTACGACTTGATCTGGATACATTATTCTCTTGTAATCTTGAAAATGCAATCGCTCGATTTCTCATGCTCTTGTATACACGACGAACTTCTTCGGCGTGTGCAAAGTGTAGATCAGTCGGACTATGCCGCCCTCATAATGGACCTCTTTTATTTGGCAGCATATGCAACACGTATTAAGAACCGATAGACCATTTTATATTCGTTTCGTGTGCCAGTTCAAGGTTTTTCTTTCGCTAGTTCAACTTCTGATAACGAGACAATTTTTCTATATCAAGCTTCGTCAATATTCGCTCGCGTTATTTACATATTGATAAGGGATGGGCAGGAGGGGGGGGGGGGGGGGGGCGTTTACAAGGGGCTGATCAAGTTATATATGTATATTTACAAGGGCAGTGTTAGCCGCTTCCGAGTTATCTTCAGGCAGGCACTAAAATAGTTCAACTCATCGAGGCTCTAGCACATTTTCACGTGTTCGTGTTTGTTCCTTCACGTAAATAACGTTGCCATAAGCTCACCAAGAACGCCTCGTATATCAAAATTTCGGCAATTCAACAAGGCCTTTTGATCTGGCTTCAATCCAACGTTATATAAAGAGCAATTTGGTAATGCGTACCAACTTTTTTTTTCTCGTGCAATTTCGTAATCAATTAAGGGGTATTTTTTTTTTCGAGCATGACCAGAAGTGTACTCTGGAATATGTTTTGTAAGAAAAATGTTCCGTTTGTTTTAATGAGACTGAGCGATTATCTTTATCGATGCTTTAACATAATCTTGGCATTTTCTGTATCCAATAATATTGGTTTCTTCGACAGTTTAAATGTGGAAAAAAAACGTGGCATATTTAGAACGTCTCAAGCAACCTCAAGCAACTTTCTAATCTGAAGATTACAATACGAATTCAATTTTAAACATCCTGAAAATTAATCTGGAGAGGCCCGAAAAATGAAAAAAAATCCCCTTTAAGATAGAGCACTTCACACTATTCAAATCAATGCTAATTTTTTCAAAACCGTTTCTACAATTGGTGGTTTGATTGCTTTTTTTATGGCATTTAAACGTCCACAGTAGCATGTGTTTTTAATATAAAGAAACAATGCTTTCAAAACGAGTAAATGACAATGTTGGACCGATTGCAATGAGTCTTTAAAGTTGTCAGTTAAACCACCAAAAAATTGTAAAAATGCTTTTATAAATTTAGTCCTGATATGACAAGTGTGCACTCTGAATATTTGAATAACTATATTTCATTGTGACTCCGAATTTTACAGTATTCAGTGTTCGATTGTGTAAAGTTATCCGCACAATACTTGACAATCGTAATAATCGCGCAGTGATTCTGGTCTTATGATCTTTTTATAAATACGAAACGTTGAAGAACACCGTTTGTCATAAATCTACAAAAATATTCGTTAAACTTTACGTTTTCACTTGTCCGGTGCGAGAGCACGACAAGCGTTATTCAATACGAATTTCGGTGTGTCAGTCGCGAGAAAATGGATTTCTCTTTGTGTTTGTCGAACGTCAACACGAAAAATAAGCACAACATTGCGTCGTCTCGTTTTTTTTTTCTTTTCTTTCTGTTCTCGTAATTCGGTAATATTGAAATTATTCGCTTGGAACACGTTGCAATTGTCTTAAGAACGTAACGTAAACGTTGGCTTGTACGTAACTCTGTACAACTGTGAACCATCGCTTGGCGCGTTGAGCCACTCGTGAGCTGCTCACTCGTGAACACACTTTCCCCGACGGAACGGCAGAAAAAAACGCTTCCTTGCGCTGCCACCGCGGCAGCCGACACAAAGCACTACGGATTTCTGATTGAAACAAGTTACGAGTTGGAACTAAAAAAAGAAAAGAAGATAAAAAAAGAAGCTGAACGGTTATGATTTGTCTTCAAAGGCCCGAGCTCTCTTCAATGTCAATTACGATTTTGAACTATGCAATAAAGTAGAGTAATATAAATAGCATTCGACGTCGCCGAATCTTTCTCAAACCATTCTCCTTTTTTTCCTTCTCCTTTAGTTCTCATCTTCGTTTATATTATTTCGTTCTCTTCCGCAGATTGTTTTACGAAGTAAGTTCAACAAAAAGCGACGACACTCTATTTTGCAATGGTTCCAAGTTGCACGAAACCTCAGGGAAACCCATAAACAGTATTCATCACTAAATTGATGCTTGTAACTTAGATAAATACAAAAAGCCTGCGCCAACGATCGCAAAGCAGATCTCTGAGAGCGCTTTCACCGATTTAAACGCTGGCCCCGAGGTACAGGAAAAACACACCGATGCATATTACGGTGTACCGACGACGCGTTATACGGCCAAGTTTATGTTCCTTCGTTGTTTCTTGATCGTCGACGCTTCATGATCGAATTGACGATGTGCTTGAGGATGACGACACGACGCGATTTAACTTGCTGTCAATTATTATCTCGTCGCCGCTTCTTATGTTGTATCGGTAGAGCTGCTTGTTTGGGTAGAGCATTTCCTCCGGACCGTACTGAGCCTTCATTACCTGAAAACAAAAAATTTAACAAAACGTTCAAACTTGCCCAACGATGAAAGATATATTTTGAAGAATTCACATTTGCAACAAATAGAAATAGGAAAAATTCTAAAAAGGAAAAATCCTTTTAAAAATCATGAATACCGTTAAGCTAACGAATTTATTTTAAAAGAAAAAAAAACAAGAAAGACATTATTACTTTTTTAAAATTAATATTCTTGGTATCTCCAATAGGGTTAATTTTTTTGTTTTTCGATTTTTATCGTATCACGAACTACTTAACATTTTCATTGAATCTCGCTTTTGTCCGAAGCTGTACACGTGATACATCCTCAAATGGTTGTGACACGCGAGTTTGAGTGCCAATATTGGGGAAGGTAAAGGACAAATTTATTAAGCGAAACGGTGAAGGCTTACCTTCAATCACCGTGTGCTAGACTGTTCGTATAAGGAATTTTGAGGGACGACGTTCGGGAAGGAAGTTGTCAAAGTGACTGGGCAAGGTCGGATATTTTCTAAATCAGGATCTCGCGATTCGCGAACCAATTTTCAAGAAACCAAAAGTTCTGAAAAGATTGGAGAAAAAAAATTGTATCGACGAGAAATTAAAGTTTTTACGAACCTGATCAACGTAGAAGAGTCTCATTCTATTGGCTGGAATCTTCACCATCGATTCCAGCTTCGATTTTAACTCGAAAACTGTTCTGTAAACGTCCACCGAACGTACCTGAAAAATAACATTTTTGTGATTAACCATTTGACTTAGCTCGTTCAATTAATCTTAGGCGCAAAATAAAAGGTTTTTAATCCAGAGAAAAGGCGACTTAGACCATAGTCTTGTATATCATATCATATAATTTTTGCGGTTGAATGACGAATGAAACGTAGTAAGAAAACTGTATCAAAGACTCGCGCGAGTGTCCGCAAACTTACCTCAACAAGATCACCGTACGTAAATGTCACCTTGACTCTTTTCTCGGGTGACAGATCCACGTGCACGAGCGGATCCAATTTTCCATGAATGCCAACGAGTTCCGAGAACCTTAAAATACAAAAAGCTCCGAATTATTCAAGCAATTCAATCGAAATATATATATACTTTTTTTTCAATTTCAACTAAAGCCATGTTCAAAAACTTTTCTATTAGCGTTTATGAAACGTTCCAGTCGAGTGCTCACAATAACGTATTCAAGTACAACTTGGCAAGAAATGTTCGTTCAACTTGAACGAATATCAAAGAAAATAGAGCTTGAGACACAAACCTCTCCGGTCTGTCGGCTTCCGGTTTATCCATGTAATAACGAATAAACGCTCGTTCGGCATCTTCACGTTCCTGAGAAGAAATTACGCCACCGCCGTTTAGTGTTTCAACGTTTGGTAATCTCGCTATGAGCAACTGCCGTCTTTCGTGCTCCGTGTATTCTCTTGGACTCTGCAAAATAATAATCAATTATTTATCTATCATATCAGTCCTTTCCGTCTTTAAAGAAGCAAAGATAGTTGCTAACAGTCAAATTGATAATCTAGTTCTTTATCATAATATTACATTACTACAGCAACAGTAGAAGGTGTGAGACTCTGTTAATCATGTTACGACTAATCATTTTATTACGACATAAATAAAATATCAAAGCTAACCTCGAACAGAGGACAGCCCTGCATTCTTAGCGATTTAAGAGCCGGGAATCTGGCGAGCCTCTCAACATCGTCCCACGTTGATAACAGGGTACCATTGACATTGAGGAACCTCAACATTCTGAAGGGATCGTGCGACGAACCTGCATTATTTCCACTGCTCTCGCATTCGCTCTCGGTTCCGTTGTACGTTTTATCGTCTGTGAATATTCGCACAGAGTCTCCACCATTATTCGTCGAAGTCTCACCTTCGACTGGCAACCGCTCCAAATTTTCATTCTCATCCTCCTCAGTCCCAAGGTTCATCGTTCCATTGCCCAATAATTGCTGCTGCTGCTGCTGCGACACTGTTTTACCTTGATCAACATTAAGATTTTCCTCCAAGGCGAGCGACCTTATCGGACATTCAGCTAAAACGAGACTCTCCAAATTGGGAAATACATAACCGAGTTTGGAAATTTCGGTCCACGTTTCAATGGGATTTCCGGTAAAATGAAGTTTCTTCAAGGCTTCGTTTCTGTTGCCGGGTATCGTGTGATCGAGCTCGACATGTTTGTACTCATTTAGGGACAAATGAAGTTCCTCGAGATTCTCGAGCAATCGTACGAGATCTTGGACGGTTGACCACGTGACTCTTGTTCCATTGAGCACCAGGTTTCTCAGTGATTTGTAATTGCCGTCTTTTATCATGAGTGATTCGGCAAGACTGTTGAAGCTCAAATTGACGAATTTTATTTTCGGCATGTGTTGAAGAATTCCGAATACCTCGTCCCACTGGGAGAGCTTATTCTGTGCGAGATCGAGTTCCTCGACGTTACGACATTTCGTCCGGAGCTTCTCGTCATCATTGCCTGCGCATTCGATGTCACAGTCTTGGAGAACCAGCAATGCTGGTACCGTGTGACGTGGCGATTTTTTCGGTATGAAAATGCTGATCGAAAGAGCCGTCTTTGGTGAACTCGACTCTGTCTCCTCGTCCGTTAACGAACAGTCCGTCGTTGAACTCCCGTACTTCAACTCCAGTGCTTCCAGCAACGACGGCATCTTTACAGCATTCTGGAAGCAAAATTAAAAAAAGACACATTATTTTTTTTCTCAAGGTTGCCCCTTTTATATAAAAAAATATTATCGTGATCATAGCTTTCGAGGAAAAAAATCCGAGACCACTCTTTCAGTCGCTGGTTACGAATTCAGCATAAAAATTTAAAAAATAGAAAGGTAATTTGCGTGTGCCTGATCAAAGCACAAAAATAATTAAATTTGAACAAAAGCCAATATCTAGAATGTCTTTATAGAAGAAAACTGTTCAACGTCTACAGTTTCCTGAACAACTAATACTAAGTTTTTTTTTAAATTATCTATATGGGTAGATGCATCGAGAATGTCTCGAAGCATGTTTCTCGTGCGAAGCTGTACAAACAAGAGAACACGTACGAGAGGAAAACATAGACACAGAGTACAAGCTTGAGAAATATACGCGAACCCAAGAGCGAAGAGGCCGCATCCAAGCCTGTGTAACAGCAACATAGGCCGAGGGCACATGGAGTCGCGGATCCTCGAGAGCAAAACCTGGATGTACAGAATCTCGTCTGTCCATATTCGTTAAGGTCGTAGCATTGTCTTTTTGTTGAACGCTGAGCGCGAGAGCTCATGCCACTTCTGCTTCTGTCGCTGCAGCTGGAAACCAGTACCGGTTTCCCTCGGTTTGTTCTCGGATCGTTCCTAGTTACAAGCGCAGCAACGCACTCGCCTACCATCGTCATTGAATACCTCTCGCACTCGCCTTTCTTCATCCCGTTCGCTGCGTACACTCGTAACTAAGCCCAACCACGCATTTCACAAATTCGCTTTACCGTTTCTATTATTTTATATTGACAATAATTTGCCACTTGCGACTTACTTGCGTCGCAACGAATTTATGGAATTACTAGAAACATTACTGTTTTGTTGCACTGTTTTGTACAGATCATACGAGGAGATTTTCCTTTTCTTCAAAAAAGTCTCAATAAAATGTTGTGAATATATAAATCAAGATTATATAGATATTCAGGAAAAATAGAATTTTATTACAGTTTGATGGAATTGATTAACTTGAAATAAATTCTATGCGACCAAAAATAAAATGTTATTAGATGCAGACTCAAAATCAGCATTTAAATAAAGATCCAATTTGCTAAATAATATCATTCTGAATTCATAATTGAATCATTAATAAATAACTCTGTTTGTCCAAGATTTGAATAAAATGGCTTTGATTCAAATTATATATTCACTCAATATCTTACTCATAGATACTGCTAATATCGTAAAACTGTTAATAACCTACATGATTATTGTATGGACGCACATGTCGTGTTCCAGAATAAGTGTGTATCATTTGTCGAACAACAGACTGACAAAAATCTTGGGAAGTAAACTGCGTCTCAGCAGTGGTATACCTGTGAGTCATTCATTGGTTGTCTCACTGCTTTCGACTTCTCTTAACCAGTTCGAACCGGATCGAGGAAACGAAAATGCAGATATATATATATATTTTTAAATTATAACGAATAAACGGAGATGAGACTCTCTTCTAATAGGAATCTTCGTGTCGAATCTCACAATCGCGAAGCATTTTATTGTCCTTTCGCAAGATCGTTGAATCAAGTTCACGGCGCGGGATAAAAATCGTGGGTATATTCGCCCTCTCCCGTGGAAGACTCGGTTGGCGAAACAATGAGCGAGGTGCGAGTGTGGTGTGCTCGTCAGAGACGTTCTCGTTTCACTCGCCTTCTCTCTTTTTCTTCAAGGTTGCTGGCCGCCGTCGCTCATTGCCGAGACGCACTTCTTCCTCGGTTACCCAAACAAAGTTATTTATTAGCTGACCTATGCAGCACCACCAATCAGTGTCGCGCACCACTTGTTTCCTTTTCATTAAAGAGGATCGCGCGATATCTAAAAAAAAAGCGTTCTAGGACATACAAATGTTTACAGGAGTAAACATTGCCTATATCTGTAGTATTTCAGATACAAAATACAGTTTTACCACATTCCAAACATTTTTACATGAAAACCTTAAAAAAAAAAAAAAAATTATTCCCTTTATCTTGAATAATATGTTTTGCTCATTGATAGTGTTATTGCAATTGCACAAATGAAGTTGTTTATTTAATACATTTATGACGCTTTTAGGATAAATTTACATTCCTAAACTCAACACTACAGATGCTCATGTACTGCGCAGTAATGTCGCTTAGAGTATTTACCGGAGGTGAAACTGGAGCGCAAGTAATTTCATTTAGAAAATCAGCCCACTGTCGTGGCTTGTTGCGATCGTGATTATCTATATATTCATCATAGCAATGGAGGCTAAATAGAACCCCATAATTTCCGTTGAACGTTTGAGAGGCATGTAGCAGCCACAGAAAGTGTAAAAATAATATATACGAAGCAGCATAAGGAACCATAGAACTTAGTACACGGTTTCGTAAAACCCCTTCAATTAATAAGAACCAACGTCAGATGCAATTCAACCGCAACGAACTGACGGGGAACGTCGATTCTACAGAATTTTAAGCACTTCTAATACTTCCGTCATGACGACACCATAAATATATCTATAAAAATTATTCATGAGTCGTGCAATTTACCGAGAGCAGCGGATAATATATTCTTGCATGCAAACGTGGTGTAACAAATACAAGAATTTTCCAGCAGTGTAAATCGGCAATTTACACTTTAACAGTGCACACTGCATTTATGCAGGCTCTGTAAAACACATACGCATGACTTTTTCGAGCGTGACGATGCAGATCGCATACAGAGCTTTGATGGATAAAATATAATCGCCAATATTCAATAGAAAAATTAATTGATGATTATTAATATAATCTTCAATTAATTCCATCGAAGGTACAGTTGAAAATAATCTTCTAAAATCATCTTATTATATTGACAATATTGCTTTTGCTTTTTAGAGTATTTTATTTCATTGAATTAGTAAAGTGACAGCAATAAAAATTGTAAACTCGACGAATTAGGAATTTTTGCTTCCTCATCGAGGGAACTTTGTTACTATTTATTTCAAGAAAAGTTCAACAAATATGTATTGCTAAAGTAAACACTTTTTCTTTTGCAAAAAAAAAATAACAAAAAATACTATCTAAACCACAAGATAAATTTTTCATTTTTCTTTCTTTTAATAAAACTAGAAGTTCCAGTGATCGCTAGTATTTGTTACATGCAAATGAAAACATGATGTCACATTATAAACCGTGTTTACAATCCCCTATCTCCGAATGCATACAGTCAGGCGCATCCTTACAAAATGAAGTACACTATGGTACTACAACATCCTGCAAGAATAATAGCGTTGATTTAATAGTGAAATGGTTAGCATGTATGACTGTACCATTGGCATAGTCGCTGTATATTGCATGTACCACGCTTGGTATCGCGGGGTACGTAACAGCGAGCTCGAGCGAACGGTTCAACGGCCATGCGAAATTAACTTTCTCCAGGGCTCGTGTACAGTGTAGATATATAGCTGGAGCTGAAGGTGTTGCCTCTGTGCATTTGCCGCTACTGTTGCTGTAGTTTCTGCCGTTGAAGTCGTTGGTGGCTCTCGGTGTGCCCACCGGGAAGCCTACCAGAACCTCGGTCCTCGGTGCATTGCTCCGAGTTACGAGCGTATTAGAATCGTGACAGTGGCTCGTTGAACACGCGCGCGCGTGTCGATGCATCGGGTGACGCGAAAGTCTCCATTATAAACTTAATTCGGACAATTATTTACCAACATTTTCCGTTGAATTTTTAATCACCCTGAAAATGTATTAGAAAATATCCCACTTTTTTTTTTTTCAAATTATTATGAATTTATTATTTTTTCGATATTCATTAAATTATGAATGTACCATTTTTATTTGAGTGGATGTTATTTTTTACTGAAATTTATAATTAATCATTATTTTTCACAAAATATTAGCTTTTGCGTAGAATAGTTTGTGACCACTGAAAAAATCGTCATTTAAAACTTCATATTTATGTTTATTGAATAAATTACCTTTTCTTGAAAAGATAGTGTCTTCTAAAAATTTACCTGAAATGTGGAGATTTCATACAAATTTATTAATTATATTTAATTGCTTTATACATTTTTATGGTAAAGAAATGTTGAATATTCATGATAATGAATATGAAATAATTAATTCATATTAATTCAAATTAAAATCTACGAGTCTAATAATTTACAGATCTCTTCTCATGGTGAACATCCTAAACAATTTGCAGGTAAATTAGAAATTCGGCGAAAGATGTAGATAAATAATTAATGAAATAACCATTGGCGTTCAGCAAAATAAAACATTACCCCCCCCCCCCCCCCCCCCCCCCCCCGCTATACGTTGGATGTATATAGTAATAGTAATAGTAAGGTTCGTGGTCGACGTGCTACTCTGGCGGACTTCTGAGCCCAGAGAGTAAAGGAGCGCTTTTGGCGCGCTGCCAGTGCTCGGTTGGGTGATCTCTTAGTTGAGTTCTGCGCTTGCATGTCGAATAGCTAAGCAGTTTTTTTTTACGACAGATGCAAGGACTACTACAATTATCTTGTAGGAATGATACGACTTGTTGAACAGGTTACTGTTCAATTTTTTTTCAGGGTCTTTAATACATTTCCGAAAATACTCGATTTTTTAAATCAGCTTATTTTGAAAATTATAAGTCTGAGAAAAAAAAGTATGTCAACATAAAAATTCTAGTTTTATATACGATTTTTATGAAATGTAAGTAATTTTGCTGCACTGCGTTGACATTGATTTTTCATAGAAAAGTGTAGAGATAATTTTCTTTTTAGTTTTTGGTAAAAAATCAACGTTGTAAGATGAATACAATTATTTTTAACATATCGTTGAAAAGCAGAAAGCTACAATTTTTCGGATGGCACTTATTTTTTCATGAGATTAGAGAAGGAGTTTTATTCCTTAAGCCAGGCAATAAGATAAAATAAAATTCTACACTTTTATCTAAATTATTTTTTAAGTCACTAAAAGTTTTTACTAAAAAATAAATTATAAGAGTATGCAGAAATGGTCATTGCAGGCTAATAACTTGAATTGGTTTTTTTTCTTTTTTTTTTGTTAGCGCAAAAAAAATATATTGGAACATTTTGTTCCCATAGGAGACTTCACCTTTTATTGAGTGAAAAGAGTCACTGGGACAGCAACGCAATATCAAGTCGTACATCACGCGACAATGGCTATAAAATAAAGCGGAAGGGTACTTGGTACACGATACAGGAAGTGTACATGCGAACTATAAACTCACTCCAGTTTATACGCTATACGCCTTACAGAAGCCTGTAAAGCCTTTCACCGTTACCAATTGCACGACCTTTCGCAACGTTATCCATCTCTCTCTTTCTTCTCTTTCCTCCCTTGTCCCTTTCTAACTCGAGTTTATCTGCACCTATGCATGACTGATGAACAAATTTGATTATATTTATTGTGGTGTGTTTTGCAGCCCTAAAGGACGGAGATATTTTAATAAAATCTTATATTTCCGTAACTACCATCAACCAGAAAAGACTCCTTTTATTTCAATAAATATAGTCGTCAAGAAATCATTTTTTTTTTAAACTCAACAAAGAATGTCGCAAAAAATGAAATTTTTTTAATATTATTTAATATTATTCGAATAAGGCACTTTTTTTAAAAATAAATAGCGATACATTTGTAATAATAATTCAGGGTGGGAGACATTTTTCGTTGAATTAAAAAAACATGTGTGCCATACACTACAGAACCATCCTGCTGCTGGTGAATCTTTTACTATATAATTCTTGATCGATAACTATATATAAAACCGTTGGTTAGGTATTTAAATCGATGCCAGGTGCCTACGTGTGGTCCCCTCGAATTTGTGCAGACTGTTGTTTCGTTTATTATTCCGCAGCATGCACCAATAAACAGAATAGCTGTTACCCAAAGTCCAAGTGAAAAAACTTGGAAACAAGCGTCACGGTTCACTGACACGAGTTTGTCATGTTGTTTACTTTTTTTCCATGTTGTCAATCGAACATTCACGATTGTTGCGCATAACTACTCGACTATCTACGTCAAATTATTCGCATAAGTATTTAACTCGTGTCCTTCGCACTCTAATTGCCATTGCGCAGGCCTGGCAATTTACTTGACCAGAACATTTTGTCAATTTGCCAATATAACGTAATGCAAGCGAGATCTCAAACGGATGCATAATTAATTTATCATTTAAAAATAGGGCCAAAACGTAGGGCCAAACAAAAAAATACGTGTTTTTTCTTTTTCAAAATACATATTGATAAAAAAAATTATCAAAATTATTGAACGGGGTCGGGGTCAGAGCATGAAAAATTCAGCTGGAATCCCCCGTATACTAAAAATTCTGTGCATAAAATCTTTTGAAATTCGATTCTATTTTACATATTTTAAATTTCAAATTGTACTTATTTTTAAATAATTATCAATTGTATGCTTTTATTTCTGCGACTTATATTTCCGATGGACGTTTTTTACCACTGCGCAGTTTCAGATATATATTCTATTTGGTCTGCCGATGAGACGGATTTTCTTCCTCGTATTCGTAAGAATATAAATATACTATAAATAAACGTTTCCAGTATAACATGAAAAACAAATAGCAGATAAAATAATCGTAAGAACCTGTAGCGATATATCCTTTAAGATTAAATGATAAGGTAAAGAGAAGGAAAAAAAAGCACCACACATTTAAAATGAACTCGATTGAAGTGGCAGCGGGCATTGCACGTTAATTATACTTATTATGACTCTTTGTAATCCGCCTGAGTGATTATACTAACGCGTGTACGAACGCAAAGCCACGAACTAGCTATCAGGAAAAGTTACATTGTGCGACGATGCATTAAACCGCGCGGGTTGAATATGATGCGCGCCAGTGCATTTCTCCGAGCTAATTGGAATCGAACGAGAGATCTCCGCGAGCCTATATGACTACAGAAAATTGAACAATTATTAGCGAGATATCGATAATGTTTAATCGAAAGCAAGCAAATATTGTTCTGCACTGTTAACATTTTTTTTGTTGCTAAAAACTTCCGTTACAGGTATAGGAAGCTTTTTTTTTTTTACATAAACTTGTATATTAAAAATAATATGTAAGTGAAATGTGAAATTACAGTAATTGATGCTAAACAGTTTGAAAATTAACAAGTTTAATAATCAAGTTTGTAATATTACCTCGATTGTCCATTAAATTTAATATGCCAAGCTGATGAATAAGATTTTCGGTATTACAAATTTGCAAATAATTTCAACTGTGGCGTGCGGAGGTGCAGGAGACATATGAAAAATATCGCCTGGATCATGAGACTGGATTGCTCTTTCGACGCCGCTGCTCTATTTACGACTCGTCGTCGTTTGTATTTGCAATCTTGGTTGCGCCTGCAAGATCGTAGCTCTGGCGGACCACATGCAAGATGTAAACTAACTATTGGGCCATCTATTTATATCGATGGGCTTTGGTGGTGTGTCCCGAACGTTTCGAGGCTTCGCGCTTTTCGAATATCTGAATCATAAAAATTGTACAACGTATTTTTTTTTTTATTTATTTTAGAAAGACTTTTTCTTTTTTATACACTCTTGGAATAATGGAGTTTTAATTAAAACGTCTGATAAACATTAAGCTATGAAAGTATTGACATGTTTTAAGCAAATTAATTTTTTATTTTGATTTAAAATGCCAAATGTGACTTGATTTATGACACGGTTTTGGTAGAAAATTTCAAAAAAATGCCTTTCCATTCTTAAACTTGATTTTTATTCAAACTATGATAAAAATGTAGATTTTTCTCCAGACTCATAAAATCTCAAATGTTGGTGAATTTGAAAGATCTACGAACTGAATTAAAAGTCACTTACAAATGATACAAATTTCAATTCCCTGTTAGCTAAATGATAAATAATATTTTTTAACATAAATGAATAAAGGTTGTAATTAATATTCATTGTATCTGTTACATATGTTGCAATAATCGACAAATTGCATATTAAATATAATCTACGAAGAAGTTACACAAAAATGCATTAACGAATGTTTTTAAACAAGTGAGTGACTGAAGGAATGAAAAATAAATGAGTGAATTACGTAGACTGGGTCACCAGCTGACGCTGGGGTTGCTCGTTGCGCGTCAGTGTCCGACCAAACAGAATCAATGGAGGGTTAACGAGTAAGGAGAGTGGCTAGGATTCCTCCTCTTCGTGCCACAACGTTGCTAAATATATACGCGAGGAATCAAGAAACTTCAGGGCTCTACAGGCGTTCGCTCGCGGGGGGCAGAGGCTGAGGCAACCAACCACCATCAGCAACAGCAGCAGCAGCAGCAGCAGCAACACCGCTACTCAGCTACTCGCTGTATTTCTCCGCTTACGAAATGTCAGAGAGAAGCGTTCCCAGTGACTGGGTCGCGCGCGTAAACGCCAATTCAGACTCAGTGCACTGCCGACTCACGTTTCCACGGTTAAAGCGTGCGAGCCGAGCGTTCTACGCACGTTTCAACCTCTCGTCAAGCATTACACCGCTACTATAATAATATATGGGCCGCACCGGTGGTGTTCCTGCGAAACGGATATAACTCAGTTGTATAAAGAGCGAAAAGGCTGTGCAGAGGCCGGCATCGCGGTCATATAGCCAAATTCATATCGGTTGCATCTATAAACAAATGCAATGACAATTTTACGAACGTTAAAAAATTTGACTATGGTTGGTCAACGGTTTATCAACCGGTCGAATGCACATTAAGACTCGTTCTAAAATTGGGAAAAATGGGAATTTACAAATACTCTGAATTTCACGAATAATTATGAATTAATGGAATATTTAAAATATCAATTTTTCTCATTTCATTGATTTCATTAATTTCTAAAGAGGTTTCGACCAGAGTTACAAAAGTTAATAGAATTGTGAACTAAAATAAACTCTTCTCTTTGCGTTAGAACAGAACTGCTCAAAATATTCGAATTATTCGAAAAAATGTAGGTATACGAAAAATTTGATTTACTCGAGACACTTGAATTGCTGGAATTGAATCGAATCGGATAATCCATATTCGATTGGTTACCTTTGCAGAAAAATGGAACAAAACTGAAAGTAATTGCTTCAAAAATATAATTTAAAAATCTTACTTTAGACGCGGAAACAAATTCATATACATTTTGCGAAAAAAGTATTTTAAAAAATATTTAGTTTAGTAATTTAAGAAAATGGTTTTGCGATTAACGGTTTCCTAAATATCATTAATAGAAAAATAAAAAAAAATCGTTTTTTATTTTTCGTAATCAGGACGTCGCAGGGACATAGAACTCGGGAAAATTTCTTTAAATTCTCTCATTATTTCAACCTCGATTATTCTCGAACTTATATACCGAGACTTTGAAAACTCGACTGACTAAATTGGTGTGAAATCAGCCTCAACATGTGATCGTTTAAATACCACGAAAATTAACAAATAACCGAGGAATATCACGAAAATCTTTATTGAGGTCGATGACCTAAATTTTTGGGATGCAGGTTAATGGAGCCATCTTCGTTGAAGGCCAAGCTCTATATCTAGTGGCACTATATGTGCCACTAAAATAGCGCCACCTCGTGCGGCACACACTCTCTTTACCCCTCGACGCCACTCGTCGCTCGTCGCGTCGTCGTCGCGACGCAATATGACCAGGAAGAGTTGCAAGACCGCCTCTGGGAAAACGTGCTTTTACGCCACAGCACCAGAACGGCGCTGTGACCCAGTCAGATAATGAGTTATGGCGCTCTTGGAAGCCCATTTTCCGTAATCATACTCAGATTCACGTGTCTTCTATTAACATACCGTTTTAGATACAAATATCGTGTCAGATCTTCCATTAATATATCATATACTGATTGTAAATTCAAAACAAATTATCATAAGGTCACATCTTTATTTTTTAATGGCAGTTAAAATATTTTATTATTGGTAATTAGCATAATTTATTATAGTACTAAACCATTGGATTTGTTAATCAGTTATTGTAATTGTGTGGTATTTAATTAGCGATAAATAAAATTGTTTCAGGCAGTGAATAAAAAAATATTTGTACGATTAAAAAAAACGAGCTATCTTAATTGCAGTTTAATTCAAACCGATTGTCATTTATCATCAAAAGTTAGCATCATTTATTATTTGCTTCACACTTAATTATTAGAATTAATTGAATCTGTTATTTATTTTTATTTTATATTATTTAATTGCCGATAAATAAAATCAAATTAATATTTTTTTTAATCAAAGCGTATTCCAGCAATTATTAGGTCAGACTATCCATTAATTTAACACACATTGTCGTACGTGTAATTCAAACAGTTTACCACAATGGCACAATTAGCATAATTTATTTGATATGAATACCTTAACACCTTATTAATTTATTATGGAAATTTATTTTTTACATTATCGACAGTAATCGTATGATTTAATTGAGAAATTAAATAAAAGTCCCAGAATCAAATGTTGTTTCTTTAATTTAAAGTAACTTGACTCGCTGTTGTTTTTGGAAGCCTACTTTTTATCGAGTTATAGTTTATATCTAGGTTCAGATTAAATCTAATCATTTGATAAGTTATCGCTTGTGTGATGCAAACAAATAATCGTAACAGCGCAGTAAGATAAAATATTGCATTCAATATTGCTGCTTCTGGAATTTCTTATCGAATTTAATTGAATTTATTGATTACAGCAATTTTATAGTATTTAATTGGCAATAAATAAATCTCCTTTAGAGCCATAATAAACTAACGTTTCTCCGCTTCATAGAACCTTGTCTCCGTGTGGTATCGATAAAATTGCGTTGCAAGTGGACAAACAGAAGAATCTTGTTGAACGAAAGAAAACGATATTTCATCCATTAATATTCTCGGCTCGTCTTAGCAACTCATCGCAAATTAATTACACTTCATTTTATCTCGAGTATATGATCGGTTTTGTGCGACGAATAATTCAAGGACGTTGCATGAAAGAAGCACCTTCTGCCGGGTAGAAAAGAGGAAGAAGAAAAAAATGCCTCAACAAGCGCGGGACAGACGGAAAAGGCGTCACGGTTCAACGCGTACTACTGCGTAGAATTTGCTTCATCGAACAACAGGCGGAGAGCGAGCAACACGCGCGCTTTGTTGCTACGATTCTAGCTATCCAAGGTTGCTTGGATAGGTCTCTTTATTTTAGTTGCTTTCTCGCTTGCACTCGAGTTGTGCGTTTCTTTATGTTTCTTGTGTTACGTCTAGACGGGGGAAAGAAAAACGGAAACAAAACGGTGCGTATGCCAGAGAAACTCGATGATCTAGTTGATCGGACTCCTCCTGCCGTTTCCCTTTCGCAACGCCTATCTATTATACACTGTATCTTACTCTTTATGTTTTCACACTTGATGAGTTCCGTTCTGTGTGCTGAACCATTATAGCCTTACTTGTACGGAGATTATTTTTCAGAATTCCCTGATTTCAGGATTACCCAGAATTCCTTGATTAACCAGAATTCCCTGATTTCTGGATTACCTGGAATTCCCTGATTTCAGGATTACCCAGAATTCCTTGATTAACCAGAATTCCCTGATTACCCAAAATTCCCTAATTGCCCAGAATTCCCCGAATACCCAGAAATCCCGGTTTTTGACGGGGTAATGACACAACGAATCCCGAATTTTTCTGTTGCCGTGTTTGACAAGGCCAATGCATTCACATTTATTCGGTTTTTTTAATTAGAATTTCTTTGGACAAAGGTGTTGGAAGAAAAGAATATTTCTAGTGATTGTCTGACTATTGCAACATCAATGTTAACGGCTGATAATAAGAGCTTGGGTTTCGAAACAAGCCACTATAAAGTAAGAGTCCGCGTTCGATGTGCGTCCCTCAACTCGTGTTGGTCGTGTACACGCTTTACGAAAGAACAACGCTCTATTGGCCTTGGAGCTTCCGTCACGCTTAGAGAGCGACTCGTTTGCAAACTGCACGTGAGATATATAGCCCGGCGCACCGAACGCAGGTACGCAGACACACCAATCCGTGACCACTCGATTTACCAACTGCAATGGAAAACTCATTAGAACGCCTAAGGTTTTCCTCTTATTGCCGCAATTTTTGTTGCAGCTTCGTCGAAAGAGCTAGAAGCACATGTATTTCAAGTACACAATAAAAATGAAAGTAGTCCCCAAAAACCTATAATTTTCTTTTGTTAATTTTACCAAAAAAAAAAAGAGTTCTTAAGCTTTACGCACGAAAGTAGAAAAGAACATTAAAAAATGGTCATCTTTAAAAACAGAAAAAAAAAATCATATCACGCTTTACAATGTTTTAATTATAAAAAAAAACTTATTAGACCTGAACCTTTGTGAATGTTACAATATTTTTCATGTTACCAGGATAATTTCCGTTTATCAAAGTGAGGAATATTTTATGATTAAAGTGCTTTAAAAATATGTCAATTTGCCAAGCTTACAATTTTTAATTTGTCACTCCACCAAAAACACAGATCAAAATGCCTTTTTGTTATAGAAAAAAAATGTACTTGTGTAACAAAATTATTTTTTACCGTGTACTTTTATTTCGTGTAAGTGTTAAGTGAACAGATGCTTATCTTATAATCGGAAGATATGTGTGTCTGCCAAGTTCTATTTAGTTGACCTCGTTTCGTACAAAGAGTAATGGTCGAAGGTTGACTATCAAATGGTACTAAAAATTGCTTTCAAATTCCTTCGGGTCAATTAAAATGCTTTCTGAAAAGGATTTCGATCGAAGTTAAAACTTCGGTCAGAAATAATAATATTGTCCATATACGTTATAAAAAATATGATTTATGCAATTTTTTTTATTTATGCCACACTCGTCAAGAAAAAGTTTAATCGCACTCGTATCGTAATATACTATTATTTCACTTCGTACATAAAACGCGGTTTCACGCATCTTGTAAAATAAAACATTGTTCGATATTCGTGCGAAAAACGTTTTCTTGACTCGCGTGAGAAAAAGTTTTTTCGCACTAATATCGAAACTATTCTGGACTGGTGTAAAAAGAATGTCAAAAGTGATATTTGTAAGATTCTCATATTGTTTCTCATAAAATTTATGAGTTTTCCATTAAAACATAAAGTCGTATTAATCAATGAAAAAATGTCAGATCAGATACGGGGTTTTAAAAATATATGAATGGCAACATTTTTCCACCCACTAAATCTAAAAATCGGTTTTAAACAAAATTCTAATAAGAGACGAAAATACGAAAAATTGGTGTCTTGATAGGGAACTACTTTTCATTTGTGCACTGCAAGTACGAAGTGCTCTAAATACTCTGGTACTTCACGTACTTGGTGCTTCCAGTAATTTTATAGTTACTTTTTAGTGCTTGACGCAGTACAGCTTTATGAAAAATGCATTGTGAAATTGTGAAATTTTCTGGTGGTTTCGTGCGATATGTACGCCACATGTTTTTCTCTCGTATACCGCTCGTTAGCCAAACATTTTATCGACCAGTCCGGAAAAGGCAAGTGCACAAAAGCGAGTCTATTCTATAGCCCGCAGTATCCGGAAACACGCTGCCGGAGCTCCCGTACGTCTCTGGTGTTTGTGCACGCTACATATATGGAGCATTCTCTGTCAAATCAACCTCTTCTGTGAACTTTTTGTGAATTTTTACAATATTTTAAATCCATGATTTTTTAAAAATAATTGCATGCGCAAACCAACTTTTCGAAACTGCTGCAAAAAGAGCCCTTTTCGTCGCGCAAAACTGCCACGAAAAGTCCCTTTTTTCATGCACGAGTTACAAAAAAAAAAAAATTTTATGTCGACACATTTATTTTTCTGCGACCTATAGTTTTCGGTATACGTTGATTAAAAAAGAAAAATGCTGCATTTTCTGCAATAATTGATTTTTAAAATCTGAAAAAAATCACAGGGAGTGATTATTGTGATATTAATCGGCAGTTTAATCTGGCGAATTATGAAAAATCCCCGACAGAGTTGAGAAGAGAAAGTGACTTGACAGAGAATGCTTGATATGTCGGCCCCCGAGTTTTCAGAGGTCGTTGCGCGATCATGCATTGCTTGTCCGACGCACCTTGCTCGCATTAAGAATGCTTCCAACGACCTTCAGTCGACTGATACATTCGACAATGCACGAGGATCTGCCATATTTGAGCCTGCAAACATTTTAGTTTCTTACAATATTTATGATAAAAATGCTTTAAGAAAAAAAATCAACAATATTGAGCAAAATGACTGAAAAAATTTCACAAAAAACTGTGATTTTTGATAATAAAACATTAATAGATCGAATTTTTAAAATTACTTAACAAATATTCGAAAAATTATTTTTTTTTGTCCAATAAAATTAATTCGTTGAGTAACCCGATATAACATAAGAATTTAAAAAACACCTATTATTGTGATTTTTTTTTTGCTACGAATTCTATCTACAAAAATATATGAAAAAAATTGCAGCTTGTTCGAAAAACATCCAAGAATTTATTTCAGATGATAAAAAGAAAAAAATTCACCACTAATATACTAGTATATTTTTGGTATTATTATAAACAATATTTTTAATATCTCCGGTATGCTTGAATTGATTAATTGCATTTTTCTCTAATCGGGAAATGCAATAAAAATGTTAAAAAATTTATTGCGTCGAATTTTCCCAATTTACGGCAACAAAAGGGCCACTTCATATTCTACTCAGATTTGTAAAAATTAGTCAGAGGCCCAGCTTATTGTCGACCAATTAAGGGTCACAAAGGACAATCAATTTACGGTGTTATATTAGCCGATATTATCGAAATACCACACAATAAAAGGAATTTCCAAATCTCAATAGCTGTATTTACTCGAGGTCGATGTATAGCGCAGGTACGCGTTGAGAAAGGCCCTTAAAAAAACGGCCCCCTTTAGAAAGGGCACCGAGAGAGAGAACACGAATTCCTTCGCTCCGTCACTTATACCTGCCGTGCGGTTACGAACGATACAGGAGTGTTGAGACTGTTGAGTCAGAGTCCCAACAGTGTTAGAAATTGTTGTATACATAATCGCGCCACTACGACACATTGCTCAGTCGTGAGGAGTCAAGAAAGTCTCCATAAACATTGTTGGAAATAAAAATCAATATTTTTTATTTAATATTTTTAATACTTGTTTTTTTAATCCAAATACATAATTAAATTTGAAAAATTAACGAGATTATCTCAAAACTTTTTCTTCTTTTTTTGCTTCCTCATACAGGAAGCTTTGTTTTAGTCAATTTTTTCAATTTATATTAATTTATTCTTGTTCTATGGTTGCACTTCGAATTCAGATTTTTTAATTCATCCTGCAATTGCATAATATATATAATCCTTCTCGGTTCTATTTTTATGATGTACAGTAATTGTTTTAATAGTTCGTCAAGAGGATTATTTAGTTGTCTTCGTTTGACTGCAAAAATATTTATTTGTAAATTAATATACTTTTACCAAAAGATTTTATGCATAAACAGCTACGTACAAATATATATTTACATATTCCATGTATAAATTATATTTTTGCGTATGATGCAAAATTAATAAACATTATATTAATCACGATAAAAAAAAAGTCGTGTTTAACATAGAAGTGTATTAATATTGCTTTATAATTATGCATTAAATTGAACACACCAGTTTGTGCATATAAACTTCCGACAAAAGTTAGATTAATTTTCCAAACATTTAACAGTGATTAGTGAGTCAGGTTGGAGCTATTGTTTTGGCGTCTGTATGTTATTTATGACCGAGTTTGCGTGCGAAAAAACAGCGAACAGCGAAAAAAAAATGGGCGTAGAGTCCCAGAAGCGGAAATTGTGGAATAAAAGGAACAAAGCCAAACGAATACGTAAAAAGCGGGAATAGTATTTTCCCGTTGCACGGTGTAGTCAAAGTAGCTGAGTTAGCTGAACTGCGCTATGCATCTCGGCGTTACAGGTAGAGGCCAGTTACGACGCACTTATTCCACACCGGAGTCCGCGGGACTCTACCTACCACCGTCCCGCGAATCGATCACGAACAGAGAGAACGCCGCCAACGTCGCTACCAAGAGCGCGAGGCAAATATTCCGGGGTCAAGAGAGAACGAGAGAATTTCCATTGCGCTTCGTATAGTAAAATCTGACCGTTCAAATATCTAGCAGCAACAACAATAAAAAACTGCGAAAAAATATATAGAATTTCATAAAATCCAAGACGAAATTTTCAATTCCAAAATGGTCGAATCCGAATTTCCAAACTTATTTTAGTGGTATTTATAAAACATGATTAATGCCATAAGAAAATGTGTTGAATATTTACTATTAAATAAATACATCATTTTATTTTGATTGTTGTCATTTCGTCTTTGTTTATTTCGTGCTTTGATATTTTGTCGTTTGACATTCTGCCGAGTTCTTCTGATTTCACTGTCATAATCATTGCCTCTCTGACACTATCGACAATTTCACGCTTGGGCACTACACTATATATGAACGAACTCGCAGGGAGTGTCGTAAAATCACAAGAACCACATTTGTGCATCATACATTATAGAGGCAGGGTGGGTGGGGGTGGGCGGGGGATGTCTAAACATTTCACTCCTTGAAAAAATTCGCATCGCACAGATGACAAAGCGCACGTTAAATCCACGTTGATTCTTCATGCTCTATCTTCCCTCATAATTCTTATTACGTATTATCATCATTATTATTATTTCAAGCCTTTTACTCACTGTTCTTCTCTCTCTCTCTCTCTCTCGATCTCTCCGTCTTCGTGTTGGATTTTCAGAGTGGCGAATCTCGTGAGCTCTGAGCGTCGACGATTCTTCGCCACGCAAGAATTCTCCACAAGCGATAATACCTCGTGAACAAAAAAAAAAACACCCGCGCACTAGATATCAACGTAGTCGATTTTATCACCAAAATTCCATGAAAAGCTGTTTATTATTGTTATTATTCACCTTAATTAATAAAATCGTCATAAGAATATCACCATTATGATTGTTTTTTTTTTTTTTTTCAATGATGAGGTTTTATAGGACGCCAAGTACCTTTTAGAGTTTAAAGGGTTACAGTATTATTCTTACTATCTGTAAAATATCCAGTGGGCGGCCGTACGAGCGATTTTCAATCGACAAACGTTCCGCTCGCCGTCCACCGTTCAACTGGCTTCTTTGTTTGGTAAACAGAAACAGCTGAGCTGTTGGGAACGGAGCTACAGCAGCAGCAGCGTCGAGTGCTAGTGGAGGTGGAGAAGCAATGATGATCGCGGTTGGCGCTGGTTGCCGTGACACTATAACGCTGGGTGAGATGGGCGAGAGTTGGCTCTGTGCGCGGCGATTCTATCCGCGAGTCTTCTTATCGACCGTGTGGCAGCTGCTGCTGCCGTGTGTGTCGTTATCATCCGTCTTTGACACCACAATTCTTCTACCCACTCTTTGATCTTAGGTAATACAGCGTTTCTACAGAATCCGACTCTACACCATAAACTCTACGCAATACTATACTCTACACAAGAGCAATTCTACTCATGCCTTAACTCTACACGACAATTCTACACAGACCCCAACTCTGCGCAACAGAAATTCTACACACGACCGACTCTACACAGCAATAATTCTACGGTTACCCGACTCTACACGGCGGCAATGCTACACACGTCACAACTCTGTACATCGACAATTCTACACGTGCTCAATCTCTACAGAGCGTCAGTTCTACACGTGCCCCAACTCTACACGTTGTTTGGATGTCTTGTATTGTTCCTGTAGAATTTTGACGGCGATTTGACCTGTGCAAATTTTTGCCTTGGAGACTTTTGCTGTGTTGAATTTGTGATTGTGTAGAGTCGGACATGTAGAGTTGATGGTATAGAGTCGGTGATGCGTGAAGGAATTATAATTATTTTTACGATGTATGGAGCTACGAATATCAAATTGGATAAGAGAAACTGTATTCGAGGGAATTTAAATTGAGATTGCAGTGTATTTGGAATTATTTCACTATTTTTCCAATTTTTGTTTTCAATGTTATAATCAATTTTTGCAATCGGGAGTTTTTAACCATTTTTTTTTTTTTTTTGCTAATTTAATATGTGGCTATTTTTGAGACACCAGAATTGTTTATAACTCTACGTGTATTTAGCGATTTTTCATTGGTAATTGAATGTAGCGAACATTAAATCTCCTTTTGGTCGAGATTGTATGTTTTAAGTAATGCAAACGAGTTTCTCGATTTCACAAGGCTACAGCGTTCAACGACTAGGTAGGAGAGATAATCAAAGTCGAAGGCCTCGGATCTCCCATTAAATTGTAAAAGGGAAAAGACTTATTCTTACACGTATTGCTTAGCTATAAGTAAACGTACTGAGTATACCTTTGAACTGATTTCCTACTTCCTCGATAAAATGACATTAAAAATTTTCTCGTCCCCATTTATGCGTTACTTCAATAAACGTTGAGAATAACATCGCGAGATTGTGAAATGAGAAATGCGGCGAAGTGATCTCATCGGATCGAAATCTCACATGAGAAAGAATCTATTGTATGGGTGCAATTTATCCATCAACTAAACGTAAATTTATCGCTCTCTACAAGAAATTTATGTCGTATTCTCACAACCGTTTATCGAAAATGATCGAAAAGCATTCAATATGTAATTATCGTGTACTCACGATATCACGAATCTATATCCAATGGAATTTGTCGGAATTTTGGATTCTGAAGGTCTCCGTGTCTCTTTTTCCGGTTGATTATGATGAACGCGAATCGCGATTGAATGTTACAAAATTTTAGCCGAAGTCGAGAGAGAGAGGAGGTTACACTTATTTACAAATTAATTTAGTTGACCGAAAAAAAGGAAGCTGGGAAGAGATAAATGAATAACAATGCATGTCGAGTTACTTGTTTTTCAAATGAATACGTTTGGACATGACGTAAATCATTTGGGAGCACCTTTTTTTTATTTACGAAATTTTAGTATATTTGAATTACACGCCGAAAAATGTAATTATATTCAGTAAGTGAATTTTTGTGTTTTTCTAAAATTTAAATCGCAAATGAAAAAAATATTGTTACTCCAAATGTCATTATTTTTATTAACATTCCTTTGAAGTGAAATTTGATGAAATTGACAAGAAAAAATAATTAAGTAAAAATATCCATTTGCAACTTTAACGAAAAATAAATAGTATTTTATGGATATTTAATTAAACTAGAAGTGACAAACGAGTGTTAAGTTTCGATTTTTTTTTAAGTGAACACAAAAAATATTTTATAATATAAAAATACGTTCTTTAAAAAAAATGAACCTTTAAGTGCTTATGTACTTTTATTATTTTGTAAAACTTCAAACGCACCTCTTATTTAAATAAAATAAGAAAATAAAAGAAGTACAAAAAAATAAACTTTTTCTTTTTGCCGTGTATTTCAAGAAATACTTTGAAGTTGCACAAAATAAAATGTTAAGAAAAAATATTAAGATTTCAAATAAACTTGTCATTCGGTGATAGGTACGTCGATAAAGCACAAATTCGTTGTAATTAATTGCTTAAACATTTTTCATATTATTCATCGATACATAGAATTTGTCTCGTTTCGTAAGCTAAACAGAATTACACATCATCCTTTATAAACAGCATTTATCTCTCAATGCTATATCTTTCGCTCGGGTTTGCTTTCTCGTTGCTCTCCTTTACTATATGGTTTTTTTTTTTCATCCACAAAATTATGATACACATATAAGAATTATCTCCTTCTGTCTCTCACTCTCTACTCTCTTTCTTCCATATTTTTCGTTAGTAATACATACACGCTTATATTTATATATATATATATATGTATATATATTATATATTATGTATATTTTTTGCTCTAGGTGTGTTTATTATTAAATCTTACGTACACGCTTCCTAAAGCGGAGCGACTTTTCTTTTCATTATTTATAGTATGTTCATTATGTGTATACTCATTATCTGCATTGATAGCAATTTTTTGTTTACGTTCTATTATGAACATGTACATTCTTCGGTGTTGCTCGAAGCGATTGTCCCCATCGTAACTCGATGAGACTAAAAAATCATTTGTAAAATTAATATGTTTCAACAACTCAATGCAGCCGCTATATCGAAAAATGATAATCGCTCGTACAGAATTCGTTTGGAATATGCTATTGCAAAATCCTTCAGGATCTAACGGATATATTATGTAGGATAAAAATCTAATCCATAGATTAGATTACAAAATTAAAGAGAGTATTTTGTAACAACGTTACGTCATTCACGCGGGAGAAAACAAAAAATGCGATGTTTACTTCATTAATAATATTTATCAGTTTCATTATCTCATCGTTCTTCATGGTAACTGTATCCGGGCAATCCACCGTCGGTTTCGTCAAACTATCGGGAAAAAGTCTTTCGACCTTTTCGCCAACTGTTCACGATGCGTTTAGCGATATATTTGTAACACTGGGTTTATAATCTAGTACGTGTAAGTGTTTGATGTGTGTCGGCACTTTTTTTAAATCCAAGATACATTACGACTTTTGCCCGTGAAATTTTTTCATTTTCACTCGGTTTGATCGCTTTTTTTTTCAATTTTGTTATTGCAACCGAATTCGTGAGATATTCTACGCCCTCACGAAACATTTTTTTTTTAAATGAAAATTAATATTTTCAAGTGGAAAGTTTTTGTGCATAAACCGCGTATATTAACATTAATATATAATTGTAAAATTATATATTAAATAATAATATATAATTGTAAAATTATATATTAAATACGTTTAAAAACACATATTTAACGTACAAGATTTATGCACAAAAACTATCAATACAAAAGTATTAATTTTCTAAATATTTTTAACGGCGTATATGAATTAATGACAATTATTTTAACGAGCCGCATCGGTTCCGCTTCGAGCTTTACGAAATTTACCATTTTTCTCACTCATTTCGTTCATACTCAACAAATTGAAACTATAAATTACACCTCTTTGACTCGAACGCTACGATACTTTCATCGAATCTCGTGCATCGAGATTGTAAACGCAATAATATCGATTCAGCGACGAGCAGAAGCATTAAATTCGGATAAACGGCGCGAAATGATTTTTGTTGTTGTTGCTGGAACACACTTGAATTGTAAGTCATTTACAATCGCGAGCGATTTCGTTTGTGAAACTAATTACGAATTTTCTATTCCAAGTAGCTTAAACGAGGCAGAGGTGGCTATACTGAAAATAAACCCGAGAAGTTAAGCTTCACACGAGGAAAGGGAGGGGACCAAACGCGTTGCTTCTTTTGGCGAATTCGACAGCCGGGTGTCTGAAATCTAAAACCTAAGATCGAATAGCTGAGCTCACAAAATACAGAGACGCGCACACACAGACCCATAGACACACACACACACACTCATACACAAGTCGAAGGAGCGCACTTTGTCGACGTGCGAACAGATAAATCCGTCATTATATGCAACAAACGCCGAGCTAAACGCTGTCTAATTGATAAATACAATACAATTCATGCACTATTTTGAATAAACTCAGCTTAATACTATAATCTTTTGTTTTTCTTTCTCTCACATAAGTGGGATATTACGAATTATTAAATATTTTTTGAGATCACGAGCTGTTTAAGCACTAAACTCATCAGCTAGCTACCTGCAGTCGAGGTAAGCCCGCTCCGAGTTTAGTGGCTGTATTAATCGATTAGCTTATTTTCCTTTTTAACGCAAAATTTAACTCGCTTTTGCCCATTAGTGCGAGGCATCTACTATCTCTTCAAAGACCGACCTTTTACTTATAATTATCAATTATTTAGCTTATCGATATTTGCCAAGTTTCGACGCTCTGGTTATATAATAGAATTTGGCGTTTCATTCGTTGCAACGCAAAATTCTCTTGGAATGCTCAGTAATTTAGTGATGAGCAATATTTGAATAAAATTGTATTCAAAATACTGTTTTTTTTTAAAAAGATTATAATTACCTGAAATTATCTTTTTTTGTGTCAAGAAAAAATTGTTAATTATTTTCACTAAAATGAATCATTGTTATTCTAATAGAAAAGTTTGCGTTTAAAAATTAATCACTGTTATTTGAATACAATTGTATTCTAATATTGCTCATCGTTGTAATATTTTTGTTTGCCGTTGTTAACAGTGGAAATAATATGGAGTGGTCGTAGAAAAAAAGTTTTTCAGCCATCTAAAAAACGCTGCCATAATCACACAGCTATACATACATACTATTATTTTTAACAACAACATCGTCTCGTTTTCTTATCAACTAGGGACTAGAGTGAACTCTTTGAATCCTTTTCAGGACGGTTAATGCGTAAACGAAAGAAAAAAAAAACGATATTAAAAATGAAACTTAAGTTCATATGACTAGGTTACGTTTTTCTTTTTTTTTTTTCAATCGTATATTACTATATCCGTAAGTTATATTATTATTAATATACCGCTATCTTAATGTGACTCGAGCATTCGATACGTTACACATAATCCCGGACGCAAGCGTCCCCGTATAAGTATTTGCAGTAGTTTCTTTGGCCTTTGCTGGGGTTCTCTTGAGAATCTCAATAAACGTGACAATCCTTTGTCAAAAAAAACATAAAGTTCAAATGAAACTTACACGATACGAATATATTATTTGATATATTATTACATTAATTAACTTTAATAATAACCCACCATTTGCACTCACGTCATCCGCTCAATCTCACTTTAATATTATACACTCTCAATATCATTTAATATTATGAAGTTTCGTAGAATTGTCGGTACCTCGTTCCGTATTATCTATATTATTTGCCTTCATTTTGCTCCTTTTAATCGCCTCGTACATTTATTCGTAGTGTAACAATAATCCTATTTATGTAAAACGACTACATAACATTGCGTAGATCATCTGCAGGCTTTAAACAATAGATATGCACGAATTTTTGTTTTTTTTTTTATCTTCTTTCTCTTAAATTTGTGAATAATAACTACGAGTACAGCTAAACGCGAGAAAATTTTCAACGACTCGCGATACTTTTATGAATAGTAACAGTAACGCGACTTTTTTTTTAGAACACTCAGACCGCAATCGCATCGAGAGAAACGCCAAAAACATAATTTTAGTGCTACACAGAATTGAGTAAAAAAAACATGCTACCTTTTTATGTCGGTAAAAAATGCCATTAATCAAAACAGTGTTCCGATCTTGTGAGGAAATTCTCAAATACACATATAAAAAATGTTGGTTTCATTTCTTGCCAATATCTTTTATATTTGTTTCACATTCAGAGCACCGTTAGAAACATTTAAACGCATAGGATTTTTAATACAATCTTTTCTTTTTACTGACGAAGATAAACAGAGAACTTTTTTTTTCTCGTCTGAATTTAGTGTGACTGTTCAACTAACCAATGATTTTGATCATTTGTAGTGTCGATAATATTATGGCAATTTGGTAAAACCAAATTAAACTGTCTGTTGTAATGACACAAAAGTCGGTCGGTCTTTGCAAAACAATAGAGGCCTCGGAAAATTTATCACCATGGGCAGTCTACATTCGAACGTGTTATACGCATCTCCTCTACACTATAAACGAAAAAACGGCATATTGTCCTTTCTTATAAATTATTCTTTCGATCTACGATCTATCTGCGCGCAACTTTTGAATATACACATTATGTATAGTATGAGATACTAGTATGTGTGTGTGGTTTTTTTTTCTTTTTCATTTTATGCGCGAAAATACACATATTAATGAAAATACACGCGGTCATACGTCGTTTCGACGGCAAATGCGCGTAGTAAACATCTCTTTTTGTCCGATGTAATTCGGAAAAAAACGGATTTTCCAGCTACTGCAGAATCAGCGGTAAGCAGCGTGTGTTATAGCAGTCACTCTCTGTTTCACAGTCGCGCACGTTCGAGTCCGTGTATATATATATTAAATGCTACTTATACTTTATTCCCGTGATTTATGTATAGGTTTTTTTTTTCAGCTTCGGATAATCTCAAATTCACGCCGATCGTGCAATCCTCAAGAGTATTATTGCGTAATATAGTACGTGTGTAGGTTGATCTTCATTCGACCTTCTTTACTCCGATGAATCGGAATCGGATTCCGCTGGCGCTGGTGCTGGTGCCTCTTCGTGAACTTCCGGTGTTGCTTCCGGAATCTTCTTGGTCGCTGCTGCATAAGCTCCCGGACCTTCGCCCTGCGTGTGCTCAATTCCCACTCTGCAACATTTTTTTTTTTTTAATTAAAAATAAGGACAATAAGAAAAGTCAACTTTACTGAAAGCCACAAAAGGCCATGAAGCCAAAGTATTCAAATTTTAATAAAAATGTATGTGTTCCATTATGTGACTGATATAAAAAAAGAAATTCCGTCATACTTCAACTTTAACAATTCTTTTGAACAATGATGCAAAGTAGAACTTTGCATACAGTTTTCTCATTATACTCGAGAATTAATCTATTTGAAACGAACCTGTACTCATGCCTCGAGAGATTTCTCACGTATTTCTCGGGCGGATTATCACTATCACTGTTCTGAAGACTAACGCTTCGCGCTGTCGTGTGCGAAACTTGAGTTGCCGGCATCGTGAACTCCACGTAGCAGTATTCCGCGAGGTTTTCCGGTATTTGATCGTAAGAGGTCAATGCCATTCTACAGACGAGGCCATGCGTCGTGTAGGCACCTAGGTAATGTCGAAAATTGAAATAAACGTCGGTATTTTCAATATTTGTTGAACATAAGTGTCATTGGGCTGTTCTTTTTTTTTTTTTTTTTTTTTTTTGAGGGAATAAACTACCTTGACCCTCCTTGGGCAGTCTGGGCATTCTCCAGACTATAGCGCCATGCTGATGCTCATACTTTGCTTGACCGGAGGTGACTTCCATGAGCTGAGGCTCTAATGTATCAACAGCACCGAGGAATCTCTCGATACCCTTGATTTTTCCGGTTCTTCTGTGAGCCGACTTTACGGAGCCGTACCTGAAGTGCTTCTCCACCCTGAAGAGGTATATCCAACATTCCGGTATAGGAAATCGAATTACCACATCCTCACATGGCACCTGGCCCAGTTTTCGCGATGCAAATCCCGGTACGAGTATGTCGGCTCTGAGTTCAACCTGTGTGTCAATAAAAATATAGTAAATTACAAAGAGCTTACAGCTATGTAGGGACACTTAATAGTAAAAGGTAACTTATTATAGAAACTGTTACCTATTAGATGGTATATTCATTTTCTAAATTTATTACTTTTTCGGAAGCTCTAATGAGCATTGTGTCACCTTAAAAGACGGCGTGATAAATTAATTTCTTTACAATATATTTTCTTTCTTTTTTATTTTTCACTTTCTAATAGAGGAAGACTTGTTTTCGTGAAATTAATTTTTTTCCGAGATTTTCATGTCAATATACTCCAAACGGTATATTTTAGCCTTCTTTTTTCACTTAAAAATGTTCCTGAAAAGGCATGCCTCACTCAAACATATATTTGCAGTAGTTAAAAATTGCCCATTTTCGGATACTGCTTTCAAGCCAAATGACGCAGCAATCAATGTAACATTTGCCTTACTTTATTGTCCATGTATTATAGTATTATAAATTAAAAAGATTATCAAATTCCCACTGCATCTTGAAATCGTCTTTTATTTCGTACTTTACAACGTAATAAAAGTATCCAGACTGGTTTTAATATAATTTCACGGACATCTCCTTAAATTGCAACAAAGAGATGCTGATTCGAAGACGTTGAGCGTAAACTACTTGCCCAGATCGAATGCCAGAGATCGATGCTCCGATGAAAAACAAACACCGGCCGACTCACCTTGTTTCCGGTGACGCACATAACGGCCTTCAATTGGAGAGGCAGTTCCCGATTCTTCGGCGGTCTCACGCGGAATCTCATCAGTTCGATGTAGCATGCATCGGGTGGCTTGAACCTTCGCACGTGTTACGGGAGAAAAGTCAAACCGAGGGGTTAAGTGGTTTTAGTATAGTAAGTACTGTAAGTAGGCTTGGTAAAAGTAGTAATAGAAGTAATAATATTGTTATACACATGACGTGGGTGCGACGGTATCATATAACAGCGTATATGCGAGGGTTAAGAGTCACTCTTAAAATCATTAAATCACTTCATATGAAATCATAAATGTAAGCACATGAAATCATCTGAATTTTTGGAGAAAAAAATATCGTTGAAAAATCATTTTAGAGAGATGGTTAGTTACAATATTTTTTTTTAAATGTATTTTTTTTTATATTTTCGTTTTATGTAGATTTTGAATTAAGGCTGGCTTTAAAAAATGTTGTATGGACGAAATTGAATACAATAGAGTAAGAGTGATTTGGGCAATTTTTTGTTTAACCGGCTTTTGAGAAAATAAAAAACGAAAATAAGGACTTTTTTAATTTAAAGGCAATTGTTTTAAATATCTAGAAATGTAATAGGTAAGAAGTAATAAAGCGGATTTGGGTATTACACGCCGTATAATTAATATTAGTTTGTAAGATTGAACTCCAGAAGATTAAAATTCTGACAGACATTTAGACGACAAGAGAAATAAGTGTACTTCTTTTTTTTTTTTAGTGTAACACATTCGATGCGAGGAATAAGTACTATAAGTAACGACGATCACTAGATCTATAAGAAGAGTAGTATGTAAAAACGAGAAACAAACATACTTGATGATCCTCGATCTCTCGTATTCGTCCTGCTGAACGCAAGAGTGAAACTCAACGTTCTCCAGTCTGATCCACTCTTCGGTTACGACGGGTATTATGTCGTGTCTGCCTACGACCTCTTTGCCCTGGCGCCACATGTCGTTGATTCCCAACTCAACATCCGGCATTCCTTTAATAATATTCATTAAAATAATATATTTCTTTTTCATCTTGTTTGTGTTTAAGAATTTTTCGTGACGCGATACCTGACAAAAAGCCCAAGAAGAATAATCGAACACGTGCTATTTGCTTTTCGACGAAGCCTTCGGCATTTTGCTCTACGTACAGCTCGTCCACAACGCTTATCTGAACCTCTTCCATTTTATACGTCAACGCCCGATCTCTGTGAGCCGACAATCGAAATAGAGCCTCTTCTATTGCGCTTGAGAATTGTTTCATGTCTTCATATAGCTTTGAGCCTAATTTGAATAATTGAGATATCTGAAAGAAAAGAAAAAAACACGAAAAAATTAATAGCTTCCTGACATTAATTGACTGAAATTTAATCATTGATCAATCCACAATTTTTTGCTGTTAAATTGAAGCCAGAAAAAAATCCGTCGATCAAAAAATATTTATTGGTCGCCCAAATCCTTACAGATTGTTTTATGAGATTAAAAATTTATAATGTGAAAATATTGTTACGCCATTATATATTTTTTTGGTACCTGTGGCGCATGTTCCACCGGAAGTCCAAGTTTCTTCAGATCGCTACCAAATTCCTTGACACCCTGATAATCGCCCTGAATCGCGTAAGCAGCAAACTGACTTAATTTATTGGTGAGTCTCTCAGCTTTGGTGACTTGACCAGGTCTGACACCCGGTCGCTCTTTGTAAAATATGTACTGAAGCTTGAGCGTAAAAATTTTTCCATACTGGTCGAATTGTTGGGCGCTTATTTCCGAAACCGAGTAACACGCGAGGAGCGGCAACTCTTGGAAGGGATCCTTGTCATCCCTGCTATTGAATAGCTGAAGTACTGGATTCTCGCCCTGATAGACGAGACGCACGAAAATCTTCTTCCAAAATCTTTGACCAGTGATTTTCTTTTTATTCGGCTGACGTAATTGCATCTCCCAACCGTCGCCGGTGTAAGTGACTCGCGGAAAGTCCTCGAGGGGCTGACTGACGTCTTCGTCGAAGAGTGGTGTCGGTGGGGTTTCCTACGAAGAATCGACGAACGGTTATCAAAAATATATTAATTAAATTTACTTTGAGACCTCCACTGTATCACAGAGTTTATCACAGAATTTATTTTGAAAATTTTCAAAATTAAATTAATTGATAAGGCTTTTGTTTTTTTCACCTATAGAAATAATAAATAACAAAAGTTGAAAGGTAATGGAAGTGTCACAATTATGTTTTACCAGTGAGTCAGTCGTTACCTGAGAATCCGTTCTCGTCATCTCTCCTGTTTGAGCACCTTCCGTAGGCAGAACCGCTTCCTGAGCGAAGCCAGCAGATTTGTCGAAAGGATTGAAACGAGGCGATGAATCGTTGTAAGCAGAATTTTGAGGACTCTTAGGTGGCGGCGCCAGTACAGGTACTGGTCCACCCTCCAGACCCGCTCCCTGATCGCCATCCTTTGGCCTAACAAACAAATATCAAGTTAGTTTTCTTTTTAAAAATCGATGGATTATTTCTAATAAATAAAATTTTAAAAGAACAATAATTTTGACTTGCTTGATGAAAACGCTGAAGTCAGGGGCGTCATCCGAGTCTCCCGAGTCTCTTCTTCGTATTTTCTGTTCTTGGGGAGGTGCTGTCATACTCAGGAACGAGTCGAAACCTTCATTTTCACCGAAACCGGCTGCTGCTGTTTCCGAACCTGCTGCGGATGAATCACCCCAAACTAAAAACAGAAGGGCGCAATAAACGATTGACCAATTCAATATATACAACTGTAAAGGGGGAACGTAAAATACAGCGCCATTTTCAATAAGTATTTATATGGGACTTTCCAGACAAAATAGCTTAATATAGTTATTAATTTTTTTTCTTTTATATGGATAGTTTTCTGTTTTAGTATGTTGTAGATTTAAAAAAAACACCCCACATCGGGTTTAAGTTTTTTTTTTCGGAAAATTGATAAAGCTTATCTACTTGAAATTAAATTTTCTGAGTTCACTCTGAAGATTAGTGTGAAACTAGCGTAACAACAATTTCCCATTTTCCAGTTTATGATACTTTTTTACTTTGCGAAAAAACGATTCGTTTGTCAAAATGAATAAACACTGGGGAACTTTGAACTTTCGAGTTCAATTCATTCTCAAAATTTTTTACTTTATATTATTACATTTTCTTTTTTTTCTTTTACTAGAAGCTTTATTTATTATTTTTTATACAGTGAAAAAGAAATTTGAAATGTAAAGTTGATAATTTTTTAATTAAAAAGAAAAATCTTCAAAATTTCGAACATGACTAAGAAATTCATTTCCTACCGATTCGGGAATTTTTAATATGAATATTACACCGTTACGAAGAATCACATGAGCTTTTTTTTGCTAGTAACAAAAATAAAACACATTTTTTTGCCGCAAACTGGTGGAGCCTACCTTAATTAGATAATCAATAACTTGTCATATGAGTTACCATCACTGGAAGTATCCATAGCGACTTGTCCTCCACCAAACGCATCGAAGAACGGATCAGTCGGTGGTGCTTCGGGTTCCGCAGCTTTGTCGAATTTCGTGGCGAACGCATCAAACGCGTCACCTGTATTCTGAATGGCTTCGGTTGCCGCGGCGAAATTATCTAGATCCTCGTTTCTGTAATGATGCTCGGTGTTTGAAAATTCTTGAGCCGCTTCAGGACTCGCGGAAACTGGATGGTTTTCATCGACCAGTGTGTTGAAGTCGCTCAAAAGATTGGAAGAAGCGAAGACATTGTGAGCCGGTACCGAAGCAGTTTCCGACATCGCTGTTGTTTCAGCGGTGGAGAAGAGTGCCTCCGCTCCGAAAATTCCCACGGGTGCTGACGAGTAGGGAGCTTCTGCAATTGGTTCCGTTGACAGGCTGCCGGTAACGATGTTCGTCGGGTCGGCAACGGAAAAAAAATTTGTGTCAGTTGCCGATGTGTCTATCGATTGGGAAGTCGCGATATCGCTAACAGCTTGAGCGAAATCGTAGCCTGAAGACACTGGCGCTGTAGCTGCAATTCCCGTCGTTGTATCAGCCACTGAAAGATTTTTATTTATTATTTTTAAAAAGTTAATATGAAACGTACACGTGCATAAAAAGAACAACATCCACCGACAAGTGTAATAAGAAATTATTTACAGCTGCATTGCACAAAAAGGGGGACACTAGCGATTACCTTTAAGGAATGGCAAAATTAAATAAACGTGAAACGATCATTTTCAAAAATCAGGTATCCTATGAACTTAATGGCCAGAACGCTTTTTTATAATAGGCGGTATTTTTGTATTTTTATTTTTTTTTACATTTTTTAAAAACTCGTGGAAAACGAACCCAAACGGCAGTTATTTAAACAATCATTCGAAGCAAAGTAGAACTTTGTGCATTGCTGTCTCATTAATTTCTATCTATAACAAAACTTATAATGAAATAAAAATAGTTTAACACAGTGAAAGATAACAAATATTATGTTGACGTATTCGAGTTGAAAAAGCTCACCTGAGAATGGTATTGCTCCACTATCTACCGACGCTCTTTTTTCCGTCTCTGATGTAATAAGACTTTCAGGAGCCGGCACAGTCGAGCCAAAACCAATATCTTCATCATCGGTACTCAGTTGTGGATCCTCCACGATCCCAAAGGGATTTTCCTGTATCTTAGCAGTCGTGTCAATAATCCCAGTGGCAAAAGTGGTGTCCGTGCTGGATACAAGCTGCGTACTCGTATCGAGACCAACATTGACACCGGAAAACGCGTCCGAAATCTCGGTATTCGGTGCATCAAATAAATCCATGATATCCTGATTCTTAGACGTGACCATTTGTCGGCTATTATCATCGGACATTAGATCAGGCACATTGCTATCAACGTCAAGAAGATCCGCGAAGCTATGTTCAGGCGTAGGCGACGGTGAGTGCATTAAAGTCGGACTTGGCGTTCTCGTAGCTTGCAAACGATCCAACAAGTGATTCGAAGTTGCGTCCATTGCTCCTGTGACTGATAGTATCAAATCTTTGGTATTTTTCGGTGGAAGTGGTGGATGTGGTCGAGGAGGTGGCGGTGGTCTCGCCGGCATCGGTTTTCCATTTTTAGCAATTGGCGTTGCAACCGATGTCGGTACTATCGGCTTTTCGATTTCGGGTTCTTGTGAAAACATGTCAATCTGCGCTGGCTGAATCTCCTGTTCGGGAGATTCTTCGGCGCCAAACAGATCCTGCTGTGGCAACTGCTCCGGCGTTGGTTCTTCAATACCAAAGAAATTCGCCTCGGAAGTTCCAAAAACTTCCGACGCCGTGGTGGTTGGTTGCGAATCGGAAAACTGCTCATTTTGTGTAGGCTCAACGCCAAAAAAGGCGAAGGGATTCGTTGAATTAGTTGGAGGCTCGTAGGTCGATTGATCAGCGGAAAAATTTAGGAAAGGATTTTCGCTTCCTGCAGAAGGCGCACCTCCCGGTGCCTCCGAGGTGTCGACAAAATCCTGGAGAAAAGGATTTGACGCCTGTTGAGCTGGATCCGGCTCTGACGGATAATCGTCCATGAGGAAAGGATTTCCTCCTTTGGAAGCCATTTTTTGGGTCTCGTTTACTTCCTCTTCTCTTGTGAAAAATTGAAATGAATTTGATAAATTGCGTTTTATGAGTAGAAACTTTATTTCATCAACTCAGACTCGAGCAACTTGAGTTCTGTTTTTCCAGGTCCAATGCTCGCGAAACTCGTGTCAAAAGGATCAACGTTGTCGTCGTTAAGAAACTCTTGATTGTTCAGAGGCGTGAGAACCTTGTGGCCGGAATCTTGTCCGTCAAGACGAAGAAAATCCGTGGATTCTTTGACCTCGCCTGCTCGTGGATCAAAATCGTCCTCGTCGTCAATGGAAACCGATGGTCTTGCAGAAACTCTATCAAGATCAATCGGATTGATTCTAATTTGTTGTACTTCGTGTGGTAATTGGCTGAGTTCGTTTTCCAGCAACTTGAGCTCGGCTTTGCCAGGCAAAATGTTGGTTGCTATAGAAGTGTCGAAAGGATCGACGTAAGAAATATCGTTATCGTCTTCCGAGAGTCTGGATTCGATTCTAGGAGTGAGAGGCTTTGCGTCGACTTCAACCTCAGCGTCCAAGAGACTTTCCTGTCGTTTGGTTTCACGCTGCTGACGATTCCTGTGTACAGCTTCGTTTACCTCAAATACAGAAGGTTTCACAGTTGTCGCTTCGAATTCTTCGATCAACGACTCCGGCTCTATTCCTTTGAGGCTCTTTGGTCTCACAGAAGTGTGACCAAAATCACTCTGTCTTCTGCCTCTTTCTGGCTCTACAATCGACGATCTAGGATCAAAATCGTGATCGCTGATACTGTGCTTTAATTTGTTTTCTTGTTTTGTCAAGAGTTCGGACTCGATTAATTTTAATTCTGTCTTTCCTGGCGCTGCTTTGGCAACGAAACTCGTGTCAAAAGGATCTACGTCAGCTTGCTCGACGTTTTCCTCTTCTGGTAAAGTATCTTCAAGTGATTTTTGCGAATAATACGGCGTGAGTGGCTTTGACGATATAGATTTTTCTTCTTCGCTGGTTTGCAAGAGATCCGGACGTTTGGAAGGTGTCGGTAACTCGAATGCTACGGTTTTCGATGCTCCGAGTCCCAGAACTTCGGGTCTCGATGGTTTTCTACCGTGTGGGGCTGCCGGCGCTTCAGCCGCTTGATCGTCGTCGAAACTCACTTGGAAAGTTGGTTTCTGTGGAATCGGCGCGGCGTTTACGGTTGTAATTGCATTTGCAGATTGATGAAGAGGAGGTTGAGGTCTTGCTGGTGGAACGACCTTTACAGCAGTTTCTTCTCTTCTAGGATCAAAATCAAAGTCGTCGTCGTCGTCGTCGAGTACGCGGCTGTTAACTGCGCTCTTTTCCTCTTCTCCCAGAAGCTCGCGCTCGAGAAACTTAAGTTCCGCTTGACCAGGAGGTAATTCCTGAATTCCAGATGTGTCAAAAGGATCAACGTAAGTTATTTCTTCAGCGGGTGCAATAGGATGATCGTTAAGTTGTGTGAGATCGGTACAAGAGCCACCGAGTAAATCTTGTTTTTCAGTAAGTGCTTTCTTGCCGATATTGAAGGCGCTTGATGGATCGGAACTGAGCAATCCAGTCTCGTAATCTCTCCTCAAACCGGCAGGATCAGTGAGAGATATCGATACCTCAGAGGGCGGAAGTTCCTCGAGCTCTTTCTCAATAAATTTCAGCTCAGCCTTTCCCGGTAATATATTGTCAGCAAAAGTGGTGTCAAACGGATCTTCCTCGTTGACAAAAGTCGCAACTTCAAAGCTCGCCTCGATAATCTCAGCCTCGAAGTTCACTTGTTCAGTATCTTTCGAGCCAAAAGGATCGTCAACTTCCTCGAGACCTACGGGCGCGTCCACAGGAGCGCTAAGATCAAATTCAGCATCATCCAAATCCGGTATTTCTTCGAGTAATGTTTTCTCTTTAAGAATTTCAAATTCCGAGATATCCAATGGTGCGATATTCTCAATTGACTTGGCGTCAACGTGACCGTTTGCAGCGGGGCTCACCGGTCTAGGAAGAACAGACGGTAGATTCGTTAGATCTATCGGTACGTCCGGAAGATCAGAGTCGTCGTCCAACAAAGTTCTCTCAACCTCAAATGGCTCAGCGGTGATGTTACCGGTTTCACTGAGAACTACTTCGCTATCGTCGAAATCGTCGAGAAGAAGATCCTGCGTTCTCGCTGGTTTTCTTGGTCTTGAGATTTTACAGGTACTCACGTGATCGATACGTCCAGAAAGTACTTCTACAGCGTTACCGAGACTCACAAGCTTATTGCCCTTTTTGTCGACTGTTCTCAGTACTTTATCGGCACTTGTTGTGTCAAATGGATCGTCACCGATTTCTTCTTCCGTAGGACTATCTGGTATGTAAGCTAGTTGAACGTCAATTTTTTGTAGAACGTCGACATAAGTCGTGTCGAAGATATCCTCCTCGGCTGAGTCATCCTGTTCATCCTCATCTTCTGGTACATCAACGAAGCCTTCTTCATTTACGACAAGTCCTTTTGTATCTTTGTCGCGTTTTCTACGTCCCTCTTCTGTATTACCTTCCTCTTCGGAATCCTGAGCGTTTCTCTCGATCGGATTGCCGTCTTTATCAAAACCAACCCACCTCTTTGCCTTGATACGAGCCTCCTCCTCCTCGGCCTCTGCCTCCTTTTGCTTCTTGTGCTTCTGATCCTCAACTGGAGCTTTACGCTGGAAGAAAGATGTCGATTTAATACGATCTAAATCGCCCTGGGTTTTCTTCAATATCGAGTCAACGCCCGCTGTTAATGCTTGAAACTTTTGCCACTCGTCCGAACCAGCAGCCCCACCACCGGAAGCACCTTCGGCTAAATTCTCGTTACCGGCGGCTTCTGCCGCTGCTTTCTCTTGGGCCTCCGCCCGCTCCCGCCTGTAACGCTCGAGCTCCTCCGGATCGAACTCGTCCTCCTCCGCACCCTTCTTTCCCTTCTTCGGCTTTTTCTTCTTCTTCAGGCCCTTGGCTAGCTTGTGCATCCTCTAAGAGCTACCGTGGTGTGGGGGAGGCCTCTGCACATGAAAATAAAAAATCGAGTTTAATACAATTACGTCATTTAATTATTTACCAAACGTATTGGTAAGGTATAAACTTAAACATAAAATATTTACACAGGATATAATATTTTTTACTATATATTTTATTCCTACGGAACCTTAGGAAAACCCACAACGTATCAGCCCACACAAATATGAATGGATTGCGCCCTCCTTTTTTTTAAATTAAATAATCTAGTTTGGGCACTGCGGCTCTGACAATCGAAACATATAGTCGCTATTGCATTATCAGTGGGGCTATAGCCGATGAGCGCAATGCATGCGGCATCTCTGCCAAGAGAGCCTACTCGTCTGCAATCGATCTTCCAGCCACACAGAATGCCTGCTGTATACGTATATGAGGAGCTTTTTCAACTTGCACTGTGTCCGTTTTTAAAGAGCCGCTACGGTTGTTGGTACAGCGACTGCGATGTACGGATTGAGTGCCTGCTTACTTATAATAAATTTGAATATTAATTAGAAAATTCTGTTTTCTTCCGACTTCTTTGTTATATCGATATAGCGATACATTGATAACGTACTATTAAAGTATGTAACACCGTAATTCACGTTGATCCGCAGTATGTATTAAAATACTTAGTGTCTTCTTGGAAACTTTCCTCAGACTTCATTTTATATGTCCCAAATAATTTTCCTTTTCCACAGAGGAAGCTTTGTTTCCATGAAAAAAAAAGTTTTTTTCGAAGTTTTCATGTCACGACACTCAGAATGGTCCGATACGTCGAGAAAAGTGGTATAGAAAAAAATAAAAATAATCTTTGAATATTCGTAAATTTGATCTGACTCCCTACCCTTAATTAAACATTTTAAATGTAATGGAATATTGTTACAGACCAGTTTCCAGAATCTAACTCTACCATTAAAATAATAACGGAAGTTTCTATTTTATTTTAATAACAAATTTTTTATCGACATCATAAAATGTTATAACAGCAAATTCATAACGCAACACACGAGAAGTTCGCAAAATCACCCCTTTTGATCTCGCAGCGGGCGTGCTTCTAAAGCGGAAGTGTAATGCTTTAAGGGACACCAGGGTCTGGGTCTGGTTACCGTAGAGGGCGATACTCTAGCATGTAAGGACTTTGATGAACGTGATACGAGAGCGTGATCGATACGACCGAGCTCGGTAAAATTCGGAGGACGGAAATTCTCCTTAAAACTTGGGCCACAACAAGAGAACCCTAATTTCAATGCTCCTCTGTACTCCTACAAAGTAAAAAAAAATGAAGCTACAAAAGCCCAAGTGGTTCACACCTAAGTTTCGTTGAAAAAGGTTTTTAGCTTTAGGTGCGCGTCCCAGAAACGATGCATTTTTAAATTTTCGATGCTGAAGAAGGGAGAATTGACATTAAGGTAGTTGCAGCGCTTCACACCAGATAAATCAGTGCTAAATATTTTTTATCGCTTTCTTTTGATTAGAATATGAGTAAATTGAGACAAGAAAAAAATCAACATAATTAAATATACCAAAAACATTGATTTTGAATAATAATAATAATAATAATAATAATAATAATAATAATAATAACAAAAAGATTGTTAAAAATTGATATTAAAAAAAATTTTTAACAAATTTGATATTCGTTTTATATGAAAATAATACTATGATTTTGTGAAGAGTTTGTCTGCAATTGTGAAACATCAGATTTTGGAAAATTCTTTGAGGCTGTTCCTGTAAAACTGTTTAAGTGCGCAACAATTGATATTTCGAAAGTCTTCCATCGAATTTATTAAACAATTTTCGTATTTACTAATTAATTTCTATCTTTTCGCTTTCGATTATAAAAACTTCGATTCACCGTTGATATCTGGATGATTTTTATAGATTCTTCTCTCAAAGTTGTTGAAAAACATATAATTAACCAAAACAATATTGTTGAATTAAATTGATATATAATCAATTAAAAATTATTTATAGAAAAATATATTAAGCTCATTATAAAAAAAAAAAACAATTAAAATTAATAAAAAGTTTCACATTATTAAATTTAATTAGTAAAATTCTAATGAAATCAAAGTTTTGCATCCTTAAGGGTTGGACGGTAAGAATTACGGAAGTGAGAGGCAACTTTTGCGAAGCCGAGCCTTTACTTATTTTTTCCACGACTCCCTTTTCTCCGAAGCTTTGAAAAGTCTGTGCAACAGTTTCAACGAGAATATTACATTCTCGACAAGCGATCCTCAGCTTCCTACTATCGCCATTGCTTCATATATACATATATAGTATACATCCGCCCCACCTCCAGAAATGCACGGCCATTAATCTTCATTTCTACCTCTAATTTTTCTCTTACATTGAAACGTAAGAAAGAAAATTTGCAGGGCAAGAGGACGAGCACGGCGTTACTGTTAGGCCTCGTCTGCCGGAATGGATAATCGAATTTGACCCAGTTCGTCATTCGGTGAATCGCGGCAGTCACTCGTCGCGGACGACGAACAGCACCAGCAGCAGCAGTAGCAGTAGCAGCAGCAGCACGCTGTTTCGAGATTATCGATCGTTACCTCGCGACGTTCGTACGCTGGTTCAAGCCGCGCGCGAGGCGTCGTCGAAGCACCGAGGAAGCTCAGAAGAGAAGAAGGAGCCAGCAACCAACGTATTTTTACAAGTGGAGATGTAAAAATACTGGTATTTTTATTTTTGGTGAAATTGCCATTAAAATGTTGTATTTTACCGTCACTTCTTGTCCCACAAGTTTGTGATGTAATAATACTGGACACTTTTTTTTTTGTTAATTTATCGCCAAAAAAGTAATATCTACCATTACAGACTGAAAATATTACACCGGTATTTGTATTTCCAGTAAAAATTCCGTCATTTATTTTTTTTATAGAAGGCGGAAATAATTCTTCAGAACTAAATTTAAAGAATATAGTGACAAGGGTTTTGGAACTGAAGTTTATCAAATAAAATTATGACCATACGTGTATTAAAAAGTTTTCTCATTATCTAAACAATAATGTAAAAACACTATACCAAAATGATGTTTTTAAAAACGAATCGCAATTTTTTACGCTGTACTTTAACACTGGATATTCCGAGTCCACAACAAGTACACATGATTTTGTATGTCACGTGATATCAGAAATAAAATTGAAAGTTACTTTAAACGCTTTGTAAAGAAAAAAATTGTAATAAAAGTAAGCATAAAAAATAAAAAGGAAATGATAATAAAATTGCTTTTTTTAATGATTGAATAGTACAGTAAGAAAAATAAAATCGTATTTACCAATTCTAATTAAATATTAATTCAATTGGCTTTGTGATTTTTCTTTATCTTAATTTATAGTAATGCAAATTGACGCTGTATTTAAATATTCGTCAATACCAGTTCGCACAAATCAATTGTGACTTGAAATTGTATCTATAAATTAATATCGAAGATATCACCAGAAACTGTAAATAAAGAGAAAAGTTTAAATTTCTCTTGCACCCCGATTGGCTGGGGAAGGGATGGAACTTTACAGCGATGGCCTGACGTATATTTCTGCCCCGATGGCAAGAGCACGAATAATCGATACACTTTTTTTTTTGTTTAACCTACAATTCTCGCCGCGTCGACCCTTCAGAACTGTAATATCATGTTGAATCCTCTTTCAGAAATCAGTTGAACACACTCAGCACATTAATTAAATAATTGCACTGAAACTTATTACGCAAGCTGTTGAAAGAGTTTAGTTATACCACACAAGCGACGTTTCTTCCCACACAAACTTGAATCTACTCTAAGGCGTATTCAAGTCGACGTTGCTAAATACAATGAACTCTACTACAGACATTGTTGCAAGTAAATTTTAGCACAAGAAATTTTAGCTTCACGTATATTATTTTAATCTTCTAGTATTCTTGAGAATACGGATATTACAGTTTAAGACTTTCTATACACTACCGACGGTTTCGTCCGAGACAATAAAAAAGGCCTAATGACGAACTTTAAGTTTCATTTATCTTTCTTCTCTTCATAACAATGTGTCATTTTAATCGTAGAAATCAAGTCACAACATATGACATTTTAAGCTGTTTTAATTGTTGATGCTGCAAATATTTGGTACAAAACTTATAGTACAAAGACAGATAAATATTAGACTGATATTTTAATTAATCTACAACGCAGAATCAAGCTATTAGCACCCTATTAGAAATTTTGCAGTATTACAGATTTGTTACAATGCGATACAAATCTTAGACTGTTTTTGGAATAGTGCGACATAAGAATCGCTGTTGGTCAACTTTTTAGTGAAATTAAAGTAATTTGCAGCCGTGTTAGTATGGGCATTCAGTAGAAATTGAAAGGAGTTTCCTTGACAATGAAATCAGATGCGATTGGAAGTCTCGACTTAATGAGACTCGACGTGCTCTCGCACCACTGAACTTGGTTATTGACGGTATTCCCAAGCGAGCTCGCAAGCATTAGGAGAGTAAGAAACTCCTCTGATTCTCCAGAGTCAAGGGTGAACTCGAAGATCATCCGATAGAGGGAAATAACGAATTGGTATTCGACTAAAATTACGAACGCAGCAACGTTAATAAGGCTATTTATTCATGGTGGCTACAGACCGGAGAAATTTCGGGAAACGCCAGAACATTTTTTTAGTTAATTGAATTAAAAAAGATTGTCATGACAATAATCAGGGAGAAAGACAGGAAGCAAAAAAAGGATCGAGAAAATTACGGAGAAGACAAGAAATACAAGATTGTTTAGAAAATTAGGGGAAAAAATCGCGAAATTCAAAAGATGGTCAGGAAAGTTTCGAAAAAAGTCTGGAAGTACAAAAATTGTCATGAAAATCATGATAGTCAGGTAATAAAAATTGCCGAAGAAAATGAAAATTTTTCTTTATTAAATCAGAGAAAATGGTGATTAAACTCTTAGTCGTATAACCATTGTTATTTTTCCATACCCATATTAAATACATTGTAAGTCAGGGCTTTTTTTTTCTTTCACTGTTGTTAGTGGCCAACATATTATTGATCCTCGCATTGACCGGCGTAACACGAGTATGTCATTGCCATATGTTTTTTTTTCTCTTTTAACTTCTGGAAAAGGAAGCTACTGAGGTCGAAACTCAGCGAAGGAAAAACTAAAGAGTGCGACGTCTGTCAGAAGAATATACGATATAATAACGTTTCTGCAGGATTCATGTGTGGGAGAGGTTTGCGAGTCGATATATACTTACGAATCGAGCCTCATCAGCCACATTGGTTCGGTGCACATTGTATTTGCGTCATCATCCCGCAAGCTTGGCCACCATTTGGAAGAACTGGACGATATTCCCGCGATCGGTTTGACGAAACAAGCGACACGCGAATATTTCCTTTGACTCTTCGGTGAGAAAATTAGTGGACGGGGTGCTGAACCGCGCGTCTACGCTAATATATTATCTTTAAGCTGCGGGTATACGCAAACGCGGTTTTATCGGGCGGAAACGATTTTCTTCGTTTTATTGCTGTTTTAAGTCCGTTTTGTTTTTTGTCTCAAATATAAATATTATATTTTTATTGTTTATTTTACCCCGAAACAGCCGGAGAGCCAGGAAGAGGCTCTGGTCTCGTAGGCAAAGGCGACTCACCTCGTACTCCTCGGTCGGCACGGCCTGAGCTATTTCCAGCATCGATCCGTTCGCGGAGAATGCCGCGCGCACGCACCCCACCGCCGCCCCCCGTCACTCCAACAGAGAGGGAGAGATGGATAGAAGACAGAGGGTCGAGCTGCTACTACTGCTGCTGCTGGTGCTGCTGCTGGCCACTCGAAAAATCAGCCCCCGCGATAATGTACCACGCATGAGCATTTGTCTTTTTTTCTTTTACAGTCATGTTTTTACGCGCAGTATTTCAATTTTTACGACAAGATATAAATATGGCTACAATGCTTTTAATATATAAGACAATATGAATTGGAGAACCGATGCGAAGAGTCCGAGGGTGAAAAATCGGTGAAAATCAGGCAAAAGTTAGGGAATAAAAAAGACTTATTATGTTAGTATCAGTGAAGAAAGGAGAAATACGAAACATTAGTAATTAACGCGATGTTGCATACCGTCTGTAATTATGTTGTGGTGGTATCGGTAGCGTTGATGTATTACTTTCATCAGTGGGAACGTAATGAAAGCGGTGTAGGCGAGAGTTACCATGCCGTTGTAAAATGTATCACTGGAGATGAATTCTTTACTCCGGATCGTCGATTAGTAGCATTCTCGCAATTTTTTATGTATCGACACATAAGCGCAAAGATATGTGTGTGTGTGTGTGTGATGAAAAAGACGTTCAGAGGATAACTGTCGCAATTTTTGGGCGACCGAGTAGAAACTTTGCATGCGAGTCGAGTTACCACTAAAGTTATTTGGAACTTGCCCCAATTGGTTGAAGGATTAAAAAGTTATGAATATTTACTTTTTTTTAAATTTTTTCAGAATACTATAACTCAAGAACGGTTTAAAATTAACTGATGTAACATTTTGGATGATACTTAAATAGAGTGTGCTAATAATGTTTTGTGCCAAATTTAGGCAAAATCGATAATGTAGTTAAGGTTTTATAGAAATTTGCATTTTCGTAATTTTTTTGAAAAGCTGTAACTCGAGAACTGTTTAAGAAACTGATCCAAAATTTTGCATAAAGCTTGAATAACAACAACTGTTGTTTTTTTTGTGTTGTTGCAGCCGTAACTACCAAAGATATAGAGAAAGCAATGTGCAAAGCTCTACCTTGCAACTTTTTTTTACAGTAAATGAACGAAAAGTTTAGTTAACAATATAAAATGTAGAGAATGTCAATTACGTAAAATACAGAATTTGTAGGGTAAATTTACCCGTTGCAAATTTATTGGTATTTTCAACATGTGTATTCGGACATGCGCGTTTTGAAGATCATAATGCGCGCGCTTCCGGACAAAAAGATTTGACGCATGCGCACTGAGATTTTCATAAAAAATGAAGATGGTTGCCGTGAAATTATAAAATAAAAAATCCAAGCCCGTAAAAGAGATTTTTCGAAATCATACATAATGTGAAAGTAAATTAGTGTGAAAACCGTGCAATTAATAAATCTCATCTTAACTATCGTATCTCTTAAATTGATCGAAACATTTTTTTTTCTAATTTTCAACATCGTTAACAGATGTCACTTTTTAACCGTTTTAAATAAACGTTTTTTTCTCTATTTTTTTAAACAAAATGTAATTTCTGGCGTTGTCCGCGCAATTGGAACAAAAGAGAGATTTCCAGTCTAGTGCAATCGGCTTTGTCAATGGTTATAAATGTTATTCTACTCGTCTGTCGGTACGCGAAGTCGAGTAAGTTGGAGAAAAAGTGGAAGAATAAGCAGCGTTGTATCGTTGCAATTAAGCAAATGTCCTTGAAATGTGACTCGAAGAAGCGCTAATTACATTAAATAGTCGTCTAATCTACAGTCGGATAATCAAAGTAAAGAAAAAGTAAATCGCAATCCGTCCTAACTAATCTGAGCATTCGTCGCAAGGTAGTCAAATTTTTGGTGGTGCAAGGTTATGACGTCGATTTGCTCGAGTATCGCTGAGAAATTCCAAGAGACTGATAATATGGTAACTAACGATTAATACTATCTGTTAATTAATTATGATACTTCTTGTTGGACCTATTTGACTCTTTTATATTTATTTCTCTTTGTGCAGGAGACGAGACACAGCAAATGGAAGGTTTTAGAGTGAAAGACGGGCCAATGGATGCACTAACTATAAGCAGTCAGGTTATGGTAACGTTGCGTATGAAAAACTTCGGCGAGCAATTATCGGCGATTAAGTCTTGTCGCGCTCTCGACAACTTCTCTAACTTCGGCTCATTACTTCAAGGATGAAAACATTGTCAGCATCGTGCTTAAGGGAGAATCCGCCGACAGATTGGCTCACTTTGCGCACATCGAGGATATCTGTTCAGGAACATTTGGAAAGGTTTTCCTACCGATCGACAGTCATGAAGTGGATTTCACGGATGAAATGGTGATGAGATAATATCAAAGAGCTCGCAAAAGCATTTTATATATAACCAATGCAACATCTGACGCACTTAACACAAACGTGAACATAAAAAAAAATAATTTGAAATATAACATAAAAAAAAAAACAAAGCAATGAATCGGAGATACAAAGGAGAGAGATATTCGAGAGACGTAAAAATTCCGTTTGCAGGTCAAACTGGAACTAGAGAGTCAAGGACATCATAACTGGGCTGCTCAGTTAGCGACTGCAACATTGTGCGAACGAGTAGACGGCACTACTCTCAGGTGTCTTCCGTTGCAATTTGGTCAATTAGAAGAGAAAACGGAGGACGACAAAGAGGCGGTGGTGAAAGAAGAGGAAATCGTAGTTAAGGACAAGGAAAGAGGTGAGGACTGGTCGCAACAACCAAAGTTCTACAAGATACAGTGTTCAATTTGCAAAAAGTGGTTTCTCAACAACGACTCGATGATAACGCATCTGAGAAGCCACTGCGGCGGAAACGTCGCGAGTGGCGATCAGTGCCAAGTATGCCAACAGAGCTTTCAGGACAATACGAGTTTACACGCTCATATGTTGACACACGTTGGTATGAATCCCGTCGAGTGCAATATTTGCCAGAAGAGATTCGCTTACAAGTGGTGCTTGCGAAATCACGTGCAAACTCACGTAGCCGCGGCCGCGGCTTCCACTAAACCATTTGACAATTGTTGTACCAGTGGAATCGGCGGTATTGCCGGTACTGGCACGACAATCGGTGCAATTGGTTCTATCGGAATTGGAGCTGATTATAGCTTTGAAAATTCAAGCGATTCAACGAGAAAAATGTACGATCGTAATCTGAGCGACGAGAGAAGAAAAGACATAATGCAGAGTAATAATAAAAGCGAGAGCGACGCAAGAGCAGGAGGTCTCCGGTGCGATGTATGCAAAATGCGTTTCAAAGACAGAGACACTCTTAATCGACACACACTCGTTCATATGAGCGAAGGACCGTACAAATACGATATATTCTCCGGTACTTTTAGAGACAAACCCGAGAACGTTAATGTCCAACGTATAAACGCTACTCATGCAGGAGCTAAGCAATTTAAATGCACACTTTGCGAACGTTCATTTGGACAGCGAACAGCGCTTAATAATCATATGCTCGCTCATAGCGGCGAAAAGCCACACGCGTGCAATATATGCGAGAAAACTTACAAACGTAAATCCGAATTGATAAGACACACGATGGTACACACGGGTGAAAGACCGTACGAATGCAAAGAGTGTCTTATGACTTTTCGCGAGAAAGCTAAATTAAATTCGCACATGCTCGTTCACACCGGCGAAAAGCCACACGAATGTTACATTTGTCACAAAGCTTGCGCTCGTAAATCTGATCTTAACAGTCATATGCTGTCGCACACAGGTGGCCAATACGATTGCAAGGTATGCGATAAGATTTTCACCCGTAAATCAGATCTTAACAGGCATACGTTAATTCACACTGGTGAAAAACCTTTCGCTTGCGATTTATGCGATATGGCGTTTCGCGAGAGAACACGATTGAATTCTCATATGCTTGTTCATACTGGTGATAAGAGACACGCGTGTCATATATGCGGCAAGAGTTTTCGCGAGAAATCGAGTTTGAAGAAGCACATGCTTGTTCATACTGGTGATAGACCGTACGAGTGCTTCGTTTGTAAAAAGAGTTTCACGCTAAAGACAACGTTGAACAGTCACATGCTCGTGCACACCGGTGAACGGCCTTATGAGTGCGAAACCTGCCCAAAAGCTTTTAGGGAGAAATCCTCGTTGAGAAAACATTCTTTATTTCACAGTTCGGAAAGGGGTCATGAGTGCAATGTGTGCTTCAAAAAGTTTACTCACAAGGCTGATCTAGGCTCTCATGCCGCTATCGATCATCCTTCATAGTTGTTCATTCTGTAGGATAAAAATCTTTCGACCATGTTTCGTTTTTTTTTTGTTTTTAGTGTAATACTTTGTTTTTATGCATCGTGCCTATACTTATGCAAGCTCTCGCGGTACTTTCGATTGATACTAATCGGCTCGATGATGAACATTATACTTGTAGTATCTTAAAACGTACTTTGGAGTATCTGTGAAATGCTGGCTTTTGTATAATGAACATAAATAAGTATGCAATAAAAGATTGGATCTTGGTGAAATAAGATATCGGGGATTAGGACAGAATAAGTGTACAGTAATCGCTCGTTAAATGTGAGAGTTACGCGCCAAACAGACCTATGACGAAAACTGCGGTTAATGAGCAGGGATTGGCAATATTTGAGTAAAAGTGTATTTAAAATACTTTGGAAAATTTTTCCAAGGACCTGGTAAACATTAAAAAGGTCGTGGATTTTCTATAAAACGCCGGAAATGTTTCGCAATGTTTTTTCTTTCAGTTCTCTGCTGAATGGCGTCTCTGTTTTTTGATTGAGCAAGCTTATCGTAGAGCAACAAGAAATTCTAGTGAAATTCGATAAAAAGTCTGTAAGTCTGTGTGTATTCCGCCATCAAACTAAAATTACGTTGCCAAATAGGGGAAAAAAATCTGCAACATCAGTGCGTAAAAAAAGTATTTTAAAATCGCTACGAAATTTTGAAGGATATTCTCCTTATCTTATAAACTCGGTTGCTACTGCAGAAATGGACGTAAAATGATTGAATAATCGATATAGTTACGTTGATGAAAAATTATTTCTGGTCTGGAAAATTAGAAAAAGTCATAAAATTTCAGTGGAATAATTTTATGTCAATCTTATTTATTGTTCTAATAGTTGAGAATAATTTTTAAAAAAGAACGGCAATGACCATTTGTTAAAATTAATTATGTTAAATTACTTGTATACACAAAAATTAATAATTTCGTCGCTCTCAAATAATTGTTAATGCTCTTCGAATTTAAAAGTATTTTGAATTTTTTTTTCTCGAATATTGTCCATCCCTGATAATGAGGTCGTTTTGGATGTAAAGAAATATGCAAAGCATTTATGTTTCTTCAATCACTTTTAATAAATGCGGTATTGAAAACTACAATTTTCTACTCTCTACACTGTTGTGTCAAAAACAACTGATTTCTTGCATTAACTAGGTATAGACGAACGGAAAAAAGTCTCACTTAATAAGATGCGTTTACGCGGAAAAAAATGTGGCAAACATGTAATATTATAAACTACTCATTTACGCAGAAATAGAGACTGCGAATATTGAGAAGTTACGGTATTTAAGGGGAGACACCACCATGACGACCGAAAAAAATGAGATATGGGGAATTTTTTTTTTTTTTTTACAAATTTTACGAATACGTTTTTTGTTTTATTTCTTAGAGCAATATATATACATTTTGTTATGGAATTAATCTATATAAATGTAATTCGAGTTAAGCGCAAGAATTTTTGGAAATATTAATTGTCAACAAAATGGCATTAGCTTAAACCAAAAAGGTCGGAATTTTGTCAAAAAATGGTAATTATTTTAATCATTTGTCTAAACCCAATTTAATTTTTTAATAAACTTACCCTTATCTGAAAATAATTTTATTGATGATTCTGATATAATTTCAATTCGCGCCTAAACTTGTTTAATAGTATCTATATTTAAAGAATTGTAATTTCTTTGAGATACATCAACACTTTTTGTTAAGCTATACGCTTTGAAGATACTTTTTTTTAAGAACTACTTACTAAAATTAGAGATGATTACTGAAAGAATAGAGTATTTCTTTGACCTTGGATTATACTAAAATTACTGCGTGAAAATTGCAGATTTTAATATAATATTTTATGAGAAAAATGTCAGTCCAAAAAAATCTAAAAAAAAAAAAAAAAAAATTATAAGTGTTTTTTCGAGCATATAGAGAAGTATAAAAAATTATAGAGCGTATAGGAAAGGGTCAGGGTTGAAGGCTTACAGAGTTGGCCAGGATTACCTCATATATGTATGAGTTATTCTCACGTCACAGTAAGTCCTACCGTCAACCTTGAATCACGTCCCAGCATCAGAAACATAAAATAAATCGAGTTTAAATCGTTTCAGTGGTTTCCCCCTTAATAAACGCATTGTCTTCGATCGAAATTAAAAAAATAATTTTTCTTCAATGGCCAAACTTTGGCGGTAGAAAAGGTTTGGGATATTACTTCCGTGCCGGAAATGTAAATAATACCAATTGCGTGTACAACACAGTTTATATATAAATATAATACCGACATGAAATCGTCATAATGATAATTCGAATGTGGCGAAGAAAATTGGCGGCAATCATCGAGCAACCAGTCGCATTATCGCAGTCTTGTTGTAACCACAGAGAGCCAATGTTTTTCCTTGTGGATGCCATTGTCCCGTCAGCACTGTTATTCCTCTGGGAGATGGATAACACGTCACCCGACGACCGGCCCACCATTCAAATACAAGAGGACTCTCGGTGAAGACTACTAATCGGGGAGAATTCGGACTCCAGGAAACACCTGCTTAAAAGCCAAGACGAATATATACATTTTTACGAAAATATATTAATAAAGATATATCGGTGTGCTGAGTCGCACGAATTACGCACCAGAAACAGGTCTCTTGAGCAACAAATGGTCGACGCTGTCCTCCGCAATATCCCATATCCGTATCGTGCACGAATAAACTTCATGTCTCACGGCTAAATAACGCCCGCAAGCGCTAAATTCAAAAATATCAACCGCGGCAATCGATACTCCAATGCTGTTACCGTTTGCCGCTATTGGAATATTTATCGGTCGTTCGCTTACCTCCTCCACTAAAATCGAAAAATGAGAATCGAGTTATTGTTTGCATTGTTCAAAATATTTGAAAGACTTAACGGATAAACTGGTGTACTAAATTTAATGTACAATTATGATGATACAACGAATGCAAATTAGGAAAATGAAAGTACTTCTAATGTTTTAAAATATACCAGGCATTAAGTTTACATCACGTTTGTATATTACATTCAGTATACCAATTTATGCATAATAAAGTGGTATACGCAGTTGAACAATGCAGAGCTTTTAGAGCTTGAAATAAATCATAATTTATTTGCAATAATTACTCGTGCTTTTTGCGCTCTGTGCGAAATTTACGTTTTCATCAACGGCATCGATGGAACATTCTCTGTATATTTTGCTGAGATAGTCAGCTTCTTTTATTACAGGCTCGCAACGCAACTCCAATATTGGCTTCCATGTAACGTAATTGAGAAGAACGATCTGTTTTGAGTATGAAAATTATTAACGATTTTATTTGATTTAATTAAGGCAATTGGAGGGCTTGAAACACTTCTTAAACAGGAGAATAAATATAGGGATCGTGTAGAGAAACATGTTGCAGGCACTGACCGTCTCGTTATAAGCGGCGATTGCTAGAAGTTGCCCGTTTGGATTCCAAACGATTTTGTCAATTCCTCTGGGACCTTTGTAAGATTCTGTGCTCTGTGTGCCTTGGATTTTGGTATTTGTATTCAAAACTTCAGGACTAAAGGCTCCAACGTGACTATCGCTTGCCGTTGAAAAAACCAATAGTTTTGTTCTTCCGCTAATCGAACACCATATGCACAGTAATTCACTGTTTGGCGACCAGGATACTCCGTTGATTGAGCTTAATTTGTCGCACAGCAGCTTCTGCGAAAAATAAAAGGGTATTATAATTAATACTGTAAATTCACCGGTAAATTATGTTAGTTTAGCAAGTAACGTCCTGACAATCCTTAACAACAGAATTATATATTGAGTGTCGCCAATTTTAGTATTACTTTATTTTATTTTATTACATAATTAAATTTAAACAAAATTTTATTTTAGCAAATTTCCTTTCGAAGTAAATTTCGTAAATTCGATCTGTTTTTTGGAGGGGAACCTTATGGGAGAAAAATTCAGCCCCCATTAAGGCTAAATTTAGGATAGGGGTCATTAATAGACCCATAGGAGGCTAATGACCCCGTATCAAGTCACATGCATAGTTCATGAACTGATAAAACTATAAGAATCTGTGTTCTTGGGAAGATGCATTTCATCAGATCAATAAATCACGCAATAATGGTGTGAGGTTGTCTCTCTCGCACTTGCGGTGACTCAGTCGGTGTAGTACATCACCTGAAGGCGATGTGAAACTGTTCGATCGGCAAAGAAAATTGTAATTCAATTTTATCTTGATAAAATTACATGATAAAATTTTTTCTTTAAAACGGTAAATAATATGAGCAACATTTGATCTGCGAAAAAATGATCGTTAAAATTACGCTCTTCAGATTTAGCATCTAAAATGATTTCCTGCTCACGATACAAATATACCTACCATCGGTAGCAGATAGAATTTTAAACAGTATATAAATTATCAACTCTGTTTCCCGCAATGTGCAGGTCGGCTTTGACCACAGTATGTCGTACACGTTGTCGTCATCGAGGTTAACTTTGACCACGAGTTGTTGTCACACGAACATCGACAGTTGAAAAAAAAAGAAACAAACATTGTTAATCAGTCGATAAACAATAAAAACTACACAATCAAAATATTCCCGAATAATGAATGCAACAAGTTACATAAGTTGTGCGTGCAATCGCGTTCCAGCTTCAGCAGATTGGGGACAAAACGGTCTCGTTTGTTACGGTGCCTGTGATGCCGTTGCTATTTACAATCCCGATATCTGTAAAATCGGCAAAGTAACTCAAACTCTCGATGCTCATACAGCTCGAGTGAACGTCGTTCGTTGGATTCGAAAAATTGACTGGCAAGCAGAAACTGAATTGTTGTCAGCTTCAACTGACGGAACTGCTATAATTTGGACCGGCGAAGAAAAAACATATAAACCAACGTCGATTCTTGACGAGGGTAATCCATTGACAATAGCCGATGCCGTTTATCTTAGAGATAATCGACAGTCCGACGACAGCTCTGAATTGCTAATATGTATAGGAAGCACAGAAGGAAGCTTTGCCTTGTGGCACAGAAACAACACATCGAGTACCCAAAGAGTTCAATCAATGTCATTCGGTCAAAGAATTTCAACGGAAGCTCGTCTGTCGTTCCTACCAAATTCTAACATACCTCTAGTAGCAATTGCACTCGACGATTGTAGTATACAAATTTGGTGTTGCGATCTGTCGCCTGACAACACAAAAATTCAATTTTCCCGATTTCAAGTACTTCATAATCATGAAGATTGGATAAGATGTATGGATTTTACACGCGACGCCGCTGACAATTGTTTATTGGCAAGCGGATCGCAAGATTCTACCATCCGTCTATGGAAAATTTATCAGATTGAAACTGATGTAACTTCGGACGAGAGACAAGATGAATCACAGAGAAGAATCAAGAGATTTACACTGGGCGATATAAATTACGGAGTTACACTTGAATCGATACTCAGCGGTCATGAACACTGGGTTTACGGAGTTCACTGGCATCCGCCTGTGTCTAGAGACAACGATAAGCTTTATAGGCCAGCCGCACTCTTGTCTTGCGCTATGGATAAGTCAATGATTGTGTGGGAGGCTGGTTCTGAGCATTGTGGTGTTTGGAGAGAAGCTGTGAGAGTCGGAGAGGTCGGTGGCAATTCTCTTGGTTTTTATGGATGTAAATATGCACCAAACGGACTGAGCATCCTTGCTCACAGCTATCAAGGCTCGTTTCATATTTGGAAATACAACGAGAAGGTGCAAGGTTGGATACCGAGAACTGGGCCTACTGGGCATTTTTCTGGAGTTGTTGACTTAGGCTGGGACCCAAAGGGAAGGTGAGATGTTTTTCTTCTTATTTATCAGTAAAATTGCACTAGAAAGCTAAACGCTTGTTTATAGAAAGTGAATTAGGCTTTTGTATGAATACACAAAAAATAGAAAACGTATTTTTGATTAATAAAGAATACTTCATATTGATCTTCAAATTTAATATCACAGCAGAAACCTGCCCTGTTTAATTGTAGTAACGATTATCCTTTCTTTAACCAGATTTCTAATAAGCGTAAGTACTGACCAAACAACAAGGATTCACGCACCATGGATCAGCGAGAGCGGCGTGGCTTGGCGCGAGATAGGTCGACCTCAGGTTCACGGTTACGATTTGAGTTGTCTTGCGATGCTAGGATCTTACATCTTCGCTTCCGGTGCCGAAGAGAAGGTGGTGCGTGTATTCACAGCACCGACAACATTCCAGAAGTATCTGGCAACGGTTGCGAGTACCGACGATTGGGAAGGAAAGATAGCGGAGGGCGCCTCAGTACCGGCTCTTGGTCTCACGAACAAAGCTATATTCGACGATCAAGCCGCGGGAGGCGACGAGGATCGCACCAAAGACATCGATTACGCGCGTCCACCTACGGAAGAAGAATTGATAAGGCACACGCTCTGGCCGGAATTACAAAAGCTCTATGGTCACGGTTACGAAATATTTTCCATAGCCAGTCGGCACGACAGAAGTCGTTTAGCTACAGCCTGTAAATCCGCTACCGCTGAACACTCTGCTATAATAATATGGTGCACGAAAACCTGGTCGCAACTACAAAAACTTGCGTCTCATCGATTGACCGTAACACAAATGGATTTTTCGCCAGACGACAAGCATCTTGTTTCCGTTTCACGAGACCGACGATGGGCTCTTCATCGTATTAACGAAAACGGCGAGTATCAGGTCGTAGCGTCGAGCTCCAAAACGGACGCTCTTCACTCGCGAATTATTTGGTGTTGCGGTTGGAGTCACGACTCAAAATACTTTGCTACTGGCTCGCGAGACGGTAGAGTCGGTCTTTGGAGCGTCGATCCGGTTAAACTGACTGTTGGTCAACCAGCGGCAAGCTTGGAAATCCATGGTGCTTCCGTGACAGCTCTCGGTTTTGCACCTCGAGCCTATTCCTCTAATTCTTATGTTCTTGCTATTGGTTTCGACAGCGGTGCCATACAAGTACAGAAAATTGAATTTGACAACGATAAAGCCGTGTGGCGAACACACGACAGGTACGATTATCCTAAAGCACATCATGGTACCGTCAAGAGACTCGCTTTTCGTCCGGACAATAATGATGAATCCGATGTATCGAAAATCACACAATTTGCTAGTTGTGGCTTGGACAATACCTTAAAAATACATGATCTGTCGATTGGTGATCTTGAAGCATTGTAATTTTTAAAAATTATGTATATAAATGATTTAATCATTATACAACTTGCTTTTTTTTTGTGAATAATTTTATTTTGTCGTTCTAAATTTGTCGTTCGATAATTTGTTTAAAAAAATCGTAAATATTTAAAAATGTGTTAAAATTTTTCCTTTTATTTTTTAAATTATAATAAATTAGTACTTTTTAGAGTTATGTCAATCATATAAATAATTGTGGACCCAATTGGAAGAGTCAAGGGTCAGACCCAGGTTGAAACCAGGTGGCCGCATATACTTTTATTGATGATGCACTTACCCTACTTATCTTCCATCCATCTGTCTTATAGATCTCAACGCTATCAGTTCCATTGTCAGTGACAATCAGGGCGAGGCTCTTCCCATTGGGACTAAATTCAAGTCTTTTATTTGCTGATTTTAAATTCTGAATATAACTAACTGTTCTGGAATCCAGTGACCATACGGAAATTTGTATCTGAAATTTAATTGTTAAAACTATTTTGTAATTATATTTCAGCAGCAAAGTTTTCACATTTAGTTTTTTAATTACTCGATCATTCAAATTTTGTTCACATATCAAAAGTTTTTTTTTTTTTCATTTCAAAATTGGGAAGCAGAGCTGTTTTGTTATTTTTTTTTCTTTCTCAGTTTCTTTTATAAGAAAGGCATCATTTATTAACATGTCCTTTTGTAAAAAAATGAAAAACGATAAGGAAAAGATAATGAACTCTTTGAAATATCTTACATTCAAATCTGCTTTTGTAACAATATGAGCACTGTCAGGAGCCCATTGTACACACTCCATTCCAGCACTGCCTTCTGCTAGTTTCCATTTCCAGTCTGGATAATTAATGGAGTACACGTGAACAAGTGCTTTTTTTATGCTTGCACACAATACATATTCTGCGTTTGGTGACCATTCGATGTACTGCAAAATGAGAGATTCATTTAATTCTTGATTTAAAGGACAGGTGCACGTAACAATGAACCATTGAAAAATAACCTCTATTATATCGGTAAACACGTATAGACGTAGAGTCTCGAGACTCGTCACATTTTTCACTATCAAGTTAGCTTTATAAGCTATCGCGAAAAACTCGCCGCACGGTGAAAACTCGCAAATATTGTTGTTAACGCGAAATATTTCACTTTCCACTTCGACTGACAGTTCCGTCATTTTTGTTGTTGTTTACTAAAATTGCGCGGTTTCTCGTCAAAAAGCCACCTCTCTAAAGCCTCTTCGAAACTCTAAATTCTAATTGGCCCCTGAAAAATACGTTGCTGCCGACTATACACGCGTGTCGCGCAGGTCGCACGGTCGTGCATACACAAGTGCAAAATATGTATTGTATTTCATGCATTACTGCAGTTTTCTAGACCTTTAAAAATCGCCATTGTTAAATCACATACAACTATAAATTTGGTGATTTGTAGACCTACCAGAAAAACAAATCTTTTCAACCTTATTTGCTAAAGTGAGAAAAAGAATTTTCGGCAGTACTTTACGTAAGGTTATTCCTTTGCAATTTCAACACAATGGAGAAAGCAAAGCCAAGGTAAAATTTTTCATAAAATTAATAAATCTTTTTCCCTATTTACATTGTAATTGATGCAAACTTTTCTTTTTAATACATATAACAGCAAGAAGAAGGCTTATTACAAAAATATGAAAGCCCAAACAGAGTCAGTTAACAATAAATGTATTGACTGGAGAAAAGTAGGAAAAAAAAAATATGGACAAGAGGAGAACAGTCGTACCGAGAGAGCCGATGAGCAAGACTCTGAACAAAGATTTTCTAAAAGGCCTATTCGGCAAGCAATATCGCGTTTGGCTGAACTGGACGACATATGGCAGGAGACACGCGTGGGACAAGATTTTGAGACTCTTATCAATGCTCCGATGTCCTCCGGCTCGTTTGTGTTCAAATCTGAGAAAAATTGGACACTCGATGCTTCTAAGTATGATGAATTCTTTTCGGTCGATGTCAAGAACTTGGCTGCTATTATGAATTGTATTCCGTACAACCAATTAGTCAACATAGATAACAAATATTTTACAGTAAGTATACAAAAGTGTGAATAGAAGTAGTCGTTGTTTTGCTAGCTTAAACATTCTTTTGAATTAAAAAGCTACATCAATGAGGAAGCTTTGTAAATATTTAAAAAATCATTGTGAAGTAATGTGTGGATTCAAAAATGACTTTGCATCATTTTTTTCAACTGCATTCACTAATTTTAGTATTTGTTAGTATAGTAGTATTACAGTTTGCTTTTTATAAGTTTTCAATTAACTTTGGAGTACATTCACAGTCATGACTTGTTTCAGACAGATGAACTTACGCTCATCAATAACACTGCTGAGCAAGCTAAAAAAGCTTACAATAGCAGATTGAAATCTTTGAAAAAGGAAAAACTCGAAAGTGAATCGATTACTAGTCGATTGCGAGAAGAAATTGATAGGAACTCTAGCACAGATCAGTCAGATGTTAATCCTGATTCGCAAACAATCGAAGAGGATTTGGATTTCTTGCTGTCCCTGAAGGAGCCTGTGAGAGCTCAACCCGTCGTCGTTAACGTCGTACCTCCGACAAAAACTAGTCCTGATGGTACGTACAAAATTCATTTAAATAAACCAACCTGCTCCTTTAACTTCCGCTCTTTCTATTTACAGAATTAAAAGCAAAAAATATTCCTGCAGCTACAAAGTCGATTGATCTGGAAAAGTGGTTGGATTTGGTTTTGGATGATTAAAATTTTGATATCGAAATACAAAGAGCGACAAGTTTGTTTATTTTGAATAAATATATATATATATATAATTATTATACAATATTCTTACAAAATGTGAGTCATATAAAGTGCGATTCAGATTTTCTACAGTCCGACGTATAACAACGACGAAAATGTTAGACACAAATAAATATCAACAACGTAATTTAAACCGTGTTCAGTCTCCAAACTTGGTGGTAAAATAAGCATGCATGTAATCGTAAACAACAAGCATGATTGCTCCTCCGGGGCCCAGACGCAATACTTTTGGTAACAATCCTTTGTACAACGCGGTGAATCTAAAATTCCGAAAACAACATTTATCAGCTTATGTTGAACACAAATTTTTGTTATTTGGCTTTCAATTGAAATGTGATCATTTTAGTACGTACCCTTCTCTTCTGTAAACTATTGACAGGGTTGTCAATGTTCCATTGTATCGAATCTCGTGTTGAGGGCCTTGAATTCGACTTTTCGCTACATCAAATGGGATGTTTAGGCACGAAGCCGCTGTTCCCGCCGTGAAACCAATTGCTACCTGATGCCAAATATTTTACAGAATTTTTAGATTAACCAAGGCCAGTTAATATTTACGTGTAAATGTCTCAGCATATGAAAATCTGGACAATTACAAAATCAATTTTTAAGAAATTTGCATGTGGAATGTGACTTTGAATTCATCTGAACTGGACAACAAAGAAGTATAAAAATAAGTTTCAAGAATAGAAAACACAATATTTTGGGCGCAATATCAGTACCCTAAATTATCCTGTTATTATAATTTGATTGGAAATCATGAGATCCAGTAGAGTGTCGCTGATATAAAAAAAATGTTGATATATATTTTTTAAACTTCTATTTATATTCTGTCTTTTATTAGTGATTTATTATTAAATTTTGTTGATTCACGTGTTGAATTGACATTGTGTTAAATAGACATGGAGTGATGTCTAAAATATGACTGACTCGACATTGATTTACCTTGGTGAAAAATTCTAACCAGGGATCTTCGTTAACGGGTACATAGCCCTTAACAGAATGATAGAAGCCAAAGTAGAAACAGTTGAATACTCCGTTTCTCATAATAGTAGCAGAGAGTCCTTTGTTTAGGCCATTTAAGCCCAAGCCATTTGCTCGAACAATGTTACGAGTTACAGCCAGTGTCGATGGACTTTCCTTCACCTTGTTGCGATTCGATTGCAGTTGAACTTTAATAACTTCAAACGGATTCACGAAAATGCCTTCAGTCACACCGGCGCAAAATCCGGATAATGCGAAAGTCTAGAGTGTTGATAATTTGATTAATTTAAAATACTGAGATAATTCTTTGATTTCTGAAAGGAAAAAAAGAACATTCTCTCACCAATGGTGTCGGTGAACTGGCGCCAAACATGAAAAATTGCTTGTATTGCTCAAACGTGAAAAACTGAAGGAAAAGGCAGAATTATCAGTAACATTTACTATCAATATAAGTAATCTAATATCGTTATTGGTAATATTAATAATATTAAAGGCTATTTATTGTTTAATATTCGAAATAATATTAAATTTAAAAATAATAATATATATTATAATAATAATATTATTGAAAAATATAATATATTGAAAAATAATGATGAATAACAGAATTTCTAATTATTTCCCAATTTATCTTTTTTATAATTGTAGAGATAAATAAACTAAATAGTTAACTGCTATGAAATATTGCAATTTTACAGAAAGTAAAGTTATTTAAACAAAATTAATAATTTGTTATGCAATTATTGAATTGCTATTCCTCAATAAGGGTGGGCTTACTTTTACAGCTCTTTTAGGTGTTTCAGCAAGTATCGGTGGGATTATACCTTTCCAAAAAGCTCCTAGGCCCTCACTTCTGTACATTTTTATCATACAGTCACGAATACCTTTAAAGAAAAAATTTATCTCACACGTAAAATACATTTTACGGGTCATATAAAATCATTTTTATGTACAACCCATAGTTATCAGATAAAACAATAATTCTGTTATTTTCTATTTGTTACACAAATATTTTCAAAATTTTTCATAATAAAAGAAATAACACTTTTTTGGAATTTTGTATAAAATAACATAAAATGTTATTTTTGCAATTATGAAATAATTACTATGTTATTTTGTACAACAAATATTAAAAATATGAAAATTCAAAATAACAAAGATAGTTATTTTTTATGACTAAAAAATTGATGAAATTACCTGTATAATACAAAGGATCAGCTCCTGTAGGTCTTACTTGTTTCACTTGTATCTGAAAGCGAGTCTTTACAAGATCCATGGGATGCATAATGCATACCTCGACAAAGCCAGCAGAGCCTCCAGCTCCAATTTGTATGGCAGCCTGCTTCAAAAGACTATTGGGTCTGTCCATTGTTGAATGTGCCATTTTTTTTCTCTAAATTTATTAAATTTATCACAGTGATAAATTGCACCTTGAGAATGTTATTAAAAAAAAAATAGATTAGACAGAGAACCTTTCCTTAAACAGCTGCTAATACAATACGTATATATTTTTGTGCATTATACAGTGCAATATGGTCCTATTATTATTCAGTGTAGCAACAAAATAATTCACAAAAAATTTGCTATGAAGCATTTTCGAATTTAATTGGCATTTAAAAAAGTAAACTTTAATTAAGAACACCTTATTTGTATAAGATTTTTCATCACACAGATATTAAGGATATAATTTATGTATTTTATCAGTGTATTACGCGAGCTCTTTAAGAACTTCTATTTCATCGAATCATTCATCGATAATTTCGTCATCATTGCAGAGCCATCATCAGCTGTTCTGTATATCCATGTAATGTGAAAGCTTTCTGTAAACACTCGAGAGATAACACTTATCGTAGCTCGATTAATTATCTTTTTAAATAATTAACAAATTCACTCTAGAAACAGCAAAAAGAATAAGAGACTTATGTTCGATTTCATAAAAGCTACGTACGATTTGAAAAAAGTACAATGAAAGTCGTGACACCGGCACAGTTGTTGTTTCTGAATGCGTTTTCTACTTAACGAGTGGAAATCTATTTTTGAAACCATAAAAATTCTAACCTCCCGCCTTGTCGCTTCAGTGCCTCTCTCTCCCTCTCTCTCGCACTCTCTCTTGCGAAGTGTCGAAACGGTATTGTAGGCTGCAGATGGTCACACGCTTTACTATCGCCAATGTAGATCCAAGATTACTTTTTTAAAAGTTTAATATATATTTTTTTTTCAATTTCAACTTTAAATTATCCTCAAAATTTGTATAAATGATGTACAGAAATGTTATTTCATGATCGATTAGGAAACAATGACATACCAGTTTTACTGAAAAAGATTAACTAGTTTATCATACCCGTTCTCATCGATCTGTGTATTGAAAAATTCTTATCAATATGACCCGTGTGACGCATATACATGTATCAAAGTACATCTTATTCATGTGCCAAGATACTTGACACTAATGTATCGGATGATTACACAGCCAGATGTGATGTTGCGGTCCGCAGCGATAAAATTTGATATTAATGGGAATTACCGACAGAGATTTCTCCGAGCACGAAAAAATATTATTTGTACGAAATGAATATATCATATAACACTCGAGATCATATTTGAAACGAGTCTATTTTTTTATTCTCATTTTTTAAAATTTATTCTAAGATGATGTGACACAGTCCAACACATTTCTGACACAGTCGGTATAAAAAAACTGTGAACCAACGGTCATACATTTATCGGCTTTGAGTAAATTGGTTTACAGATCTCCTGTGTCCGTCATACAGAATCGACTTGGTCGGTACATATGTCACAGCAAGTTTTATGCAAACGCCGGCGCGCCGTGTGCGTTTCAGCCGGTGCTATAAATTTCGAAAAGAGAAGGAACACACAATTGATAAAGCTTGAAAATAAAAAAAAATCTATAGGAACCGAAATTTTCAAGGGCGATTCTTGAAAGACACCGCGATAAACAGATTACTATATGGAATATTGAATATAGTTGTCACTAAATACGGCAAAACATAGGTACCCCCTATTTGTGAGTACCCCAAAACCTTCTTTTTCCAACAAGTGGTTTTGTTTGTCAAAACATTATCATATTTGAAATTTTTCTTTACATTCTTGTTTTAGGATTTTCGTTTTTCTTTTATTGCATGCATTTGCGTAATGAATCCACCCGAAGAATTTCCATTCCCATTTGCTCCTTATCCAATTCAAGAGAATTTTATGAAAAATCTGTACACATGTTTGGAAAAATGCAATCTTGGAATTTTTGAGAGTCCCACTGGTACTGGAAAATCTTTGTCTATAATTTGCGGTGCCTTAAAATGGCTGGTGGACAGAGAATCCTACGGGAAGGAACTTCTCATTTCTCAGATAGCCGAACTAGACTTAAAGATCAAGGAAGTGGCTGAGAAAAATGCAGGAGATTGGTTTACAGAGCAAACTGAGCAGATAGCTTTGAACAGCGAGAAGAGAGGCTTACAGGCTAAATTAGAAGCTATAGAAAAACGTACTGAGAGAAGAAGCAAATTCAAAGAGAAGGCTAAGCAAGCCAATGATTCTAAACAGAAACAGAGATTTAAATCCAAACCAACAAAGAAAGGAGACAATGAAGGCAGTAATGGTTTGCCAGATGCCAAAACAGCGATAGAAAATGACAAATTGGATCATGACTTGTTGCTGGAGGACCTGAATCTTGATTCTGAAGGATCTGATGAAGAGACTGCTCAAGATGAACTGGCAAAATACACACAAATCTTTTTTTGCTCTAGAACTCATTCTCAGCTCTCTCAATTTGTCGGAGAATTAAAAAGAACTCCTTACTCTGAGGAGGTATCACTGGTGCCTATAGCTTCTAGGTAATTTTATTTTAATGGTATAATATAATGAAAATTGAAATAATAAGGTTTTTAAAGATTAATTATCATAAATTTACATTTCATCACTCAAGAATGTATTAACAATTTTTTTTTCTTGAGTAATTACTCACATTATTCAAATAACGAATAATCATAATCAAAATTTTATTCATGTATCATTCTTTTTTTTTTGCAATGCTTTAACAGTAATAATCCAAAATCAGTGATTAAAACAAATTATTTTCAATCTGAAAAAGCTTTTTCTTTTTTAGTATTTTTTGTATAATTATCTGTCATTGTTATTCTAAATTATTTTTAAAAATATATAATTTTTCAAACCATTGAAAATGCGATAAAGTAACTGCTTTTGGGATTGTTATTATTATTATTGTACCACCATAGAGATGATTAATATTTGAAGAAAGGTTTATTCAAATATTACCCATCTCTCCAATAATATAATAATAATCATATAGCAGTTATTTTATCATTTTTTTTAGATGGATAAAAACGATAGTTATTATTATTTTAGAATAATTATTGATGATTATATTATCAGAATATTTCTTCAAATTATGCATTTCATTGGATGAACTTTTGTTTGTATGACTATATATTTTTTTCCTAAGTCTCACATTTTGATAAACGAGTTTATTTCTCCAGGCAAAATTATTGCATCAACAAAGAGGTGATGAGACTGAAACATGTGAATCTCATCAATGAGCGATGTCTCCAGTTGCAGAGGAAGAAAAAGACAACATCCAAGAAGGAGAAGGATCTGAAAAGATCGAAAACGTCAACAAGCTGTCCATTTATGCCTGGCAATCAGTCGCTGATGATCGCGGAAATTGTAACGAAAATTCAGGACGTCGAGGAAGTCGCGAGCAAAGGAAAAGAGCATGAAACTTGTGGCTATTATGCCTCGAGAAAATCTTTGCAGGACGGTCAAGTTATTCTTGTGCCTTACAACTCGATATTACACAAAAATACGAGAGTCAGCTCGGGAATAGATCTGAAAGGGAATGTTCTTATTGTCGACGAGGCGCACAATCTTCTCGAGGCTATCGAACGCATGCACAGTGCTACAGTAACCGGCAGAAATATTCTCCATTGTTATAGCCAACTTACGCAATATCAAAAAAGGTTCTGGGGCTTTTATTTATTTTTATCTTAAATAAATTCTTTATCATTAAAATCTTATAATAAAAAAATCCTATGTGTTTGATTGCAACGGTAGTAGTTACATATTTTTTCAAAATAATTTTTTTTATTTGACCCAAATGGAAGTTTTTATTTTACTGAAAAAATAAAACATGTACAAATTGATAGTTTGTCGATGAATGCAAATTGAATAAATTTTCCTATTATTACAGATTCGAATCTCTGTTCTCGGCCAAAAACGTTCTTCATCTTAGCCAGCTCAGCTTTTGCTTGAAAAAATTGATTAAAGTTCTCGGTGGAACTACGAAATCTCACGCGGCAGACAAAGGTCCGGGAACAACGGAATCCAAAGTCTACAAAATCGAGATCTTCGAAATATTTGCGGAAATAGATACGTTAAATGTATTTGAACTGTTGGAGTTTGTAAAGAGCTCGAAGTTGATTCACAAACTGCAAGGATACGTTGAGAAATACAGCGGGGATTTAAAAATTCGACCTGTGAACGTAACGAAGACCGGTGTTTCCGCTTTTCTCAATGTTATTCAAGGGAAAGACACCGAGCCGCAAGAAACTCTTGAGGATAAGGAGAATTTCGAGGAAGAAACTTCGAACAACCCGCTGATGGCAATTGTAAATTTTCTCGAGTGTCTTAAAAATAGCAGCGGCGATGGCAGAATTTTCGTGATACCCGGAGCAACAATCGGCCAAGGAAGTCTCAAGTTTTTGCTCATGAATCCTGCAGCTCATTTTCACGATATAGGTAGAAGACCAGCACTTTTTATTTTCTTGTAGAAACTTTTTATTTACAATCTATTTTATTTGACAGTAAAAGATGCGAGATCGGTGATTCTTGCCGGTGGAACTATGGAACCGATCTCCGAATTCGTCGATCAATTGTTCATCAGCGCTGGCGCCGAACCTGAGAGGATTGTCACGTTCTCCTGCGATCACGTAATTCCGAAGGAAAATATCTTGACGAGAATCGTAACGCGAGGCCCTACTGGTGTTTCCTTTGAATTTAATTACCAGAATCGGCAGAATCCTGAGCTGGTGACTATTTAATAAAAACTTTCGACATAATCTCTTGATTTAAAAAGAGGCGGCAATTGGTAATGCGACATTGATTCCCCGCTGTTATCTTTTTTTCATACAAATTATGTTATTATAGGTCACGTTCTGTAATTTCTGGTTTCCCCATAAAGGAAGCTTTGTTCAATTAAAAATCTATAATTCTGTAAAAACCGCTTTTTTATCTTCGATCAACAAAGTGGAAGAATTAGACTATTTACTGAAAAATTTGAAAAAAAAAAAAAAAAAAAAAAATTGTTATAAAATTTATAAAGTTTTTCTAAGAAATAACGAAAAATGGGTATAACTATTTGCTTCTATATATGTTCCATATATGGAGAAGATTCGTGAATAAATGTTGAAATTTCAGCTAAACGAGTTGGGCCGAACGCTGCAAAATCTTTGCAATGTGGTACCTGGAGGAATGGTTATTTTTCTGCCTTCTTACGGCTACGAAGAGGTACTCTACAAGCATCTCGATAAATCAGGCGTGATCGCCAAGATTTCCGGTAAAAAGCAAGTGTATCGTGAACCAAAATTAGCATCTCAAGTAAACACGGTTTTGGAGAACTACGCGAAGGACGTTAAGAGCCCGAAAAGTCCGCAGAATGGAGCGTTGCTGTTCAGTGTTGTCGGTGAGTGACTTACGTTGGCGAAATTCGTTGCTGTGAACGTCTACGAAACGACATGGCTCATTTTTTTTTGTTCAGGAGGCAAATTGAGCGAGGGTCTCAATTTCTCCGATGACTTGGGAAGATGCGTCGTGGTTGTCGGAATGCCCTATCCAAATATAAAATCGCCGGAACTTCAGGAAAAGTTGAAGTACCTAAATGAAAACGTGGTAGGTAGATATCGTTGTTTATTTCAATAACGATATTTTAACTAAAGAAAACAGCTATAGCGTATTACACGATCAATTAAGAGCCTATAGTGATTTTAAACCAAAAAATTGCGTTTGCTTATTGTTTGCAAAAAGTTTCTCACGATGTTCCCGACGTATTTAATGCGTGCCGAGAAACGCAATTTTTTTTCTTCAACTTTTAAGAAACATGTTTGTTTTATACAAATCGATTTTGTTCAACTGTTTGTGTTTTAAAAAATTGAAATTGTCAAAAAAATCACTGCTGTCCTAAAACTACTCCAAAATATATTTTCAAATAATATATAAAAATACGCGAAATTGACTAATTTTATATTTAATTTGTATTTATTAAATATAAATTCCAGAAACCAGGAGCTGGCAACGCATATTACGAAAATTCCTGTATGAAGGCCGTGAATCAGTGCATCGGCAGAGCCGTACGGCACATAAATGACTATTCGACGGTTGTTTTGCTTGACAAACGTTACACGAATAAAACCAAGTCTCTACCCGGTTGGATTCAGCGTACATTAATGGTAAACGAAACGTTTCGCACGACAATTAGCGATGTGGCAAAATTCTTCGCATCTAGGAGAAAGAAACTTACCGAAATGATGTAGTCAAAATTCTCGTGAGTTCACATTCTTTTTTTGCTGTTTTTCTTCAAATTTTTTTACATATAATTCCCGAGTTGCACACCAAATTTGTACGTGAGATCGTGACAATATGTTTGACCAGGGCGGAGAATAGAACAGGGAAAGTGCGACTGTAAAATTAATTGCAGATAATACATTTTGTAAAAAAATAGACTATTATTTAAACTCACGAAGTTGACGGCGTTGGGGTAATTTTGTGGTTGAATACCAAAGGCACAAAATTTGTTGTATCTCGCTCCACCTTTTCCTGGAATATATAGAAGTGATTCGCCAGTTTTCGTGTCGTAAGAATCTATTTCATTTTCACCACGTGCGTACTCTTCTGCGAAGCTTTCTTTGCTTGGGGAGTTTCTCACATTTTCTTCACTTAAAACCTGCATCAAATAGTGCCAAATTTTCAGCGAATGGACAATTTTTTTTAGCAACAATGCGAGATGAATAATTTCACGAAATTTAAGTTTACTTGAGAGTATTTTTTTAACGCGTCCTCCTCAATTGAGTTGGAACCTTTCTTACGTGGTAAACGGCCACCTGTATATAGCTGTACTCCAGGTTGATTCGAGTACACTTCAAGAATTCTATACCAAATATATATTTCATGAATTTCATAATCTAAAAAAAAAACTTTGATTTTCGTACCTTCCGCTTTCCGCGTGGAACGCTCGACCTACGAATGAAACTCCAGGGTGCAAGCTTTTTACCACACAAAAATTATGGTCCAAACCTTCGCCCGGTGGTATCTAACGATTGAATTTTACGAAATTTGAAGTCAAGATGCCTTCCAAAAAGTGGATACGGCCCCCGAAAAGAAAGAGGCCAGTGTGAATCCAGATTTGCAAAAAGATCGTAAAATAAATGTTAAAACACATTTCATTTCCTCGGATTTTTATAATTTGTTACAATAATGTTTCCAACCCAAAAGGATCTCGGAATTTTTTTTTTTCAAGATTTTTTGAAAGCATTATTTTTTTAATCAGGAAAATTCACACTGATTGTATGATATAAAATATTACTTCTCAATATTTACTATTTTTTTCATAAGTTATAGTGGAATGCCCCATATATTTTTAGCAAATTTTATGAATCATACGTATTTGACAATACACATTGTTACATATTTTTATATATTTAGAGGACTCTTCGCAAATATAGGTCTAATCACTTATTCTAAAGGGAAATTACCACTTTCATAGCCTCGCCCAGCATTCTGGGAATGCGAAGATCCATTACGGTACCTCCGACACCGCGAATTCCACCCGTCGGAACCGGATCCGTGAGCTCTGAGAAGGTCCAACGATCACAATTCAGAGACACTCGGTGTTTCCGTAGTTCCTCCTCTCCAGCGTTCTGCTTGTCGAGTAATATATCGCATATCGTGTTTCTGTTACTTACGCAGTTGCCAAAATAATTGTTATTCATATTGTTAAGGTAATTGTCGAAATTCGTAATTTTTAGAATTTTTGTTTGATTTTATTTTTTCCCGAATTTTACTGTAAATTATCGATTTCTAATAAATAAAATAATGTTCTCTTTTTTATAGTCTAATGGAAAATGTTATTCAGGAAACACGGGAGTTTTAACACAACTTTAAATCGAATTTTTTTCCTTTTTTTTCATTTTTCAAATTCCCTACAACAATTTTAAAACTTTCCCGAGAGAGAGAGAGAGAGATAGAATGTTTTCATCAATGAGAATAATTGGATAGGTGTTTAAATGTTGATACTAACGTGACCAGCGAGATTAAAGAGTGATCCATAAGACAAATTCACTAAAGTCGATTTTGACGTAGTTGCTCGCATTCCAATTTCAAGTTTATTGTCCGCGGTGAGTTTAAATGTGATCGTCGTTAAGACAGCTCCGGGATATCCTTCCTGTCCGTCCTCGCTCATGTAACTCATCACTACGTTGCAACCATCGACGCAAGACTCCCATATTTGACGACCGAATCCATAATTCTGCGGGTGAGAGAAACAATTAAAATGGAAAATTTATCGTCAAACATTTTTCTCTACGTACTCCACCGTGCAAGTGATGTTTGTAATTTTCATTCAAGGATAGTTGATAGTCCTTGTCCTTGATACTGAAAGTACCTCCTTTTATACGATTTGCACATCTCCCAAGAACACAGCCAAAGAATTGATTCAATTGGGGATTCATATAGCCTACGATTATCACGAAATACCACATAAAATAATGAGAGAAAATTCGGGAGACAATTTTACACCCACTCTTTACATCGTCAAAGCCCAAAACTATATCCGCAGGTCTTCCATATTTATCGGGACACTTCAGAGACACGATAGTTGCTCCCCAGGTGATTAAAACAACTTCCATGCGATTGGAATTGGATAAAGTGTAAGATTTTATTAAAGTAGGTGCAGCTTCTGCATCGCCGCCGGATAAAATTGAGAGTTCGCCGGTGCTTGGTTCATTGTAACCAGAATAAATTTCGCCAAATATTCCTTCGACAATTGTTGAATCTTTGCAACTGCAATTCTTCGACGCCATGTAAAATAAAAAAAAATTGGAGGTATTTGCAAGAATTTAGATGAAATACAGGGAAGAAATTTGATGTCTCTGACGTTTGAAGGTTTTCTCTTGCGTCAATTTAAAGAAATAAAAAAAAAAGAAGAAAATTCGTTTCCGCACATTATTCGAAATTGTTTATTAATAATAAAGCGTCACTTACATCTCGCGACGCTCCATAATATTACAATAATAATATTAATCATATATATAATATATATATAATTCAATCACTATTTATAATTTGTATAATTAATATTTATAGTATAATGTACAATACTTGAAAAAATACATGAATTTTTAGTGCAAGGTCAGACAGCGCAGTAAGACTTTCGTTTACTTCCGCGAACACCCGATCTCAAATAGCTGTCGTATCTTTCTGTTTTTTTTTTGTTTGTTCTGATTTGAAGGAGAATAAAAAAAAACGAATACGTGGATCTAGGAGGAATATTCCGACGTTATTGCATCCTCGTACAATAATTCTTGACTAATTAACAATTTCTATATTCACTTAGACATTTCTGGGTTCATCATTGAAAAGTGATAAAACTTAATGCCACGCTCGTTTGATGACTTTGATTTTAATCTCATCGACTCGCTTTACAAATACAAGTGCCTCAAGTTTTCACAGACAACGCAGTCGACGCAGCTTCTCGTGTAGAGACTAAAAATTGTCTTTACGCGAGCTTTTTCGAGCTGCATCTTATTATGGCGCGTACCAAAGCAGTCATTTCTCTTATTTTGCTTAAATACGTGGAACACATTGCACTCAGCAGCTTAATAATAATTACGTCTTACGCCCTAGTGAGTTGTTACGAATTTAATGACTTAAAAAAATAATAATAATAATTAAAACAAAAAAAAACAAAATAATCAATCGATTGTTGTCTGTGAATACGAGCACAAATTACTTGTGGCAAGTATGCGGTAGGATTCATTCTAGAGCCTATACGTTTTTATTATACAAAAAATACTGACGCTGAATAATTCCCGTTCGTTAATACAAGTTCTACAAAAAAGACTGCGGACAGAGTTCTGCGACTCCACAGCACGCGCTTTACGTACGAGAATGAGTCGCGTTGCGACACCATCACTTTTTTTTTTCGTTTTTGTTTACTTTTTATACTTTTTTTTCTTCTTCAAAGCTATCACGGCACGAATATTGTACACGCTAACGAGTAACACGTTTTTTTTTTACTCATAATTATATTCTGCTTGGTCGGGTACGAAATATTTCTGTACCTGTAAAACACGTATTCGGTAGAATTGTCTTCGGGCTGGATCTAACGGATCGATTTTAATAGCGAGTGGCATACCTTCATCGACGAGGCATGATCTACGGCATTTAATTGATGCAAGAAGTGGTAAATGCGAGTACAGGCTTTTCAAGGTGCGAACTAAAAAAATATTAAAGAGGCTTGGAACTCTTGACACTAGTCGAAAGTTCAATATATATATTTTTTTTATCGTTTTGACAAAGTTTCTCAAGTCAATTGCCCGCACTGAAGAGTGATTTCTGTTACAGAATGTGTACATTATCCAGAGAAACATTTATTACAATTTACAAAAAAGAAAATTGAGAGTAAAGGCTGTTGCTGAGAAGGTGAAATTATTATACTTTTTTAAAAACAATATTTCACTTTTTTAATGAACTTTAATGCGTCATAGGTGATTCAGTTTCTTAAAAGATGCTCCAAGAATTCACCATCTACATATTTAATAGTATTATCAATTTATTAATTATAGCCGTTTGTTTATGGAGAAATTGTTTCGCCGGAGAAACACCAGATTTTTTATCTTGTAACGATTAACGCTGGTAAATTCAAGGAAGATATTTGAGAAACAAAATAAAATACGACCCTCATGAAAATCAGTAAATAATTAAAGATTATTTTTGGAAAAATCGTAGAAAAGAAGGAAAGTGAATTAACTTTTAACATATCCGTTACTATTAATGTTTCACTAGATTGAATTTACATGCTGTAACATAAATAACACTCCACTACTCAAAGCATATAACTTGACAATTAGCACTGTTCCGTTTAATGTGAAGCGCTCCAATCTTCTTAAGTCAGGCGTTAAAAAGTCTACAAATAGTATTTACGATCGAGCGATTAAAAAAAAAAAAGTTCATTATCAACGTTAGAGTTTTGTCGACGGTGAATTAAGTGAGAAATTTCGTACCGAGCACGTGGGTGGTCGTCGACACACACACACTCTCGTATTAGTAAAAGTACGTCGTAACAAATTTTTCAAGATTAATTTTCCCTTTCTTTTTTCATTGTTTTCAATTAAGCACTAACAGAGAGAAATGGTTCGTCGTCGACTCATTAAATTAATCTAGACAAACTTTAATGGTATAAAAAAATAAATATAGCTTAGACTAGCACTTTTGGCGAGCGATTTGCGCCATTACACAATCTTACGTCGTTAGCTGCCGAGTATTAGATTATAAATGTAAGTTATTTTTAAATTTTCTTTTAATTTTTCTTTAAATTAAAAAAATCGTTAATACTATCACCGATTAGTGATGATTAGCATTTCTAAGAATTTTCATTTTTTTTTCTTGTTTTGTTTTTCTTCTTTGTTCACGTCTCAACAATTCGCGATTATCGTGGAAGCATTTTCAAATGATTTTTTTCTTTTTCACGTTTTCTCATCGTTTCTTTCCATCATCCCGTTTCGCCCTAAACGTTTTAATGTTTTAAGTACGTGATACTAGCACCGCAGAATATCTTTGTACAGCACAGACGGGCAAACCTGGTGAATCTTATGCTGTTAGTCGAGATAAATAATTATCTAGCAAAGAGTGACAATACAAAAAAAACAATAAAAATTGTGCTAATCGTCAGTTCGACGAATCGCGCGAGTTTCGCGGAATCACACTGGCTCGAAATAAATTTCACAACGACGAGCCGTGAAGATCTATGAAGCGATTCAGTCGAATTCTACTCTCATACATGTACCTCTCGTAAACGCGATCGAGTTTCGCCAACAACAAAATTAAAAGATTTCCCGCGAGCGGAAAGGAGGCGTCGTAAATATTACTCTCGTTAAATATATTCTATTTACATTCCGGTGTGTATCCTAAAATACTGATGATCGTCGTTCGGAGGATTGATGAGAGCGAGAAGAAAGTCGAGCGGAAATTAGAGATAGAGATGAAGAATTAAAAATATAAGATTTAAAGACGATCGTTGAAAGGATTTTGATTTGCCACTAGCATTAAAATAAAACTCCGAGGGAGGACGATTAGATTTATCAGTTTTCTCCAGGGATATCCGTCCTTCTTTAGGTACTTATTATCTTAATCTAGCAGGGGCGAGAGGGGGGAAGGAATGTAAGGATTGCTGCTCAGTTTAGCTCCTAAGTGGTATTATGTAAAGTGCTTCTTCGAGTGCCTTTCGTATAATATTTACAACATCAATTGGGTGAGAACAGGGTCCTAAATTTTCCTCAGCAATGTTACAATCGCTTTCTTCACGTTTTCTTTTTCCCCTGCCGTGCCGATCACGTACCCGCAATTTTTGGTACAAAAACGCGCGACAAAACAAACAATTACGCGAATAAGAGGCGTACACGTTTGTACACAAAATGCCTCTAAAAAAAATTAACATTTTCTTTCAGCTACACCGAGGAAATATCTACTGTACACTTTCCGCGATACTTTTTCTTTAGTTTAGTCGTGTGTTTTTTTTCTTTTTTTTTTTTCATACAAGTGCTACAAAATTTTTTTTCTAAAGCCTATAATAATCACTTGGCTCTTAAACGCACGATAGCCCGATATCAAAAAAATGATCTCTTTGTTATCAAATACGCGAGTGATATATGCGAGAAGAAACACCAAAAAACAAAAATCGCGTTAAGCTCGTCCAAAGCTCTCTCGCGAGTTTAACAACAATTCTGGAATCTTTAGGAATGTCGCGTTGATCGTTAGTCTGTGAAAAAACATTCACGACGATTCAACGAAAATGCAAATGGTAAAAGTGTGAATTTTTTTTTTTTTACGAGACTGAATGAGCTTCTCTTTACGCCACAGTTTCGAAGGAATGTTCAGTGTTAAGTCTTTCGTTTTATATTCGATCGCTCTCACGATTTGTTATATTGGAATGTGAGCGTTTCACTTTCGTTTAAAAAAAAAAAGAAAAGAAAGAATCTTCCTTGTCATTCGTACACTTAGATATGAGGAGAACGTTCCGTGTGGGCTAACTCCCGCGGAGGCAGTGCTTGAGAACGATCGCTTACGCGCGATATTCACCGAAACAATCGTGTTTGTGGTGTAAAATTACACCGTAAAAATTGCCTTTATGAAAACTAATATATTTCTTTGGGGAATTCTTATGGTTAAACCGATATATTAAATACAATTTGTAATATACGGTGGCACAAAGATAAGGCATCTTTTCTTTTTCGATCCAACATCTCAAGAGTTTTCTTGGTTTTAGTATAAAAAAAAAGTATCAGCAAAGGGGATACTTGTTGAAATATGTGATAATATTATTAATAAACAATTTTCACTTAACACTTTAACACTTTTTCTTCATTAAATGTTTTTTTAGTCTAAGTTATTTTTTTTTGTTGCTTTAAACCTTTCTATTGTTCTTTATGCCGAAGATCAGCGCCTTTCTAAAATATTTAGAAGTCGTTAAAATATAATTGAAATTTTTGAGCGACCTCTAGAAGACGAATTAGCAACGAAGGTCCGTTTATGTCACAGTGACCAATTTTTTAACTGTTTTTATTAGCAATCGCGATATAAAAAGAAATAGTAGCAGTGAAGGTTTGATAAAAACAAAAATTGATCTTAAACAAACAGAGATCACCAAATATTCTTTGTTCTATCCCCTTAGCAGACACACTTATTTTGTACTAAGAGCCACAAAATTTGAGATTAGTGTTGAAAAATAAAAACTTTTACGCAACCGTAGAAGTATGATGTAAAATGAATGAAGGGTATATTAAACACGTTAAAAACTTCGTGTTTAATATACAAGCACCTTATGGCAGAGAGTCAGTAAGAATACTAAGATTGTTTTTATGTTATATTTCCACTCCGGTCCACTCATAAATATAATGAAAAACCTAACACTTTGAGAACTTAAATTGAGAATATGGGATTTCACTCTACGACTTCATATTGTCATTGCAATAAAACATTACAAGCATCTATTAATAAAACACTACGTTATACGACTGTAGCAAATATTTGTTTAAATCTCAATATTAACAAGTACATGACTAAACACCAAAATGTTGTAAGTTGTTCGTATGTTCGTCAAAAGCTTTGACCCAGGAACTAAAAAAAAACGCAGCCACATTTATACATGATATATTATGTTCTTACGGTGAAAATGGGACGTCACAGAATAAAACTGTTGGATCGGTTTTCTTTTGAACGCGCAAGATTTAAAAAAATTCTGACATCAGAGAATTCTTCATTTCAATTCTCAAATCACGGGATTTTAATTGCATTTATCAGTAAAATAATTTTTTTTTTAATGATAGGTTCCTTACTGACTCGCTCACCTTAAATATTGCTTTATAGTTCTATATTAAATCGAATTTATCGGTTTATGCATAAATTCTTCCCGTACAAGAAAATTAATTTCCCAGATATTGTTTAACAGTGCAATTCTCGAGGATGTTCCTCGAATACTCACGGAATCCGTGAGATTTCGGCGTTCCCTTAAATGAGCCAATGCTATGACAAAAAGTCACGCTCAAGTTCGGTAATGCTGGGTTTGCGATTTCTGCTGAGGCGTCGATTCGCCTGTATAGGCACAGTGATATCCTGATTTTGACCATGTACTGGAATATCGAGAAGGGCTTCTCTGTGTTCACGGGATATGCTGTCCCTGTCAAATGTAACGGGCGAGAAGCGCACGCGGCCCATTGATATTTGACTGTCCTTCGCGGACACGTAACTCGAGTCCTCGGAGGTCAAAGAGTCCGGTGGTGTCGGATTAGTCGGTGTTCCCGAGCCGGAATTGTTCTTACTTGTGCTCGTTTTGTTCGGTGAATTGTAGGTGTAATTCGATCGCTTAAGACTTGAGCGTAACCTCGTGACAACCTCAAGATTGCTCGGTCTTTCGCCGCTTGAATTTGGATTTGATTCGTGTGAATTTTGTCGGCTCAGGTACTGCGAGCCGTACTCGTGGTTCATCACACTCGTCCCATAATTACCGATATTCGTAACGACATTCGGTGATCGTTGATAGTAATGATTTGCCGAGTATAGAGCGTAATCCGACTCGTCCTCCAGACGAAATGTCGGATTCACGTTACTCTGACTCGACGTACTCGTGTTCGAGACATTCGAAGAGGTACGATGATGCGTATAAGCGGGAAGTCTAGGCGTTGGTCGAGCAGGACTGTTGATGCTGCTTGGATTGTCGTATGCATGAGGAAAATCTGGACACTCGAGCATCCGATCGCTGAAACAAGTAACGAAAATTAGCAGTGATTAACGAACGTAAATCTTTCCTTACAGCACACGATTTTTTAAATTCAATATCTTGTTAATAAAAAAGTGTGGCGCAGCGATGGAATCTAATTCCACGTCGATTTGATTTGATATCTCCGATTTTAATTAAACTGAGAAGGCTTTGGTGCATTAAAAATGAGACTGTATAAAATCGTATTTTATATAAGAATTACTGGATTTATTTTATAAAATTAATTTTTACCTAATATCGTTTCTTTATTTTTAAATATACAATATTTATTAGTGAAAACTCAACAACATCGATTTAAAAAAATTATTTTACGTCATCTCGAGGAAAATAAAAAAATTTGCATATTCCAGCAGATTTCTTTTTATTTGCAATTTGGCGTATTAGATTCAATCAAACTGATTTTTAGACATTTCTGAGACGCTTTTTTTTTGGAACCACTGAACCTGGTTTTTAGAAATTTGTTAAGAATCTTATTTTTTTTTTTGGTACGACTGAATCTGATTTTCAGAAATTTTTTGAGAATCTTATTTTTTTTTAAAACCACTGATCCTGATTTTAAGAAATTTTTCTGAGAATTTTTTTTCTTTTTAGATGGTTGAATTGGTATGGAATGCCTCATATGTGAATTGAACAAAGGGAAGATGGAAAGATGAGTTCAGTCACTGATCTTAAAAATGCAATAGATCCACTTACTGGTAATCCGCAGGAACGAAATATCCCGATTCAGGTTGCCTGTAGTACTCTGGAGGAACGATTGCATAAACGGGTGGCCCGTAGTCCGGATACGGTGCAACATTGCCCATGTAGATCGTGGGCACTCTTTCGATCCTGTCGATTCTCCCCGTTTCCGGTGAATATGCTTCCTCGTTACTGGTGCTTGAACTTTTTCTTCGGGGACTCGGCGTCGGTACATTCGAACCTGTACTACTGCCATAGTGTTGCGGTGAGTCTGTGAATCGCAGAGGCTTGTCGGGCATAACATTAGGTGGTAGACCGGGAGCTATTCCTCCCATGCTGCTCAGGAACGGCCTGAAACCAAATAAGTTAATTCCATCAATATAATGTCATTAAATTCAGCAACAATTTTCGATAAGTGTGAAACTCTAGAGATTTTTTAAACAGACTTGAACATTTTTTTAGCTTTTTAGTAAAAATTTGCATAAATTTAAAACAAAAAAATTATGTAAAACATATTTTGTAAAATCCAAAAAAAAAAAAATCCAAGATTTCTCAGAGCTATGTAAATAAATTAGAAATATTATGAGGAACATTTAGCAAACACTTGAAATATGCGTTTTTGGTAAAAACTCTTTTTTTCCCCCATAATTGAGGAATTAATAGAATTTTCACTAATCAAGCAAAATTTGTCTCTAGAAATTAATAGACAGCAATGAATCGTATATTTAAAAAAAAAATGTACATATATATCTTTACCTGTAGTGTCTTGCCGGGCCGTGATAAGTATTGTGAGGATAGCCACTGCTCGAGCTGAATTCATACTCCGGACCAAGATAACCAGAATTTCGATTGGAACCGGTATCCGCCTGAAACCACCATCTCGGTGGTTCATCCTCTCCCTCGGCGGATCTTGGTTGAAGTCTTGGATGAATAGGCGATACGTTTGACATCCTCACGTCATAACCGGTGGCCACACCAGCGAGCATCGATGCAATGTTGTAAAGTACCAGCTCGATAATGCCTAACTTTGGTTTCTTCGCTTCCCCGTTGTAAAGCGTCGGCATTGGCACGGGCATAGGCATGATGTAAGGCCCGGTGAGTCCCGGTTTAACAGGATAATCCGTCGTCATCCAGTCCGACGATATTTCCGTCGGCAGAGCTGTGTAATCTACAAATAAATAATTGTTGTTTTTGCAACGGGCAAAAGCGAGATGCGTATTAAACTTAGGCATTTTCATTTAACGTTCTCATCATCGCGAAATAAGCAGCAGCAGTATTTAATTTATTTTAATTTTTTAAAATTTTTTATAAATATAATTTAATTTTGTCTTTGGGACCTTTTTCTGTCGTTATAGATCATTCGCAAAGAGAAGCTCACATTAGCAACTAGCTGCCTGCCAGCTGTCGATTTTGCTGTTCTTACCTTTGGGCAGAACACACATTCTACCACTTAAAAACTTCCTTTCGTTAGTCACAGAGACGTATGTCGAAGCAAATATTAATTGTGTCAGCCAAAGTAATGTCAAGCATGCAAACGCATCGGCGTTTTCATTTCGGATGCCTCTTTTTTCCAGGATGCATTATGTAAAAATATTCATCTATCGATAACTATGGTTGAAGACAGAAGATTAAAGTATCGAAGGAAACTGAGCTAATAGCAAATTATTGGATGCAGTCTCGTCTAAAAAAGAAAAGAAATCACTCTGTAATTATGAATATCATGCACTAAAAATAACAACAACAACAACAAAACGTTGTGCGCATTCTACGATATCTCTCAACTAATCAAAAAGAATAAGAAGATATCAAACAATAATAGAGAATACTTGTTATAGTGAAAGGTGAATTATCTTCATCCAAGACGAAACCATTTCTCTTGGGTGTTACACAATTTTGGATTCTTATTTTGATAATCGTTTCTCGCACTGGTGTTTTCGGAGCGGCACGGACGAGCAAGGATATCGTCCGAAGTGGTATCCGAAGTGAGGTGTGGATTCCAAAGGTGGGCGAAGAAGGACCAATTACACCCATAACGGAGTTAAACAGTTAGGATTCTACGGGATGCATGCAAGGTTTTTATTTCTTTTATTTCTTTTTACGCTCGGCTTTCGACCGTAAAATTTTGGGCGACATGTCGTAATCGCGTCCAACAAAAAAAAAAAAAGTGCATCTGCGTGTTGCATTATCGCTGATTCACTCTTTAACGATTAAGTACGGTTACATAGACAGTTAAAGCGTTCGGTCAAATCATATTTAAGTAAAATAATGATAATCCTTTAATTCCCACCACTCAAAGATGTTAAGTTTATTTTTTATTAATTTACCTCCCATTAATTGTCTCCAAAGTACCAAGCGCGGTTCGAACGATCGTACAATATTCACAGACTCGAATAAAAGAACAAACTCTGAACTCCATTAAACCGGGCCGAGCGTAAAATACTTTTTTCTTTCTTTATTCATTTTTTTATTTTTTTGAAAAAATTAAAAAAAAAAAAAAACTAAAAAACAAAATTCAACGTGTCCAACTGAAAAGCTTTTATTGAAAAAGTACTATGACTAAATACAGGTGTGTGTGTGCGTGTGACTTCGTCTATGAATTGTGTGCGCATAATTCTTATTTCTCTCTTTTTTATTATTTTTTTCTCTGCATTACTCTTTTCTTTTCATCTCCAAACAAATTCAAGTTTTTTTGCTCTGTTTTTGGTTGCAAAGTTCGTTTTTCTTTTTTTTTTTTTCTTTTTTACATTGGGCTGATCATTCAGTACGAGGCACTAAAACTACTACAGTATACCGAACGATCACAAATGCAAATTGACTCGTCTCGGAACATTATAGTAGTAAACTGTTAGCTCTGCTTGTTAGACTGTTACGTACTCCAAGTAAATTATAACGAGATAGAAACCAACACCAGAAAGATTGCGCGTCTGCTTAACTCGGCTGGAAAATGCCTGCTTATTTTTTTTTTCAGGGTGGAACATGAGATTGAGTGATTGGTATAATTATATTAGAAATAAAAAATAAAAAGTTACGGCAATTGATCGGGCTTGATACGGCAGCTGGAGGGGTGGGTTGGGGGATGATTGAAGAAAAATCACAGATATCTCGGTGATTCCATTTGAGCCTTTACCACCACATCACTACACTTTTCGAGTTATTTATCATTATTTTTCTCTTGTTTCATTTATTTTCTTTTCGCTTTTGTCGTCGATAGTTTAAAATCTTTAAGTTTTCCTTTTTTTTTTCTTTATGTTTTTTGTTTTCTCGTTTATTCGACACACACCGCTTCATCTTCAGCCTGAACAGGCCCTCCACCAGCCAGGGCTTGACTCTTAAAATAAACTTAGATTTAAAAACTGGTCCCTCACCAAATATTTAAAAAAGAAAAAAGAAAAAAAAAACAATTTTCATTCTGCGATACCGAAAGGTGTTGCATCACGTATTACTACGGGTTTACGTGCACCAACGGGATTTTCAATATTTCTCTTTTGGCGTTGGGTTATAAATCATCATTTCTTTTTTTTTCGTAATGATAAAAATGTAGGGTGGACAAGAAGGCGATTGGCATAAATAGTTAAGTCGAGTAGTTGGACATCGACAAGGATATGGTAACGTCGGGTTGGGTCTCGTGATCGTCTCATTTTAACACACAATAAAAAAAAGCACCACTGAATATCAAAGGATCGACGGAATTAAAAGAAGAACCAGATAAGATAGTAGCTGAGTCTTGGCATGCATTAAACTGTATAACCATTTACTAGATTCTCTTTACTTGACTATGAATTGATGTCAATGAGGACAAAGGAAGGGAAAAAAACAGGTCGCCTCGCAAAATAATCGCTTATAAGCGAGCAGGAATTTGAACGTGGATACAAAAGCTACTGTCGTTGCCGCAAGGTGCGAAATATCGGTTTGGTATAAAGAAAAAAAAATGAAAAAAAAATGTAAGTATATCAAAAGACTATGGTGGATAAAGAAAGAGCTACTGGGTGAACAGTGAGAGAAAGAGAAAGAGATGGCGAACTTACGCGTGGAGTGGATGTTCTCCTCGGAAAGGCCTGCGATCAAGAGAACGTTCGCGCGTTAATCGTCCCCGAAGGAACAATTCGAAAATTCGAATGGCAAATATATATATGTATCGAAGAAGAAAAAATAAGAAATGCTTTCTCGTCTTGTGTTGTTTCACAACTAAGCTTGGACCACAGGAATAATAGCCTAAACGCCAGTACCATGTCGCCAAGTATCCTACGCTATATGTACTATTACAATAATAATAATAATATAATATAATAATAATAATAATAATAATAATATAATAATAACAACATTAATAATAATATTAATAGTAATATAATATAGATCGCTAGCTAATCACTCTTTCTGAAAAATTTGTCAGTCGCAAGTATATTTGAAGATACTGAGCTCGCAGAGCTCGTGCCTTCGGAGCTTCTTCTCGACAGACTAACCATTCTCAATGACTCGGCGAGTCTCTCGTTGAATCTTTCGTTGGCATCTGAATTCTCCTTTTCCCCGTCGTCACCGATATACTCGCTACTCTTCGACTTTTGTTCCAAAGACTCGTTAATATCGAATTCCTGATCGGAATAACGTCCGCTCTGTTTGGACGCGACGCTAGACTTACTTCTTGTGCTGTCGAGCGAGGACCTCGGTCCGTTTGGCTCGAATTCCTCGAGAAACCTCATCGAGTTCTTCGACTTTGAGCTGTCGTTCGAGTGCTCGGAGTCAAGATTGCAAAGTTCAGCCTCGAAATTCTCAAAATCAATGCCCTCGCGTGAATTCGCGGCCAAGAATCTCGGTGTGTAATCACGCTGCTCGGGACTGGCGTAGTCCAATTTAGGAATTGATATAGCGTCCTCGAGTACGCTATAGCCAACTTTAACGGGCGCGGTTTTACAATCGAGCGCGTCGCGACTTCCCCACGCGCGTATTTTTGTAAAAACACGTAATGGACTTTTGGCGCTACGTGATTTATGACGGGTTGGTTTGCTTATCGAATTCTCAGGACTTGATTCAAGACCATCCGCGTCATTTACCTTTATCGCCACCGAGTTCTTACGCTCCGCGCTTCGCGCCGAATTCAACGAACTTTTCCGCGAACCCGATGGCGAACGAAAAAAATCCGCCAACGAATTTAAACGCGATTCCGAACTGTCGCGACGCTTTGACGATTCTTTTGACTTGCTACGCTCGCGCTTTTTGTTTCTAACACGTTTAGCCGTACCCACGAGACTCGACGCCACGCTATGTACAAAATTAGTGGATGATGAGCACGAGGATGGATAATCGTTCGACGGCTCGGTCGGCAGTTGCTTATGCGGCCTCGCAATTTGCGTAGAGGATTTCGTCGATACATCGGAACCCGCGATTCTCGTATAACCGTGAGAAACTAAAGAGTTATTGTCCTCGGAGAAGTGGGTACGAAGATTAGCCTTTGCTGAATTGGTACGACGTGCCACATCTTTGAAATCATATGACTCGTAAGTCTCGGTGAAACTCGCGTCTCGGAGATTATTGACGCGCGAGGCTGTGACAACGGTGAACTCGTTGCCGTCGTCCCGGCAGTCCGAGTCACCGCTAACCGAGCCCGGTATTCGAAGTAGCTCGTAGTCCGCGTTACGTGCGGCCTGATCGTCGATCAGATTATTCGCCGAGGAGTACAACTTTCTGGATGTTGGGTTACCTATTTCCTGTAGAAGAGGGGAGCGATTCGCGCTCGCCAGCAGTGCGGTACGCAGCGGAGTCTTTTCGAGATCCGGTGCGGAGCGCGACCAGCGCTTACCACCGGGCGATGCGGGATTCGGTGGCTGTGTGATTATCGCCCCGCGCTCGCGCTGATGCAGCGTTGACGGACCCCACGTCTTACCCTTTACTCCGTCCGCCGGTACTAGACGGGAAGAACAAAAAAACAAAACTTCTACTCGCTACTCGTTCTAGCTACTTTACCGCGCGCGACAACGCCAAGCGTTTTCTTCTATACAACTCGTGTCTCACGTTTCATTTATCCCATTTTCACGCTTTTCATCGTTAACAATAATAAACACAATTTCGCGCCAACGAGTTGGTCTTTTGTATTTTCAGGAACAAAAATTATTCTCGCGAAAACTGCGAGTTGTGAGATAATATGTAGTCCCATAATGATTAAAAAATAGTTTCTATTAAAGGTAATTTTGTTTTTCGGCAAGTCAGAACTTTCTAAAAAATTTCATTAACCCTGTATGAAATTGCATGAATTAATTTGTTAAAAAATGTTTAAGTTTTGTATAGAAACCTTTTTCGTGAAAAAAAGTGAGAAAAAGACATTTCTTAAAGTAATAGAAAATTTTTAATTTTTTAATTTTTACGTAGGTTTTGAACTCTGCAGAATGTACAGTTAACTACAAAGATCAAATTAAAAAGAAAAAACAATATAACGGTTCAAGATCTATGAAGCAGCTAAATATCATCACTCAACTTTTGCAATTGTCATTAATTCGTACCAAGGTACAAATAGCTTGATTAGTACAAATTTTCTGGAAAAAAAATACTTAATAAAATCTATTAGATTAAATTATAATAATATATGAGTCAGTACTAAATATCAAACCACAATACGCAACCTTCCGAGAATAATTTCTCTCTCTCTCTCTCTAATCTAAGATATTAACGACCAACTCGTCAGCGTCAAAACGTGTGTGTTTATTTTAATTACCCTAACGTGACATACATTCAGAAACTATAATCCGTAGCAAGAACAGTAATGAAATTTAATCAGACCCAAGAATCATTTTCGTCGAATGCAAATTTACTTTCATTTCGTTCTACTCTGCGATGGAAGCAAATTTGCTTTCGTCAAAAAATATTACCGGGCCTTAGATAAATTAAATTGTCTGTTACATACCAATTATACTTTTTGATCTTTTACTTTTAACGAGTCACGTCGTCTTAAATCGGCAACATTAAAATATCATTTTTTGCCGAAGAATCTGAGACTGCGAGAATACACATGGCGTTGCCGCGCGCGCGGTTTTAAAAAGTTGTACTTGGAAAAATTCGACAATCGGTGGAAATAGAGAGAAAAGAATTAAAACAAAATAATAATCGATGAATCATAAAAAAAAGTAAATTTCAATCAAATCGTAAAGCCACTTTGCTCTTGGTCGAGCAGAGATAATATAGTAGGCGTCGACAACGAGATTACTTGGTTTCTCACACACCATGCCGTTATAAAATATATATTTATATATATGTATATATATGTAAAGGAGATGCTTTGATACGTAACGAACAAATAAAAAAAAACGATAAATTCGTCAAACGATTCTACCACTAAAGCACAAACTCTTGTCGTCTCGTGTGTCTAGATTGCCATTTATGGAATTGTAAAAACTCTGAGGCACACTTTCGACTATTGCGTCAACGACTAATTAAATTCTTTCGTTATTATTGTTCTTTTTGTCTTTTGATCAATATTTTAACGACTAAAAGGGTTACGATAGTGATCAGGCTGGCTGGCTTACAGGCAATCGCTCGAAGACGGGGAATGCTCGGTGAACCTGGTGGACTGTTGGGTCTCGATGGATTTCGTGGCTTCCCTCGATCCAAGGCTGTGTGCTGAACTGTTATTGTGTGCCGAAAATCTTTGGAAAATACACAGTAAAAAGAAATTGTCATATTCATAAAGATTTGATTCTAAAGAAATTGAAAAAAAAAATCTGCAGTTCAAACTCACCCGATGGAGCACTGATGTTACTTCCAGGTTCTTTCTTGTTGAGCTTCAGTCTCGATTTTTTGAACTTTCCACGTCTTTTATTAGGCGTAGGCGTATTCTGTTGCTGTATTATCATAACAGTGAGCTCTCGCTCCAAGAGATCGATCTCACGTGCTGCTAACTCTTGCTCTCTTTGCCTCAACAACTCCTCGTTTTGCCTCTGTTGCACTTGTGCCTTCGTTAATTCCTCCTCCCTACAGCGCAATTCCTGCGAAATCGACGAAATCGCGGTTTAGAGGGCCGATGGAATTAGAACCTAACAATGCCCTTAAACACCACACCTCAAAAAACAAACAAAGAACCATTTTTTATGCAGTACCTCTGCGATATCCCTTTTTTTAAATATTTTTTTAATCTTTCCGTATTAATTAAGGTCGTATCTGAAGGTCTACAAAATCAAATTCCAAAAAATTGCAATAAAAATCAGGAATTTTTAATTTTTTTTTTTTTTACTAGGACCCCCCATTAACCGAGGTCGGGTGATTCGGAGAGTGGATTAATAATCGTGCGTCTTCTATACTTCAAGTAGTAGTAATTCTATTGGAAAAAAAAATCTGTAGTAAGTTTTATGTGACAATAAAGATTCTATTGCGAACCAAGATTCCATTACTCATGAACCCAAAATTTATGTTCCCGTTTTCGTGTCTCTTTTACGTTAAAACGATCGGGTTTCAACGAAATTTCATAAGAGTGAAAGTGATACCGCTTATCTGATTAATATTAATATTTTCCAATTCTGTGTTGATATTATGCTACAAAAATTATGTCATAAATTGCTGAAAAAAAAATGTTATTGAAACATGAGCGCGCCTACATTAGACGTACTTTTTCCTGAGATAGCCGCGAAAGGTACACGCATAAAGCTTCAAGAAATTATTGAAATTGTTTGAGAATAAAATAATCAAACATAATTAATATGATTACAAATTCATATCAATAAGACGAGCAATTTTTCAGTATTTTTATAATAGAATATTCTTTTCACCCTGGATAATTCAAGGGCTTCAAAATCGTCTGGGATCCAATAGGCCCCTGTGAGGTGTTAAGGAGTTAGTTACTAATCTAATTAGTAAGAAAGAATTTTGTCTTTCTTCACGAGTATCTTACCTCTTCGAGAGATCGGCATGCCTTTGTAAAGCATTGTCAAAAAAAGTAATACAAGTATTACTAATTCGTTTTAATAATAAATCATCATCGGCACTTTAATGTAAGGTTGTGCAAATGCGCAAATGTGTGTGTGTGTGTGTGTGTTTTTAAATACCTTTTCCTTCATGCGCAGTCCATGAAGAACTTGTTCGATTTCTAATCTCCAGTCATCCTGCATCGTGTGAAAAGACTCGTGAGGTGTAGCCGCAAAGGCGCTCCTCACCTCGTCAAGGGCTACAAGAATTTCAGCGAATCCCGGCCTCCCGTGACTGTCCGACGACCAGCAAGCTGCGAGACAATTGTGATATATAAATAGCATCTCAGTATTGTTTATTGTGATATGCGTATTATTTTACATTGCGAATTTACGTACCTTCCATTAGATATCTCCAGGGCTGCGGACACGTCGTGGGAATTGGGAGAGTGAGCTTGTTCACGGCGACACCATAAGCAACGGCTAGAGCATCGATGCCTTTGTAAGGCGTCTCACCGGTCAGGAGCTCCCACAGGAGCACACCGTAGCTGTAGATGCACAATTTGTGAATTAAATGTTGACTGTTCCGTGAGCAACCTTGGTCTAATTAAATTTATCACTTTGATAAAATTAATTATTTAAATACTTGAATATCGGCAATCTCGAGGACGGGGAAAAACGAGTAATTTTTAATAAAAACTATACCGAAAAGTACTTTTTCGATACATTTTATAAATTATTTTTATAAAGTTTTTTATAAAAATAAATAAATAAACATAAAATGAATACTAATATTTGGTCATCCTGGTGATGAGGTTTCATAACTTACCTCCAGACATCGCTGGCCTTGCTGAAGGTACTTTTCTTTATCACTTCCGGTGCCATCCACGCGTAAGTCCCCGCGGCGGACATCCGAGTAGTCTTGTAAACTTCCCTGGCCAAACCGAAGTCCGTAATCTTCAGGGTTTTGTACTGAAGATCGTCGTTTTCTATGGGTTCACTGAGTAACACTGCGAAAGTATCCAAGAACGTCTTGTCAGTAAAATATGAAATAATGTTCAGTTGCCGTTAGAGAAAATAAGAATTTGTGTTTCCCTTACCATTTGAACTCTTCAGATCCCTGTGAATGAGACTGATCGGGGCTTTATTGTGAAGATAATCCATTCCCCGAGCGATCTGTATAGCCCAATCGACGAGAACGTCGGGTCGAATCTTTCGACCGCTTAGAACCCTGTTCAGACTGCCACCCCGGGCATACTCCATGACCAGACACATGTTTGGCATTTTCAGACAAACACCCTCGAGTTGCACGATATTTTCGTGCTTCAGTAACCAAAAGAGTTTTGCCTCCTGTCGCACATTTTCTAATATTACGCTGGGCTCTTCGTCGGGATCCTGACGCGCTGCTTTTACCGCGACCTCGTGCTTCTGCCAGAATCCTCTGTTCGGAGTGTGCGAGTTTGGCAATTATTGATTAATTTTATCATTTTTAAACAGCAATCGCGGAAATAGAAAAAAAAAAGAGTATTAGGAAATATTTTGTTATTGATGATACTATTGTTTTAAAAAAAAACGGAATTTAAAATGCATACCAATGTACACCAAGCACGGTTAATTCTACAATTTTGTGTAATTATATATGGCAACAAAATTTTGTAAGCACTTTTTGTTATTCAGTTATTATAACATTTGGACCAAACCAATTTTTGAGGTTTAAATGCAAATTTTTTAAATCAAGTTCTATTATCAATAAAAAATATATATGTAAGTAAAAATATGTAAAACAACTAATGGCAATTTCCGAATTCGGAGTTTATTCAATTTTTCTACGAAAATGTACTGCAAATCCGCGTTGTGGTGTTTTGTAATACAGACGTACCTGTAAACCTTGCCGAATCCTCCTACGCCTATTACTTCTTCTAGCTGGAGCTCCAGAAAGTCAATCTCGATTGGTTGAACCTTGTCGATCACCGACGATACCCTATCGATGCTCTCTGCCTCCGCGACAAAATTCGCCGGAAAAATACCGACTCTACCGCGTATCTTTCCCGTCCACCAACCCTCGTCACCCGAGATTTTCGTGTCTTTCGATAAAACCTATGACAGATGTACGCATTTATTTTTTAACAAAATTCTTTTTCTGAGTTATAGTTTTAGAATTAAATTGACTTAAAAAAAAAAAAGATACATTTTCTGTAATTTTCGATTTAGAAAAGAAAAATCACACAAGGTACTCTTAAATAGTACTCAAAAATGAAATCATTAGAATATTCTATATTCTCATTCTTTATAAATTTTGTAACACTCTCTATCATATCTCAATGATATGTTTGCATTTTTCATTTACATTAGTAGCTCCTTGTGATTATATGTGTAAAAGGGAATGAAAATTTACCTCAACAGTTTCTCCTCTCTCCAGTGATAGCTCATCTTCCCCCTGTGCATCATACTTGAACAGGGCTGTGAAGAGCATCGAATTATTGTCCTGCCTGGAGTGGGAGGACGAGTGAGTGGCGTGAGATGGGCTGGTTTGTTGAGAGACTGTCCTAGCGGTGTCTCCGCTATGCGTGTCTGACACGCTGCTATCAGACATATTGTTGCTTGACGTTCGTCCGTACAAATATGCGTAACTACGACAAAATCCAGTGTCTACTTCAATAAACTGCCAACCTAATGCTTTTCTTTTTTTACACTCTCACATTCTTATACAAAAATATTTTGCAAAAAAAATGGTATTATGATAAAAAAAAAAACTCAGTTACCTCGTGGAGTAATTGCTTCCTCTAGATGGGTTCTGATATCTGGGCGAAGAAGCAGCGGTACTTGGAGTTTGGGGGTGTGACGAGCCATTCTCCGGATAAAGTAGGAACCGCTCGCTCCGATGACGAGCATCCGGTTGTCCGTGGTCCATCAAGGTAGACAAGCCTCTAGCCGAAAGCCCGGCAGGCGGCATATGGCTTGCAAACTCGTCTTACTTTGCAAACTCTTACAAAAAATGTATTCCTGCCGTGTTTCTCAGTTCCTCCTTTGCCTCTCTTTTTAACCAAATCTTCATAAATACTACAAAAAAAATCTCCGGCACTTTTAACTCTCGGTTGCTCCAAATAAACAAAAAAAAAAGAACCCCCAAAATTTTGTCGTGTCAGAATTTCCACAGACACAAATTAGCGGTCACACTTCTCTTGGCTTCCATTGTTTGTTTATTTGTCAAAATATAAATATAACAAAAAGGAAAATTTAATTTATCCCCTGTGTTGCATTATTGCATAAATTTTTGAACAGTGTCAAATATATTTATATATAATTGTCGTACCGCTCGTGACAAGATTTTTATTACACATCAGAATTGCACAAAATTTAAAGGGCCCGGAACTGTAAAAAAAATAACGAGAGGGGGAGGGGTGAAAAATAGATGTTCGTTTTCGTTACACCGTGGTTAAAAACACTCTCAGCGGATAGCCGGCATCGAGACCAAAGGACAATCGGAGGATTTATTAAAGAGGTCCGTGAAAATTTGTTCAATTATAAAAACACTAGCTTCTTAGTTTCACGATGGTTTCGAGGGCCCAAAAATCACAGTGAAAAACACTCGGGCCCTCGCGTCAGGGTGTGTATACCCACAAGCCACTGTTTACGCTGCCGTTAATCAAAGCGTTTTTCACCCAAAGCTCGTGCTTATAACGTAATTATCGCGGAATTCAGAGTGGCGTTGATGCCTCTCCGAGGACGCGGAAATCCGCGTCAGGCCGCTGTAGACCCGAATAATCCGCATTAATCGCTTAATAAACGAGCAGAACCTCACGGCGATAACCTAACGGACGCCATGTTCGATTTTGACGGCCCCACCGTTGACGTGCTGCTCGACGGCTATTCGCGAGGACGGCCACCCCGCACACCGGGGATATATATCCTATATGTACAAATTGCTATGTTATACTCAAGCCTGATCTTCATTGCCCTTCTCATCCGCTACGAGGAATTTAGAAAAAAAAAAAACAAAAAAAGATTAAAAAATGAGTGCTGAAATTGTTTCATTGGTCTATTTCTACATGTGAATTTTACCTACGAATCTTCGGGCCGAAACTCTTATCTTTAACAAGTTTCACGTTATTGATAAGACGAGAGAGATTGAATATATATGTTAGTATCTTTTGAATTGAGGACACTTTCGAACACGTTTCTCCCTCTCACGGATATTCTGGTGACATTATCTTTTGTATAGATTATAGATTGGGAGAGGGTATCTACATTTGAGAAATTATCTTGGAATTGTAATTTTACTTTTTTTTTTTTTTACGTGACTTGGGTTGTAGACGTTAATGTAATTATAATGTTAATCAATTATAAGGAGTTTGTTTAACGTGATATTGGATATAGTGACTTGACAGATATATACGCTTAAAAGAAAACAAATATGAGAAGAACTTGACTCTATTAGATTTTTAAAATTCTAGTCATTTATTAGTTTAAATAATTAATTAATTACTAAAATAACAGAAATTGAAATTACTGTGACAAGTTAAACGAAAGTAGCTTTCAAAAAAATCAACATAAATAAAGATACTAAGACCATTGCCAAAAATGTTCTTTATAAACTGGATTTAAAAATATTAAATTTTCAGATCTTTTTTTTTTATTTTTGAAGCTTGTTAAACTTTTTCTTTCCAAAGGCAGGCTTTGTTTTCGTGATTTTTCTTTTTAACAGATGACAGAAAATTTAGAGTCTGTAAAAATTAAATATGTAACTTTCGTTTTTCTATATGGTTCGAGTGTAGAAATTTAATGTACAAAAACGAATGAGACGGAACATAGTCAACGTCGCGTTTGACGAAAATGCACTGTGGAAGGGAATGGCGACTCTAAAGATATGCTAAAAAATAAAAGTATGAAGAACTTTAATTTAGTTAAACTTTAGAAATGTAGTTAAGGAGTTTTCTGTCTAACTTTTTTAAAATTAATTTATAATTTTTTTGCCATCATTATTTTTCAAAATTAACGTTCTTAATATCTAAAATAACGGTGATTTTTGTACAGATTAACAAATTTGAGAAATACCCAAATTCTAATCGAATGAAAGTTTGCTTTTAAATGTGTATCTCCTCATCCTTAATAAGGGGAAAAAAAAATTCTTATCGATTTAATCTTCCAACACTTGTTGGAAATTGTGTTTATTTGAATTATATCGTGTTTTCATTTTAACTTCTGCACGCAGGATATTTTATAAATTCGACGATTATTTTTTTCGTAAATCAATCCGACGGGGTTTATTTGATCTTACATTAGATAAAAATACAATTGTGAAAACGGCGAGTGAGATGAGTGATACGCTAGAAAAGAGAGAAACTTGAAGAACGTTAGACGATCATTTCGAGTTCTCTGGCATAATCTATCGCGAGAGTCGCGAGATCGCCGCTGGGTATCGGATCCTCTGCTTTCTTCTCATTGGGAGCGGTGAAGAAGAAATATCCTTTGGTTAGAGTCCAATTTTTCTTAGTAGCGAATGCGATGGTATCCTTCTCGGAGCTAAGATTGAGCATACGGGAAGCATCTTTTATGGAGACTTTGTCGTAAGCGCTTTCCATGCACGCGCCGATCTCGTCGCGCACGGTGTTCAACAGAATGTCGATGAAAAAATTGTAGGATGCTGCAGGTACATTTCCCTTTGCTAGGAAGATCTTGTTGTAAGAACCTTCCATCAGACATTGCTCTAAACTCAGGGGATGTCTGATGTACACGTTTGATTGTATCTGATCGGACGGCAGAAGCTCCAATTCGGTGTGGAATTCCGCTACTCTGTTTTGCGACAGTAGGAAAAGGAGATTTAAGCCCAATAATTGGTACTTGTAGGCAGACTCTGGCAGACCTGATTTATAATCAAAGTAGTAGCACTTCAATTGAGCCATGTAACGCTCAAACGATGGTATATCTTCGGATGATATGCTCCATTGGGCTCCAATTTCAAGGATATCACCTGAAAAACATCATTTTTGTAGCTTAGTTTTTTTTTTACTTTCTACAAGAATTTACGAAAAAGTACGCCATAAATTAACGTTTTAAAATCATTTTAAAAAATTTGTTAACACTTTTATTTGACTTTTGATAATCATATTGGTTAAGGATTATCATGATATACAATTGTTTATTCTTTTTTTTTTTTCTTTTAACTAGAAGGAAATATATCTTGTAGCAAATTAGTGTAAATTGGCCAATGTTATATCAGTACATGATGAAAAATCTTTCTTTATATCAAAATTTGTTCTGCTATGCAAATAATCCTCCAAAATAGACAATTAAATCATCAAAAAATGTAGAAATTATTGTAAAAAGCAAATACTATTTAAATTAGTATAAAACATTCCTTAAGATGATGTGTCATATCTTCAGAAACTATAGATTAAATAAAAATGTTGGATTGCAACTATAGTTTCTCAAGATTTTTTACATCGTACAAAGATTTAACAAAGATGCTTGTGTAGATGTTAAGAAAAAAAGTACATACGTGCAATGAGCAACTCCTTTTGAGATGCTACGCTACTCGAAGTAGGAAGAAACATTAAATGAGTGAGTCCCAGCTGAAAGAAAATATTTGTAAAGCACAAAATGAATAACAACATCATTGTGTAATAAGATTAATGGCAGAGACATTTTTTTCAAAAGAATATAAAGAAATGATGACAATCCATTTTGACAGAAAAGGGAATGAGGTTAACAAAACTAAAATGCTTGAATTTGAGCATTCATGACCAGTTTAAATAATCTACCTTCAACTGATCGAGTATCTCGCCGCATTTCTTCAAATTGCACGGAGTTTTCGTCCATTCTCGCTTCAAATTTTGATACACAGGAACAATATCTTTGAGCGCGGCCATGTCTGTATTAGATACTTGAACCATCACGAAGCGAATGCGAGCGTATGTCCGCGATTGTTCTCTCTCTCCTCGTTCCTCCTATCTGGCTCTATGCTCTTGCGAATTTTCGTATCGCAACATTCGCAGCAGCGAATTTCAGCTTCGTTTTCAACAGGGCGTGAAATTTTGAGCGACTCCTTACACTTAGAAATATACGTGCGGTGAATATATGTCTTTTTGTGTCAAAGATTTAATTTGGCGTGATCTTTTGTTGCTTTCAAATTAAATTGGAAAAAAAAAATACATACATATGCATATTCTCGTCATATTTCACTCTACAACGCTTTGAAGCTACATTTATTTCGATATGTCAACATTTACGAAGTCTATAGTGTTTATAGTCCATAAAGTAAATATAAAAAAATGTATACAGAAATTCGCATCATAAAATTAGGAAGTAATTGATTACTGTAAAAAAACAGTATTTTTATGGTAATTGAAGAAATAATGAAAACACTGATAAATTGACGTAATAATAATAATAATAATTATAATTATAATGCCAGCCGGTATTTTTGCATTACAAAATTTGGACAGAATTTTAAAGAAACATAGGTAAAAATACGATATTTTAATAGTAATTTTACCAGAAAAAAATATCGGTAAATTGACCGTCCCTACTTATTAAATAAAGAATTGGTGAGCCGCCATTGGCTAAAAATGACAACTGCATCGTTCGAATGATACAATTGACCAATGAGAGCTTTGAAAAACTTGCTCAACCTTCGAATGCATCCTATTTCACGTGTTTTATTGATCAAAGTAAATAAATACACGTTAATAAGACTTATGGATTGATTGTCTGTGAAAACGGGAGTACCTGTTTCGCAACGTTATTTCGAGGATTATCGAAGTGATAATCGAGGCCGAGGACTGAATCGCACTCAGCGCACTCCAGGGGCGCACTTGAATGGTTGGATTCAGTGTCATCTTTGCCGGCCTTCGACTTCCTCTTCCCGTGACACGATACAATGGCGTCCGGAGTAAGTCTTTCCCATGCGACGTTTTCACCCCTAAACATCGAGGCTATTAAAGTCACTTAAACACGCGTAGTACACAAAAACTCAAGACCCAATCACGGTTAATGTAATGGTTAAACAATTTTTTACAGACTCTGTACACGTACCCCGAAAATTTCAGGGCTTACAAAGCCCTGATCGCGGCCAAGTATTCCGGGGCTCAGATCAAGATCGACAAGGATTTCGTATTTGGCGAAACCAACAAGACCGATGCTTTCCTTAAAAAGTTCCCTCTCGGCAAGGTAAGCATATGTTACAATTTTATTTGCTTCGCGAATACGAAGTATTTCACAATTTTACGTACTTGCATGATAAAAAAAAAGATAAAAAAAACCCGCAGTGCAACGAAAATAACCCGGCCCCTCACGAAGCTCTGACATATGTCCCGAGATTTTTTTTTGTGAAATACTTAATTCTCGTAATGTGGATTTATAAGTGTGCAGAAATATTGGACACTCTTACGTTTAAACTGTTTTCTTTTTTTTATTTTTGCCTCAATTAAGGTACCAGCCTTCGAGACCTCTGATGGCAAATACCTCACAGAGAGTAACGCTATTGCTTATTACGGTAAGTCTGTCACAGATATTTCCTTATTTGGAAAGTCTGAATTACTATTTTTAGACTGTGACCTAATGTCTCTTAAAATAACTTTGAAAATTTTGGTAACAGTGGCTAACGAACAGTTGAGAGGCAAGTCTGAAATCGAGAAAGCGCAGATCATCCAATGGCTGAGCTTTGCCGATTCTGAGATTATACCAGCCAGCTGTACATGGGTCTTCCCGCTGCTTGGAATCATACCATACGAGAAGCAGGTAATTAAAAGCCATTGTGATGAAGAAGCGCTGCAGTGTCTTGACATCATTTATAAAAATAAAATTGCATTCAAAATGCTTTTCTTTATGAAATATTTAATACAGTAATATTATATATAATATTTAATACAGCCACAGTTTTGTTGACACATATTTCTCATAGTGAGTCAGATTAAGTACTTGAAAGTATTTTCTGTGAATACTTGGATTTTTAAAGCCAACATTTCAAAGTATACAAGATTTTTTGTTGTTGCAAAGCCAATGCTACCTAATATAAGTTACAGAAAAGATCTCATGGTCAAAAGTTGGAGATTGATGTTACTTTATGAATTAATTTTTGTAAATAATTTTGTTTACCTGGTAATGTTGATCTTTCACCAAAAAATGAGATTTTTTTTTTTTTTTCTTAAAACCCACTTTTATTTAGCTCTAAAATTTATAAATTTTACAAGCAAGACTGCTAATTTTATTATAAAAATCAATGATTATAAAATCTGATGGAAAATACTTTCTAGACATGCTGAAATCTGGTTAATTATGAGAAACAAGAGGAGGTCAGAAGTAAAGTAGCAAAACTTAATTAACTAAACTAAAGTACTCCTCAAGTCCTGCAAAAGGCATTTTCTCAAAATCTGTATAACACAAATGATAAATTGTTCAGTGAAAATTAGGTTTTTTCACCAGTGTTTTTAGTGACTATAATATAATTTTCAGATTATGAAAAACAAAGTTTTGTTACATATACATTTATAAATTAAAAGAAAAAACTATTAATATAAATTGTGTCTCAGACGATCATGGAATACCAATTTTTCAAAGATCCAACAGTTGCTCATTTTCGTTCTATAAAATATTAAATGTTCTCCTTGAAAAGGCGAATTTTCGGATCATTTATTTTCGATTTTCGTAACGAAAGGAGATACATTAAAAAAAAAAGTGCGTCAAGTAGAACTTAATCAAAATCGTATTTCGCGATATTGACTCTACCGGCGCTTACATTTACTCTCTGCAAACAAAGCGCATCTATTGAAAAATCTGTTGTCAGAATTCGAATTAAAGGATAATACGAATTTTCAGACTGTAGAGAGCGCGAAGGAGGATGTCGCGAAGTTGCTGTCTGCTCTAAATGCGCATCTGCTCACGCGGACGTATTTGGTCGGTGAACGTCTGACTCTTGCAGACATAAGCGTCGCAATGACGCTTTTGCATCTGTATCAGTACGTTCTCGAGCCTAAGCTCCGCGCTCCTTACCAGAACGTCAACAGATGGTTCCAGACGATCGTTTATCAGCCTGAGTCGGTCGCGGTTATCGGTAATTTCAAATTGGCCGACAAAACTCTGGAATACGATCCCAAGAAGGTTGTGGATAATCAGCAGCAAGGAAAGAAGAAGGAATCGAAGAAGGAGTCCAAGAAGGAAGCGAAAAAGGAGAAGGAACCGAAGAAGGCCGAACCCGCTGAGGAACTCGACGCGGCTGAGGCTGCTCTGGCCGCGGAGCCCAAGTCCTCCAATCCTTTTGACGCAATGCCAAAAGGCACCTTCGATATGGACGACTTCAAGCGTTTCTACTCCAATCAGGATGTCGATAAGTCTGTCCCATACTTTTGGGAAAAGTTCGATCCCGAGAACTACAGTATTTGGCTCGGCGAGTACAAATACAACGATGAACTAACCAAGGTGATTATTATCTGCACTATCTAAAAGACAATATTTGTGTCAAATTCTATTGGACACAAGTTTGGATTTAAACATGAGTAATTCTTTGAAGCGATAATATTTAGTTTTTAAATTAATTATCACAACTGTATTGAAGGAAAAATTAATATCTTTTGAAAATGACTCACCGTTATACAAATCGTAAATTCTGTTTAATACATTTTTATTTGAATATTGTCCATCTCTTGTATCGAAATTTTTGTTAAGTATAAAAATGGTTTATATCACCAGTACTCATAACATTGAGAAATGATGAAACTGATGACGAGAATGAGCGAGTCTACACAGTTGTTCAATGATATTGAAAGTAAGTATTTTGCTTTCGTTTATCATGGACAGCTCCCTGTGACATCGCGTGATTCGTACTTGGTCCTGATCTCCCATTATTCACCTTCCTGAAAATCATCTAGAATGATTTAGAAATTATATATATATATATATATATATTTCGTATCAAAATCGCCCCAATGATAGTTTTCATCTTTTAAGAAAATCAAGATTTGGTTGATTGGAGTGAATCCACATTATTGTTACGCAATTATGTGTAATAATCTTCAGTATTAATATTCCTAAGGGTTAAAGCAGTCTATTGTTTGACAATATTACGTAATAATCTTTTGTTTCAGGTATTCATGTCCTGTAATCTCATCGGTGGAATGTTCCAACGTTTGGATAAGATGCGTAAAGCTGCTTTTGCCAGCGCATGCCTCTTCGGTTCTGACGACAATAGCACCATAGGTGCCATATGGGTCTGGCGCGGACAAGAACTCGCTTTCCCCGTGAGTGTCTCATTACAGCATAACTTCATTTCTGACAATAAACAATTGAAATAATGATTTTGTTTTTTATTATAGTTGAGTCCTGACTGGCAAATCGATTATGAATCGTACAACTGGACGAAGCTTGATCCATCTGAAGACAAAACGAAACAGTTAGTCGAACAATATCTCAGCTGGACTGGCGAAGATAAGGAGGGACGTAAATTCAACCAGGGCAAGATTTTCAAGTAAAACCCGTCGTACGCTTTATGATAAGAGAAAACAAAAATCCTTATTCACACGAAATAAAAGTTAAAAAGTGACCCGTCGTCATACACAAATTTCGCACGAATGACAAAAAAAAACAAATCCCCCTTCCGCCGTTTCATCCTTCCGCCTTTTACAAGAATCTTCGACGATTTTGTACTACATTATACATACACTTTGATTTTCATTGTTTTATCGTTGTAAGTCGCCTCTTTTTTTCTAATTGTAATCAAGCGCTTTGTCTCGACGTGTAAAAAAAAACATGGTTGATATTACTTTTCAAAGATGTATTTCTTTCATATCCACTGCGACAAGGTAATTTGAGAAGAGAAAACGAGGAGCTTCACAACGTTAATAATTAGAATTTAATGTTTTCTACCTAGTAGCTTTATTCTTTCAGAAGAATTTACTAATAAAAAAAATATATTCGTTAATTTATTTTGCGATACATTCGTATTTTCAGGGTCTTCGACATATTAATCTATTACGGTGATCACTTTAATTATTGCAAAGGCAGCAAGAATGTAAGCAATTAACAACAACTGTACGAAAGACCATTTTTGCCGTTCCGTATTTGTATTTTTTTGTCGAATTTTTTTTTTTTTTTTTCAAATGTACGATCGTCGATCTAGTTGATTATTTTTTTAGTCATCCACTTCAATGGATGGAGCATGCTCCATTTTTTTCAAATTTTTCATCGCATATTTCACGCGCTAGTGAATTTGAAATAATTCAGAAGCCATTGATGTATAAAAGGTAAATCCAAAGCGAGAATTCCTAACGAAATTTGAACGTTTCCTATCAGCTTGTCGTTTGTGACCTGCGTTTTTATTTATTTTTTGCCAATTTTTTTTTCTCAACGTGGTTTCTACCAATAGCTCGTCGCTGTAGATTCTGCAAAGGTGGCGTGATCTTTGCGGACCAATAATCATCCAACTCCTTGCAAGATTTTCCGAGGATTAGACACGATGGATTGTGGGGATCCACAAACGAGGTTTTAGCTTTTACATAAAAAGTTTACATCTCTTACATCTCTCAATGGTGCTGAGATAGTGAATTGCAATAAATTATGGAAGCTTTTATTTCCGACCGCATTTCCTTAGCAACAAGATAGATTTAAGGAGATCCGCGGAAAAAGAAATTTGATTTTTTCTTATCAGTAAAAAAAACATCAAAAATACAACGCGCTTGATTGTTTAAATGTAGGATTTAAAATTCATTGAAATTAATTGCTATCAATATTTTCTATTAATAAAAATGTAATTCTTTTTAATACAATTTTTTTTACAAAAAAAAAATATGCTTTTTTTTCTCTTTAAAATCAGTCAATCGCCCGTAAAAGGAAAAGGAGCCAAAGCATTTTCTAGAAAAACAACATAAATAATTAACAATTTATATTTCAAGGTAGTAGCTTAATACATTTAGAACCCTTTGCTGTCCAAGAAATTTTTGCAGTGTGATACATAATCGCCGCGAAATTTGATCAAACCAGCAGGTTCGTTGATTTGTGATCCGACGTTTTTGCATACTTTATCCTCAAGATAAGCTTTCAGCTCTTTTTCCAATAGCATTATGTCACCCTGGATCCTTCGAACAACAGTCAGCCTTCTCAAACCTCTTTGAGACCTTCTTAGATACACAGGAACCATGTGACTTTTCGTACGTTCCACAAAGTACGGCAGTAACTTTGCAGATTCTGCAAAGTACAAAACAACTTTAGTATAAAATCATTACTTGAACAGAATGTAGATTTTAAAATATTTACCCTTTTGGGGCTTCCAGCCAGATGGAAAAGTCTCTACATTTGTCGGGGGTTTTGGTATCCATTTATCCTTCAGGCACCATTCGACGTACGCCCATTCCTGAGGATCCTTTGAAACCTCAAAGTCAGGTAATTCGATCTCGACTGTTGTGTTTCGAGGTCCTTTTACATTCACAGTGGTGGCCCATCTTTTCTGTGCCTAAGATCGAGACGAAATTATTTTTTTATCTAACTATCTAATAATTAGTCAAATTTTAATACCAATTACTTTATGCATCTTGGGGGGAGGGGGATAGAAGGAATTGGGGTGGAGGAAATAGGCGGAAATGGGGACAAAACGGGAAAAACCCCGTACGGCGGAACACATTTAAAAAAAAATTTAAATACTAATTACTTTGTGTGAATTTGCTCGGATTTTTAAATTCAACCATTTTGAAAATGCTATATTTCTTTGAGTCAATGTATGTCTAAGACAATGAGTCACAGAAAAAATGTCCGAAATGTCCTAAGAATTTAAAGATTTCCCCGTGATAAAAATATTTCCAGGAATAGAATAGAATATAGAATAGAAATTTATTTATATTACAGGTGAGTACCTATTACAAATATTTCCAGGAATATAATAGTTACAAAAAAAAAATTGTTTACAATTGTTACAGTTTCTTAAGATTTTGATATTATTTAAATTTTTTATAGCTAAATAGCATTTTTTTTAGGTAAAGAACCAACGTTATAAGATCGATATTACTTTTTACATTGAATTCCTAAAGCGTATATAGAACAACAATTATTATGGTGAGACTTTCTTTCTATGACTAAATGTTTGAGATGACAATTTAAAAAAAAAAAAAGATGAGTAATACTGGGATTGGTAAATATTTCATGTACAATGTTTCATGACATAACATCAATTTTTCTTTGCAGATTAATTCATTGATATACATATTTTTTATTTGGTTCTTTTTATTTTATTTTATTTTCAGTTGAAAATGGAATAAATATTTGCTCCCTTAATATTTTGTGCTTGTCAATTAGTTTTTTTAAAATAAAGTTTCACAATTTTATAAGTGCAATTTGAACATATTCTACAATTTACAATTTCTAGGTGACTCTCATTTAAGAGGGTAGTATCAGCAAGAAAACTAAGGTTTTCTGTGTGTTATATTTATTTTTCCAGTTCACTAAAAAATATTAATAAAAATCTTTCATTTGAATACCAGAGAAAAGAATTTTTCTTTTGGTATTAAAACAAATTTATTTAACTGATCCCCATGTAAACCTGTTTTGGACTTTTTTAACTTCTGATTTAGAACAACCCACTCGACGGATTTTACTCTATGATATCTCATTTTCTTTGCCAATAATATATTGTGTCATTTAAATGTAAAATGTGGTCCTAGGACAGTGCTCTCAACTGATTTTCAAAATAAAAAAGAAAATGTCATTACTTTCTTCAAATGATAGATTTGTAATTACAATTATACTACAAAGAAATACTACCCAGAAACTCTTTGTTTTCTTTTTTTCTGACTTTGCCCTTAAGGAGAGACAATAGTGGAACTATTGAACAAATTTTTTTATGCTGAAAATATTGCCAAATAAAAATTAGCTTTTTAAGCTTCATGAAATGAAATTCAATAAAAAAAAAAGGAAAAAAAAACTAATTTTCCCACATATTTCAATTCATGAAATTGCTGCAGCAGAGATAACAACCCAAAATATGTTCAGTAAATAAAAGTGGACACAGCGAGATAAACTTATAGCCAACAGTACATGTCGTATAAATAAATAAAAGAAAGTGGAATTGAAATAATAAGGGCAAAATTTAAGTGAAATCAATAAAGTAGTTCAATTTTTATAGAAATTTGTACTTTTATAATTTTTTTGAAAATTCTATAACTTGAGAACGGTTGAAGCAACTGATTTACATTCTTGCATAGAAGTTAAATTGAGTCTGTCGATATTTGATTCTGAATTTGGTAAGAATTAAACAAATTAACTACTGCGTTATTCAAATATTTAAAAAAGGTTGCAATGTCAAACCTTGGATATGCAAACCTGGCTTCAAAATATTTTTTGATCCATCAACCAGAAAGCTTCCTCTATGGGGATACCAGAACTGAAGAACGTACTATATCATGTAGGATGGATTGTAACGGACCAAAAAAATGTGTAACCAATGTGGAAGATTTGACTTTACAATCTTTTTTTTTTTTTACTAATATATGTAAATTTATTAATTTATAAATATTGGAAATAATAATAATAACAACAACCGTTCATTAATTCAATGTTCATATATTTTATCAATTTTTCGGAAAAATATTTTAAGGTTATGTCAAAATCAAGTTAGACACGATAGCTCATTTCTACTTCAACAAGTAGAACGTGCCAGCTACCCTACGATAACTTAAAACGATCCTCAGTCCATTTCCAATAAAACCTCACACCACGTCTACACTCTGAAACCATAAATTCTGATAATTGAAAATTACGAGATTTCGCTTTTACTCCGAATCAACATGTGATTTATTTTAATCTCGAAAAAGGCTATTCAATCGAATTTACGGATCGAATAAAGTGCATCACGCCCTATGCTAAAAATACTACAAAACATGTAACGTTGGAAAAAAAATAGATAAGGGTTTACCGTGAGGCCCTTCACATCGCCACCGATAACCCATCGAAAATCATCGCCAAAAAAGTGTTACATTAGCGCATTGTCAAATGTCTTGGACAACGAAAGGTAAGCCAATAATATCATACCTGATAAACGATCGGAAAAGCGTTTTTCTCGCAACAACCGGTAGCCGGTGTTGCTCGAATAGCTATGATTGCAGTTCGTGCGAAAATCCGAAGGGCCGCCATTTTGATTTGTATAAATAAGGGTCGGTGGCCGCCATTGGTGCGCACGGGCGCGTCTTCCTTCCTCGTTCTCGTGTCGTCGTCTCTCGAGTTTTCCGGGCGTCTAGCACATTTTAATTGGGACTTTACACCACCGAACAGTGTCGCGACATCGTCTGGCTCGGACGTTAGTGATAATAGTATCCAAATATAAAGGATTATGGTCGAGGGCGTGAAATAGCATCGGTACGTTTACGTCGTAGTTAGCTTAAAGGTACTCGTTTGGCCCACGGGAAAAGTGCCGCGTTGTTAATTGTAGCTCGACAACATTTTTTTTTCTTTTTCCCCCTCGATCGAAACACAATAATCCCCTGAAAAGTATTGTCAAGTGTCGCGAGTGCGTCGGTGGCTCTCGTTAAAATGTTGCGTACGTCTCGCGAACCTCAAAGATCCTGTCAGCCCTGTCTGCGATAATAAAACAGGAAAAAGAGAAGAAAAAAAGGAGTAGGAAACGAGTAAAAGGCAAAAACGCCTGAAAGTCGGGTGAGAAAAATTTATCGCGAACAGGCTATATGAAACACGGGAAAGGTCGTTTTCACGTCCGTCAGATGGCGATAGCGTGAAAACAGTCGAACAGCGCATAGACACCCTGCAACGGGACTGTGTTTTTCACGGGGATAATAATTCCCGTTTTTAGCGTTAAAACGTCGAGCTTTCGGGAGGATTTTCGGCCTCATAGGTGAGTACTAATCGAGTTTAAACTGTTGTAACGAAAAAATTTCATCGGGATAACCTCGATATCGTTGAAATAAGCCTCTGAAGTTAGCTACTCCGATCCGACCTTTTGTTTATTCGTGGCGATTTTTTCGCGATCTTTTCATCCACAATTTTCATTATATGTCGTTTAGTTGCGAGTGAATTTTACGTCACGTTTGTTAAAACGCGTCGCGAGCTATCTTGGGAGACATGAATTTTGATCGTACGTTAAGCCGTTATCGAGATATCGGACGAAATATTTACGAAGCCTTTTTTTCACGCTGTGAATCGAGAGAGGCTCTCTCTACATCCGTGTAAATGCAAAGTTTGTCACGTAATTTTTCTACGGCCAGGGCCGCATTCGACAAACCCCACCACCAACGATCTCGATGTAAGCCGCGTCTATCGATAACGACTCGAGTGCGTATTCTGGGCCTGACTCAATATTGGTTTCATCACTATGATTAGGCTTGAGGTGTACACGTTTTTTTTTTCTCTCTCTCTCTCTATTCTTTTTGCATCTTTGTTCTTAGTCGTTTCCTCCCTTTGAGCGTCGAGCTCTCGGAAATGGAGGCGTTTTATCGCTCGTTGCCACTACTACTGGTGATTCTAGTAGTTTGCATTGATAATCGCAATAACGGAGATTTCAGCATGCAATCAATCGCGATTATATCCTTATGTTGTAATAAAAAACAAAAAATTTAAATTAAAAAAAAACTGCAACTCTCATTGTAGCCACTGATAAAAATCTACCCCTATTTCTACGTGTCCTCTTTGTACAGAAGCACTCGGAGGGTTGTAATAGGGTGAATTGCCCATTGACGCAACATCAAAAGAATTAACAAAATTTGTATCTAACAGAAATCTTAATGCGACAAGAGAGCACTTTTTTTTTTTTTTTTTTAATTACTAAAATAAAGGATTGTGACGTGTCTATTACAATGCCAAGTCTTGAAGGATTCACTTTATATAAAAAGAATTGATAAAATGTAACTTGGGCATCAGTTGCATTTACAGAAATTAGACTGGCAATTGTTAATTGTTATTTGTTGCTACTTTTTTTTAGTTAATTGTTCCACGGTTACCATAATTCATTATTTACGTTAATAATGGACAATTTTTATTTTTTAGTTTTCACTCAATAGTGGCCGTTAATTATTAGTTGATACTATTATGTTTATAGTTGCTTTAATATTACCATAATTAACTATTTATTCTAACAATGAGCTAACAATTAATAGTTTTTACTTAATAGTACCATTAATTGTTAGTTGATACTACTGTTTTTATATTTACTTATTTTACTTTTAATTATTAATTACATAATTAATTATTTACGGTAACAATGGATTAACAATTAATAGTTTTCACTTAATAATTGCCAAGCCCATCTTAGCCTCTCTATTTTTGCAAATACTGTGTACATAGAAGGATTTTCTGTTGAATTATGTTGCAAAATATGTTAGTTTATATATAGGATAAACATTTTTATTTAATTTTGCCATTGAATAAACACACTAGGAATAAAGATAGTAATGTAAAATTCAATTTCACCGCCCATGTGAAAGATTGCTTAATTAAAGCAGTTTAATGTTTATTGTTTGATTTTTTAAAAAGTTTTAGCGCCGGATAAAGATCTCAAGTTATATCAGTGAACAAATTTAAGGAAATAACTACAAATTTAGTTCGCTTCTCTACACAATATGATACTTTGTTGAATGGGAGCAGGAAATTCTTAGTCTATTCCTTTTTCTACATGATAATGTATTATAAATAACTTGTATATAGCACATTTGTCTCCTAAAGTAGAGAGCACTGTGTATAAAAATAAAGGTTTCTGATTCCATGGAAAATATTAAATCAAAGAACAACAGATTTGCTCAGTACATTTTGACTATCGGTGAATATGAACTTTGCACACCATGATAAAACTAATGAAAATTATTACTAGAAAAAAAAGACGAGATATCTAAATAAAGATATAATTCAGTTTGAAATTGCACCGTTCTTTGGTTTCTATTCCAAAAACCAGCAGGGGCGCTAGTAATTCTTATTATTAATAATTAATTGAATATTATATTCCTATTTTTTACGAACCAGTATGTTAAGAAGAAAAAAATATATAGTTAAAGTTAGGTTATTTAGTAATTTTCTATGAGTGTTCATTTAGTGGTCATAGTGTTGCAATTTTGGAATTTTTAACAAATACATTATTTATAATTTTGCATATACATTATAGTTTATTTTATCATTTTATATAAATAATTTATTATTTTTGGATGAAAAAGTATAAGTCCTTGGAACTCTATAAATGAGCAGTTCATTCTAGTACCTTTTTTTGAAGTAATTAGATAGTTTAAATTTGACCTCAATTTGAGGTCACATTAGAGCAGTGGAATTTTCTATTTCACAGAATATGGAAATATAGTGAAAGAATTGTAAGGAATTTAAGGTCGCTTTTTCATCCTTTGCCGAGAGACTCTAAAGACTCTGAGTATTCTGCGATATGCTTTGCTTTTTAAGCAATAGATAAAAGAGTGTTGAAAATCACAGAATTATGAGTATTGAATTTTCAGGAGCCCAATGTGGGTTGAAGTGAGATGGCATCCAGGGAGAAAAGACCCTTAGCGCCTTCAAAATCAAAGCAGAAGGCGAGCGATGACTCTGGTTTGCCATCATCTCAGAACAATCGTAAAAGGGTGCCTACGCTGAGAAAGCAACAGTTGACACGTGACTTTTTAGAAGCAGTCGCAGGTGGTAGCCAGCTGTCGCCAAAGTTGGAGGCAGCACTGCCATCGAAAAAGGTACTGAGGAGTCTGAGACACAAGCAAAAGTTGAAAAACGCCAAGTCCAGTCTCATCAAAGTGAAGGTATCAAAAATAGTGCCAATTACTGGCTCTCACGATTTACACAGAAGACAGGTGGGTGTAACGAAGAGGCTGAAGATTAAAAAAGCGAGACGACTCGCGAAAGCAAAGTTTAACGCGACGAAAGTTACCGAGCAACGAGACGACGACGAGGACGAAGACGAGGACGAGGACGACGAGGACGACGAAAACAGTGATAACGAGACGAGTGGTAAAAGTTCCAAAAACAATCTTAGGACCAAAAAGACAAAGCCTACACAGCGAGGCACCGAAGAAGCCGATAGTGTGCCTTCAGTGGACAAAGACTCGGGGGATACGATTCTCACGACGAATCCCAAGAGCAGTCCAAAAACAACGCGTAAATTAAAAACCACGGAGATTCCCGAATCACCTTCAAGGACTGCCAAAACCACAAAAATCACTGTGACCAAGAGAAACGCGAGCAAGGAGCGCGATACTATCGCCAAACAAACTAGAAGCTTGGGAAAGGAAGCGGAAGTACCAAGTGTGGCAAAAAGCAGTAGCTCCTCGCCAGAATCGAAAAATCGTAAAAAAGCACCGTTGGTCAATAGCTCGATCGATCTAACGATAGAGGAGGTAGTTGCATCGATGGTAAGCGACGCGGAACACGAAGATTGCCAAGTTGTGGGCGGTAAGATAACCAGAAGTCGAAAGATGCTTATCGACGAGAAGCCCACCACGGAAATTGAGATTAAGAAGGAAATAATCGAGACCGAGGACGAGGTCAACGATAATACACAAGAATCACAAACGATACAGCTGAGAAATCGTTCGGGCAATTCGTTTGGTCAACGAAGCTTGAGAAACGGGAAATTACGTCAACTCACGGATTCCGGTATAGCCGCGGATTTGGATGTGAAAAAACGTCGCTGGCTCAATATGGATGACTCAAGCGCGACTGAATCGGGCGTGGAAATCAGCGTTGATAACACGTCCGACGTTAACATGGATACTGAATACTCATTTTCGGAATCTAGCGGCAATGAGAATGCCAATAATTTGACGTCAAGCAAGGACGAAAGTTCGTCGTTAAAGTTGGATTCGCTGACAGATTTCGACGAAGTTATGGAGACTAGCGTTGAAATGGAGAACAACAATAACAGCGAGAGAATCGATCGAGCTGGCGGCGAAGTTGGGCCAATTTTACGCTCAAAAACGAAAGCCAAAAGCACGGAAATAGAGATCAAAGTTGAGGATGCGGAAGCTGAGGAACCGAGACCACTCGGGAGAAGTCTCGCGAGCCAACTCGAACCCCGAAAGAGCGGAAGTTTGGATCAACTTCGAAAGGACAATCTTACGAAACTTACGACTGACAAACCGCCAAAAAGTCGACGGAGCAGTTTAAATATCGACGTGAAGAAGACCATGAGCTCTTTCTACGGCACTGAGAAACCCGAAAATGCGTCAAAATCACATATCGATCTCATGATCGAGACCATTAAGCTTGGCATTGCAAAATCTATCGAGAGCAAAATATCCCGATCGGAAAAGAGTTTGGTGATGAATAAAAATTTCGAAATACCGAAGATCGAGGAAATTGTCGCGCCACTGAGCGCAGAGTCGCAGAAACTCGGACTCGAGGAAATTGTCGAAGAGGACAAGCCAAATGTCTCGAAGAACGAGGTTGCCGCGTCTAACAGCTCTGATAATTCGGTGCCGAAAGTGGCTGACACTGCCAAAGAGATCGAGAAGCTAGTCATGGGTGATATCGAATTGGTTGACACGCAAAATACGGAATCCGCCAATGCCGAAGTCTCCAGAGACGAGCAACAGGCCTTCGAGCAAAAAGAATCTACGGATAATAACGAAGGTGGCCTCTCGAGAACGCCGAGCCAAAAGTCAGAGAAAAAATGCGACGAGGCTGACAACGAAGCACACGTTGCATCTAGCGACAAAACCGAAGAGACTGACACAACTTCTGAACAAAAAGACACTAAGAAATTAATCGTCACGCGAAAATCACCGCGTATCAAAAGTTCGAACGAGAATAACGCCGATTTGGATAGCAGTGGCAAATCCAACACGAGCACGGACGATAGCGATAAAATAAAGCCGGGAATTGCGGCCGCAGGATCGCAGAAGGGCGACGAAAAAGAGCTCAGTCCGAGTTCAGTAGAAATGTTAAAAACTGTTAGGGCAGCCTTGGAAAGATGCAACGAGGACGAAACAACGATTGAACCTTCGTCGTCTTTCGTGGTGGTTACGGAAACGAAAGAGAAAGCAGTGGTGAAGGGCGACGTGAAGGAAAAGGTTGCTGAGAAGAACGATGTTAAGACAAAGACTGCTGAGAAGAATGAAGTTAAGGAAAAGACTGCAGAGAAGATCGAAGTTAAGGAAAAGACTGCAGAGAAGAACGAAATTAAGGAAAAGACTGCAGAGAAGATCGAAATTAAGGAAAAGACTGCAGAGAAAATCGAAGTTAAGGAAAAGACTGCACAGAAGATCGAAGTCAACGATAAAGCTTCAGAGAAGATCGAAGCCAAGGAGAAGACTTCGGAGATGATTGAAGTTAAGGAAAAGACTTCCGATAAGAACGAAGCGAAAGAAAAGACTGCAGAGAAAAAAGGTGTTAACGAAAAGACTGCAGAGAAGACCGATGTTAAGGAAAAATCTGCGGAAAAGATCGAAGTAGATATGAACGTTTCTGTGATGTCTGAAGATTCGGAAACGCTGGAGAGTATCTCCAAGGAGGTAGAGAGATTAGTGGGCGAGGCAACTTCGACGAATTCAGCGAAAAAAGAAGTAAAAGATATACCGAAAAAAATTGAAATTTCGGAAATTGCATCAGTTCAGATTGATGAAAAATTATCGGAAACAACAGTCGAGAAGAAAAGCCCGGAGCCTGAAAAAGTCGAAGTTTCAAAGGCGCCTGAATCTTCGTCCATGAATGTCGCACCGGATTTCACATCGTTATCTCAGGTTTTACCTCAAGTACTTGGAGCAACGATCAATTCTACTCCCGTGGAAACTGAAGCTGTTGAAGCGACGACAAAAGTGCCCAAAACAAACTGCCCGAAGGAAATTCAGCATTCAGATTGCCTGGAAAAGAGCCCGGTGAAGGAAAGTCCAGAATGTAATCAAGAGACTGTTGAGTCACGGGTCGAGAGCTGTAAAACACGATCTGAAAAGACGGATGAACAAAAATCAAGCGCCGAGGAGAACAGAAGAGTTTTGAGAGCAAGGGACAAGCTTAAGAAAGTAGAGATTAAACCGAGCGAAGCAAAGTCAGCGGAAACGAAGCAATCGATAAAACTCGCGGAGCCTCAATATACAACGATTAAAACGGAATTCGAGCAAAATGAAACGGAGTACACGACGCAAGATTGTACGTCGGAGGAACGAGCGACACCGGACAATAAGTTGAATAAAGTCGAAAATCCAGAAACACCGCAAATAACGATAAAAATCGAGGAACCAGAGCCACCGGTGAGAACGCGACGAAGCCGTGAGGTTAAGAGACGAAAGGAAGAACTTACGCAATCGCAGAATACACTCAAGACGAAACGCAGCCGTCGCGATGTTGCCAGAAAATCCGATCAGCAGAATAAAGAGGAAACTCTGTTGGACAACGAAGTAGCGACGATAAATGAGAATAATCGATCGCTCGTCGGCGGCAAAGGCCTCGGAGGATCGGAAAGTCTACGAGGATTTTCCGAAGGTGGTCGTGCACCTGTTGACAAATTGCAGGATAACACCGAGAGCAATCGCAGCAAGTCCGAGAATGATATCGAGAATGTTAAGAGCAAGTCCGAGTGCAGCGGTAGATTGTCAAGAGAAAGAGCGGAGAGCGATACTCTGAAGGAGAACGAAAACACGGACGGCAGGTCCGACAGCGAGTGCAAAATCGCAAAGACGCTCGAAACTTCGCAGAAGGACTCGGACGATGCCTCGACATCCGGTGAATCGTCGAGCAGCAGCACTCTCAACTCCATGATTCACGAGACACCGGAAGACAAAGCGAGAAAGGAATCGATTCTTCGTTTACTTGGTCTTGAGTCGCTTGAGAAAGCCGCCGAAAGATTGAATCATCAGAAAGCCAAGAAGGAACAACAGTACACCGGCACCCTGAAAACCGTCATCCGAGTACAGAAGAATAAGGACAAGAAGAGATCGAGATCACCACTGAAAATGGTTCTCAAACAAGGGCGCAGCGACGGCGATGGAGACTCACCGGAATTTTATACCATTCAGAAGGAGGTGAGTAGCTACTTTTCTTTGAATCATTTTTTTTTTTTTTTTTTTGTTTCGCAAAAATGGTTTTATTTCTTCGAATTATTATAATTTACTAATAAATTGTCTTTTTTCTCTTTTATTTTCAGTTTGGGGCCAGTGGTATGGGAGATAGCAGCTCTGGTGCGAATCGAAAGTTCTCTACTAACCACAGACACTCTTGCGGTAATCCTGGTTGCGGGCATAACTACATTATTAATCGTATCCCGATCCCTCGTTACATTAACCCGCTTCGTTAAAGAACCCCCTTCGTGCACGAATCATTGCCTTATCTGTCATTACCTTATCTGTCCATCGCGCGTCAATTTGCATCTTTTTTTTGTACCTAATCCACAATGAAGAATGCGAGTATAATCATGCGTTCTTCGTTTGGATTCCTTAATCCACATTACGACGATATTCTTTTTTTTCTATGAATGATATTCGATGGAAAACGATATAGCATGCAGATCAATAACGATTTATCATTTCATCGATAATTCATGCTTTTGTAACGTCGGCATTGTTTGCCACGCAAACCCCTCGAGATGTCCATGTTTTTACTTTTACACGCTAACCCAATAGAGTCAGAGAAATTGTTCACGTTTTTCGTGACGTTACGATTTAGGCGTATTTTTCATTTCGGGAAATTTGTAATCGCAGACGAGAACAACGAAGAGGCACCGCCTAAGGATCGTCAGTCCCTCGTGATACCCGAGAAATCAGCCTCGTTTTCCATTCATCCGGGACGATGTTGCGCCGACGTTTGCTGTCACTGCGGTGGAAAATTCGGTTCCCTCGATACGCCAATGCATCTCGCGCAAATGAAATCCGACGAGAGACGACAGAAGATTCTCCATATGGAGAAATTACTTAACGAGGATTCTTGCATCTGCGACGCTTGTTATCGCCGGGTAGACAGAAAGGTAAAGGTCACGATGAAAGAACACAATCTACGGGTTGTACAGAACGCACGCGTGACAATTATACTTCTCTTCGGAATGGAGAGTAATGCCGACTTTTTGTATTGTACATAAATTGAAAACTATCCAACCGACAGTAGTGGGGGCGCGGTTGGTTTGTGGCTTCGACGGTTTTTCAAGTTAAGCAGCGTTTCGCGCTGCCGGTACTTGAATGGGTGACCGCTTAGCCATGTATAGACTTGTGCGTCAACTTCTGGACGAGAGGTAGTTTTTCTGCGTTTCCGATTTATTCTCGTACAATGGAAACTCAATCAACGAAAATAAACGTGACATCACATATGATAAGATTAGTTAAGACTATTTAAAAAACGAGGGGGAAAAAAAGTGAACACCATATATCCCATTCTCAGAAGTACAAATTGTAACGTCCTCTAGATGTCCCATATCCCGATTTTCTCTAACATCGAAGTCTCTGAAGGATTACAAAGAACTTTAATAACAAAACAACTTTTTAAAACAGGAAATTAATAATTGTTTTTGCGTATTTGAAGGCGAATACCAGCCCAACAAATATGCAGACCAAGCCACATCGTCAACTAATGGTATTGAAGTGTTCAGCCCGCGAGTGCAGGGAACCAGCGAGGCACAGCGTGAAACGTCGCTGGTTGCAAAGAATCAAAGCTCGTGTTCACAATCAGGTATATTTTTTTGTTCATTTCTAAACATCCAAAAAAGCGCCCAGTTGAAAATCTGTAGTTTAATTGGCGAATTCCACGTGCAACGTGAATTTAGGTGGACATAAATTGGGAATCAAGTCAACATACCTCGATTCCCTTCTGCGTTCATCATTACTCAAAGATCCTACCATACCTCATGTGCGCACTCTGCAAGCGACGTCTTGCAAAGAACAATATTCATCGTTTGGCTCCAACGGAGACAGAGGAACTAAATCAACGTCTTCGTCGTCAGGGAATTCCCGTTCATCTCGTCGGCGGCACTTTTGTCTGCAAGCATTGTCGATATTTCACGCAGCTACAGCTCAAGTATAAGTACGTTCAGAATATGAACATTGGACTCCGAACCTTCTTCAAGGATTATCGTATAAGGTGAGAAAGCATTTGGAATTTTTGTTTGATTTCTTCATTAATATCGTATAAGGCGTTTAAAAAAAATTGCCGCGTGTTTTCGAATGGAAAAAATATCGCTGTGGATAAAAAATGTACACCAACATTCTCTTAATATATTTTTTTAATCCTTTTTTTTTTTCTTATTTTGCAGGATGTTAAAGCGTTACGACGTTGCATTTTTCGACTATGAGGAGGACGACACGTTACCAAGTACCTCTCGTGACGAAACATTGCCAGGCACCTCAAAAGAGAAGGAAAAGGATAAAACAAAGAAAAAGGTAAAATGCAGCCAGAACAAAGTCGCTGGACCCACGAAATCGCCGGATCGTATGACAAACTCAACTTCGGAAAAATCAACACCCGAGCCAATGACGAAAAACTCCGAGGGTGGAAATTCCGAAATGGACAACGATAATCGCGTTGCGACAAAGGCAATCACGAACGAGGTCAGTATATCTCGTGAAGTACAACTGATGGATCTGGAGAGTACAGTGGAAAAGTTAAAAAAGCGAAAAGCCCTGGAGCAACATGTATTTTCAAGCGAAACGTCAATTACACCGGAAATTCGTGGCAGCGACGTAGTAGAGATATTAGCGATGGACAAGGAAGTGACACTCACACGATTACCAAAAAGGCCGCGCGTGAGTAGCGACATAACACCAGTGGTGCAACGACTAGGCGCAAATCCCTCGATAAGTGTTCGCACTTTATTCCCCGGCGAGGAAGAAATGAATCTTCACGCAAATGTCGAATTCGCAAATGTACGGGAAATAACGCCACAGGGTTGGGAAAAGTGCGCGACAATGATACAATACGATCGGGAAACAAAAATCCTTTGGCAGGAATTACAGAGGCCTTATGGCAACCAAAGTTCCTTCCTCCGACATTTGATACTTCTCGAAAAGTACTACAGATCTGGTGATTTGGTACTCGCGCCAAATGCCTCGCGTAACGCTATAAACTACTCGACGTCGGTGCAAAATCGTTTGATATCGTACGAGGGACCTGAGAAAATGGACGAGCCAATATTAGAGCCACTATCATCGGAATTCAACAATTCAAGACGGCTCAGCGGTGGTTATATGATGGAGAGAGACAGACTTTCGCTACCGAGCACGAGTACCTCGTTGCTGAGCTCAGCGGCGACAAAAACCAGCACCGCAACTACCGCAACAACCACCGCTGGTACGAGCGGCAGCGCAAATGTTCCACAGATTAAACCAAGTCCACCGCGTGTTTTGAAGCTCAATTCCGGTGTCTCGATTATTAAAAAACCACCGCCGAGTCTTCAGCGACTGAGTCTGCCGTCGGGAAGCTCGACAAACGGTGGAATAGCAAAGCGCAAGGAACAAACAGGATATCTAAACAAGATACCCGTTACTTCCGGTGGTAAGGTGTTTCAGCTTAACGAGTCTGAATACAAGCGTCTTCAGGAGTTAAAACGGCAGAAGCAGCTTATGAGCGAGCAAAATAAATCATCGTCGAGCCCAAATAGCGCTCCCAACGTAAGCATCAGCGCCACACCGAGCACAAACACACCCGCGAATTTCAACGCCGCGTCTCTTGCGTCGCATTATCAAAAGGCACAAAATGCCGCTCAAACGCAATTTCAGAAACATCTGAGAATGCAACAGGAGATGCTCAATCGTCAGAGTCGAGGTGATTTCGAGCCACTGATATGCGACGTACGTTCGCTCACGAACGAAAACACACCGCAGCAAAATTTAATCAACAATCTGAATCTACCAAAGTCCATTCAGGTTACGACCAAACCGCCCAACCCGATTCCAATTTTGCCAAAAATTCCAAAATCTCTGACAGTCATACCGCAAACTGTTTCACGACCGTTGGACAAGTGACGGACGGACGTTGGAGTCGCGAATTTACGCGCAACAGGCGCAACGTACCTTCGTTACAAGCGACGCGATCGAGTTCGACGTAATCGTCGCTGATAGATATTGGTTTACAAGACAAATCGTGAAATCTTTGTAATTCACTTTTCTTTTTTCTTTTTTTTTTATTTGCTATATGTCGCAACTTATGCCGAAAGCGTTGCGCAAACACTCGCCACGACAATGGGAAGCACTCTGCCATTGCTTCGATACTTCTAAGACAAAGAGGAGAATAATAAGAAAAAGAAGAGAGAAAGATATTTACGACTGTAAAAAAAAAAAGAAAAAAAACGTGAAGCGATCGTTACGACCGTGAAAATACGCACGTTTAACACAACTAAAATCGCTCCCGTGGCGGAGAGAAAGAGAGACCCGCGCGTCGACGAGGCTCTCAGCGAGTGTTATACGGGTTGCGCTCGAATCTCGACGATTATGCCAATTGTGCCTCGTCGAAATCTACAAGGTGTGTGTGCGGGTCCGCCTACCGAGAGAAAGAGAGCTAAAAAAAAGTGCCTAATCGTCACAAATAATGAAGTGAGATAGAGAGACGGGGGGCGAGAGAGAGAGAGAGACATAGGGATGCGTTAATTTTTAATGAACCTACGATCCGATTTAAAAAAACAAAAAAAAAAAATGATGCCGGACGGGGCGGTATACATATTATCATTATTAATTATTATTATCATTAATATCATTATTATTACGAAATATCGTTCACAAGGAACCACATCAGTCACCTTATCTAAGCACCACTCCTTTTTTTTTCTTTCTTCGCGTTTCTTCAGATTTAGTGTTATTGAATTGAAATTGTAGGAAAGACGGTTAAAGACGTGTTCGAGCCAAGATTCGTCTATCGAATATTTTACAAATGACCATTCAAATGACTATTGAATTTATTTTAAATTTGCTTGGTTTCATTTACTTTTATTTGTCGGGAGGGGAAGGTTAAGTTTCTCTTGGCGCTGCTCACACTCCGACAAGTAATACGATAATTCTCGTCTGCGCGAACTTCTTTCACTCTCGCATTATTCAATTTTTCTTTTCTTCTTTCTATCGGTGACCAACAAAATATTCACAAGCAGACACACGCATTACTTGATAGGCTGGCCCACCCCCCCCCCCCCCCCCATCAAACACGCGAAGCGTTAAAAAAATGGTAAAAAAATGATTACTATATTTGTATTTATACGATACACGACCACGTACACAGTTTTTACACGGTACATAAAGCTTAGGGCACGAGCGACAAGTAATTTCAGTTCTAGGCGAGACGCGTTGAGCTTATTTATTACGTTATTACGACATAATCACATTGTACATAAATGGATAATAATATCTTTAGGTAAACGAAGGGATTAATCAATGACGATGATCGAAGGTCGCGCGACACGCATCAGTGTCTCGTGCTAAAGACTCTCCTCGGAATTGTGAGTTTTGGAAAGAAAAACAAACAAAAAAAAAAGCGAAAAAAAAAAATGAAATGAAGTATGAAAAGGGAAACCGGTAAACTTCGAAAAATCACGAGATTGAGACGTAACGCTGTGTCGACGCGAATTAAATTATTTTTCTTTTAATCATTTGACAAATTGCTAATAACGGAATTCACACGGAGATTGATAACGTCAAAAAATCATTGACGAATTTGAAAAAAAAGAAGAAGAAAAAAAAAATTAAGCATGAAGACCTTCGAAGGTCGCAGGAATTATATATATTTGTCAATCGCAACAGCCGCGAATTACGTTATTTTTATTTACGTAAACGATAAGAAAGTGTGATGATGATAGGCGGAGTGCAGCGTACTGATATATCAGCAATTCGCGCGTATCGATTGCGATTATACGAAAGAGAAATAGAGTTGCTGCCTCGGCGAGTGATAGTAGGGATGTAAATAATTTAGTTTTCGTAAGTTATACAGGTGAGGCTCCGAGTATACGCGAGAAAAATAATGATAAACGGTCACGCATGAAAGTGAAACGCGATAGATCTTTCATTTTCATTTCAAAGTGATGATTGAAGTTCTTTTTTTTTAAGAAACCGGATGTGAAGTTGAGAGAGGAAAGAAAACGATACCAACGTCGAACGGTTTTTCCGCGATAAGGAGAAAAATCATGCGAGGGAGACAGGGCAAAAGTTATCAAGCAGGTTGCAGGTTGACGATAGTCTCCCAGGGCCCATCAAATATATACATATATATATATTTTTTTTCTTTTTTTTTTTTTTTTTAAGCACGTGAGACTAGATGTGAACAAAAATAAATGGAATTCAGGTGAACCAGTTGAGATAAGGAAAGAGAGAATATCGTTGAGAATGAAGGAGAAAAGGAATTTGAAGAGCAGAAAGAGAAGAACAACTCGTTCAATCGAACACGCTGGAAACTTGAATTATCATGATGGAAAGGTTTTGAGGGAGAGCTGTACTTGTTTTTCGCAAGTTAACGAGCCGCGGGTATACATACATATATATATATATATATATATATACGGTATATAGTATATACGTGATTATATACTTATATATGTATATGTATATATAGTAAAATGAACTAAAATAGAAAGGTACTTGACCGGTACACATTATATATATAAATGCTCTATTTTACTAAGGATATTTTTGATATATCTATATATAAATATATGTATATCGATCTAAAAATGAATTATTGCAGTCGCTTGATAATCAATTGTTATTGACGCGGTTTGCCAGTGCCTCGATGCTCGGGGATTCTCGTGAGACGATTTAAGGAGATTCAAGCGCTTCAATCTTTTCAAATCAGTGCTGAATATTTCCTTATCGATTTTTTTCTTCTTTTTTTTTTAACCTAAGTTTTACGAATAAATTTCTTCAGAGGAACATTCATAACGATTTATAAAAATATTAACTGGTTAATCGTAATTTTCGAAGAGCCATTTCCACCACGCATTGACCAACTGGATATTTTATAGCGATAACTGTTTTACAATTGCAGCCATTTATTCCTAAAGGCATGAATTTCTTTGGCTTGTTAAACATATCTATACGGAAGATAAATAGATGCAAAAATATATGAAATAAATGCAGGAATAGTGACTATAATTCGTATAAAAATGTATTATAATCACATAATTTTTGGCACTAAAATATAATTGAAAAATTTAAATCAGTCACATGCATAATAAATGCATGTGAAATATATATTGTCACATACAGTATACACATGTTTCGTCAAATTCATGAAAATAATAAATGTCTAGGATATAAACAGAGTACATTGAAAATATCAAATTTTCGGCAGATATATGTGCTAACTTTATTCTGTTATATTTGTCGCAAATATTTGTTTCTATGTATTATTCTCATTGAAGAATAGACTGTAATTTTCTATCAATTAACGCCGTCAACTATCTAGACGAAAAATTTGTAAAGCGACTTTCAAGAAACAGAATATTGACATTGATCAGTTAATATTTTTTGCAAATCAATAGTTATTAATTATTCTTTTCTCTGCATTAGTACACACGCTGCAATACAAAATTATCATTCAGTGCGCTGTTATGTAAAGCATAAAAATTGACAAAAATCATTACAATATTTTAATACTTATTTGATTAGCATGAAGCACTCCAATCTCGTTAGTAGTGGTTTCTCGAATTGGGTAGAGCATCGCTACCTTCACGATACGTATTAAGATGACTGCGGAGGCCTTGTCTGGATTTAACACGTAAAATCTGTAACGAAAACGTCGTACGGGAAAAACGCCCCCGTTCTATCGTGCGCTTACTTTATATATCAATGTAATCTGGCAAACCGGGCGAAACTTAAACGGCGCAAGATGTATGCGATGTGAGGTATAGCGAACGCGAACTGAGTTTAAGTTTTAAGAATTCTATTTTTCTGGTGGCAGAGGGTATAATTATTGTGAGATTGAAAGTGAGAAAGAGAGAGAGAGAAAGAGAGAGAAAAATGTTCTTGTTGGATTTGATAGACTCGCGACGGTTGTCGGAGGGACGATGATAAACACGATTCCTGATCCTTGAATGTTTACTTTTTGTGTGATCCAAATAAGTAACTCTTTGCTGAGCAAAACTTGGCGATAATCGCTTGTGAGTCCTGGCGTGAAATTTTGTATATAAATTTAAGCGACAGCAATTTGAGCCGAAATGGAAAGAAAATAAGAAAAATCATGACAAGAATGCGATGAGAGATTATACAAGCGATATGGGCGAGAAAGAGAAAGAAAGTGAGAGAGAGAGAGAGAGAAAGAGAGAGAGAGAGTTAACGAGTGGTTGAAAAGTTGAATTTTTTCGATAAGAATCATGTTGTGCCGTTAAATGACGACGAGCGAAGATATTTTACAAGCAATAATTTGACCGATTTATAAACAAGAAACATGAGAGCGAACGAGACAGAGAGCGAACGAACGAAAGATGCGTCTGCCTTGGATGAATTTTTAGAAGTTCTTTTTTTTTTTTTTTTAAGTGAACACGGTGATCGATCGTCGTTTGCTCACCAATAAGCGTTTTTTTTTTGTTGTTATTTTTTTTTTCACCGTTCAATGTTGAATTTTCGTCCTAAGTTCGGAAAATCGCCTCTTGATGAGGACGAATTTTTGTTCACTCCTGAAGAGTTCAATTGCCGAACTTTTCGCCCGCTACAGTCAATTGACAGAGACGCAATTTCGAAACTCTGGTCGGAAGTTTGAGCTTGAACGGGAAAAGAAAAATGAGAAAGAGATCTCGACGATCTCTGGCAAATTTTTGACCGCGACGAAAACTGGCCGCGAAACGTCTGAGAAAAGCGTACGAACGACGGTCAACCGTTAATTAGGTTCAGCGGGCACGAGCCATCGCGATTTATTATTATTATTATTATTATTATTATTATATTATTATGTTATTTAAATTAATATTAATAACACGTTATTACTATTATAACAATCTTTGTTTATTTAGTTATAAAGTGTAATAGTTCTTTAGGTTCTCCATCCTTTGTATATATTCGCAACACTTAATAAAAATGCAAAAAAAGAATCGGCATGACTACCATTTACAAAGTCGGAACATCAACGATTGGAATGCCCAGATTTTTTTTTAAATTCCACATCAAAATTCCAGTATTTTCCTTGACTATCGCCCAACAAATCTTGAGTCCGAATGAAGAATGTAATTTTTTGGCATTCATGTAGGCGTAAAGTTATTTCTCACGACGGAACTTGGACATGCCAAACTTGTAATCACGCTTTTTTTTACTTTCGAAACCAACTATTTGATTATTCCCTAAATAATGTGGAGTCGACAGCTTTTTTAAGCATATCTTACTATGTTTATAAGATGTATAAACATTTCACTAAAAAGAAAAAAGAATATTATGTAAAAGAAACACACGAAAATTATAATTCTAATCAAATTTTAAAACTACTCCATGGATTCTCGTAACATTTTATACTCGAAAATGTAAAAATGTAAACCGCTTGACCGATTTACGACAAACGTATACTCAAACCTTTTTCGGAGGCGATCGGCGTGTCAAACAAATTTCATTCAAATCTGCTAAAAAAAAATTGTGACGCTGGCTCACGCAATTAAAAATTGTGGGAGCCAGTGTCGCAATTTTCGATGTTTTCGACATTTATGAGTATTCTGATGTTAAAATCTCGAAAAAAAAAAAAAAAACATTTTTCACGAAGCAAAAAATGTTTGGTTTTTCCTTGACGTTCGAATACACCGATTTTTCCTTGATGGAGATCCGGAGTTTCCCCAACTTTTCCAAGTTTTCAGCTTTCCAAACAGCGAGCAACCTGAATAATATCAATTTATGGCACTGTGCATCAACGGTTCGTTGTGTCCGGCAGTTACTACTGGCAGCCCGGTTGTCCGGCTGGCGGACCTCGTCGTGCTATTACTACTTATATATTATATCCACTGGACGGCGGCCCAGCGGTACAACGCATCACTGATGCTTCGGGTGCGTGGAAAAAGGTGAGGCAAAAATGAACACAGGATGGTTTATTATTATTTTTTTTTTAAGTTTATTTGCAATTTTCTCGTATAATTGGTAACTGATTTTGGATAACTAGTATACTAAAAATCTAAACAATGTACGAAACTTTATACATAGCTATGTTTTTTTTTTTCTCTTAAGGATTTTTTTTTTTTTTTACGGTAGCTATATACAAAAATGTTGGATCACGCTGTTCATCACGGGAAGAGCGTCGTGTGTCGATCTACTCGCAAAGTTTCGATCTCTTCTTTTTAAACGGCGAATCCGGCAAATCCAGCGTGACCCGGGCACTCTACGGAAGATTAGATTTGTGTGTATCTCTTCCCCCGCGCGACCTCGACTGCCAGCTTGTCTTCGCTGTGTGCTTGGAATGTCCGATCCAGCGCACTATCGAAAGAATCACTCAAATACAGTGTCTTTATTTTTGTTTTTGTTTTTTTTTTGTTCTTTTTCTTTTAAGTACAGTGGACTTGCTGATAACAGAATTTGTACGGCATTTTTATATATTACTTCTTTCATTTGTGTAAAGTTTATTGTGCGAAGTTTAATTATCATCTAGGCGACTGGATGCGGGAAAAAATAAATAAATAAATTTACTTCCCATTGTTACTCCGAATGTGAATATTTGTTCGTATTTCTTTCGGCGATCAAGTAGCAGTAGTTTTATATTCTCCGGCTCTGAACGAATCTCTTAGAGGCTCTTGGATAAACACGAACTCTCGTACATTGTAATGATTTTCTATCCGCGAGAGAGGCCGAGAGAACACAATCGTCCAATTGACCCTAAACTCTCTGATCCTCGGCATTCCAGACTCCGCGATTACTGATAGTGCTTTACGAGTCGTGTGCGCAAAACATGCGAACGAGGATCGAGAGAGCCAAAAGCCAAGTTGTGATGCGAAATCATATAGTACTCGGTAGTATATCGTGGTTGTACAGTCTCGATGCAAAGTTATAACAGGCCGAGGAGAAAAAAAAAAAAAAAAGATTCAAGATTACGCGTGAATATCGTTGATTTATTTTGCGAACAAAGCCAATCCCGTATTCGTGAACGATACAACCGCGTACTCGGCCAGTTACGTAACTCTCGTATCGCGACTGTATCAGTAATAATAGTAGTAGTATGCAAAAATGCTCAATATTCGAATAAAATTCTATTGAAATGACACTTGAGTTCTTATGACTTCGAATAAGTATTTAAAAAAAAAAAGCGGTAATCATTTTCTACGATTATCTGAAATTACTTTTTGTTATTGAAGAAATTAATAGTTTCATTGCTCTTAAAAATTATTCACTGTCATTAAAATCGAATACTTTTTTTGTTAATAAATTTTTATTCGAACATTGCTAATTTCTGGTAGTATGTAGTAGTATAAATATCGTGCGGGGGAATAGCGAGAATACCTTCGCTCTAAAACCTACGCGGTTGTTTGTTTGTTTTTTTTTTGTTTTTCTTTTAAAAATAATGGAACATCATTACGAGTAACAGAAATATTATTATAAACGTAAATTAACTAAGGCCCTGTCGCGCGGAGGACGCGCACGACAATGATAATCCATTCTCTTTCTTTTTTTTTTTTTGTGGTTTTCTTTTTTTTTTGTTATCAATACGCGCGTAGCAACTTGCTTCACGTTCTTTCTTTTTTTTTTGTTTTTTTTTGTTGTTTTTTTTCTTTAAATTCTTTATGTACATAGGAACGCGTTCTCCCGGCTTGATAAATCGCGTCGTCACTTTTAAAAATTCTCGCGGAATTGTTTCGATGCTCTCTCCCACTCTCTTTCGTCGATGTGTCTGGCGCAAGAGGGCGAGGAGGTGACGACGAATATTACAAAGCGCGAGCACGAGAAAACACGCTCTTAAAATAGTATCTCTATATATACAAACAGTATGTGTACAGTGTATATATAATCAATATATTAGAACATTCGTAAACGACCGATGGTCCTTAGCTTCCAGGCGCGTTTTTTTTTCTTTTTTCTTTTTTCTTTTTTTTTTTAACCGATGTCACTGTTATCAACCGATCACTCGCTACGACGAGGAAACGTAGTTGTCGTCACCGCGGCGAGTGCCGGTGGAGCGTTATCGTTCGGGGTGTCTTTAACTCCAGGATTACCATGATTTAATATTTGCAAAAATTACACTAAAACTTCTATATTTCAACGGCGTTGTTCTTACACTTTACAAACAATTTTACACAACGCTATTGAAAGAATCGAGGTTCCAGTTTATTTAGCAATTTGCTAGTTGCTATTCGTAATTTAAAACTCACGATATTTGTTTATTTCTTATATAATTTAATGTTAATTTTTCTAAAAGCATGTATTGGTAAGAAAAAGATATTAAAATTTGTTTATAAAAACAAATTATTTCATAAAAGTTTATTCAAGAAATGTCACGAGTCGGAAGAAATACGGAAGAACTTCCCCTCTCCCTTTTCTCATTTGTTTGTGGCATTTTTAAACAAATATATATATATATACATATATATATTTAGTAAAATGATCATACATTTTCTAACGAATAAAATATTTAAAAACTCAGATTATTTATAGAATAAATAAACAAATAGAGTGAGCCCAAATTTTGTGAGACACTAATTTCGTATTTCCGGCACTTTAGCGGGTTCAACGATGGCGCGTGGATTTGTAAGAAAAACAAAATCAATATGAGTCCCGTGAAAAAGACACCCAAGAAGGCCCAGCTTTGGTCGTAATTTCTCTCTTTCTTTCTTTCTTTCTCTCTCACTCTCTCTCTCCATTTCACTTTCTCTTTCTCAATTTTCCTAAAGCCGTCGAGTTCGTCGTCCGGCGCCCGATTCTCGGTCATATCCGGAGCCACAAACGGTTCTCGGACTTGAATCGCGGCTGTGAATGATGATGGCTCGGTCGGTGATCGTCGACTACGTTCGGTTTGCTGTCTCCTGTTTTCCTGCGTTAAGAATTCTACCAAAGCCGTATCACGCGTTCATTTTGTTCAGTGGAAAGAAAAAGGACGCGTAAACGTCGAAGGTAGAAGACACGGGACGGAGGAGGCGTTTTTCCGTCTCGTCGTTGAGTCGCGATTCGCCACCAAGTTTTCTTTTCTACCCAGTCTCATGCTTCAAAAGTCAGATGCGAGGAAAAAGTCGAAAATAGTTTTCTCCCGTATCGCGACTACGGTTGTCTTCGTTCTCTAGGTCTCGAGACCTGGCACGAGGCTGTGGAAGGTTTGGATGTCGTGGAAGGCTCGGCCGCAGCTTTGGTTGTTGTTTCTCTCGAATTTCGTGAGGTCAAAGTGTTCGTCGAGTGACTGCAGCTCGGCAAGACGTTCCTCGAGGGTTTTCGCGGAATCGGCGAACCTCGCGAATTCGCAAATTCTATCGGCCTCGTCGCTCACGTCCATTAGACTTACGTCGGACGTTCTGCTGCCGAGACCGCCGAGCTGCGACGCGTCGACAAAGTCCGTCGAGCAATAAAGACCGCTCGATCCCGTTGACGATAATCCTCGACTGTCGCTCGAACCCAAACGATCCTCGTGATAATTTTGCAGCGGCGACTGTGGCTCGGGCACATCGTCAATGTGCGACAATAAACGGGGCGTCGGTGGAAGGATGTAAAAATCACTGAAGACATCGTCCTGAAGATCAAGGTCGTCGTGCCTCTGTCTTTTTGGACTTAGGCTCTCGTTGCTTCTCAATTCGTCACCCAATCTGGAAATAAAAATCGATAAGGCGTTAAGTAAAGTTACGCAAATATTGAAACAAGTTTTTAAAAAGTGAATATAAATATTTTTGATAGTTTAAGACGTGGTTTGAAGTATTAAAGAATGTAAAGTATCGAATGTAGGACTGGGTATCTAATGAATGGAAGTATATTTGAAATATTGTCCAAAGAAATAAATATGAATAATTTGTATGAAAAACTTAAAATGTTTATCTTAATTGAATAATTATTAGGTATCATTTAATGAGCGTAATAATATTAGATAGTAGAAGTAATCCACGATTATTCAGTCACGAAAGTATTTCGAATAAATTTCGTTTGTACGAAATGCCCATCCCTTATTGAAAGTTAGTTTCTTTATTTTAATCTTTCGCATTCTTACCTCTTTTTGGACGAACTATCGGCGTCCATCATGTTTCCACCAACATTGTTTTCCTTCGACGAATCATCCAAATAACTGACAATCGGTAATCCATAATTCCTCGTTTTCTCGTCCCTGTTCTCACGCTGAAGGCGTCTCACGGCATTGTTAATGAGGACCGAGCGGCAGAGACTAGCTTCGGGATCCTCGATGCGCCTGAGCTTTCCAGCCGAAATTTTCAAGAGGCGTCTGCGTTCCTCGCGTGCACGGTACTTGGCGGAAATCATGGTTGGTCGACTCCTACGAATCACCAGGTCTTCCTCCAATCTCATCTTAGCGTCTGTAATCAGAAAATTGATCTAATGATACAACTGTCAACAGCACGACAATGAGCGTAGTATTTTTTTTGTCCTTGCAGTATTTCACGAAGACTTACAACTATTTTTAAAAACATAAAACGATATCGTAGATTATATACATGAAATATGAATTTAGATAGATAGTGATATCGAAGATTGTCGCGTGAAACGTTGAGTCGTTCTACTGATCGACTTCCCCGAGCGTTTGTAAAAAAAAAAAAAGAGAATAAAAGGTACGAGCCTTTGGAAGCGTCGTGGCCGACTGACGAGAAAGAACTGTCGGCGTGGACGACGAAGAGAAGCAGAGTGCGCGCAAGGTGCCTCGACAGGCTCTGCTTGGGAGAGGCACGCTCGACATTTTCGAGTAACGGTATAACCGATAGTAACGCAATGCCTTCGCTCGTCGTCGTCGTCGCCGTCTTCGTTGGTTAGCGGTATACGTACGTATAGGCAACGTAATACAACCGAGCACGAAGACGAAGAAGAAGAGTGCAGTTCATCGTTGCGAGCTTAGACAGACTAGTATTGTGAGTCGTTAAATAACCGGGTAAATATACGGTTAATTAACCGAGGCTATTATATATTATATTTTACCCAATTGATTGTACACTTGAGATACTTCTTCAATTACAGTATTTCTTAAAACCGCTCAATATTTATTGTATAATATATATTGAACTGTATTATTATTATTATTATTATTGTCACAGCACTGATAAATGAATAAATAAATAAATAAATAAATAAATAAATAGGGACAAAGAAATTATCGGATTTATTACAATGTTATCTTCAATCTCCTATATGAAGACATAAATAATCTTCTTTTATCAATAAACGTCAATGCCCTTTATGTAAATAAGATTTTATCATTTGTTGATTTGAGAAAATGTACCGGTAACTTGACAACGCTAGCTCAGAGGTTGTATAGTAGCGGGAAGTCCTCTTTGGCTTTTTTTTCCCCCCTCGTCGGCATTCGTGACTGACCCACATAGACTTTCCGTCCATTTAAATCCAACGCAAGAGAACTCCCCCTCCCCACCCCGCCCATTCGATCGTTGCTTAGGCTTTGTGTCGCGAGGCCTCCGTTGAGTCGCTCAGAAAATTCCGGACTCCCCGTTTCATATATAGTCATATTTTTATATGCTTTTCGCGCGACTTGGTATAAAATATTTCGATTTATATAAGAGGCATTCCGCACAAAGTGGGTCATCCCTGTTTCGAGATGGCAAAAAAAAAAACATTAATAACTTGTTTGAAAAGGGTGTAGAAGATCTTGAATATATTCAAATTATTTTAGATTTTTGAATCTTATATATTTCACCCAAAGTTAAATATCGAATTTTATATTTTTTATATAAACAATATTACAGCAAAGATTCTTTGTAAATGATGAGTTATCAGGCTGCAAATGCGAATTAAAAATAGAGTTTCAAATTAAAAATATCGTTATAAAAAAAAATATATATATATATAATATTTTTTTTTTTTCTAGAAGATAAATAATTAAAGAGAAATTCGTTTAATTGATGTACGAGTTGATGTTGAAAAGAAATGTGTGAAAAAAATGTGGTATTTAAGAAACTTGAGCTGTCGGAACCTTCTTAAAGGACGATTAACCAGAGAGAGCTAAAGAGCATTTGAAAAGTTACGTCTGCCAGTCGCTTCCTCTCTTTTTAGCCCTCGTTGATGTTTCCGTTCGCGTGCCCAAGTCGTTGACGTCGAGTTTCGTCCATATGTCCCGGTGGGTTTCGTTGAATTACCGTGACCCACGCAATTATAAATTCGTCGGGACCTTACCTCGTAAATCCCAGTACTAATCTCCCCAGGAAGCTGTTTTATAACACTACGAAAATACCATACCGAGGGTAGACTCGTGAAATAAGTGGACAAAACGAGATGTAGAATAGGAGAGAAAGCAGGAAGGTGTGTGTGTGTGTGTGTGTGCGTTGTAGCAATTCTCGACATTCGTCGCGCGAGAAATAGTAACAACTGGGAAGCGAGCGAAGAACAAAAGAGAGAAAGAGGCTCGAAGGCTCGGCGGGGTAAGGTCATAAAGTAGATTAGAAGCGTATCAGTGTGCGCCAGCACAGAGCAACAGCAGCAACAGCAGCTAATGGACACTCTCCCAGTTCTCGTTGAACTTATTTGCTAGACAAGCATCGTCCAAGTCTCTTCGTGTCCAAGCGACGAGAGCGCTTCAAGCTATAGATTACAATAGATTAATGAATATTAATCTGTAGGAATATAAAGCGAGACGATAGCTGGAATTTCGTTCTGCTTCTATGAAAGGACCCATGTACATACCATTGAGACTAGGGCGAGACTCTCGACCTCTTGGATTTGGTCGATAATTTTTTATACTAATCTTCCAACTCTAAAAAGCACGCTCATTTTTTTAGGTTTTTTTTCCCGAAAGTTGACTTATGATTTTTCAAAACTTGGATATTATTTTTTTTTTTTTAATTTCACGAAAACAAATTTTTCTTTACGGTGAAGTAAAAAAAAAAAAAAATCAATAAATTCACGTCGACAAAGCTTCTTCAAAGAGGAAATTGAATGACATATCGAATGTTAATTTTCTGAAAAATATAAACTATCCAAAATCCCTTAAGCTGGTATTTATTTTTATTACGACCGATAATAAAAAAAAGTCAGAGGAATATCAAGATTTTTCTGATTGAGTCGTTGAACGAAAAATTAGTTCCAAGGCTGTGGACAAACGTATTGCGGAACCCTCGGAATTCTGTGGCGCGTAGTGTGTGACTGTGTATTTATAGAAGACGTGAGGTCGAGGAATCACGTCGTCTTCTACAGAGTCATCTCGGTGCGTCACGATTAACGAGTAGTAGAGCAGAGATGCGAGACGAAGCCTCCAATGCACAAGGGTGCAGTGCCCTCGTTGCACACGCAGCTGCGCTTTATTTTTTTTGGTAGGACTTTGAATGCGGAGGGAGAAAGTGAGAAGAATACGGAAAACGACGTGTCCGAAGTCTCAAAAGACATGAGTATTTCCAGCGCCTCGTGAGGGTTCCTCCCCACTTCCGCAGGTGTGTGTGTGTGTGTGTGTGTCAGTGTGGGTGTATGGGGGGAGGGAAGAAACTTCACGGGAAGTGAGGAAGCCAGCGTTACGCGTAACACGCCTCGGTTATATTTTCCTGGTTTACGGAAATAGCATATACTCGATACAAAGTCCCGTAGGAGTTATAACAGGCTCAAGACGGTTTCCTCATACCGAGCCTCGACTGTGGAATTATTAATTTCCATGTAACGTATAACATCGCTTCTCGGACACCGCAAAAATTAAGCTGAATTGATAGAGTATTTAATTAGGCGAATGACGCATTTCGAGCTTGCGTGTCGCGGATACTGTGACAACAGCTAAAAGCCTGAAATCATTTAGGTGAGTCAGAGATATGTTACTCGATTACATATATATACATCGAAAGTTAGTTGTGAGGGTTTATGGATTTTTTTTTAAATAATTAATTTTTTTTTCTTTAGAAATTTTTTCAAAAAAATTTCCTAAATTTTTGTGAGGACTCTAAATATATAAAATGGATAAAAGAAAACTCGTTGATGTGTGATATCAATTTCTGCATCGCGACCTAATACACCGTTTGGCAATATAAAATAATAGGAGAATTATTAACATCGGTTTTTTTAGCCACTTGCACCAAAGCTCTCGTTATACGCCTGTTCGACTGAGCGCGAAGAGCGTGTCATGCGCACTTGCGATATATGCTTGGTAGAATGAGGCGAAGAACGCCCCGAGAACGGAGATCGCCATGTACGTATGTGTGCACGCCATTCGCGCCTCTCTCAGTTTCCAGGCGCCGGCTCTCGATCGTCAGACTGCTTATATTAAACGGAACAATGCATTGCAGGAATCCTTAACGAACGCACGGTTAAGGACATCATTTTTTTTTATTTATTAGGTTGAGATCTTAAAATGTTTGAATTAACATAAATAATTGTGTTTTTACATTTTGTTTCCTCGTAGGGGAAAGCTTTGCTACCGTAAAAAAAAAAAGAAAAAGAAAGATATCGAGATTTTTATGTCAATATACTTTACTGTGAAACGTCGAGAAAAGTGGCTTAAAAAAAATAAGATAAAAAGTAACGGATAAAGAAATTAGATTTGTATGATTTGAAAAAAAAAAAAAAAAAAAAAAATGTTAAATTGTTTACTCTAATTATTTGATGAAATTTTGAATTTTCAGAACAGAGTTCACTTGTGCTAAACGACAAACTAAAGAGTATTTCATTTGTCCTGTTTTTTTTTCTTCTTTTTTTATAGATATTTTTAATTGCTCGAAGAAATTTTGTATAAATATTTCTAATTGCTGTATGCTTATAAATGTAAGGTGTGCGAATGCTACATATAAAATACCGTACATGGTGTACGGGACAAGGCGAGAAGAGAGCGACGACACTTGTTGCTAAACGATCGTCCTTCCGCGACTTAACGACGCGGCGAGGCCGTCTCGAGGTCCGCCGAGACCCGGACTCTGGCGTCTCGCGCGTCTGTCTTAACTCTTATCACGACTCGTATCGTCCATCGAGAGAGTATTATACTCTTCTCTTGACGACGTGAATTCTCCATTATTTCCCTGTGTGACATACGTGTGCGTGCTTAATGCATTTTGCACGTATTGTCCTTCTCGAAAAAGAGCATAAACAGTATATAACATTGAGCGGTAATCAGTAGCGCAATATATTGCAATCGAGCGATCCGACCGAGTTGATCAACGTTTTATCTTACAGCACAATAAAAGCAGAGTTGGTTATATCACAAATGCCAGAGTTGTACACTCGGAGAGACATAAATACATCGAGATCCATTTACGCCTCAGCGTACAATTTACAGATACAGAATTATGTAAAAAAAAAAAAAAAAAAAAAAACGAAACCATACTCGAATAAATAAATAAAATGTTATATGATTGATAAATACAGTTTATCTGCTTTTCAGGCACGAGTCAAAATATACAATTCTGCAATAAGTGTAATATATTTTTGTAATAAATATATATTATATATTATAATATATATTATAATAATAACTATAGTATTAGTAGGCAGAATAATATACGATAATTTGACCTAAAAAACGTATTCAGAATACATATATTTGAAAGAAATATATGTTTTACCAAAGAGTGATAACGTTCGAATTGATTTTCTTTTGTAAGTGGAGGAGATATTGGTAGGCATAATAATCAACAAATAAAAGTCTTAAAACAACAACAAAAAGTATTTAAAATATTTATATTCCAGAGATATATGTTACTCCGAAGAGTGATGTATTTCGAAATAATAGATTTTCTTTTGCAGGGAGAGTGGCTCGATTATACGTTTCTAATGTTGCCAAGGCTATGCCCGAATTCCTAGGACACGTGTGGAAGTACTCGATCGCAGAAGAGCGAGAGAGAGAGGCGCGAGCTAGCAGTGATTTTATGCTCGACGTGAGCCTAGGCCAACTTTCTCCGAGCGGCCGAGAAGAGGGAACGAGGAGTGAGATAGAGAGAGAGAGAGGGAGGGGGAGAGAAAGGGAGATAGAGAGGGTGAGAGCAAAAAAAAAGAAGGCGGCCCGCGGATACGAGGGGGTTATCTAACTGCTGGTGCTGTGGCACGCGCGAGACTCCGAGCGGAGTCGCTGACACGCGAGAGTGCCCGTCTCCCGTTCACCACCACCACCACCTTCTTCTACTACTTCTTCTTTTTCTCTTCTTCTTCTGTAACTCCTACGAAAAAAAAAAATCCCGTATCTCTCTCTCTCTCGTCACATTCACTCCCTTTCTTCCTTATCCTAATAACTACTACCCCAGAAGTAGCCGACAGCAGAAGCTAATCTTCTCTACTTCGGCACACGGCAATTATACAGCAGAGTCATTAGAGGAACAACGAAAGTACAAGTCTCGAGGATTCGAGCTCGTCACACCGACAAACCGCGTTCCAATTTTACATCGAACAAAGGAATTTCGTCGTTAACGGAGACTCGAAAATAAATACCACTCTAATTTCATCAATATCTTTAAAAAAAGACAAAAAATTGATTAGCTTTTTTGACAGTAGTGCGATAGTGTAGCAAAAGAAAAACAAAGTTAAGGTGTTTTTATAAAATAATAATAATAATAATAATAATAATAATAATGATACTATTTCCTTGACTCTGTAATGTCAACAAAAATATTTAAAAGTAGAACAGGTAATCGAATTTTGATTTAGAACACCAACGATAATTATTATAGGATGAGTCGACTTAACAGGCGTAACATTTTTTCCTTTGTTTTGTTTTGTTTAGCCTCGAAATAGAGAGCGATGGTAACGAAACAAAAAAAAATGCGTATAATGGATTGAATGTGTGAATGAGCGTTGGATGATAAATAAAACGGAATTTTTCGTTAAATGAATTAGGGTGTTTCGTCGCATTTGTCGAGTTAATCGGGGTGAAAAAGTTTAATCGTGGGATAAAAGGAGGAAAAATGAGTTGGCACGGTAACAGATAAAACGACTGGCAAACGACAGTGACGACGATGCCGCCATATTGCCCCAATCGAAATAGAAAGTGGCTTTGCGTCGAGGATAGAGAGGCGAGTGGCCGCGCGCGAACGAGCCTTCGCTGCTTGCTGCTGCTGCTGCTGCTGCTGCTGCTGCTGCTACTACTCCCGAAGGCCTTGGATGGAATGCGCGGGGCTAAAGGAAATTACCGAATGCTTTACCGCGCCGTGCCGGTTATAAATAAATGCGGGTACGCGAACGAATGCATGCGCGCTCGCTCGCGCGCACGCGCTCAAAACTCACTTGGGCTTTGTAACGCTCTCGAAATACACTGTGCGCAGTTGCAATACAGCTGAGTAACCTCGTGCGACCCTGCTGTGTGTAGCAAATCGCTTAAGTAAAGCTAAGGAAAAAAAGAAAACAGCAGTTTTCGTTCTCTCTTAATATCGTAGAGATGTAACCATCTCATTACCTTCGCGATAACTCCATTTGTTTTTTTATCTCAAAAATAATGAAATGTAATTTTTAAAAAAATATTAATAAGAAACTGTATAAACAATTTATTAGAAGCGAAAAATTATATTTCATTATATTCTCCATTATTTTGTATTTTTAAATAAATTTGTATTTTCTAAATCTAATATTTTTTTTTGTGTTTAAAATCACTTGAGTAAAGCCAACGAAATAAAAAATTAGTAGTTTTCATTCCCTTTTCACATAGAGTCAGAAGTGTATACATTTCATTGTGTCCGAAGTAACGCAATTTGTTAATTTATTCGAAAAATAAATTCATGTTCATTTTTTGGAATAGAAGCAGAAAATATTTTCCACACTCTCTTTTAAATTGATTTTCTCCATAATATTTTGCCGATAAAGGAGAATATTGTAAAACAATAACTATTAATTAAGTAGTAATAATTAAAATATCATTAGCTAGAGGTAAAAAATATAAACCGTGTTTAATTAACCGATAATAAAACGACTCATGACGTACCAATTAATACAGCCAAAAATGTACATCACGTAATTTGGTGTGTTCACTTTTATAGACGTAACCCAATAATGTTGTATACATTATCGGTGATAACTTCTCACAAGTGATACACGTGAATTAGGGTCAGCCTTTGTTACAAGATAGCCTTGCTCACTCAGCAATCACTCGAGATTGCGTAATAATCTTATGCGTATTAATACCCGGAACTGAATTTATTAATACGGATTGGAAAAAAAAAAAAAAAAAAAAATCCTCGTTAACTCGAACGAAAATTTCAAAAGAGTCTGCAGGAATAATTCGATTATTTACGGAATTTGAGATGAAATTATTGCGTTCCTTTTTTTTTTTTTTGGGAAAAAAAAATTGTTTCTCCATTTCAATATAGATCTTTGAATTCTGAATCGCTCTGTAGAGCGGTGTAGATTGGAAGGCACGAGTGCGACCTTGCCGCGAGTGTGTCCTTGCCGGAAGCGTTTGCACGCGGCGGAGTATCGAGAGGAGAGGCTCGCGCGCTCGCGCTCCCGAGTGACAGAGAGCGATGAATAAAAATCATACGTCTCGTCGCCAGGCAACATCCGACAATCTTCCCTTTTGCATATTGTATAGGTGATACAAAATAATAAGCAACTCTGATAAATTTCGCCGAGGTCCTATAGTTTGTTATGTCGTTTGAAACTCGCGTGTAAATCGATTAGTCCAATGTAGCAAAACATTTTTACGCGTCAGCCTTGGCGTATTAACAGGGCGTTTGTTAGATTTATGTCAGTGTCCACGATAGTTCCAGTAGTTTAAGTTCTATGTAGAATTCTAAGCATCTCAATAATGTCGAACTTAATTTTTTCATTATAAAAATATATAAATTAAAAATTTCAAAATTCCAATACAGGAAACATAAAAATTGTATAAACAGAGAGTACACAAAAAAGTATCAAACACGAAATATTGTAAAACTTGCAAAGTGTTACAACGTCTTGTATAATTTATATAAGCACTATGTAAGTTTGTATATTTTTTTTCAAATTTTTTTTTAGTAAGTAAATAAACGAGCTTTGTATTAATGAAATTTTACTTACAAATTTGTTCTTTTAACTTGACCCCGAATGACCGCGGACTGTCGGAGCGTTAGTTAAGCGTTTTCCATGTTTTTTTTTTTCTTTCCATAAGACAAAACGATCGGTCTTTAAAAGTGATTGCACCGAATTACGCGATAATCGTTATGCTCGTAACAATATCGATGCGACAAAAGAAGACACTGAACGACGTGTTTTTTGGCCGATCTTTTACTCTCTCTGGTTGTGGGCCGACTCTCCGCTCGCACGTATACACAACTTGGCATTTATTATTTCGCAAGCCGTTAATTGCGCACGCGGTTGCTATCTGCGAAAAAAAAAAAAAAAAAAAAAACCCCGAGGAGAACGATAAATCGACCGTGACATCGAGTCTCTCCGTGGTCGCGGTGCTTCGAGCCGATATCTTTCGCACGAATTCTTATCAGCATCGCCCACAGCTACGCTCTATAGGTGTGTGTGTGTGTGTATATATATATATAGCAAACGCATATCTTCACTACGTACACGCAAGGTGTACGTCCAGCAGCATATACGATATGTTAGGCTAAAACATTTCTGTATCCATCTAGATACGTTCATCGTTCAACTAAACTATGCGCTCGCATTATTACTATTGTCATTTTTTTGTCTTGTTCTCTCTTTCTCTCTGCTCTTATCATTATTATTATTTTTTTTTCAATGCGGGGACGATACAATCTCGAATAAACGCGTGATGTCACGGGGCGCCTGTTGCGCGTAATCCTCGCATCGTCGTGCCATGAACACCATAAAACAGGATATTTTTAATCCACACACCAGAGCGATGTAGGTATACAGTAGGATAAAAAATGTATCGTCGATCTTTTTTTTTTCCTTTTTTTTTTTGCACGAGTATGACTTGTAACAATTTGTCGTGATAGCTCTGGGCATTTTTTTTATCCGTTGAAAAAGGTGTGAAAAAATAATACCACGAAGATAAAAAAATATAGATAAAAGCTGGAGAATATTTAAAAAAAAAAAAAAAAAAAAAACGGAGACAATTTGTTACAGGGAGGATTTATTTTACCATTACCAGAACACCATTCCAAACAATAGAGTTTGTGTAACGAATAGTAGTAAAACAAGTGTCAGGAATATATCGAATATTCAAACAATGAAAAAATTAAATTAAATTGAATTTAAAAGAAGCAGAAAATATAAAAATATAATATTGAAAAAAATGTAGTTCCTACAACTTACTATAAGGAGATCTGAGTATTTTGTTACGTGATCAGAATACGTGATAAATAAACAAATTTATTTTCATTACCGTAACAAAAAATTAAACAAGCTTTAAAAAATCGTTGACATGAACAAAACGGTTAGTGAAAAAAAAAAAAATTACCAGAACCGGATATAAAAAATATTACATTGAAAAAATTAAAAAAAAAAGTGTTTCTACAATTTTTGACAATCGAACCCGAGAACTTTTTTTAGATGATCATAATATAGATATGATTAATTAATTCCGTGTGATTACCTGCCCCATTTTTATTAAGGTTAAAAAAAAAAAACCTAAACGAACTTTGAAAATTAATCGTACGGGCTAACAATTAATTGAATCATTTAATAGTTGTACTACAATAATTTCTCTGATTGTTTATCAAGTCCCGATGACATATATTCCATATTTATTTATTTTTTCGTGCAGTAGTTACGGTACAATTATTATTATTATTATTTATGTTTCTATGTTTCGTCACAATAATTGGTGCATCTGTTCTACGCCGCTGTTGTGAGCCGAAGAACGATCCATAGAATTTGTATTTTTTATTATGTACAGCTAAAGAGACGTGCGTGCTCATAGACGCATACACTGTTAAACTATAATACCCGTTTCGTTGCTGTATTACAAGCAGTATGTTTTCTTGAGAACTTACACTGCAAACTGGCGAGGTTCGTCCGTTCCCGAGAGGCGCACCGGAGGGGTATCGAAGGGGGAATGAATCCGCGTTGCTTGCCTGTTAGAGGTACGTGAGAGGAGGAGGGGGGGGGGGGGGGGGCTGGGACACGCTCCGAGGGGCTTGATTTCATGTGGGACGCGGTACCGTTCGCCCGCGGGCCCCGTTATGATTTTTGCATCTTTCTCCAAGACTATGCATTACATTTTTCTTTTTTTTTTTATATAATTCACGACACTCACACGCCCAATTAGAAATCAGAATGTATCTGTAAGTGTGGTTTGGCCGAAATAAACTCGATGAAAATATCATTTTGAGAAACACAAGTGATTCGGTGTGTTTTTCTTGGAGTTGCTTCGACGTGACGATTTCGTGAAATTGGGCTTCCTCAAACTCCTGTTCGAAGCGCGCGCGCGCGGCTAATCTGCATAGCTGATGGCCTTGAGATTTTTTTTTTCCCCTCCCTCTCTCTCCGCGCTCCCCTTCTGCTACTGTGTCTACGCTTTTTTGTCTCACGTATGGAATTGACTAAGACACGATTCAAACCCGGATTTTGTTTGCGTTTTTAAATAAATTTATGAAATGAGGGGAAGGGGGGGGGGGGGGGGGGAGCATGAGAGGCCTTCTTTCTCTGTGGCAATTGGCGGAGTCACCTTACGGTGCGCGAGCTGCGCGCACTGTGCTCCTCGTTAAATAGGCCGTGACCATTCGCGCGACTTTCTCTCGCATCATAGCTCTCAACGAAGGATAACTATATGGCGGAAAAACAGAAGACCACGAGTTTGTCTCTATTGCTGAGTGTTTCGAGCGTTTCGAGGCCGTTTCGCGGTGTTTATCCCCCCCGCCATAGTACCGCTTAAGGTACACAAATTATAGTAAACCAGTGTTTCATTTATTTTTGTCGATTAAAAAAAAATTGTATTCAAAATACCGTTTAAAAAATCGCCAGATCGGAATACAAAAAATTCTAAGGGTTTCTATTTTTTTTTTCAACGTAGAAAATAGTGTTGTAAATATTCTACAATTTTTAATATTGGAGCCTTGAAATTTTTCGTATAAAATCATATTTTAATCGAAAAAAAAATAAAAAAATAAAATAGTTTTTATTGAAATTGAATTATAGCTCTCGACTCAACATTGTTTTCCGCGTATAATATTTTGTAAGTGTTATCTCCTAACTGACGATGCTCCGAGGAAGTCGATCGAGTTTACACTTCCGGCTGTGGATTAGTTAGAATTCTAAATTTGTGATTTACTCACACGCCCGTGCTCGTCCGACCGCCACTTGACCTACTTATTGAGCTCGCGACGTTTACAAAATCGGGGCAACTATCCGCATATACGCTTTATTATCTATCCGCACCGGGCCGCGACTTATCTAGTCTCCACTTTTGCGTGACTTGATAAAAGCCATTGGTGACACTGCTTTTGTATTCTACTTACGACATTGAGACAAAAGATTGAAATTTACTTTTCAAGTACTGGTGTGTAAGCTTATTTTTCGTCTCTCGTCTGAAACGACGTTTCAGTATTATAAAAAAATATTTGCGAGAAGAGAATAGCCAAAAAAAAAAACATTATTTCGAAGTCTTCCAAAGAAAAGAAAATTATATAATAGCAAAAAAAAATGATAATTTTGAACACAATAAAAGAATATAAAACAGAACAAAGAGAATATGTTCTGTTTTATTTTAAATGGCGGTGTAGATATATCGTTATTTCTAGAAATTCGACTATGGCTCTACGCTCGAACGAGATAGAGACAGAGAGAGAGATATGTGCACGATGTAGAGTACAAGAGAGTAGCAAGAGTCGAGGCAACGGTTAAATCAATTTGAAGGGACAGCTCAAAGCGTCAGGGACGCCGGGGCCACCGCCGCCACCACGGTCGCCGCCGGTTAGTAGTTCGCCGACTGCTGCCGACTATACGATGCCAACGCCACAAGCGAGGCCCTCCCGTCGCTTGGCCAGCCCGCTTGTAGTGTGTTTATCGAGTCGTCAGGTCGGAAACGGTCAGCGATCGCATCGCGCGCGCGGGAGCATGGACTTGCGGATACGCAGGTGCAACCCTCGTCGAGCAATGACGGTGGCGCAAGCGCACGTGCGAACGTCGAGAGAAACAGAAATTGTGGAGAGAGAGAGAGAGAGAGAGAGAGAGAGAGAGAGAGAGAGAGAGAGAGAGAAGAGGATTGAGAGGGAGATGGAACGAGTTTTGTGGAAAGGCTTTGCCCGCTAGGTCCCTCCTACTTCCTTTCCTCTTTCGCTCTCCCGTTCGTTCCCATGCATAGTATATATCCACCGCAACGATCCGTTTGGACCGTAGGAAAAAAAGGCAGAAGCTCCGGGGGTTCGCGGAACGAACATTAACCCTAGACCCAATACTGTGCGATGCACAGAGAACCTCGTTTCCTCTTTTCTTTCTTTTTTTCAATGAATCTTTAATTCCTGCAAATGGAAGTCCATTTGCACTCACTGCTATTGTTATTGCAAAAGCGACAAAATCTGTTAATCAAAATATACGAGATCTGAATAAAATACATTTTATTTAGATTTCAGTTTATTTGATACCGCAGTGCTGAAGTTCAAAAAGCGTCTAATAGAAAAATAAAAAAAAAAAAGGAGATCTGGCAAGGTTACAAATAATTGTAACCTTGCCAGATTTTACGAAATGCTTTTTGTCGTTTTTATAACAATAAAAATGTTTTATTTTCAGACATTTTGCTTTCTTTACTTTTCTAATTGACATAAAAAATGTGTGAAATGCCAACAATTTTTTTTTGTTACAGTACTGTAAATTTATAGAATTATTTGCTTCTGTGAGTAATTTTTTTTTTTTGTTGACTTATTGTAAGTAATTCTTAACATGAAAAAGCACTTTTTTTAGACAAATGATTGTTAGATTTAAGAACGTATCTGTCTGTTTCTTGCGCGTGATCTTAATTGCGCTAAAAGCTAAAAAAAGAAGAAAAAAAAAGAAATCATTTAAAGAGGTAAAAACAGACTTAAATGCACTGTTCGACAAGCAGGCGACAGGTTTACTTTCTCCACTTGCCTTTTCACCGCAGCAAAACTCTCGTGGCCATCGAGAATACTTGGTAATAGGATTGCGAAATAGAAATACAACAAAAAAAAAATTACTGCCACAACGCGCTTTCGATATTGAACGCCTTCGGTTCGTTTGTGTACGTGGCCGTCGTATGCGTCGACCTTTAAGAATTTCATTAGGAAGTCGCGAGACTCGAGACGGTCAAGGTTTAGCACCACGCGTCGAAGTTTGTGCGATAATTCACGCGCATTACATTAACGCGTATAATATTAACAAAATAATAATGCACGTAAAAACAACAACAACAACAACAACAAAAATAAATAAAAATAAAAGAAAAGAAATAAAATGTATAGGCAAAGATTGAAAACGCGAGTGACACGACTCAAAGGATATTCCTTAACGCGCCAAGTGGACCGAGAAACGCTCGCTCGCGCGCGCGCGTTCGAAAGCGAAAAAAGGGGGAGAGAGAGAGCCACAGGCGGGATGAAAAAAATTGAGGCAGGTAAGTAACGCAGCTCGCCGCCCACCACCGTCAGTACTGTATCACCGCGAAGCGTAGTATTTCAGTGAATATACAGAAACCCACCGTTCTATATAATAATTAAAAAAAAAAAAAAAAACAACTCCATTGAACTTTGACCCGATATCAAAGATATAAGTATATATGTAATATATATTTACGAATCGAATAAATTAAACGCAATAAAAGAGTCTCCTTCGATACTGTTTACTACAACAGAGCCGTGAATTATAAAATATCCTCTCCCCGAGGCACCCCGATATACATTTAGTCAATCATAGCCAGATAAGACGGTTGTGAAAATTTAATCGATATTCAACGTAATTTAATCGCTTAGTTAAAACGATAAGAGTGGAAGAAAGGACGGGAATGGAAAAAAGAGCGAGAAGGGATAATGAGCACTTCTATATGAGAGAGAATGACAGAGAGAGAGAGAGAGAGAGAGAGAGAGAGAGAGAGAGAGATATCTGTAAATCTACTTTGTTGGCGTAGCCCGTGCGCGCCATAAAGCCACATCAATACACGGCAATCACGCTAAGAGCAGATGTTATCCCCACTTTGGTACGCCGGGGCGCCCGGCGTCCTCTCCTCTCTCTTTCTGTATGGTATACCAGTGTATACCTTCACTTCTGCCCCTTCCTCCTCTCTTCCTCCACCAATACTACACACAGCTTCACCGACCATCGGCTCCTTCCTCCCTCCTCTGAGCGTGTGCTTGGCGAACGCTCTTTCGGAAGCCCCGTAGGCGTTCGCGGGCTCTAAAGGGAAATAACGCTATATGTATAGCAGAAACGTATAGGGAGAAGCTTTACCAAGCGCAGCACTGCGGTGTGCGGTAGTGAAGCGCGGCTCTAGTATAGTAACTACAGCACAGATTGTCCATACTATTGCACTACGTTATATTGGGCATTCACTGTCAATTGAGCCTCAAAACATTTTTTTTTATTTTTCTTTCTCTTACTCTGATTAAATATTTTCTCAAAAATATTTTCAGTACTACTTGTGAATGGTACTGAAATATTTATTTCAAAAACTCGGTCGGGAGTTTTAAAAAAAATCTTAATTTCTTTTTTGAGCTAAAAACAAAATCAAATTTCGCTATAATTATCAGACACATTCTAGAGGGACAAAATAAAACGTGGCTTAATTGAGCGAGAATGCTTCAATATTTGTGTCTACGTGTGTAGAGCGTGAACGATATATATATATTAATGGTAGGGGGGAGGAGGATCGAGAGTTCGGATGGCGTCGCGAGCTTTTGCGAAGAGAGTCGTCGCGCGGACCTTCGCTCGCACTCTGGGTTTTGTCGATGTTCCGTCTCGCTTCCTCGCGAGCATTCAACGTAGTCGACAGCGAGCGAGCGTGCGATAGGTGCTGGTAACGTACCTACTGCACTTCTCTGTTTTCCGATGCTCTCTCGGTTACACGCTACTGGTTGCTGGCTGGTTGCTGATGACGACGATATGTCGCGGCGCGCTCTACTCGTTCTGGTCAACACTTGGTTTTCAGAACGCGGACGAGCCCACGCGTTTCGGCGTATTCTACGCCGACAACACAATACCGTCGCGATACCATAGTTCGCAGAGCTATGTCAGCTTCGAGTATACAGTCAATTCGCACGAATAACTAATTGCTTTATTGGCAAATAAAGCCAATGATGTTCGAGCGACTAGACCTCGTATATATATATATATATATATATATATATATATATTTTACTCCAGATTAAACAAAACAGTAGATTTTAAATTGGACAATAATCAATCGTCAAAATGTTTGTCTTATATTATTACACGGAGAAAAAGAATCAATGCTTTAATTAATTAACATTGCATTATAATGGAATTTCTGTTAATCAAGTTATTTCACAGAATTCTACTGGTCCGTCAACCATTTTTAAACGTTTCAGTGAAAGAAAAAAAAATAATATTCTACACGAAAAAAAAATATCCACCTCGTTACTGTAATCAATACTTTTTCTGTGGCATTTACAATGAATTAACTTAAAAAAAAAAAAAAAAAAAAAAAATTAGAAACAAATATTTAAGAATGAAGAAAAGTTTTCATAGAGTGCACATGAAAATACTTAAGACGCATAATTTCTAACTTGCTTCTTATTACTATTATTGCAAGAGCATTGATGTACCGAGAAAGCCAAGTTGTGTCACGGGTCTTTTTTACTCGATAAAATTCCCGAGAATGCAATCAATATACGTTAACTGAATAAGCTGTGTGATGATCCGATGCAAAATCGTTATATGTGTGTGATGACATCACGCGTTCCAATTGGTTTCCCGACGAGGCTCGAGGAGAGCCCGGGATGGATACGAAGCAAGACGTTTTTGCCCGAGTCGATCCAACGAGCACGCGACGCCGAGACCTCCGACATTTATTTAAGTTTTTTTGTTCCAGCGTTTTTTTTTTTTTTTTTTTCGTTAGCGGCAGTCCTTCGTAGGATGCGATTCGGGCGGTACGTTCACCCTGTGTCCCTTCTCTTCCTTCGCGCGAGATCAAGCCGAGTATTATAGTAATGGATGCAGTGTGCAGCATGTGTGTTTGTGTGTGTGTGTGTGCATAATATACAATGCGGAGAAGAGCGGAGCAAAGAAGAGACGGAAAAGACTGAAAAGGCGGGGAGGGGGGACTGTTCTCGTATGGTACGATCGTCTGTTCGTACACGCGAGCGCTTCGCGCGTTACTATGTGCCATCCGGTTATACGTGTGTCTGTAGCCTCTTGACTCGACCCGTTACTTTAAGCCGCGCGCACGCGCGAGTTCGCGCGCCCACTGTTCTCTCCGTTCTGGCGCGCTCCTTCACCCTTTTCTGTTCTCCGCGAATCCTCCACCTCTACCTCCTCCTCCTCTCGCCCTCTCTCTCTTTCTCTCTCTCTCTCTGTATCTCCTCGCCCAAGCGATGATAACGATTGTCTCGAGCGATAAGCCGCTGCTCGCTTCTCTATACCCGCCCGGCAAAAGCAAAACGCGCACGCTTCGGCGGGCTTCCCCACGAGCGATAAGATCCAACACTCAATTTTCCGATCGACTTATCCTACGCGCCGAGAATCTACAGACTATCATTTATTTTTGGCATACACATGAATCTTTACATCGACTATTAAGGATTTATTATGCATAAATTTATAATCAAGCATTTTTTTTTATTGGAATTTGAGTAGTTTTCGAAGAGAAAAATTATTATTATTATTATTATTATTAATGAATTAGTAAAAAAAGGTGTTTAACAATTTGTTTAATGTCGAGAATTTCGAAAATGTATTTCTAGTTTTCCACATTGCATATAAAAAGTTTCAAGAACACTGAAACTTCGAAAACAAAACAAAATTTGCAACATGCAGGAGAGTTTGAAAAAATCATAACTTTAAGAATAATTAGAGGATTACATTGATAATAAAATTAATATACTTATGGAATTCGATAAGTTTTTTAAAAGCTTATTTATTAATAACGCTTTTTTAACATTAATATTATTAATGAAAATCAGTGTTCTTGGTATCTTCAATCAAGTTGACTTTATTTAAGCTTCTATTCTACTTTTTAAATGTTTATCGAATCATCAGATAAAAAAAAATGACTAACTATTGAACATTTCATATCAGACGTTAAAAATTCGAATATAATTTTTATAAACAAAATATATATATATTTTTTTCCCCTAAAATTCCTAAAAAAAATTATTTTGTCTCAAATCATGAAATGAATAATAGTATTTTATTTTTATTAATCGATAGCAAAAAAAATTCTACCCATTCATCATTACATATATTAAATGCTAACGAAAAAGAAAGTGTCTACAACATAAATTATCGTTGCGATTTAAGCGAATTTGAGGTAAAACGATGACCCGGCTAAATAACCAATCGGGTGAACGACTTCCGAGCCTGAGAGACAGAGACAGAGAGATGCAGAGAGAGAGAGAGAGAGAGAGAGAGAGAGAGAGAGAGAGAGAGTCGCGCCGCAGAGATCGATTTCGATTCGAGCGGAGATTGGCGCGCGGTGTCTCGCACGCCACGGCCCCTTTGTCTACCCGCCACCTGTCCACACGCCCCCACCCCTTACTCTTCACCGCACCCTCAGTTTCGCCCTGCTCGACACTCGGCTTCGTCCCACTCTGGCGCTGTTCTTGTTACCGTCTCTTTTTATCTCTCTCTCTCTTACTCACTCACTCGCTCGCTTCCCTTTCCTATATCTGGTATAAACGCAGCAGCAACGGCTGAACGCATCGGCGCCGCTCCGGTGCATTCGACGCTGCTGCACACCGCGAGCGAATTTATTCCTGCTAGTCCTTTATAGATCGTTATACGAAGCCAGAAGCGTCGAGGCTCGGCGCGGTGCAATGCAGCGGCGTGCGAGCAAGCGAGAACCAATGCTAAAAGGGAAACGAAGGGAGAGGAGTTATAGAGTCTCTCGTTTGTTTCAAAGTACGGGCGAGAGAACCCGCACGTTCTTTGCGTTAAATCCTTTGATCTTTCTTACACGGCTGCGGTATATATGTATATATATACATATATATATATATATATATGTGTGTGTGAGGCTCTTATACCTTCTATATATCCACCCACCTATATCTCTGCTCTACAACTTTCTCACTTATTTTCTCTCGTCGTAGTCGTTACTCCCACGCTTAAGCCCAAATCATTAGATGTATCCAACGTTAAGGGAGGTCAAAGTGCAAGAGAGTGACCAGGAGGAGCAACGGGGCTTAAATCTCTCGTTGCTTTAAATTCAACCCTTTATTCATCAGTCAAAAGTCAGGCTCGCATAATAAGTTTTCTTTGCAATGAACTTCATTTTACATTAAAAGTGCAAACGTATTTTCAACTCTGTTAAATTAAAGCTTTAAAAAAAAAAAAGGTGTGATAAAAAAAAATTATCAGAATTACAGAAAGTTTCACGTAAATGAATTATTTCACGGTTTATTGTCGTAAAATAAAAACAAGATACAACATTTATATTATTCACGACTTTTCGACGTTATTATATAAATTCATGAAATTCTTTGATAAATCCGCCTGAGAGTTATCACAGAATTTATCTTCGATTATGCAACTGTATTCAAGCCAATTGACTAATAATGGACGAAACAAAAATAGATATGTTTAATTGTTTGTTATTTGTCAGATGCAACACAGAGCGATTCGCAGTCTTGAAATACTTCTTCTTCTTCTTCTTCTTCGAATGTTGTTTCATCCATTCCTTCTTCCTCTCCCTCATCTGGTCTCGACAGAGTACAAGCATGGTGGCCGTCCTACGCATTCCAAAGGAAGCGCGGTTGCGCGAGACCTATCTTACTCTCCTCGTACTCTCTCGAGTAATCTCTCCGGTGTGTAGCTACTTCGAAGCTTCTGAAGCTCAGAGCCCCGCTGGTTATATGCCGTTGGGGCTACCATAGTTATCCGTAGGTGTGTATATTCTCGTCATCGGGTACGTACTACCGGCGCTATTTTAACGAACGGATTCACCGTGGAATGAGATCAGTGAGCTAAATTTACGAGTCCGTTCCTCTACGCCTTTATATTGCATATATATTTTTATGTATATATAAATGAGTGTCTGTGGGTATGTGTATATATTAAAAGGCAGTTCTGGAAACTTTAAAAAAATATGTCATGGCAAATTTGACGACATTCAGCAGTTTCAGGAACTGTGTTGAAAAAAATCTAAAGATTTCTTTTTTTATAAATAAAAAGACCAGAATCTAACCTAAAGAACCTATGAAATTTAAAGATCCAATAGTTGATTTTAAAGCTAGAAATAAACTGTTTAAATTCAGTTATGTTAAAAGCAAGACGTGTGGACTTTCGACCAGTGTTCACTGGTCCACATAGAAAAGCGAGTGTGTTAATATTATTGGGCTCTCACCTCAAAAATTTACGCCCCTTTTCCGCTTTTTCCCCCTTTCCCCCTTTTCGATGAGAATCAATAAATTGTTGGTAATCAATGCACAATTGTGGCACGAATAAAATCCAAAAGGGTTGAATTATAACACCGGATTTTTCACAGTATAGGATCTTAAAAGTCGATAGGTCCTTCAGGTTCGGTTCTCTTCTTTTATTTATTTAGAAAAAAAAAAAATATATATATATATATATATATAAATTGTAAAGTCGTACTGCAACAAGATTCACGTAAAACGAGAAATCTCAGGTGTATCGCAATGTGTATACGTGTATATTCGTCTCTTCTACCCAAGTACCGTTCGAGAAATTCTAGAGTGAGAAGACTCGAAAGCACGCGAGCGGACTATTCTACAGTGCGCCTATACTGTAGCATATACACTACAGTGTTGTATCGTAGAGTCAAACGAGAGCCGCGTTTCCGCGCTCGTGCAATGATGTTAACCTTTCTCTCCGCGGGAGCGCACACCAGAATATACACTTTGTGGACGGCGTTATGCTGGTGTACACAAGGTAGGAGAGAAGGTGGGGCAAAATGAAATGGAAATACGAGACACCATAAATCCTCTGGATTTGAATAAATGAAATCACGTGATTTTTTTCTTTTTTTTTTTTTTCTTTTATGGACTCTAAGAAAGATTTGTGAGTAATAAGACGAGCCATAAAATTGCCTGCAAGCAATAAAAATGAACAGCTACTATTTCCTACTTTGATTGTTCAAAACGTGAATTGATGAGACATTTGTTTTAATCATTTCACTGATCCGTCAACAATTTTATTGGGTTGATTCAACTTTTATGACAATCCAACTGTCGTGATATTATTTTACCTTGAAAGAGTTGACCAGAAAAAAAAAAAAATAGAAAGTGATAATATTGCTTGTAGACAACAAAAACTTATACTACCAATTATAATCCTTAAACCCGTATTTTTTTCTGTGTAAATATAATAACGTTAAATTTATTGTCTTGATAATTTCACTGATCGAAGTATAATTTTAATGAATCCAATTTTAATGGCTATTGAACACGGCTTTCGATTTTTCTCTTAACCGCGAGAGACAAAAACAAACAAAAAAAAAATGAATTTATTTTTTGAACGATTGTAATATAACGAGGTTGTATTTTCCGTTTCGCCCCACGGCTGTCGTACGGAACAGATCCGCGAACGTCGGGTGCATGAATCCAAGGATCGGCAATGGGCGAAGAATGTATATAGCTGGTGCGCGGCACACGTACATGTAGTATAGATTTTAAAGGTGATTGCGTGTTGTATGTGTGTGTCTGTGCGTGTGTGTATGTAACGCGAAAGGGAAGAGAAGAGAAAGGGAAGAAGAGAGAGAGAGAGAGCCAAGGGCTCGGGTGGTTCAGGCCAGTGCTCTGCCGCTGCTGCAGGTACAGAGAATACGTATATATACATATAACGTATAGTTTAACGTACCTACTATATATATATATATATATATATATATACGTAAAGAGCTGGCGCGCGCACGGCCAAGTAACTTTGCACTAGGAAGTTCCGGCGCAGTCCCGCGCACCGCCTCCTCCCATACTCTTTCGCTCCTCGTGGTCTCTCATTCTCTCTCCTCACTATGCTCATCTCACCGTTTTCTCTCTCTCTCTCACTCCTGACTCTCCGCCAGCGAGTGAACCAGCCAAGCCAGCCATTAGATCCTGCGAAGCCTCGCGAAATTGAAATCCTTTGATTCCTGCTTCTCGTATACGCGAGAATAGTTTCGTTTTCAACTCAAAGCTATATAAATCATAATGCCATGTACACCATTTTTAAGATTTTAATAATGCCATTTGTTTTATTGTAGAGAGGAATAAAAAAAAAATATATATATATATATATATTACATTATTTTATTATATATGAGATATTTGACAAAAAAAAAAGTTCAACATTTTTTTAAAGAGCGGTGTAAAGTGTCTGGAATATCTTTTTTTCTGAAGCCCCTTTGTTTCATATTTTTATCCTTTATCTTTGCATTCTAAATATTTTTATAGATTTATTTATTTATTTTCAGATTATTCAATCTTTTTTAAAATGTGTATATTAGATTTTGTTAAGACTTATTATTAAAGCACATAAAAAGGGCAAAAAAAAACGCGGCCCCTGGAATTATTATTATTATATTTATTATTTTTAGTTACCGTTAAAAAATATTTTTCTTTACATAACATTTTTATGTAATTGTGAAATTACACAACTGTATTTTATCTCTTTCTCAACAGAAATTAAAAGAGAAAGAAAAAAAAAATTCGGCGCGTTGCTACGCTATAAACAGTAATATCTAATCGAGAATTCAATGGCGTCGATGGCATGAGTTTATTTTAGCGAGTTGTAACACTGATAAATAAATCTCCTTGGAACGTTTTAAGAGTATGCAAAAGCGGAAGCTCACAAAAGCCACAGAATTTGCAACGATTTGGAAATAACTGCTTCGATATTTTATATGCAGCAAAGATTTAACTTGTAACCATGAATAATAGTTATGCGTATTAGTGGGATTGTAATAAAGCGAATGATGATCGATCGTATATTCTCGCGGGAAAAGATAACGCGCTCATTTTCTCTCAAACAGGAAAGAGACTTCGGTAAGCGCGGTATATATTATAACGCGCAACTGTGTATTATATATCATAATGCTTTGACAGCGGATCTCGCGGAAAGAGGCTCGTGAGAAATATACCTATAAGACAAATACTAGCAGCTTGAAAACTCTACCTTTGCGACACACACACACACACACACACATACAAATTAGAGGGGAGGAGGGACACACGGCCCACTTTCTTTACTTTCACGTTCCCCTTTTCCCGCAAACCGCCAGTCCACAACCTCTTGGATTCCTCTCTTTCCCATCGGCAGCGACGCTCACTTGCTAAGCGAAACAAGAGAGCCACAAGAACACACCCTTCTAATCAGGTAATCCTTCAAATTAGTTCAATTTTTTTAAATCAAAATCTTCATCCATTTTGCATATTTTTTAGTAAAAATTATTAATCAACTTTTTTTTTTCACCGAAATAGATTAATACATTTAATTTTGGCTTCCCTTACAAAGAAAGCTTCTTCTTTTTTTTTTTTTTTTTTTTTTTTTTTTGAGATTTTACATGAAAAAAAAAAGTCTTCACCGAGCCTACAAAAAAAATGCGCATCGCAGTCTCTAATAATGACTATAGCAGCAGCAGAAGATTAGGAAACTAAGCGAGATGTGTCGCAATGTAATTGCCGAGTTCTCTTCACAGTGAGCTGAGCCCAAGTCGGAAGGGTAAAGAGGAGGGGGGGGTGGCTCGGTCGACGAGTCGATTCTCGCGAGGTTACGCGAAAGAAGTAGGTCTGTCTCTCTACCGTATTGCCTCTCCTTTCGTCCCTCTCTTCATCAGTCGCTATTCTATTCCAATCTCGCAGGTCCAAGCGCACGACTGATCTTAACTCTTTATTTTTTTTTTTCTTCCTCGCACTCTGTGACTGACCGAAGGGGACAGAGAACTTGCGAATAAATTCTCTTCCATCTCTAGCACTAGATCATCACTCGACTCTTCTAGCTCTCTCGGTCGCTGTAACCGCGAGCTGGCCTTCTGCTTTCACGACGTGATTATTGAGTCAAAGCAAAGAGAGAAGGAAGAAATAATAATTAAAAAAAAAAAAAAAAACAAGTATCTATCTAAAAAAAAGTTACGTCGTTTGAGTATCAAGATTTCGAAAAAAATTTCATATTTTCAATGAGGGACTAGTGAACCATAAATGGTTAATTACTAATTAACCATTTAACTAATTTTCAAAAGAACAAAGTAGATAAAATATGTTTCATTGCTGTGGGACAAGTTGTTTATCAGTCAATTTATTGTAATACCTTTTTATTTTTTTATATTCAAAAATATTTAACCAATTTTAAGAAGAATAAAAGAGGCCTGTATTCTCGAATTTATTGACTCGGAATTTTCTATAAATATTTATACATTTTTTTTTTTTCTACACCAGGTAGTAAACTTAATTTACATCAGTTTCTCCTTTAAAACGTATACAACATTTTTTTTTGAGTTCTTAGGCACTCGATTGACTTGACTGTACCGCAAGGACTTTTGTTATAGACGCCTTGGCAATAAAAAAAAAAAAAAAGCATCTACCGAGTGTTCGGAGAGCGAGACCACGTCGATTACATCAGTTTGCAAACGAAGAACCGATTATTCTTGACTGAAGCGTTCGTGACGTTAGGATTTTCCGTCGTCATCGAACGAGTGTATCGTAGGGGGTTTTCCGGGATGTCGAGTATCATCCAAGTGTGAAGCCACACACACACACACACACATACGTCATTTAGCCCCGCGTCATATCTATTAGCGATTGGCTGCCGAGAGAGGCTCTTCGCTACGGATATAATCCGATAATTTCTCTCAGCTTGACGCTCCATCAGGGAAGTCGAGTATGTGACGGAGTGTGTGACGTCGGTATGCATGGAGTGTGTTGCATAGTATGTAACGTATCATAGAGACTTGGGTTTTTTTTTTAAATAAGAGCTCAGCGCGGTCTCGAGCGAACAAGTGTGAACGAGAAAAAGAGCAGTTAATTCGAGGTAACTGGCGAATACAGAGGCCTCGAGCAGAGAGATATATAATAATGCTATAAACACAACATGGGGGGGGGGGGGGAGAACGGAGAACTTCTACACAAACGACGACGATCATGCCCGACGCTGGTTGCTCAATCAGACGTGACGTCTGACGTCACAGCGAGAACCCTGTTTCCTTCTCTTATTATTTAATAAGTATATCTCCGAAATTTAGCGCAAATACTTATTATTTCAGCGACAAATACCCCCGGTTTGTTAAAATATGTTTAAATTCTTTAAATTCGACGAAAATCAAATTTGAAGGAATTGATTAGGAACAAAAAAAAATGGGGTGTATCGAAAAATGGGAGAGCATGATTATTTTAAGTAATTATAAGTAAAAAAAATGAACATAAATGAAGAAATACAACTCTGATCAGTGACAAAAAGAGGAATGGTCTCTTTAATAGCGTCTTTCGGTCGTTCTTCAAGTCGTTATCAATCGCGAACGCTCTCCCTCCACTCACCCTCCCTCTTCTCTCTCTCTCTCTCTCTCTCTCTCTCTCTGTCTCACAAAGCATTAAAACAACGAAGACGAGCGACAAACGTCACAGTGACAGCGGTTATCAAACACAAGTGTGCTTTAACGAACAATATACATATGTATACGAATATATATTTAAGTAGTTTTAGCAAATAGGGTTATACTGCATATGTATGCAAAGAGTGTATAAAAGCGGGGACAGAGTGAGAGAGGGAGAGAGAGAGAGAGCACAGAGGACAGTGAGAACAAGGGATCGGAGGAGTGGTTAAATGTAGAGAGGGTGGGGGGGAGGGTTTTCGCGAAGAGCTGGCAGTGCCAGTCGTGCGAGGGGTGGGGAGGGAGATAAACGTCGAGGTTGCTCAACTCTCCATAACGCCCAAGCGTCACGGAAATTACATTATACCTCGAGTCGAAACGCCGACGGCCGATAGAGAGGCGCGGTGGGGTAAAACAGGCAAAAAAAAAAAAAACAAAAAAAAAGTATAGAGTGCAGAGGACACGTAGTTAAAGAGAAGGCAGATATCCAACGATATGTGCTTTGCTCTGATATTTTTCCTTTCCATAAAGAAAAAAAACCTCATTTCAGTACTAAATCTCTTCACCTCAAGAGATTTTACTTTGGAATTCTAAATATTGGAACTCGAGTCTCATTCTCCGAAGAGATTCAGGAGCCGGAATTTCTCGGTAGAACTAAATATGCATTAGCTACTTGTTTTTGGGTCTTGAGCAGCAACGAAAAGAGGAAGAAATACGAATTTGGAAACATGTATTTTGTGCCGTGATCTATTTGGGATTTTCAATTTTATTTAATAGAAATATGAAGCTGTCGACGATTTTGGTTTTTCTTCTTTTTTTTTTTTTCATTCCTCGGTCTTCAATCTGTTACCGCTGTCGGATTCACTCGAGTTTCACACTCTCTTTCCCTATTTACCGGCTTAATTGCTTGAGATGTATCTTCATTCATAGAGAATACTGTATATTTGTTTAATAACTGTAATCTGTTTATTTGAAATTACAATTAGTTTTTATTTTTCATGTTAACTTTGTAAAATTGTTTTTATGCTTCAATTTGTTGGTCTATAAATTTTAAACAATACTCTAAAACTCGTATCATTGGGACTCTATAATCTTACTGCAGAACTTTTATTATTCAAATTATAAATCTTAAATCGTAAGTCTTACTCTGGAACTTTTATCCTCGTGACTCTAGATTTTTATTCATAAACTCTTATTCTTGGAAATCGAAATTTTACTTGTGAACTCTCATTATTGGAGCCCTAAATCGTTATCTGGTACTCCGCCAGCATTCCCGAACGTAAGAGCCTGTTCGTTTGAGTACAATTAACAGCAATGAGATATGTATCATAGAGTGGATAGAATGCTAGAGTACAGTGCTAAAGCGCGACGCACGTTGTCTCTTCTTTGTCTTCTTCTTCTTCTTTCCTACACTTGAACCGCGTGCGCGCACGTCATGATATTACGCTACAGTCATCAAATATCTTTTTTTTTCCCCGTTTGGTGAATTCCGCTTCGCAGTAGCGACGAGCGAAAACACCCAACACAATCAGATCAACGAACTCCAGTTATAAATGCTATAAACGCATCATTATAAGTGTAGTATGTTAAAATTAAGTTTTAGAACGTATATAGAGTGTTTGGCAATTTTTTTAAATTTCATTTGAAAAAGTGTCGAGAAATAAGCACAATTGTCGGAATTTATGAATTTCTCGTAAAACTTGATAGCCAGTAACCTTTTCGAAAGAGCAAATTATCTCCAATTATTATAATTCAATTACATTATTTCCATCGAATAATGGAATTTTCAATTGAATATTAAGACATAAATTCAGCAAAGCACTCTATAAAGTTATGTGACACGATCAAAGAAAAGTATATAGAACAGCAAATAAGTAGGAGACGTAAGTAACTTACTCAGTCACACACTCGTAACTCGAGCGCGTCGTTGTCCCCGTCGAGTTATCACGAACGCGGGATAACGGAACAAAGTATAGGTAATCGCGACGAGGCGAGCAAGCAAGCAAGCAAGCAAGAGGAGCCAAGCCACGGGCCTGTGTAACGTCAATGGCGTCGGTTGTCCACTTCACTGGTGTCCAATTGGCCGTAGATCTCTTTCTCTCACCCACTTGCTATATAGTCTGTCTGTATTATCTTCTTTCAATTCTTCCGATCGAAGCAACAAAAAGAAAAAAAAAGATGAAGAAGAAAACTATCGGTCTATCTGTCAGAGTGTCTCGCACTGAGATATAGACAAACTCTTTTTATTGTCCTAAAACGCACTCTATAACTTGTTATTTATTTATTTATTTATTTATTTATTTAATCACGCTTTTGGAGTCACAGTCCGTTTATCGGGAAATTTAAAAACCCGCGCGCGCTAAATGCGGTAAGTTCCACTGATGCACAAGTCCGGGAGCGTAATTGGTAAACACTCAATCGTTCCACTGACAACTTCTCTGTTATTTTCACTGTCTCGCGATATCGAGTGTCTCACAATGTTTTTTTTTTTTTTAATTATTATTATTATTTAATTTCTTTATCTTTATTCCCCTTTTCTTGGCCTCTTTACACTTTGCTGATTTATCGAGAAAAAGATTCGCAAAGTTCGCACACACGTATTGTAAACATATATACTTATGTGTGTGTGTGTGTGAAGTATGGGCCAACAAGAGAGAGAGAGGTGCGAGGGGTATCCACGGTGTGTCGTAACGGTGCTTTTTCACAATATCCGTACGCCACCGAGGACCGTGCGCGACTGACTAGTGACTGGCCGCGCGCACGACGTCTACCGACTCTACGGCGGGGTGGTGTGTATAGTAGCAGTTGCGCGCCGCGGAGGACACGGTAGGAAAGCAGAGTGGTGGGCTGGTTTGCTGCTGCTGCTGCTCTGCTGCTAGCTGTTGGCTGCTGCTGCTGCTACACACACTGCGCGACAGCAGCAGCGGCAGCAGCACAGAGAGAGATTTCTGTCTTTATCTATACATGAGGCGTTCCATGCCAGTTCTGACGCTTCTTTCTTTTTTTTTTTTTTTTTTTTTTCATCTCTCTCGGATATTTTCCATAGTTCGTCAGATTTTACTACGACTCTCGGTACTATCTCGTAGTAGTAAAATACGGTTTCTTTTTTTTTCACATTTTCATCAACTTATCTCTTTTTTTTTGTGAATTCGGCAAATTTACATTTCTAATTTTGTATTTCTCTTTTTTTGTATACATTTGAGAAATCGACACAAGTTCTTTTAGCATTCCCAATTTTATTTTTAAAAAAATGCATTTTCGCAACATTTACAAAATTTTCGTATAAATTTTTAAAAAATTAACTTAAAAATCCGATAAAATGTCAAATTGTGTATGACGCAAACATGATATATTCATAAGAAAAAATTCTGCAAATTAGAGCATTGCGAGTTGTTTCCTCATTATTTAATATTTTTGACAAAGTCACCTCTGTGAGGTGGCTCGGAAACCAATTTTCATTCAAATCTTCCAGAACGCAACGGCCATTGCTTGGACTAAATGATGACTCTGAAATGTAACTGAAACCCAGTAAATTATGAGTAACATCTGATTGATTCGGGAAAAAAAGAAAAAATTATCTCAATTGACAGAGAATTCCTAATGTTCCTCTCTCGCTCTCTCTCTCTCTATGCATCTTTTTTACTCTCGTTCTCTTTCCCCGCTCGAACGTTCTCCTTCACCGTTGGCTGGCTGGCTGGCTGGCTGGCTGGTGGCAGTGGCTCGCGCGCCACCGAGAGAAGCCTAGTGCGCGATGCCACACGATACGGAGATGGCCCCACCGTGCTTGCTCTCCATGTGTATATCACCACGACACGAGTAGAGTCCCAAGTCGTTTTCTCCCTCACTCACAGTGAGTTTGCCTCATGCCTGCTGCTGCTGCTGCTGCTGTTGCTGCTGCTGGTGCTTCTATACTTCTCCACCTCTGGATTTTCTTCCCTTGCTCACCCCCGCAGTTTTCGCTTGCCATATCCATCCCACTCCACTCTCCTTCGGCTGCTTGCCTGCCTTCTAACTACTATATGCTTGGCTCTCCATGGTCTCTCGTCATCGTTCCTCGTTGCGGGCACGCGCTTTATACCTATCCCCGTGTTTTCCGCTCACTCGCTCACTTTGCCTCTCTTACTTCTCTTACTCTTTTCCTCCGATTCTGTCGTACCTTTTTGCCCCTGTTATGCCTATACTTTTGCTACCTTCTCTCTTACACTCGTTACATATATTTTATCGGATGTTCTTTACCTCTCAGCTTCTCTTCTCTGTCGGATTATTCCTCTTCTTCTCCACTTTTCTCCGTCTTTCTATCTCCCTCTCTTTTTCTCTTCGTACAGCAACCTTCGACGTAGAGTTGTGCCACAGCGGCTCCCCCGACAGTCACCCCTGATTTTACTCGGGAACCCGAGGTCCCAACCACCGACACCATCGGAGAAAAAGGAACCCGCAATACTCGTGTTCCAACCTTTCTGACTGTACGCTCCTGGTTCTCTGAGCTGCGTGAAATACAACACGATTTTTTTTCCTGCCCAAAGAATACAGATGCGGGTTCGTCAATTTAAGGTAGCTCCGACGGTACAGTCAGGTCATTTTCAAAAAATTGTTTTGACACGTTTTCAACGTATGATTAATATGGACAATGATAATTCTAAACCAGGGAGATCCTGCTTAACATCCCTTCACTGTCGGTGACCTCTATACGGTCAAAAAAATGTCGTGTCACTTTTTCTTTATGATCCCTATAGGATCATCTTAAAAATAATATATTTATACTATTGCGCTCTAATTATCCATGTAGACAGACTTTATCACAGTAGACAGTGACAGTGACATAATTTTGCAAAAAAAAATCTAAGTCATATAAGCGATATGATTTCTAAATGATGATAATAAGTGATAAAATTTCATCAGTAATTAAAAAGAAAAAAGAAAAGGAAAAAAAAATTCGTGGCTCATTATGCCCCACTCATCCCTACCCGAGAGCCTACTCGTCCTCGTGCTTCGCTGTTTTTCCTTTACTCTTGGTTCCCTTTGGTATCCTACACTATACTGCTCCTGCTCTCTTGCCCTCCCGCGCGCCGCGGGGCGAACGACCAAGCTTGCAGACGAGAGTGGAACGACCGAATTTAAAGTGGTGAAGCGCACCTACTACTGCTTCTCTTCTCTTGCTCTGTGTTTCTGTCGCGACTCTTTCTCCTCGTACTTCCCCCCCCTCTGCCCCTCCCGCTTGAGGCTTAGCATCTTTCTCGATGTTTCTTGTTTGTGGCTGGAGGTTTTTTGTTATTCCCTTGCTTGAATTCTTTGTACCCGATGCTATGTCTCTCTCTCTCTCTCTCTGTATCTCTCTCTCTTCCTACCTTTTTGCTTATACTTGGGTTCGTGGTCGATTATCCGATTTTATTGGACAGACTAGTCGATGAATTTACTGACCCTTGCAGTCATCGTCTCTACGCCCTATGACGCACCATCATAAATCTTGTGTATCTAGCCATGGCTCAAAGAAGGGATGTTCATTTTGACTTGACGCCCCAACACAACTTATTTGCTCTCTGCCAGAAGGTCGAACACTTTCTTGTCGATAATATTCACTCTAAAACTCGGAGTCCACATAATCCACTGCTGTTTAAAGTAGTTACATTGCAGTGCTTCTCATTTTTCTTAAATTGTATTTTCTTGAGTCACTGAGCTAAGAAAAAAGAAAAGTTACAAGTTAGTTAATCTATTGAGTTAATCAGTAGATTAAGTAACTTGTGACGTTTTAATATCTAGCTTATGCCCAAAGACCGTAAATAAAATAAATGTATTAAATTTTAAAAATCGAAAGAATTGAGAAACAAAAACTGAAAAAAAAGATATCGAAATGTTTTTCAAGATTTGAAAAAGATGTACCAGGCACACAATTTTCTTTACGCCACGCGGTGCGTGGATTAATCAGAAAGCAATTTATGATGATATTCAACGTTTGAAAATTTCAGCCATTTGTTTATTAAAAAGTAACAACGCTGCAGCGTTGATAAAAATTATGGATCTTTTAATCGTTGCAAAGTAAATCTAAGAAAATTGCTGAATGAATTCGTGAAGTATCTTTCAGAGAGCTATCACACGTCAAGATCGAAATAAAATTTCAAATTTATCGTAAAAAAAAAACGGCGTAGAAATATACCAGTGTACTAATTGGCACTAAATGATCCTCGTTTAAAAAATACATGGCAAGTCGAAAATCAAAATTCCGAAGTCTCTTTATAAGCCTCTCGATTGGTCGGCGATGGTTGTCTCTGAGAGCCAACTTCAGTCTGTATGGCGCGCATTTTGAACTACCGCTTTCATTGTTATGTCATGGACGCTGCAGAGTCACGTATCGCCAGTAACTTCAATGGCTGTCTTTTTCGTAGTTGGGAAATTGAATGGAACTGTCTCTAATACACAAACAAATAGTAATCGATGAATAATCCGTGATAAGAATTTTTCTACATGGTGTTGAAAATCTCTGTTTCTTTTTTTTCAATTTCCAAACAAAAGTAACTCTGACGTTGCTGATAAATTGAGTTGTAAATCCGTAATTCTTTTGGAAATAAGATTGACGTTGTGATTATGTTTTTAAAAATAGGCAATTATAATGTGATGTGTAAATTTTTGAACAGCTGCAAAAAAATATTCATTAGGAATATGTGCCCTCTTAAAAAAGACATTGCGATAATGTATCGAAATATATCGGATTCTTGAAGCAGATCCATAAATCGCCCATAAAAAAGGATACAGTCTTACAAAAAGTCTGCAAAAAAAGAACTAATATAGAGCGAGTGTTGTCGTTAGATAATTCTAACTCCAATGTAACTTTTTCTTTTTTGACACAAAGTTCAAGCTCAACCTTAATTTACAGAGTGTTTTCTCCTTTAAAACAGTTTCAAACAGCCTATAAATATTAGCACTCGATTGATCACATGACTGCCGCAAAAATTGCCTTAATTATGCAGTACATTAAATAATAAATAGCGTCTGGATCATCGAAGGAGGCGTCAGTTTTTGTCGAAGTTTCGAAATTCTCTGTAATATAATAAAGTTAATTGATAAGCCGATATTAAATTATTATTCCTATAGTTGAGACACATCGTGATTATCGTGTAAACTGTTATATATAATCGAGGATCAAGAGTGCAGTTTGAGAGTATTCGTGAAACATAGAAGACCACCGGTGACGACTATCGTGCTCGAGCAGTGCGCTTCGAGCTCTATTGACTATTCAGAGGAGCCTCGACCGGCCATTTGTACAGAACGAACGAGAAAGACGGAAAGACACAGAGCGAGTGTGCCTCGCGACAGAAGTTCGGAGAGTCCTCATCCTCGTCGTCGTCCCTTCGCACCCTCTCGCTTCGTCGCTCTACCGACTCTTCTACACTTCTACCTTTTCTCTCTCTTTCTCTCTCTTCCTCTCTCTCTCTCTCTGTAGCAGACAGAGTCTGCCTGCTTACCATCGTCTCTTTCTCACCCTGTTCTCTTTCATCCAAGCCAAATCTTTCTCACTCACTCTTTTACTCATTCTCTTCTCGGTGGCGTGTGCTTCGAAGCTCTACGACGATATTTTCCCAGCTACCAGAACCGCCATTTTTCACGGCAACCGGGCCACGTAGCTATACCATAGTCGAGCACAGACCTTATATAGCTTTCTCTCTCGCTCTCTCTCTCTCTCTCTCTCTCTCTCTCTCTCTCTCTCTCTCTCCCTCTATCTGTATTATAGTATACATATGTATGTTATACTATACACAAGAGAGCTGTATATACAAGGGCCGTGCGGTCACGAGAAACAGGGACACGCGATAGTGATTTCTCTTTTTTTTTTTTTCTTTCTTTTTTCTTGTTCTGCGCTTCCTAACAAAAAATATATTAAATATATTAATACAGTAAGTCTTCGCCACCGTGTCCATGGATCTTCGTAAAAGAGTAACCTGAGGTCTTTTTTGATGTATATTCACACTGATCCATCAATCCCTCCTGCGGTCAGAAACCCGATGGAAGAGATGAAAGAGACCACTGGTGTATAATCACAATAAAAGTGCATTAGTTCTTCTGAATTATTTATTGGTGAATAGAATATACATTTTTTGCTGACTTGGTAAAGTTAGTTGAATTATCGAGATATACGAGCTTACGAACGACGGCAACAAATATAGTATTATTGATACATTTTTTTTTAGTGTGAATAAAGAATTATAATATTTTGATAGTTTTGCTTCTTTATAGAGGAAGAGTTTTGGTGAAAAATAAAATGTTCGATATTTTTTTGTCGATACATTCCAAATGGTGTGAAAGGTCGGGAAAAGTGGTTTAGAAAAAAGTGTCCAGTTCGTGTGTGCGTGTATCTGTGTGTGTCATGGATAAAAAAATTGAATCTCCTATAACTTTTGAACGGTTTGGGCAATCTGGCTGAAATTTGGCACGCTAGAGGTTCATTCGCTTCCCTTCCATCGCTGCAATTTTAATTGGAATTGGTTATCTCGTTAAAATTTTATTAGAGTTTCATTTTTTATGCAAAAGGACGCAAACAGGGTAACTTGAGGAAATGTCAAATCATCGGACTAAAATTTTTAAAGAAAGAGAAGTTACGACTAAAGTTGATTGCATTTGGACAGAATTGACAAATCGGTTTCGAAATTATGCGATTTTTTCAAAAGTATGTTTGGATTTCTTTGAGTCTTTTAACTCGAGAACGGCTCGATGTATCGAGCTGAAATTTAGCGCATAAGTGGAAATTATGACGCCTTTTTAAAAAAATGTATACATCCTCTATGAGGAAGCCACAGTTGATCGATACATTTCCTCATAGAGTGCACTATGGGTAAAGTGAAACATAATGAAAAAGCTATGTGCGAGGATCTACTTTGAAGCTCTTTTTTATAAACCTAATAATTTTCTTTCGCCTTGTAGGTACATAAAAAAAAAAGTATTTTAATTTAATTTAATTTAATTATGTTGTTGAAGACACCACAGCCGGTGCTTCAAAGCAGATGCCTACGCTATTGATGTAGCGGAGGGATCTGAAAATGTCTGTACAAAGAAAATAAGGTGGTAAGTTAAAAGTATTTTAATCAGTTTACTGCAACACTGTGGAGAAAGCTTTCGAACATTTAAAAACTATTGGAGGAGCAGAATTAGAATGCGAAGCTGGTGACCGAAGCGAGTAACATACAACAATGGCCGATCCAAGGTTCGCTTTGAAGGTATTTATAGGAAAAATCCGTAAAAGAGACTTTCAGACTAAATGTGCAAAAAAAAAAAAAATTAAACGAACTCCAGAATCACCATCATTCGCCGAAGCTCCCATCAATTCATATCTTGAAAATGATCATTAATGACAATTAATTTTAGCCTTCAATTAAAATTCTGCCTAAGCTAAAATTGCAAACTGCTTTCTCATTATTTTTCGCACAACTTCCTTTATGAGAAAACAAAAATAATCAACATACTGCGTCATGAGCGTGACTTTTTGAAAAATGGAAAATAATAATAATACTAAATAACTAAAAATACTGAAAAATGTAAACTTTTTAGTTCAATGTAAGATTTTCATTGAACTAAGACATCTCGACTATATTTTAAACCGAAGTCTCGATAAAGATCAATACATTGATAATCGGCTATACGATAACAATCAAAGTAATAATATCCGAGTGGCTAATAGAATTGTATATGATTAAGTAGTATAATATTATTTCGATATATCCATTACCTCGAGGAGGTCTGGTTGGTTGAGTGTTTTGTGTGTGTGTGTGTGTACGTGGCGATCACGTACAGCCGGAAGAGCATATAAGAGTGTACAGCGTGGCGAGTCTAAGCAGCAGGCGGGAGAACGATGAAAAGGGATAAAGGGAGAATAAGAAGAGAGAGAGAGAGAGAGGCTAACTCGAACCTCAGTCATTGTACCTTCGATCGACATAAGTTTGTCTCAGTCTTTTCCACACCACGTTCAATAGGCGTGCAACCTTTTTGTTCTTCGATAGTGGCATAGCTAGCATATACACAGTCTTTTACACAGTTGTAGAAGAATTCTCGACCCCACACGCGTCGCCATTCCTCACCAGTCGTTTAGGTTCTGTGCTCTCTCTCACTCTCTCTCGTCTGACGAGCACTGTTGTTGCAAGAATAAAATCAGCGTTACTCGATTGGTGCTAACGAAAAGAAAAGTCATGCCAGATTGTACGTGACGGAAATACGGTGGGAAATACAAATGTATTTAAATTGGATTTTCTCAAAAATTTGAAAAATATTACCATTAGACAGTGGATGTATGAATTTATAAGTAATTTTTTTTTTGTCACGAAAAGTATTGAATATTCCCAAAGTTGTAGCGGTTTTAAGATTAACGCGGGAAAACGTTTATTTAAGCGCGCCGGAAAAATCCGACTTCACCCGAACTGGATTATGACGTCACGATGCTGTTTCCAAGGGTGTGGAGCATTGTACAAAGGCACCGAAAGTCATTTAAACTTGTTTTTTCACGCTTAATAACACGAAAATGGAGTCTACTATAATTTATCGGTGATTTTTAAGTGCTCGATTGCATAATTACGACGTAAAGTTCGCTTGATGAAATTATATATCATAAATATAGAAATATTTGTTGGGCTGTTTCAGAATGTCCTGATCTCCCATGCACATTAATTTTGGATTTTAATTTTCGAAAGCAATAATCGTCGAACTCTCCTTAATCAGAATATTACTGGATTTACTAAAGTAAGTACCAACAGGAAGGACGCTGCTGACGAAGGAAGTCGTATTGAGAGAGAGAGAGGATTCACAGGCAGCAACAGCAGCAGCAGCAGCAACAGCAGAAGGAGCGAGACGATACATGCAAACATCGACAAGAGAGGCACGACGTTTGTACACAAGGGCATTCACGCACACGGCAGGAGGGGAGCCACAACGAGTTGCGCACGAGTGTTGAGCGCCGCAGACACGTGCTGCTAGGTCGAGAATCCGTGGACACCCCGTCAACCGGGACAGGACTGTGTGGAGGGGAGGAGAGCACGAAGAGGAGGTAAAGAGAGAGAGAGGGAGAAAGGATGGGTGAGAAGCATCATCGGCGAAAAGGACTCAACCGAGAAGGGACAACGATCGATTTTCAAGGGTATCCGCGCGTTCATGATTATATATAAAGAACTTATGTACATCCATCTACTGCAATATGTATGCACAGATGAACCCATTCTAAAGGGGTCAATCTGTTGATAGGGTCACTGTTTGCGGTAGAATTTTGCCCAATTCAACGAGTACACGTTTTTCCTAAACGTAATATTAATTTCTGTGTAATGAAACAACTGTACAGCTATTTAATAACAAAAGCAGCATTAGAAGTCTACCATAATACAACGATATTAGAATAGTTAAAAGACCGAAAAGTATTAGATCCAAGCAAAATGGCCTCAAGCAGAAAGCTACAGATGTGAGCGAACTACAGTCGCGAATTGGGTCACATTTTAGTGTTCGAATTGTTTAAAAAGATTCGATTGTTTACGTATCTTTTTATTAATCACTCATTTAGAATCAGGGATGGGCATTAATTTAATGAAAGTCTATTTGAAATATTTCTCTTACTGAAATGTTTCTTATTGGTATTTATTTAAATTATTCCTTCTATAGCATTTATTTCAAAAAGTGTTTTGTACACATTGCTAGTGAATGCATACACAGTTCTCATCAGAAGTATCCGGGGCAAGCAGTCATGTAAAAGTCTTATGCAGAGGAATAAACTCAGGAGAAATGCGGAAGGAAGACATAAATTGATACGCGGTAGAAAAAATTATCACATTGCAAAATCAAGGTTTTAATGTTGCTTTTATTACCGAATTTCTGATTAACTCGTTCCTTTTGTGATAAAATTGAAAATTTATATAATGAAAATTAAAAGAAAAATACATTACAAATTTTAACGCATTTTGAAAAAAAAACAAACAATGGTGTCAATGAAATGACACTTTTTAAAAATATTTATATGCCCTTATTTAGATGACGCGGCGCCCTTAAATTGTGCTTCACTTGTTTTCTGGTATCAAAATGAATCGTCTAAAGTGTATAAATGTGCCACAACTACAATTATTTGATTAAAAAAAATGAACATTGGAAATGTATACTTATATAAAGATTAAAATAAAAATATATCAGATCTCAATAGACTGTCCCGTTTGGAGTAATTCTCAGGGGTTCTAATTTTGAAGTCATAAATTAATATGTGGCGAGACGTTTCATCGCAACTGCAAAAAAAAGTACCATTAATTAAAAAAAAAAATTACGCCCTTATTTAGATGACTTGACGCCCTTAACTCGTGCTATACTCGTTTCTTTGGTAAGAAAATAAATTCGTGTTTAAAAATGTGTCACGAGTACCATTTTTTAAACACGAATTTATTTTTTAAACATTAATATTGAAAATGTATATTTATATAAAGATTAAAATTAAAAAATATCATATTTTAATGCACTGTCCCGTTTGGAATAATTCTCAGAGGGATAGTGCAACGGGGTGCTGCATACAGCGCGATACAAAATGGTGGAGGGTATAATTTTCGAGTCGAAAATTAACGTGCGGCTGGAGGCTGGTGAATTTCGTTTGTGATAAACCCGTAGAGGGAGTGCTCTCTTTTTCTCCCTGCCGGTGGTGGCAGTGGTGCGCTGTTGCTGGCCGAACGGCTTAACTAACAATGCACTCGCTTCTCGAATTACGGAATATTACCGGTGAGCGCTAGCGATGCAGCGAGAGGGAAAGATATAGAGAGAGAAAGAGAGAGGGAGCGAGAGAAAGAGAGAGAAAGTATTGTGGTGTGTTTGTTGCTCTGTTTAGCGTGTGCGAGAGAGCGAACGAGCGAGCAACCGAGAACACTGGGCGGGTATCGCCGCGCGACGCTGCCTTCCTGATATTGCAACTACTCTGGCTATAGTGGAAAAGCTTCGACTATACCGGAGTAAGTGAGAGAAGAGAAGGAAAAAGAGACGAAAAGAGGGCCGAACGAGGACGAAGCGAGTTTTATCGGAGGTGGCCACTTCCGATTCTCATTCACCGACACGAAATTATATTCCCACCGCGAAGAAGCCCCTTGTGTTTGTACCAGTATGTATCTGTAATAAAGACTGTATACCTGCTCTTCCCCTCTCTCTCTTTCTCCAGCCACGATCCGCATCCTGTAACGATTGTGCACACCATCAGACACACGAGCATTAGCGTCGCTTAGTTGATTACCCGCAGATATTTATACGCCTCTCTAATTCTCGGTCAGTCGCAATTGCCCCGTTCAATTAATTCATTTAATTAATCCTTGGTTAACGTGCTACGCCGTTTTTGCTTTTTCACAAATGAGAAACTTCTTTTTTTCGTAAAAACATTTATATTTTCGTGATTTTCAGCTTCGGATATTATTTTGTGAAACGTCCGGAACATCGATGGAAAAGCATTTTGAAATACTTCTAAAAATGTCCGCTAGATGGCAAAAGGCCGCTGGAGCGTTTCCCACATGTGATTTGTTCAAGCATGGATGTGTATTAAAGGCATCGAAAAATTAAATACAATGTATCTCAATAAGTATTCAAGCAATCAAACTGATATTTCGTGATCAGGCAAAACAGAAACGACTCCATTCTTCGGTGGATTTTTTTTGACACAAATTTATTCACAAATCGGGATTTAATGGTGTTTTGAATATTATCAAAAATGTATGTAGTTCTTCCATTTGTCGCAAATATACTGTTATCGAGCTGAATAATTCGTTAAAAGAAAATTAGTATAAACAATTAGATGTTGGAGTACGTTATTTTTTAAAAAATGTTGATCGCTTGAATTTCATTAAGCTTTAGTTTCCACAATCCTTTTTAAAACAACGAAGCAAAGTAGAACGTTGTACATTATTTTCCATTCTTCACGCAGCTCCCTTTATGAGGAAGCGAAAATTAATCAACATACTCACAAAGGCGACTTTGTAAAAAAATGAAGAATAATGAGAAAAAATTGTGCAGCGTTCTACTTTGCTTCTTTTTAAATTTCATAGTTTCAGCATCCGTCGTTGCCATACTATCAACCAAACATGTACTGGGAAAATTCAATAACGAACTTCGGCGGATACGTCAGTGCATTTAACAAAATGACGAAAATAAAAACAGAATGAGGAAGTAAAATAGTAGTGAAATGGAAGAAAGAAAAAGTTACTAATAAATCGTTTTTCGTTTAAAAAAAAAACGCTTCCATAGTAACATAAAGAATGGCGTGAAGAATTTTGTGTCAATATTTGAGACGATTTAGAAAAATGCGTTTAAAACTTCGAGTGCGGAATTTTCATATAAATTGTCTACTTACGATAATTGTCACTTTCTCTAAGAAAGTGACAATTTTGACTTTCTCTCTGAGGAAGACTGCAGCGACTGAAGTTATTCAAATTTCGCCCCAAAAATTTAACAGTATATTTATAACCGTCTGTACTATCGGATAATGCAAAAAAAAAAATCGTTGTTTTGAAAATTTAACACTGGTATGATCCCTTAAAAAAAATAGCTACTTTTTCAATGTAACAAATTCGTTACTTTTGCAGCTAAATTGTTGATATTTACACATTAGATTCAGAAAAAAATGTCTCGTATGAATTTCCACGAAGACGAAAGTTAAAGAAACATTTATACTCCGAAAACCATGTACTTATCGTCGCAGAGAGAAACATAAATAATTAAACGTGATTACTGTAATTAAGAATCATTAATATAGTTATCGACTAGATTTGCCTCATTCACGATTGCTTTGCGGGAGTTACCGACAGCGAAAAGTACTGCACTCATTAGCAATACGATATTAGTCGCATGGGGCAGCCGTACGGGTCGTTAAAAGGGATTTCTAAAAGACTCTCTCGGTCCCTTTACCGTTTGTGCGTCGCCTCGCACCCGAGTTAATCGTGCTCGGTTATTCGTAAATATTGAAAAAGCGTGTTTAGTGCATTCATGTTGGATGTCTTTCCTTCTCTTGACTGCTACACCCTGCTGGTTTCCACTTTGCAATCCCCCCCACCCCTTTCTTCTGTCGCTGTTGGTCTCCCTTATTGCTCCAACCATCGGGCATTACCCCGAGTGCGCTTCCCGTGACTACGAGAACGATGATGACGACGACGACGACGACGACATCGACGACGACGACGACGACCCTTTGCAGACTTGGAAGCTCTTGGGCCCTTCCAGCAGCAGGCACCCTTGCGCTCTCACTCCCTCCGTCTCGCTCTTGCTTTACTCGATCCCGAAGAGCTGTGCTTTGAAGGTTCTCAATGGGGCTTAGGGCGTCATATACTATATTCTACATCTATATAGATATCTGTATTATATATACACTATAGCACTCTGCAGGTCGAAGCTGTGCGCGCGCCCCTGCCCTCAACTCTCGCTCAATCGCTTCATCTCCCCCCCCCCATCCCCCCCCCCATCCCCTCTGTTTCTGTCTGTCGCTCTCTCGTCCTGCGTTGTCATAGTTCTCGCTTATAGGCAGAGCTGAAGCTTGCCACCGTAGGATCAACCTACGCGTAACCTTTCGTATGTTGTGACGTCGCAATGTAGGTGTAATACATGTATGAGCAATTCTCTGTCAACTCAGATTTTTTATTTTTTTTTTAACTGTGATATTTTTCCTAATTGGCCTGGTTTTACTACTACTCGATTATACTTTCTGTGCATTTCTTCACATTTTTATACTGATTGTTTTAGAAAAAGCTGCATTCTTTTTAGGTTAATATATAAAAATGTTACCCTTGAGCAAATTCACTACTGGGTAAGCTTAAGAAAATGAAACACTTTTAATAGAGGATTTGTAAATAATTTCGTCGATGCAAATATTTTACTTGCAAAAATGTACTCCATTGTGTAGATTTATTGTTAACGAATAATTTTTTTTTTTTTAGACCGTTTTTCGAACTTTCCTGCCGGAAATTTTGTAATCTCTATATTTTCAAAATGGTAACAAATTTTGCTTTACTTTATAAGGTATTTCTAATTTTTTTTTTTCAGTTTTCACTAATGGTAGTTTTTAAATATTTACAAAAATTTAACCAGCGCTTAAAAAATCTAAAAAAAAAAATAGGCATGTGTTTTTCATCAAGTCTAAAACATCGCCACCAGACCTTGATAAACGCGTCATGAAATACTCCAAAATATGAACACATACAAATATCTGCAAATACTCTAAAAGCAGAACAATGAAAAAACATAAAACTTGAATAAAAATTTGAGGATCTCGAAAAAAAAAAGTGACTTTCTAAGAACAGCGTTATTATACCTGTGCGATTAGTAACGAGACATGGAAAAAGAGACGAGAGGGCAATGTGAGAAAAGAAAGAAAGAAAAAGTGAGCATCGATATAATGCTAATGAGACTGGCTGGCGTGTCGAGGGTCTTCGCCGTTGAACTCTGGGTATATTATAGCGAGCGTCGCGCCTCTCGTTCGTCGTCGCGTCGTCCTTAGTCGCGTCGTCGTCTCCTCGTCGAGGTCTCTCCAAGCTCTCCCGCATTGGCCCAGTTGTTGTAATTACTCGACGGGTCATACGGTATATACCTCTATATCTCCGACCCCTATTACCTCCGTTGATTCTCCCTTCGGCGCTTTGTGCTCGCAATATAGCTATCACATTAGGGGGTTGGGATCGATTATCGAGCGTCCAGGAATTATATTGTCTGTGCTATAGCGATGGTGCATGCCGCTTCGGAGCTCAGCGAATAGTGAGGAGAACCTCAGTACCTTTGTGTGAATGTATGCCTACGTGTGAATGTCCTTCAGGCTTGAGGGAGAGAGATGCAAAGGGAGCTCCCGATGCTTCTGATTGGCCCTTATCGAATTTCTCGAATCACTCTGTCATTTAATTATCGATACTACAGGCTTTAGTTGCTTTCGATAAATATTTATACTGAGCTTCTTTAAATGTATTTAATAATCATTAAATACTGCAAAATAAGTTAATTCAATTAAATATTTTCATTATTGCTTCTATAGCTTTCGGTTGGTTTGGATAAATATCTTTAATGCGCTACTTTAAACTGATTATATAAAAATAAAATATGAAAATGTAAAATAAAATATAATAAATATATTATGATGCGAATTAATTAAATTGAATATAATATGATTACCTTCGTGAATTCTCAAAATATATTCTCGTTTTTAATCGTCGATACTATAAGCTTCAGTTGTTTTAGATAAATATTTATATTGCGTTTCTTTATGTTGATTTTATTAAGAATAAAATACTGTAAATCGAATTAATTCAATCGCATATCATTTTATTAATTTTATGAATTTGCGACTGAAATTATCATCTCGTTTTACATTGTTGGTATTTATTTTCTACCAATAATACGGATAGATAGGTGACCAGAGGGTCGAAGGTTCCTCGCGCGAATACGGTATTACGTCTCGGCACACAGTATAAACATTTTCAGTAGTATTCATAGGTGTAGAAAAAGGGCACGAAGGAGAATAAGCAAAAGAAGGAGTATAGAGAAAAGCCTCAACGGGGTGTGCGAGCGCGCGCGCATCATGTTCGCCCGCTGCTGGTTGTGCCTACGTGACTCCGTGGCGGCAAACCGGCGTCGGGGTCGTCTGCAGGGTTCGAGCGGATCGTTCCCATGTTATTCGCCCCGGGGGCGTATGTCCACACCACCACAAACCCATCACTGAATTTTAGCAGAGAAATCCTGTTTCTCGCTGAAAACCAACGCTAGCTACTTTCCTTTTTTTTTATTCCCTCGACATGTTTTCTTTTGCATTTTGCAAAGATACCAAAGAATGTTTGTAATCACATAATCAGTGCCAAAAAAAAAAAAAAAAACAAGCCTGCAAAGTAGACCCTTGCAAATTGCTTTTTCACAATTTTCTATCTTTGACAAATCTTTTCTTTACAAGGCTACCTCTATCAGAAAGTATGTTGATGAATTTTGGCTTGCTTACACTCGTGTCATGCAAAGAATGTAAAGATATACATGAGAATTTTCGCTGAAAAAATTAAAACCCAAGAAATCTTTTAAAAATATATTTAAAAAATTCCGTCGCGGGCTCCAAATATTTTTTTATCTCATCGATGATTTACGAGGATTTCTTTTTCATGGTAGAGAACAAAAATGTCCAAAAATGAACCACCCTAGTATGTATGTGTGTGTGTGTGTGCAGGTCTTCGAAAATTCAATCGGATGTATATCAAGAACCGGTCGAAGGATCGAGCCGAAATTTGGCACACAAGTAAAGCTGTTCCTCTGCTTCGATTGTTCTAATTTTCAATAAAATGTAGACATCAACTTTAATTTTATGTAATTATTAATTTTTTGAAAAAAGGGCGTGGTTGCTCTAACTTTCGTAAAAGTTCGATGAATTAGCTAAATAGCTCTTCGTAATTCAAGATACGTTCAATGTTGTTTGGTATCGAATTTCGACAAGATCGGTAGAGTGATTCGGGTTTTATGGAGTTTTTAAATTTTCTTTTTTGTTTTTTTTTTTAAATACTATAACTCGAGAATGGTTGAAGCAAATAATTTAAATTTTTGCAATAAACTTAAATAGAATGTCTCAATGTGTGATACTGAATTTTGGCAAAATCGACAAAGTAGTGAAGAATTTGTAGAAAATTGCATTTTCGTGATTTTTTTGTAATCGCTATAATTGGAGAACGGTTCAAACAACTGATCAAAAATGTTGTATAAAACTCGAATAGAATGTATCGTCGTTTGATACTGAATTTGCTGAGGATCCGACAAAGAGATCATATTTCAAAGAACTTTTTATTATTTTTTTTGTACGAAGCTTTCTCTATGAGGAGGCCAAAATTGATCAACGAAATTCCTCGTAGAGGTAGTTTTGTAACAATTCAAAAATAGTGAGGAAGCAATGTTCAAAGTTCTAAGATTTCCAGTCTTTTTTCACTCTCATTCGATAGCGAGTATAGATGGTATGAAAACCAGAGCTGTATTGCCTCGATACAAACGAGTATTATCACCACGATATAATGTGGTTCAAAAAATGGAATAATAAATATTTTCCAATTAATCCGGTTAATTAAAATCTGAAACTCAAAACAGTGCACTTGACTGCAGCATTGTATGTTTATGTTAGCATTGGAGAGCGCACCACGATAGTTTATTTATTCGTGATAAAATTAATTTTCGTTCGCGGTATATTCGATAAAGCCGGATTCTTGTATCGCTAATAGAACGTTTTTCGACCTTTATCCCCACCTTCTTTCTCCTTCCTTCTTTTTTCGAGGTCGCTCGCGTTGCAGCTCACCTCCTAATCCGATTATTTTGGTGCGGCGCGTAAAACACGCTTGTTATCGGTCGTCCGACGCTCTTGCGTCGACGCGACAGTGTGTGTGTGTGTGCGGCATCGCCGACGGCGTCGACTACGACGTTGTCGACGTCGTCGTCGTCGTCGTCGTCGTCGTAGTCGACGGCAGCCGGGCCACGTTTTCATGGTTAGACGCCTAACCGGAAGATCGATGAGTGCGAACAGCCCTCTCAGCGAGGCCGATACGCGAGAACCGGGGCGTTCTCTCGCAGCCCTTCTGCCACCCGAGACTCTCCTCACCCTCTTCTACCTCGATAGCCGGGTATTATACCTACCTAAACACACAGAAAACTCTGCCCTACTCACACGACGCAGAGGAGAATGTACACTGAATAAAGGATTTATTTGTAGCTTGATATGGCCAAGAAAATATTTACCATGTATTACAAAACATTTATAACTCGGCAATTCATTTTTCATATCGTACAACGATTATACACTGTTGACAAAAAATCTATTGCAAATTTTCAGTACAAAAATGCAAGTTTTTATTCATAAACTAGTATTTATTTATTTATTTATTTATTTATTTATTTATTTATTTATTAGATTTTTTTAAATGTAAAATTAACAAACGGAATTTGTAGATGTTTTTGGACAAAAGTTTTTGTTGGAAGTAGAAAAATTTGAGATTTTTTTATATACCGTAGAGCGTTATAATTTGGTACTTGCAGAGTAGATGTATTGATTGTGGCCACTTTTTAGATTTTCCAAACTTTAAAGATTTGCAATATAGCGATTTTCAAAGGTACTGAACGTATGTTGAGCCAAATAAGATTTGTTGAGTGTTAATAAATGTCAGCGAGCCTCATTTGGGACAGTTCAATGTTATTTACCGCAACTGAGATTCAATAAGAATAACTAAATGTTTCATTTCGCCATATTTAACACTTCTGTATGGTGAACATAAAAATTCGAAGTTCTATAAAACACGGGTCTCTTTGCATTTTATGGAATTTTTCGTAGGTTGAACGAATACAGTTTATTTGTTGAATAAGCAAAATGGAATAAAATTTGAAAATTTATTAAAATTATTGCATAAATTATATCAAAGAAATAAGCTTCACTGGTATGCTGGAAATTTTAGCTCATTTGATAACAATTTTAAGTATCCTGACTTAAGAAAATAAATGTCATCTTTACTTTTCAAAAAACTAAGCTTCCTCCACAAGTAAGCAAAAAGAGTCTTATACTTTTTCACTGTCCTGCTAATTAGGTCAAAAAAATGATGGTCCATTTTTTTCTTTTCCTGCTGGTTGAAATAAAAAAAAAGTCTATTGATAAATTTTTCCTATCGCATCGAGAAACTGTGCAATTAATTTCTTTTTTTTCTGTATGCATACTTAAAGGATAACTAAAAAAAAAAAAAATCAAAAATAATCTACCAAGGCTAAAAATAGAAAGCCTAGAATCTCCAAAGACGAAGAATATTGTGACGTATTTGAAGCAAGTATAAGCTACGTTCGTTGCGGACTTTGTTCTCCAGACGATTCTGCCTATATTGGCGCTGTTGCTGCCGCTTTGATTCGAGTTTATCGAGCAAATTTAACCGGATGCTTCTGACGTTCGGCCGCATCAGCGAGAGGGCAACGGAGACAGAGGTAGAGACAAAGAGAGAGATAGAGAGAGAGAGAGAGAGTGCTAGAGAGCGAGGTGAGCGGTTACGCGAGTATCGATTCCACCCTAGTAATTACGTGGAGAGCCTCGCTTCCGTTCTCGCGGTACGAACCACCTCTCTGTATATTTATCTCTCTATATCTGCTGGATCCAAAACTGTACATCCATATATACACATATTTACAATACACGCATTATGCAACCGCAATGTCGCGTTATTGTGTACTCTCAATTTATCCACGAGGATTAATCCTGATAATGATCGTGATAATTGGTATTTTGGAATCCACGACTCTGGTGACGTTTGTGGTGTCTGTTGACTCTCGAGTCGAAGAATCTTGAAGATTAGGCTTGCCGGGGCAGGGAGGAGAGAAGAAATACCATCAGAGAAAGAAAAGGAAAAGTGAAGACTTGGGCGAGAGACACGAGAATCGAGTATGCTCGACGTGTGCATCGGTATACGCTATCGCTTGTCGGCTGGAATTCGTCTTTATTTTCAGTGAGATGAGAGAGAGAGAGAGAGAGAGAGAGAGAGAGAGAGAGAGAGAGAGAGAGAGAAAGAGAACGCGAGTGTATGTATAGAGACTGTAGAGGCAACGAGAGAAAAAGAGCCGGGAGCACGCACTATTCTTAGGACGCTTCGGTCACCCTCGCATGCGTCTCTCGGTCGCGCATCGACCAAGTGCGATACCAAGAGAACCGAGATAGAAAAACAGGGAGAGAGAGAGAGAGAGATAATGAAAAAAAAAAAAAAAAAAAAAAAAAAAAAAAAAAAAAAAATGTGTGAGCGAGTGAGAGTAAACTCTGTTGGCGACGTCGAGCGCCCCATATGGCCGAGGAAGTCTCTCGCTTTTTAAATCACCACAATCCACCGATGCTTCGAAGCCTCTGGAGTCAATGATCTCTAAAGTGATGAAAAAGAAAATTCCAGCATTTAGGATACTCTTCAAATGAAACAATATAATTATAGACATAAGATACAACTTAGCAACATAGCGTAAAATTGACCTAGTTACATAATACTCGTACTGTAAGGAAATTATATACGTATATGCTCTATCATTTTTTTTTTTTTCAGTTTTCATTTGCTAATTTAAAATATCTTCGATAATGATACTAATAATAATAACGAATCATTTTCATTCTCTATCTACACTTGGTTCTCCCGTGAACCAGATTGAGTTATCGATTAGAAGCCCTTCTCGTCCATCGCGAATATTACTGCTGCTGCTATAACCGCCCACTGGAATATATACTCCTGCTCTACAGAATATCTATCATGTCAGTGGGTAACAACGAGTGTACAAACGAGAAGCCAGCTAGAGTTCGAAGGTTCACATAGATTGAACCATTGTGAGGTGAATGTCCCAGATTTTTTGTTAAGCTCGTAAACCAAAAATCTTAATTTAATTGTTAAAAAACGAATCTTGATTATAAAGTTAAATAAACAATTTAATTTACATTCACTCATTTTAATAGTCTTCAATGGTAATTAATTTGAAAATTTTAGTCATACCATTTATTTATAACAGGGATCGAGGTAGTCCGAAGCAACTTCAAAAATCAGGATCCACTGGCATGTCTGGAAATGAAAATATTTCAAGCTTAAATATACCTTATTTAATATGATTTCTTAATGACAGACGTGAATAGCAAACGCTGTTTCTCCCAATTCTATGAGTTAAAATAAAAGATCCTGTAAATATAAAAAATTAAGAGTGATTGATAAGCGTGGCGTCGAAAGTATTTTTATTGTTCAATTGAATTGAAATTTTAATTGATCGAAAAATAGTAAATTAATATAATTTACTATTTTTCTAATTAATAATTTTTTTAATAAATAATTGATATAATTTACACATATTATAATTCTCATGGCAAAAAAATTGTTTGCTGCTCCTATTTCGATTTGATAAGAGTAGCAAAGGGTTTTATTTTGACAAAAATAATTTTGACAAAAATAAGTGTAGCACCAAGAGTATTTTTATTTTGAAAAATGATTTATCAAAACAATGTTCCGAATAGTAAATTTTAAATAAACAATTTAATTGAAATGAATGAAATGATTGAAAATTCTCATTGCAAAAAAGAAAGAGAATGTTTCTTGGTGTTCTTTATTTGCTGAATAATACTAAAATATTTTATTTCGACGAAAAGAAATAAGTACGACAGTTAAAGCAGTGAGCAACGAGTCGCGTGTTTAAGAATCGTGTCTTGCGGTGTCTCGCTGTATCGAAATAGCGAAAAACGTAGCATTTAATTATAGTTCGAGCTTGGTGATCGTCGAAGCCGAAGTGAGATGAGCGTAAGACAGACAGAGTGAGATAGGAGAGATTTTCAAGTGGTGGATAAAGAGTATCGGAGGGAGTGAGAGACAAGATAACTGACAGAAGAACTCCGATGAGAGTCTCGCTCCCTCGTACTCGCTCGGTCGTGCAGCTGTTTAAATAGCGAATATACGTCGAAGACGACCGAAGCAACTGTTGGAGAGTGGAGGAAATCACGTGACCCAAGTCATACGCAAAGCCAGGCCCGAGTTGGAGCGAGGAGTCGTAGTGGCAAACCGCGTTATAATCCCAATCACGGAGTTACGAGTCAGCGATAGCGCGACGGAGACAGAGAACAAGAGAAGACGAGAGATAGGGACATATACAGAGTAGTACGCCGAGTAGTACACCAAGTAGGGCAGATTGGGGCACAATGAGCCACATTTTTCATAAGGCTCTGCTACTTTTCAGTGAAAGCTACATTTTTTAATGAAAAATCTAAAGTATTCATTTGTCACTTAATAATTTATCGAGAAATTATCAATACAATTCGGTTGTACTGAGAAAAGAGTTTATTATTTAGAAGATAATATATAATAACTGGGGGGAAGGGGGGGGGGGGCGTCTTTGAAACCCTGCTCGCTTGGCTCGCCAAACCCTGGTTCCATGATAATTATAAATTTTCTAAATTTGTTTTATTCTTTAGAGGGCAGTCTCATTAGAGACATCGAAAAAAACAGGCCCTGGAAGAGGGCATCATGGGGAGTCAGGAAAATCAGTCCCTGGAAGACTTGGAAAAACCTTATGGAAACTTAGAAAAAAGTCAGGCCCTGTAAGAGGGCCTTAGAGGGGACTTAGAGCAAAAAATATCAAGGCATTGTTGTGTCATTTGACCCCGGCCAGCTCGATTATGCTACACGGAATTATCTTAGGCGTGTCAATGCTGACCTAATTTTGTGAGTGAAAATATTAGTAGAGTTATAAATACATTTGGAAATTCACTGCATGCAAGCCAGTCAATTATTAAACATCAATGTAAATGATTTCTTAACGACACGAAAAATATGTTTGTCACGGATTCATTTTGACTTCTATTGATGACTCAATGTACTCAACAGTCAAAGTAGCTCATTGTGCCTCACGATATTTACGGTATCCTGCAAATGTTTACTATGAAATTCAATCAATTGCATAGCAATTTTCCAACATCATAAACTTAGTGTACTATTAAATGAATAATATTTTTTCAGTTGGAAATCATGTTGACGTTTTTATTTAATTACCAACAAGGCCCAAATTTTTTAGAAAGCTTCTGATATAATTCACAATGGATCACTGTTTCGTTATTTAATTATCAGAAATTTAGAAAAAAAAAAAAGTCTCGTGGTTCATTGTGCCTCATTTTCTTTTACATTGTCAACGGTGGTGGTGGTGGTGAGTCGGATATATATATATATATATGAGACTCTCGCCTGGTTTCGCTTGGCTCGTGACTTGTGTTTATTTATGCGTGGTATAGTAGTATCCCTGCATCGTTCTGTTCGCCGCCCCTCCACTCTGCGTCGCACAGTGCACTGCTGGCGACGCGCGATGACGAGGACGATGATGCCGATGGCATCACGGCCAGCAGGAACGATAGTCAGCGATTGCAAGTAGCTGGCTACTGTGCCTCCTCGTCGTCGAGAGACAATGAAAACAATGTACTGGAAATGAGTAATCCTTTCCCTTCACGCTCTCTCATATTCTCTGTTGTACTTTTGGTTAAAGACTTGCGAGAGATTATTGTGTGGAGAAACGAGGGAGAAGGACGGAAATCGATAGAGAGACAGAGAAGATGTCCGGATGTTTGTATATACCTACTTTAGCCTCACTCAGTCGCATAATGGTGGGCAATATTACAGGGATTCTACAGAACCACTGATTGTGAGGAAAAGAAAATGACTTTATTAGAAGGAAAGGTTTTATTTACAAAATCAAAGTGGAATTTATTAAGACAAAATTATTATCGTTGATTCAATTTAATATGTTTACGGATATGTTACCACATTTTCATTAAACTCCAATTTATTGGAAACAAAACGAATATATGATGAATACTATACGTTTTTTATTCGAAGAATTAATTCCATTATTATCATTAAAAAAAAACATTGGATTATTTAAATTAAAAAACTGTAACATAAGATAATTTTTGTTAAAGATATTCTTATAATTAGAGCTAAAAGAAATTGGGCCTCCCAGGTGGTTTCTCCGTGTAGAGTTCGGAATAAATCGTGTATAACTGTGTCGAGTCTGTAATCGTAGAGTTTCATCTTACGCAAAATAATCTTTTTCGTTCAGTTGTAAAATCTCTAGAACACCTATATTACCGTTATGGCTATGTGTAGGACTATTCAACTAAAAACGTGTAGACCTAAAGCTGTGCACGGTTGTGAGTGTATAACGTTGACGCTAAATAAGTTCCTGCGAAACTGTAATGTCTTTATCCATGTAGAGTCTGAACGTATGTAATTGTAAATTGGAGAGTTGGTTTGTGTCCAGTCAGGAATTAATCAGGTCTAGCCGTGTCGTGTCCGCGTACAGTTCTTTGTGTCGAGTCGTGTATACATTCACTTGGTTCCTATGTAGAATCACTGTGCGTTGCCCTTTTGGTAACAGGCTTGACTTGAGATTGTGAGGAAACAAGGGAGGACGAAAATCGATAAAGAGAAAGGGAAGATGTTCGTACGCTACCTATTCTACTCTCTTAGTCACACGCATAATGCTGAAGACGATAGCGAGGCAAAAGCGCGTAGCCTACTCGCACGAGCGAACGCTCAGGGAATTCGAAGCCAAGTATGGCGAGGGACCAAGAGAGAGACAGAGAGACAGAGAGAGAGAAACAGAGAGAGGAGTGAGAGAGACCTTGTGCTATCGGAACCTATGGGTAGCGCACTGCGATGCACGACGCCACCGCACAGAGAGCACCATCAGAACTATGTGTGCGTGTGTGTGTTTGTGTGTGTGTGTGTATATATGTATTAATACTGCTGTATATATGCTGTACATATTGTACAGGTGAGGCCAACTCCTCGCTAGCCTCGAAGCCTCTGCAATGTTTCACACGACTATATCACGCTGTATGTATATAACAGTCTTCAGTGTAGGTGTACGTGTTATGTGGACGATCGGAGGAGCGTGACATCGAGCAGAAAATTTCGAATTCCGATTGACGAATAAAGGATTATGCAGTTATCGAGCCTACTCGATGATCACGGCAGCGATGGTATTCAACTGTGTCCAATGTTTATCACAGTCTGTTATGCAGCTTATATATTTACAAGATGGAATAGTTTATTTGATTTCAACACGTCAGGGATGCTGCTTATTTTTTCGAATAATTGTAAAGTGTCAGTGCTGCACACTAAATATTTTATTAAATGCTGCGTTTGAATGTCAATCTGCAAAGTGAACTCATTGCTAAGGATCATGACCCCGAAGGACATAGCTGACGTGGAAATAATATTTATTTGAATTCATTAAAGTAATTCTTTATTTGAATTGAACTTTCATTTAGGTGAATAAAAATGTGGATTAGTTTCGAATTATCTTGCGCGTCTCGTGTACAAAAACGTTGGACTGCACTAAAAATAACTTGGAAAACCCAATTTGGTTATAGAACGTCCACCATTGCATACCAAAACAAATTGAAGAAAACATTTAGAATTTTGCCAACTACACAAAATAGAATTTCGACTTCGAAGTCGGAAGGCAGCGAAGTCAACTACATTATACACGGAAAGTCAAACCTGGAACGACATTGTTGCCTCTCTGTGTTAGTCATTGTACGTGTGTTCGTGAAACGAAATCACCTTGACGAAATTTCTTAACGAGAAAGTTTTCAGAAGTATTATATATGTGTATATATATATATATATATATACAGTGGGGGGAACCAGGGCTGTTTGGGTAACTTTTTGCTTTTGAACTTTTTCAAGATATTTGGCTGAGTACATGGTGTGATTCTTAAATCACATATAATCTGTAAATTTGTATTCCTTACTTAATCACCACTATCCGAAGCAAGCACACTTTTGAAATTTGTTTCTTTAAATTTCCATTAGCGGCAGGGTAAGCATACATAAACTTGTGTATTAAATTTAATATGCCAGCCGATGAATAAAACGTTTGAAATTAAAAGTTTGCAAACATTTTTAACAGAGAGAGAGAGAGTACAGTAATTTTGAAAAGTTTATCGCCTAGTAAAGTGAAGTTTTTAGTATTATTTTTATTATCAAGTTTTATTATCAACCTTTGGGTAAAATAGCTCCTCACTCCAGTAGGAAATGCAATACAGAATCTCTCTGCATTTTTAAAATTAAATATGGTTGTTTTTTTTGGAGTCGAGAGTTTAAACAATTTTTTGGAATCGATGTGCCAAATTTAGTTAAGTCATTGATTGTGGTATCGAACAAAAGTGACGACGTAGAAAACCCCATCGATCAGCTGATCACCGCTAAGCGCATGACTCCTAACTTTTCATTTAAAAAAAAAAAAAAAAAAAAAAAATGTCGCAGGCAATTGGTTTTTGGAGACTTGGCACATAAAAGAGTCTGGAGAGTCTTCAATCATACCTACATTACACGTTTTGACTTGAACGTCCTCGTCTCAAAATCCGTCATTTAGGCTTTCTGAATAATTAATAAAATATCGAGCGATGGTGCCTAACAGCTCCGTCTCTCTCGCGCTCCCTCCTTCCTCTCCTTCCGGCGTCGAGAACAGGCAAACTGAGCTTCGAACCGGTGGAACTGGAACGTAGATCGTAAGCAACGGAACTGTGTCCTGCACACTGTGTATACGGGCATCAGGCAGTGACCACAGTCACGTGTATGAGAGAGAGAGAGAGAGACCATAGACGACCTGCGATCCACATTACACTACAATACTATACCCACAACTACTACGCTTTGGGTTTCGTTTCAGAGTGCGCGTAAGCTCGCAGTACTACAGTATGCCGCGTCCATTCCTACACTCCGTTGTACTGCAAAGGCTCATATAGCCAATACACTTACATATATATATATATATAGTAGATATACATGAAGTTGTATACACGTGCTGTACTTCGTACAGATAGTACGTAGAGAAGCAGGTACACCTCCATACAGTACATCGACGAAGACATCTGGCTCCGTGTGAGTGACTCTACCACACTTGAAGTACACAGTGGGTCGTAGAGCGAGGGAGCGGGTAGGCAGAGGCGCTTGTGCTAGCTCTCGGGTCGATCCTCTCCACCTCCAACGAAATATGTGGCGGCGGACGTTTGCGCATCGGTGTCGAAGCGGTTTCCACCGCACGCACACTGACGCGCGTACAGATGTTAGGCATTCTCTGTCAGTTTAGCCAATTTAAAAAAAAATCTTCTCTCAGATATTTCTCGGGATTAAGTTAGACTTACTGTGCTTTTTTTGGTGTCTTAAAAAGGAGGCTTTCTTGAAGTTTTTCGAGATTTTAATGTGTGTACGTGTGCGTGTGAATCAGACCCAGAAAATGCAAATTGCTATAACTCGAGAACGGTCTGAGATATCAAGCTGAAATTAATCACACATGTGGAGAGGTTAAACCTCATTGTTTCGTCTTATTTTCAGGAAAATATAGGTAGCAGAAAGTTTGTATGAATATTCAACAGAGTGAAAGAAGTGCCGCAATCAAATTTGATCAGAATTTATGTCTGCTTACATGTTTCACAACAAATTGGTGTATTTTCGAAAAATTCGTATAAAGATCTTCGGTCTACCATATCAGTCAGCTGCAGAGTAAAAACTTATACTCAGCTTCCTCATTATTTTTCATCTAGCTTTCTAAAATGTGACATTTAAAATTTTGAGAACGCCGAAGGTACTCTGAAATAAGACAAAAACCTGGCTATAATTGTGATAAATATATCTGAGAGAGTCAGGAATAAAAAGGTGTCTTGACAGAGAATGCCTCGTAACCATATACAGAGAGAGGGCCACACAGAAGGTCTTCACCGATAGAGCGAAATGCATGCATACCAGATATAGGATAGAGCGAGAGAGCGAGAAAGACAGACTACTAGCCGTGCGATTGCGTTCGTCGACGTCGTAGTAGACGGTTCGTTCGGAAAGCCTTCCTCCTACTCCGCTTCGACCAACTACCAACACCGGCGGCGCCTGTGTTGGTAATTCGCACACAGATTTGAAGCGAGCGCGCGCGCGCACACATCGTGTAATAATACGTAGCGTTCACCCGGGACTTCCCCTCTCTCTCTCCTTGCCCAACGAACCCTCGCCGTTCCTTCTCCACGCGGCTTCGAGAATTCTCACACCGATTCCAGCACAGCCTGCGGAAATCGTCTGTACACGCGATATTCTAGTCAATATGTGTTGCTCGCTATACTTATATGCACCCAACGTTAAAGAATACTATATCACAGAGAGACTCATACACAAGCACACAGACACACTCCGAGAGCTCCGTATTACAGACAAACGCAGACTCTGGTTGGAAATTCTCGTTTATAAGTCTATATGAAGTCCTTTTCGGTTTATTTGTGCCCGGGTAGCTTCGGTCGTTTTACGCGCCCACCCTTCGCTCTATATACCAGCTATTCCGCATCCCCAGCAACAAGAATTACCCGCACTTACCCGATTCCGAGGGTCGTACTCTCCCACACGTCTATCGGAGGCATCAAATACAACTTTATTATTGTTATCTTAATAGATTAGAGTTATTATCGTGCGTATAGGTAATTTGTTATTCGATGCTAATCAGCGTTTATTCTATCAAACGATAATCGTGATTAATAGTCACTCTTTTTTTGTTGACACCGGTAAACTAAGTCTTACAAAAGCGGATGTTAAATTGACTGTTCGGAAAGATAAGAATTGTACTTCTGGTTTTTGCATAGAGTGCTTAAATTAGAAATTTCGATATTTCCAATTACATAATATTAACACGAAAATTGTCATTTTTAATATTTATCAATTCTAGTAATCATGACGTTGCACTGTAAAAATGTGTTTTATACAAATTCACTTACTTGCTTAGCATTTATGTATAAGTTTAACTTTAATTTTGCTTTATAGTTGTATATTAAATTTAATATATCAGTTTATCTAGAAATTCTTCTTATACAGACACATTAATTTTACGAATACTATTTTTTCTAGTGTATTTAATAATTCTGTTTTCTGTTTTCGTCAATTATTTATAAATAAGGGGAAACAAATTGTTAGTAATACTGCCGATGGATTGTGTAGCTCTAAATGATTGCTTAAGTAAAAACGATTATCTACTGCAATTTATGACATTTGAACGGAATTATTTTTTTAGTCGAGAATGTTTGATTTGCTTATCTATGATTATATTACATTTTTGCAAGAAAAAATAATATAAAGCGCAGAAAGTCGAAGAGCGGACGGTGAAGTTTATGTACGTAAGTACATAAACCTCGCGAGAGTCAGGAGCATTGTCCACCTGTCCCCGTTCGCTGTCATCCCCTCCCGCTTACCGATCTGTTGGCACCTGCGTGACGTCACGCGAGGAAACAGCTGGTAGTTCCTTTCTTACCTGCTTGCGCGGCCTCACTGTCCCCGCCGGGTTGCTGTATGTACTTGCGCCTGTCTGCCTGCCTGCGCTTGCCACAATCCTACACACATACTGTGTACGGGCTATTCTATGTCAACTACAAAAATACATCAATAACGCATTGAAATTTGAATTTTTATAAACAACCCACAAATTTCAAAAAAAAAATTAAAACTTTATTAAAAAATCGAAAAATTCATCCCTGACTAAACTAAAAAATGTGTATTAGCGTGTAAGTATTTGGGAGATATTTTTAGAACAAATATTTAAAAATTGCAGAAAGGTAATATTTGTCACTTTCTCAAGCTTTCAAGAAGAATAGAATAACATTCTCAAAATACTCTTATGGTGGAACATCTGGAGAGGAAGTACTTTAATGTAATTATTTTTACGATACGACTTATATGTTCTATATTCGATATTCTAGATGATTAAAATGCTTGCCTAGAAAAACTAAGAAATTCATAAGCCGTCCAAACGAAAAAATATGCAACGAATTGTGCATTCTTCATTCGTTCAATCGAATAACTGTAAAAAATAGTAAAACTCGTTTAAGATGGTCAGGCTGGGGGGGGGGGGGTCTGGAGAATTAGCATGGAATACCCCATATACATTATACGCAGAGTTTCGGGGCCCCGCTACTTCCCTCACTATCACATTTTCACCGCGATCGTGCATATAAGCCCTGGTACGACCTTCGCTTATATGTGTCTGTATGTCCCTAAGTCTCAACTATGGTCTCTATATCCTTCTCGCTCTACCTTTCGCCTCGGACTTCATTCCAAAAGTATGAGTGGCCTTTTAACCTGACCGGTCAGGGACAGGAGAAAACGTGCTTCTCACAACCGCGCGACCTTTAAATCGACGATCCTAAAAAAAATATTCTTATTTGGAAGACTATTCAGACAGAACTCTGAGCATCAAATAGTAATTATTATTACTGTTGTTTCCTGACGGAGGAATATTGCTTTTCGAAATTTTAATATCAGAAATACTTCTAAAAAAAGTGGTTTTGAAAAAAAAACATCTGTCAAGAAACTGCAGTTCATTTTATTGCCGATGCAATTATTTTTATATTTACATTAATTTTCTCTAAAATGTTTCCGGTACTATTTTTAAGGTATTCCGAGCGAAAGATCGTAGTCTTCAGAAATTAATAAATTTTCTCCCGACTATGATATGCGAATGGTTATTTAATTATTTCTCAATTTTTTGTCTACCCATATTGTTCATCAATTAAACACCTTTATTTCAATCGAGAGTTTTTGTAATTTTTGTAAAATTATTTCTACATCATCCTTTTGAAAGTCATTCCAACACTCTGCCATATGCGCTATGAAGTGAGTTACATAATACGCATCAATGGCGGCCATCTTGCGATACTTCGATACATTCAAATAGGTTATTTGAAAAATTCATTTATCTATGCGAATCAACATCATTCCGAGATCGTCTTTTTTTTTTACATCTTTGGAATGCGCCTATGCTGGAAATTTTTTCAAAGCCTTGACGCAACTCAAAGATACATTAACTAATTATTCAATGAATGTATTACTTTCTCTGTTGGCGAAATGAAAATGCATAGACGCACGTGTTGAGCGCCCGAAGAATGTATAACAGTTTACGCCCTGTCAGCACAAACAAATATACGAATGTGACGATTGAGTTTGAAAAAAAAAAAGAGAGACACTAGCATTTATTCTCTCGGTGTAGTTTGACTCACGCGCGCCACTGACTATGATTCAAGCTGTGCAGAGCGCGCAACCACGAAGACAAGGACAATGAGGCACGCGCTTACAGCGCTGAGAGTTGCCCGTTAGGATTGAGCGAAAACAACGGGCTCGTTCGTGGCGCCTTCTCACATTCAACTACAGTTTTACCGTGAACGTCAGCCAAACTTTAACACTTGAATTAAAAAAGAAAAAAAAAGAAACTAACTTTTAGGATTTAGTTTGAAATTTTTTTAGAATGTCAAGCGGTTATTCGAAAGAACAATAAAATTGGTAAATGAACGGTTAACTTTATCTTCATGCTTATGGCAGACGCGTGAAATCGGATCTGCGATTTTATACCGAAATGAATGATAGGAAAACTAGAAAAATTGAAACGATATCTACCGAATGTTGGTTAAGATTTTAGGCAAAAAACACAGTCAGGATCTAATGTGCTTTTGTATTAAATATTAAAAACCTTTGATTATATTTCCGGTATTTCTTTGCGTCATAGTCTTAGGTGTAAAAGCGGACTATTTGTTCTTATTTGTAAAATGTAAATTTAAACAAACTCCCATTTTTCTCCAATTTTTCTGCTGATTTCAATTTTTATTAAAATTTTTTTTAAATATTCCATTTAACCAAAACTATTCGATGTGTACCAGACACCTTGACAAGCATCTCCGATTTTTTTTTTTTTTTTTAATTTCTTGACAGCCCGAAATATTTGAAAAACCTGAACTGGCCCTCAAAAACCGAGTGTGCCGATGTAAGATCTGAAAATAAAAGTCTTCTGGCCGAGGGTTATAGCCGTAGCGTTACCACACGAGCGTCAGACTCGCACGTCATTCTTGAGACTTGGATATATACACGATAGTCTTGCACCGAAGCTACCAAAGACAAAAAGATAATTTTGAGCTACAGAACTCTATATTCTGGATTTCATCTGGTGAAAAGAGCGAGTCGATTCCAGTAACGATAACGGGAGACCGAGCGAAGCTGCTCTACGTGCGAGAGACCAAGTGGCCTCGACGACTCGTGAGCAAGCGCGCGCGCTCGCTCGTCTGTCGATGAGACGCGCAACAGCCGAGAAGGAGAGAGAGAGAGAGAGAGAAAGGAGAGGAAGAGACAGAAAGAGAAAAAGAGAAGCGAGTGAGAAAGAGAGACATCGTATATTATCGTATTCTTGTTGGCTACGTCCGCCTCCGAAGTTACGAGCTCTCTTCTCGGTCTCTCTATCGTGCGGTGCTTCGGGTTCACGATATCGGGATATATAAGTGTAACCCATGTATAGGACATACGCACGTATAGACACTTACACCAGAGTTCGACCCTCTCTTGCTCCTACGCACCCTCGCAAGCCACTCGCCCCTTTCAATCTCTCAAAGCCCTGTAACATACGTCCTTGAACGGAATCTTCACTGCTAAAGTACATTTTCAATGGCCTTTATTCTTACGTCTGTTAACCGGATTATTTACGAATAATTAAATAAACAAATAATTACATTTAATTATCAAGGAAATAAATTGAAAAAGTGTGGCTGTTAAATAAACAGTTGACGCGTTTACGACGCTGCCTCACGGTGTAAATTATTTTTATACCATATCAGTTGTTGAAAAGTTATATTTACATGTAATTTTACAATAGATTAGGTTGGATAACCAAAGGGTTGTCATTTTATTACAAAGGATACTATTAAAACATCATCTCTCGAACATCTTTCTCGTCGTAATCGGACTAATTTTATATTTCTTTCGAAAATAAAACTGGGTGACAAATATATCTCATCGGACACTTTTTTAATGCATATCTGTGTATTTCCTCTTGAAACCGCAGCTGTCGTGTATTTATATATTAAGAACACAAGCCTTTATCTTTTCACACATCGGAGTAATCAATGGAATCATCACCAAAAGTTGTAATTCACCTCAACTATAATATTTTAATAATCGTTTAATGTATCTTAATATTTTACAAAAAAAAGAATACAACCGAAAGTTTCTTAATTATTGTAATATTATTTTCAAGGTAGTGTTTCAGTTATAAATATCGAGTAACTGCATTAAAATCGAGAAATTATTGTTAAAAAATAAAAACGATTTACATACAAAAATTGGGAAAAAATATTTAAACCTCGTTTGTAGTGAAAAAAGATGAGACTGGACGAGATGCTCTTTAAGGCAGGTCTTGTATTTCAGAGTAAACTAGTTACACTGTACAGCAACAAGCAGCGCTACAGTAAATCGGGTGTTAGGCCAAATGTGGGAAGTGGCTAAGCCCTCATAGGTTGAAAGGGCCACGATTTTCTCACCCCTCGATTTTCTCGCCAACGAGAAACTAACGAAAAACCCGAATTGTGCGCTACACACTCTGGCTCGAAGAATTTGTGAAAAAGCCTTCGTTCCGTGCAGGGACGTTCGTCCACCCTCTGCTCATCCGTATCCCCATCCCGTTCTACCATTCTTCTGGCCTCTCTTCTTCGCTACTTTGCTCGCACTCCGCGTAAAACTCCATCGCAACAGTTCGGCTCGAGGTGTTTGCCTTGGTCTTGGTCGCTTCTCTTCGGTTATTCGCTCGGTCTTGGAGCGTCGTTTATGGCTTTTCTGAACGCGGAGAATCCATCCGTATGTACGTTCATGTGTATACACAAATATACATAGACGTGGAGTGCTCTCCGACGAGACGAACGAAGATAAAACTGGAAGGAACTAATCGAGAGGGTTCAGCGTGGCAAAGGCATTTTGGAGGCATTCCCTGTCAATTCAATAATATTTTTATTTTATTTAGATATCTTTGATAATTATCTAGATTTCTGTACCACTTGAGAGTAAAATGTACAGAATTTTAATTCTAGAGTGTCACCGGTCGACAAATTTTCTCGTTATTTTAGACCATTATTTTGAATACACTGATATGAAGATTAAAAAAAAAAAAAAATGTAAAAGCTTCCTCTACGACGAAGCAAAAATGTAAAATAATTTGTACACATTATAGATATCCTACACTACTATCAATGAGACATCTCGGAAGAAAGATAGCCTGCTGTGTGTGGAATGCTCCAAATGTAAAAAAGAAAAATCACAAAAAGTTCTCAAAAGTATAAATACTCAAATCTGGCTAATTGTAATAAATATCTAAGAGAGAAAGAAGAAAAAATTGAGTGTATTATGAAAGAATGTCGGTTCTGTGCGAGGTACACGCTCAAGGTATAAGCAGAGACGAACGACAGCCCAGACACAATGGGGTCTCCTCCGATGGGTATATCGGTTCTCTGGCTGGACCGAGAGAGCACGTATTCTCATCCTTCTCAACCTCACTCGGCACTCCCACACTCTATACCTCTGTGAGCATATATACAGCAGTGTAGCAGTGCATCCACTGCAGCAGAAGCAGCAGCAGCAGCAGCAGCACCAACAGGATGGAATGGAATTCAGGCTGGACAGGATTGGATGGAGCCAAAAGGCATACCCAACTCAACATGATATTGACCAAAAATGTTTCTACCAGTAGCTTCAATAGTTACAAAACCATTTTATACCTACTACAGTATATCAGAGCAATTCGTATATCTTTTGATGCATGAAATGCCCACGGTGGCCCAATGTGGAGCGCTGGGCAACCGATATTGACCAAACATTTGCCCTCTTCACTATAACCCTACAACTACTCGTGATGTATATTCAATTGTAAATATGTGTCCCAGTGTTGTCGTGTAAATTCGCTGTTTATTGCTCGGTCCTATTAAAAGGTCTTCTGTTTTTTTTGCATGCATACAAATTAATTTAAAAATTTCATTCAATAATTAATCATAAATAATAGTTAACTCGAAATTAAAATTAAGCATTTAACGATATTTCAATAAAAGAAAATTTATTGCGCCTTCGGATTTTAATCCCAAATCTCTAGGTACCAAAAAATGTTTAGACAATGTATTTTAATTACCTTTTTTTTTTAATTAACGTCACAGTAAATTAATTAAAAAATGTTATTGAATGATAAAAAAAAATATATGTAACAATATTTTCATTAATTTTCTTGTAATGAATATCAAGTATTTAAGAATGTCTCAATTAAGGGGAATTATCGCATTTTTTGTCATTTATACTTTTATATCTTTTGGTAGCAAAAGCTTTTCATCAGATTTTCTTGAGGCATTCAGACAGGGCTTTGTTGTATACTGTTTGGCGTTTAGCGTGTAGAGTGAAGGCTCCACAAAAATATTTCGAGGATGACTGGGATATCGTGAAGAGGAATGAGAAAGGGATTGGAGGAAGAGAGAGAAAAAATATTGGGGTTTCTCAGTCGGGCACATGACACACGGCTCAGCGACGCCGTGCTCGAGCTTTAAACGAGTAGTGTCGAGCCAACCAGAGACACGCAGTAGCAGCAATCGTGGCAGAGGCAGAGCTCTGTATACTTATCTCAAAAATGTGCGACGTGTTATCCAGCATGCTTTTCACTCCTTATCTCCTCGTAGTATTATCTTTCTTTGCCGCGGATGATCCGTAAGCCGTGTCGACGCTGCCTGAATCCTGTCTCGACTCATTCTGCTCAAATATACACATCTCGTTACCTTTTTTTTGTCTCCGTTCTTCCGTCGGTCGCTTCCACGAACGAAATTATCGAAAATTTCCATCGATGACGACTGAAACATTTTTAATATGCACGATTTGTCGATATTATGTTGTTTTGGATATTATTACAATTTCTCGTTCAACGACGATGTTGTATTATCGACGAAACGACATATTTATTTATATAAATCCAATATTTAATGAGAGTCATTTATTAAAACAGAAAATTTCGCAGTTCATACAAGCATTTTGTTAAATTAACGAAATAGTTATTTGTTTTTAAATATTGGTTATTTGACCGTAGCAATTTCTATAAAATAATAATAATAATAATAATAATCGTAGCGTTTTTAATCGTGCCCTGATTCGAGAATTGATCGATTACGAAGAAAATGAGCACTGAATATAAACCGCACAATTCACAATTCCACAGGAATAGAAAAAATGTGACCATCATTTCAGTGATACATCTTTTTTATGTCTAAAATAATTATTTTCTTTCACAGACTACACCGATTTAACATCTATCGCTTATTAAGAATTCGCTAATGACTTAAGCAAGAAAAGCTGTTATTTAATCTTATAACATCGTTGTTTCAGCGACTCTGAATAATTCTGCCACTATCCTTGCAGATTAGTGTGGATTAAGTGAACGCTTGGTGATACGCATAAAAACGCATGAAAAGAAATTCAGAAAAAGATGAAATTATTTTTGTTAACTATGCTATAAAAAAAATGTATTGTAAGCTTCCATTACATGTGCTGGAAACTACCAGTTTACATATAAAGTATAAATACAAAATGTGATACATTAAATTGTAAGTTAAAATAGTTTATGCAAAATACTTGGAGAATTAGTAAGTTTAGTACAACATTTTTGTAATTTTACTTCACTTATGTATTAAATAGAATTTGCCAGCTGAGAAATAAAATTCAAGGCATTTTTTTCATGAAAAAGTAGCGACCATAAAAATAACATCAATACGTTTAAAGAAACTGTTATTAGCTATTCTGAATAATCTTGGCACAATCCATTATTGTGGATTAATTGAACGCTTGATAAAATACGTAATCGTATAAGGGATTTCCGAATAGTCCTGTAGATCAGGTCAAATAGTCTCTCCCTCTTCCTCCGGTCTTGTCTGTACGTCCCCACTCTACCAAACTCTACTCCCTTTCTCGCTTTATCGCGTGTGCGCACACGAGTTTCCGATAGCTGTTGCGCGTCGATGCGGTTTCTCTTTCTTTCTCTCTAGGGCTCTATAATGCAGAGCGTTGCATATAGCACCGCATACCCCCGCCCCCGTGTTTCTTCCTTCATCCGTCCGTCCGTCGCTTACGTCTCGCTCGGAGCCGGCTGGTGGCGTCGATATATACATATAGGGGAAAATGGGGCAATGCCGGTCACCTAAGAATATTCCGTGTTTTCTCGAAAAACAAGAAATTTAACATTAAACCTCCGCGGTCACGCGTTATGGCTGTAACACGCTGATTACACGGGGTCGAAGTTGAGTCCACAGACCTGTTTGAACGGCTATCGCCTTATCGTTCCGAGTGACTCATAAAAATTCAGGACATTATTTTGAATATTCTAAAATGTCGTGTTCACAGTATTATATTTTACTCGAATTTTACAATGGCGGGAAAAATCTGCGAGTAAATTTTTAGAATGTTTTTCAAGTTTTTTCAATGCACATATATTTTATTTCATAATGAACGTTAAATAATCATTAATTTTAAAAAGCCATAATTTGAGATTATTTAAGTAATATCTCAACATTTATTTGGAAAAATCTAAAAAAATACTCAAAAATTATGTGTTGCATACACAAATTTTCTAGGCGCTGTCGATCGTAAGTTACTATTTTTTCGAATTTTTTTAAACTCTCTTTTTGTTGATGATAAAGGCTGAAAAAAAGGACGGAATTAGCCGGCCAATTTCGGCTCAAATTTTTTTCCAAATTTCTTCAGAGTTTTTAAATGTCTCGTTCAATAATTTGTTTTAAAAAATCGTAGATCATTACAAATGTGTAAAAAAAAATTCTTTTTAAATTAGTGCTGTTTTGTGAATCGCATGATTGATATAACTCTAAAAATTGTGGACCTAATCGGAAGGGTCAAGGGTCAGATTCAGGTGGAAACCGGGTGGAATGTCCCAAATGCATACATACATCTCAATTTTTGTAATTGTGCTAATTTAGCACAGATATTGATACATTCCGATGATTACAATTGCGCCAAATTGAAGATAAACTTATCGGAAAGCTGATGTAAAAAAAAATTATTATAATTTTTATTTTATTTTATAAATATTATAAAAGCGTTTTAAATAATAGAAATTGTCTCTAAATACATATTCACCCCAGGTGGTTTCACATAATAATAAGGTGTAAATTAATGATCTCTTTGATATACCAAATACTTTAATATTAATACAATAATCGATACATGACAAATTAGTTGATATTTCGCAAAGTTAAAAGAAAACGTGGATAGAAAATTCGACAATAATCATCGGTTTTTACAATCTGAAAATCGAGTGACCGGCATTGTCCGGTGACCTGCATTGCCTCGTTTTCCCCTATATGTAGTATAAGGTACAGACATCGAGGCTAAAGCAGAGGAACAGGCGCAGCTAAACAGGAGTAGGAGGCAGAGGATGGAGAAGCGATGAGGATGCGAGGCAGAGGAGCGTCGCGCGTGTGTTCCCCATGCAACGACACACGCAATGTACACAAATACATACAGACACAAATGTATATACATATTGTACATATAGATAAATATGAGTGTGTGTGTGAGGTACTGAGGAGCTCTCACACTTTGAGACAATCGTTCGTACGAGTGGCTCGTGTTCTTCTCCCCTCGCACATGGATGCACGAAGCTCCTATGGAGCAAAGGCTTCTCCGCTGCTCGGCCAGCTTGATTCTCGCGAGCAATGCCACGCTAAAACTACAGTTAATTCACTCTGTTCGAGCGAACGTGGCTACGCCTCTGCATATGTTGTTCGAGAGACCAACGTGCGCGTTCTCGGTCTTCTCATCGCGATGCCGACAGAAGAGAATTCAAGAGAGGAGCCACAACACGGTATGGCTCTCTGTGTGAGAGAGCTCTCGGATGCCTGGTGCTGCTGCGCTTCTTCGCTCTCTGCGACAACTATATAGTGAGCTCGATCCTCGTCGTCTCGTTGTCGTCGCACGCACTGACCCCAGAACCCATTACATACCTGAACTCGGTAATCTAAAAAAAACCGGTAATGACGCTACGTGAAACGCGCAATAAGCGTGTACGTACACTGTAACCAACTCTTAGAGGGTACAGCAACTAAACAAGCAAATTTTATTTATTTATTTATTTATTTATTTATTTATTTATTTATTTATTTATTTATTTATTTATTTATTTATTTATTTATTTATTTATTTATTTATTTATTTATTTATTTATTTATTTATTTATTTATTTATTTATTTATTTATTTATTTATTTATTTATTTATTTATTTATTTATTTATTTATTTATTTATTTATTTATTTATTTATTTATTTATTTATTTATTTATTTATTTATTTATTTATTTATTTATTTATTTATTTATTTATTTATTTATTTATTTATTTATTTATTTATTTATTTATTTATTTATTTATTTATTTATTTATTTATTTATTTATTTATTTATTTATTTATTTATTTATTTATTTATTTATTTATTTATTTATTTATTTATTTATTTATTTATTTATTTATTTATTTATTTATTTATTTATTTATTTATTTATTTATTTATTTATTTATTTATTTATTTATTTATTTATTTATTTATTTATTTATTTATTTATTTATTTATTTATTTATTTATTTATTTATTTATTTATTTATTTATTTATTTATTTATTTATTTATTTATTTATTTATTTATTTATTTAATACTTAATATTTAACAATTGACCGGATACTTACGAAATTGTCGGTTTTACTAAGACTTTTCCAATTTACAAAGTCTAGATTCTGTTTCTTAAACCCCTTTTTTGATTCAAGCTAATAATTATGTACAATTATTAAAATTAATTATAAATAGTAATTCTAATTTAAGATTAAACTACTTGAATATTTGTCTATTGGGACCTTAATTACACATAATAATTTGCAGAACTTAAATTTTAAAGTTCCTCAACATATGGCCAGAAATGTTTGACAACAATGTCTGTTTCATCAAGTCTAATAGAGATAAACGAAATTCAATAAAAATGTATTATACTCGAAATTATCGTATAACTACTGTGTCGTTCTTTATATATATATATACATACATATATATTTAAATTTTTTTCTGTTGTATAGAGCACAACGCAGCCGGAAACCGGAATCTCGCGCGATCCCCTTCTCTCTCCCGGTTCGTTTACCCTGTCCTTTCCTCTTTTTCTATCCTTTTTTTTTTGCCCTCTCTCTTACAACTACTTAGACTTTCTCGCTCACGCGCGTGTAGACCTTCCATACCTTCTCCGGTACGTAGTATACCGGTCTCTCCGTAGAGACCGCCTTCTCGTTCGAGGAGCAACTCCGCGAATCTTTTGCCATCTCTCTTAATCTTCTCCCGAACCCTTTCCACCTTCTACAAGATCACGAGGTTTGTTGCGCGGCTCGCACATAGTAGCACAATTAATTAGAAGGACTATACAGTTAGGCAGACAGTAGACACCTAACGGACGATTCCGCGCTTCGAGCGTTACGTTTATTAGCGCGTATATTGCTAGATACTCTTTCATTGCCAGTCCCTATGTTACGTTATATATATATATATATATAACATTGCTACGCTACTCGCGTACACATCGAAGAACCAGACACACACAGACACGCACACACACAGATGAAGAAAAAGCATCGCGCGGGAGGCCGTAAACTCTGCAAACTCTGCGTTGCACTGTAAGCTGCACTTTACCTCTATGCTATGCCGGACGCACTTTGGCGCGCCAGCTGCCACTATATAATTGCGACTCTCACGATCGATATTGTTATATCCTGACGAAATTTTCGAAGCTGGCTTCTCTCCTCGGATGGAATGAAGAGTGAAAGGAAAGGGGATAATATTGCGCTTAGATAGACAACTTCGATTCGTTGCGTGAGGTCGAATAAGCATCGCTTGAGATTATGTAACGCTGATTTACCGTTAATATATGGAGAACTTGCTGTGGGCTAACATACACAAGGATGCCAAAGTACTTTGAGCATTGCTTTCTTGTTATTTCACATTTTTCATCGTGGAACAGAAGGAAGTACACTCTGCAAAAATTTAATTGGAAATTGTGTAGTTTTGGCGAAAATTTATAACTCACAAGGGTTTCTTCTGAATTCGAGAATTTTTTTTTTTTCTGTCACTTGTAATAAAAAGAATATGTTTGTAAATTCGCTAAAATTTACAAAACGTTTTTGTTACTTCGCAGATTTAAGATAAAAGTGTTGTTTAATTTAGAAAAAAAGAAAAAACAACAATCTTTGACTCAGGGACTCAGATTTTACAATAAAAATGTCTAACTTTGTGTATTGATCAATTTCGACGCCATCATGAACTATGAAAAATAGAAAATAATATAATACAATTTTTTGAATAGCCACAAATCGAAATATTCAGATTGAACAATTTTTTTGTCACACTCTTAGCACACAGATCAAGTATTTTCAATAGCTGATCAGGATACGAGAAACATTTAGCAGAAATTATTACTGTTGTCTTTAAATCAATGTTTCTGATTTCTTTTATGTTTTTCTTCAAAGCCAAACAAAAATTGGGATTCTTGCCACTTTAAATACATATCGGAATATCGTGAGAAATATTGACATTAAAATCTCAAGAAAGAAACAAAAAATCATGAAACGAGAACTTCGCCAATGAGGTAGCAATTAATGGTAGGTAAAAACGCCTGAACAATGAAAACGATAATTCGGTGTTTGCTTAAAAGGATCCATTACATAAAAACGCTAGGTATATCGAAATTTGATTAATAATACTACCTCAACATATATTTATATTTATTCTAATCGAAGCCAACGTGGAAAATCAATTACATAACGTATTCAGCTATCCCTAAGAATCGTTGATCTGTGAAAAAGGTCAATATCACTGTTTCAATGACTAAAAAAAACATAAATACGTAAACTCTTAGCGTAAAAAATACGTCATGTAGAGCTAACAGAATTCGTAAATTATTTATCAGGTGACAACAACAACAAAAATCGACAACAAGGTTTACGCCATAAATTAAACGCTATCGCGATACAACTGCGTAGCCTGGCATTGCGAATTATTAGCGTAAACACGAGTTTGGGAAGATGATGAATTAAAATGAAACATATAATTTGTTCGATGCGTAAATATTACGTGGGCCGTACGAGCGCGGTGCGTAATTTGTTTACGTCACTGTGCGACACGCTGTTGTGGGGAATGAACGGGACGACGAAGGCGGCAGCAGCAGCAACAGCAGCAGCAGCAGCAGCACCAGCAACAGCAAAAGCAGCAGCTGAGCTCATGAGGACGTGTGTGTTTCAGGCGTTCGCTCCTTGCGTAGTAAACTCTGTTGTAGTGGATGGAAGCCGAGTCGCCATTGTCAGACCCTTCGACCTCACGCACCGACCGAGGTACACAGCTCAAGCTAGCTTAAATACAATACTCCGACGTGTATTATACTCGGCTATGTAACCCCGCGATTCCCCATCGATCGACAAAATACAGGCATATTATACTGTACAATATAGGCACCCCTCTCAAGCACTTTTTAAAGATTTCTTCTTTTTTTCTTTTCTTCATGTTCAGTCGGTGCGAAGAATTTTCAACTGATGAAAATCCTTCGTAAGGTGCCTCAGCTTTCTCACAGTGGCACTTTGTAGTTTCACAATTCATTTTTCAACTTTTCGTGAATTATTATATGCAGACATTGTTACAGCATGGGAGACTGGGGCAATATCGAGAAACTAAATTAAGTTAAACGAAAATTTAAAAAAAAACTGGAGTAGTTGAAGCTATTGAGCTAATTGAAAATTGAATAATTGAAGCAATAGGAGGCACAGTGTAACAATTTGATTAATTCCAAAAATCGCACATGTAATACCGTATTGCATTTTATATAGACTTCAACCACACGAGGCATTCCGCACTGAGTGATTCGCCCCTATTTCGAGACGTCACAAAAAAAAAGTTCAACATTTTTTTGCGAGCGGTTTAGAGTGTTTCAAATATATAAAAATTATTTGAAAAATGTTAATCTTATATTTCACCCAAAATTAAATAACGACTTTTTTTTCTTGTGTTTCTTCGATTCGTTGTATATGAAAAACAATCTATTGTACAAGCAAAATATTTTAGTATAAAATGTAGGTCTTTGAATATAGTCTCCACTAAAAATATTTCATAAATGCGAAGAATAAAGGTCATGCATTTTTAAGAGGAATAAAGTGAACTTTTTGTTGTTGTAGAAACGGACGATCTTGATTTTGCTCCAAATTCGACAATATTTTTATTATTATGTATACAAACTACAAGGAAATTGGCATGATGGCAAACTCGTATTGCATATATTCGACGGATCTGTCATAATAAAAAAAAAATAACGGGTTTTGTAGCATAGAAATAAAAGATTAGTGACGAACATTTATTCTAAACTACTTTTCTCGTCGTTCGAAGTCATATTAAGGGATGCTGACCTTTTTTTTTTAATTTCACGTATTATTTACTAATAAAATATTTTATTAACTTATCACCCAGAAGCAGAACTGTCGATATCAGAAAGAGAGCGAGAGGGGCAAAAATCAGGCCATCGAATAAAGACCACCTCATTTGACCCCAAACGCTTTTTTTTTCAGTACGTATTCCAAAAATTGATCCTTCTAGTAAAACTTTTTGGCGAAAAACACAATGACAGCATTGGTATTATTCTAGAGGTGATTTCGCCTCCCCATTTTGCCCCGGTCTTCACAATATACGTAGATTCAGTATATTGGGTATATTGCCGACTCGTCGACCTCCTCCCTCTTCTTCTTCTACTTCTTCTTTCCCTTCTTCCTCACGACCGCACGGCACCAACTCTCTCTTTCTCTCTCTCTCTTTCTACGCGACTCTCTCGCACGTTGTACTCTCTCGTTGTACAGTTAGATCCCCGCAGGTTGGGACTCACGAGTACTCGAGCTGGAAAGAGAGAATGCAAGTGCGCTGTAGCACATACACACACACACACACACACACATACGTGGTGCCGCCTCGAGGATATCCGCGCGCGAGCTCGTGAAACGAGAGGATCGAGAGAGAGTCGAAGAGACTCCGACGCTCTTCCACTGCTTTGGTGCTGGTTTCGAAGCTCTGGGAGTCGAGTCGACGACAGGAGAACGAAGAGCCTCGGGGAAAGAGAGACTCTACTCTTTCGCGAGAGCCTCTTTGTTCCCGCGCGTGCACACAAGTTCCCTTCTACTATGCTCTTCTCCACCATCGCTGCTTGCTGCTGCCGCTTCTCATTTCATCTCTCTTCACCTGTTTCTCCCTTCTGAGATAATCTCGAATGTGATCGAAACAAGTCCACAGATCGTTCACTACCCGTATCAATGAAAAATTTCGCGAAACAATCATTGGCCATTAGTAGATAATTCATTATTCGAATATTACGAGAGTACAGAAATATTCTTGTTTGACCTTTATTCTCTGTGTTTAATGAGACCATTAGTATCTAATAAATGAAGTTGTTATTGCAATATGGACAGACAGGGGGTACTTATTTATTGTGTAGATACGAGGATTGTCTAACTGGCATTTATCGTTGAAACAAAAGATAATAAATGCAATCATTAGGATTTTAATGATTTCATTATATTGAAACATTGGATTCTGATAATAATAATAATAATAATAATAATAATAATAATAATAAATAATCGAACCCTCATAAGTAAAGCGCAATTTTTAAGTTTGAACGATTACGAAGGAAATGAGCACAGTGTACGAGCGTAACTCTAGCGTAAAGATAAATTACAGCCACTTTGGCTTGATGTTTAAAGTTCTTTGCTTGTTGAAAATAAAAATATATTTGTATACGCAAAATCGATATTTCTTGGCAATTGAGCAATATTGTCAATTTTGTTGCGTTACTGTCTTTACACTTTTCAGTGTTGCTGTGAAAGCTGTGGAATGCTCTACTTTGCAGCCTTTTTCTTATTCATTATCTTGATATTTTCCAGAGCTGTGATCGTTTTCACACTCCTTCGTTTATTTAAATAGTAGTATTATTCGTTCATTACGCGGATATTCATAGATTTTCGAGGAATGTGGTCGAGGTTTTGAGTTTCAGTTGGAACTCTCGTTTCTCCGAGTGATCCGGGATTGTCGAGAGTGAGCGGATGCTGTCAGTGAGAAAAAGAGACGGAGAGTGGTGGGTTCCCGTTGTCGGAACAGGTCGGCAAAACAGTTCTCTATATTTTCACATGCGCCTCGTACACTGATCTCTCTCTCTCTCTCTTTCTCTCTCTTTTTCTCACTTTCTCTCCTTTTATACATGTTTCACGAGCTCAACGAAGCAGCAAGCGGGCAGTAGTAGTTTGTAACGAGAGAGAGCTATCAGAGTGCGGCTGTTAGCCTGTTACTGGTTGGTTCGTCGCGCCACGCAGAGTACAAGAGCAGCAGCAGCAGCAGCAGCAGCAGAAGAGCATAGAGCGGTCGCCGCCGTTCGTTGCCTCTCGTGCAGCGTTTCTCGTCGCTCGTCTACTACGTCGTCGTCGCCGTCGCCGTCGCCGTCGTCGTCGTCGTTGCCGTCGTTGTCGTAGTCGACCCTACTTTTCGCCACGCGCTTCGACTGACCCAGAAACCTACTTTCGTCCGAATTAAAAGCGAAATCAACGAGTTACCTCATTCGCTCCCGATTTCCCGGAGGAGCAAGAGAGACCGTAGGCTGTAGCGATATACGTCCGGTCGACACAGCTGACGCCTCTCTGACTCTCTCGTAGGTCGCGGGCGTCTTGGTTCGGCAAAGTTTTACAATTACTTTTTCATTATCCTAAGAAATAACAAAGTGTTCACTATATTTGTTTTAACTGATTAAAAAAAAACGTAGAGTTGTAAAAAGGGGAATGAAATCCTTTCGTATAAATATAATTTAAAAAGTCTGCAAATTGCTTTCTCACAATTCTCTATCTTTGGCAAAGCTTTTTTTTTTACAAATCTTACTCTATGAAGAAGTATGTTGATCAATTTTGGCTTCCTCATAGAGGAGGTTTTGTAAAAAAAAAAAAAAAGCTTTCTCAAAGATAGAAAATAGTGAGATGGAGAAGAAATGGAAATCAACGTTAAGATTTTTCGAAAAGTGAGTCAAAGCAATTCGTTAATTGATAAAGTAAAATCGCGGGTAGAACCGGCACACGCAGTTAACGAACGGCGAGTCTTCTAACGTTACGACTCGAGTCTGCGATCGTTTCCGGTACACGTTCAATTGAGTCCGAGGCCACTTCCCAATTATCCATAGGAGCGTGTGTGCCCGTGCTCTCGCGTTATATACAAACTAGAGTAATTACACAAAGTTTTCAGTGGATGCGTTAGCCTTGATGATTTCACCTCGGTACTGCGATGCTTGTGCTTGGGGCAGTGCTGTAGCGTTACATGTAGCTGCGAGAGGCGCGCGTGTGTTCAAGTCTTTCTCTCTCTCTCTCTCTTTATCTGTCGACACGCGCGATTTCGTGTCCGGAGAAAGTATATCAGTGGCAGAGAGAGAAATGAAAAAAAGAAAAATGGAAAAAAAGAAACGTAAGAATGCGTCTCTTACTGTCATCATTTTGACCGTCTCGTCATCTTTGGGTCATCAAAAGAGAGCACTCTGGTGTCTGTATATGCCATTTTTGTATTAAGGAGATTAGAACACAGGTCAAACAGATGTTTCATGGATTTTTTAAATTGGTTACACAAAGTTTTACGTATTAATTAACCGCAATGAGGATTTTGAAACAACACACGATACAAATATAGAAAATGTGTTGCCCCAGACATCTGGGAACAATAGGCTTGAAATATATTTCTGTTATTACAGCAACAAAAATGGCTATTTTCGCTCACAATTCATTTTTTTTTTTTTTACATATTGTAAAAAATTAACGTTAACCAGTTAATATATTTTTTGTAAATCCATCACTATTTCTCTGAATTAACTACTCTTGCTACAAGTGAAACTGACTCTTGATACTATCATTATTTAATGCAGAAAACTTCGAAGAAACGCTTTTTCAAAAATGTATGTCATTGATTTGACTAGAGTTAAGCGCTCAAAGCTCTTTAAAAAAATTTCAAGCAAAGTGGACAGATAGTTCAACGACAAATCTTTCGATCTTCGAATCTAAAATACTACCCCGATAAAGGAATCCTCATAAATTTCCACATGGATATCTGAATATCGATCTGCCGGAGTGCAATAAAATTAACATGAAAGCTCGATCGTTATTCTGCATAGTAAATAAGCAGGAAGGCTCAACAGATATAGTCCGGCGGAGGGGGAGGGGGTTATGAGAGTGTAGAATCGTTGTTAACGCATCGTCGTGATTTAATTTAATCACCGCTCGTACGCATACGTATCGCCTCGTTCGTCAACTCGTTACGAATAGCCGATATACATCAGCTTGTCTATGTGTGCACGTAGAACGAGATTGAGTAGGGGCGCGTGAAACAGTATGGAGGGTTGAAGCTCTGGAAAAAAAATAAAATAAAAAGAAATAAGAGGAGTATGTGAGGCAGCAGCAGGCGCGTAGTAGAGTCATTCCCGTTCTCGCTTTCGCGCCGAAACGAGTCGATGATTAAATGGCTGGAAGGCGTAGTCGTCGTCGTCGTCGTCGTCGTCGTTGCTTCCTAGCTCGTTCTCCCGACTTGCTCTGCCCTCTTCTGTATTAGTACAGTGTATACTAGACAGCAGCGCTATGACTATGGTGGTGGCGCCATTAACAACCCCCCGACGAGCGAGCCACACACTAAATCGGCTTTACTCGGCGAAAGGGCCATAATGGCAAGGGACAACGGGAGCCAAAGCACGAGCGAGAAGGAGCTGAAGAAAGCGAAGTGTTCATGGAAGTTCTTCTCTTTGTCTATCTACTTTCTGTCTTTATTTCTCTCTCTCTCCCTCTGTCTGCCCTATCGAACTGGTAGCTAACGCTCCTCATCGCAACCTTCGCGTGAGGTCTTGACCTCGATTGCAGTGATTGGCCCCTTAGATTGTTGAGTCACACTGTCTGTCAAAAAAAAAAAAAAAAAAAAGAAAATCTGCACGTAAAATTTAATCAAATTTTGCGAGACTCTTTTTTCTAAATTACAATAGTAACGGGAAGAAAAATTATCAACGCATGGATTACAATTTTACATACAGACATTCTATGGCCCTCGAATTTGATTTCATCTTTTTCTATTTACTATATCGTAATGCGGTGTAAAAAAAATCTCATCGCCAGTTTTTGGATGTTTCTGAAAATCAATTCGGACACAATCATGAAAAATGTTATTCACCAAAATATAAGGTTGCAACAAAAAGAAAACAAAAACATTCCAGATAGGAGGAGATTTTTTCAAATTATTTTCAAAAACCATTTTGAAAATTGCGATTGCGATCCATTGACGATTGCGGTGGAGCGAGAGAGAGAACGACAGAAAGGGTCGTAGCACATCGTCTTAAACTCGTTAAGAAATCGGTCTACTGTTTCGTCAGATTTGTCTATCGTCTTAAGCATCAACGTTTAACTAACGGCAAGTCTCAGTAAACTCAGGTAAATTGCATTTCGAATTAGCGATGCAAATCGATGTCAAACCTATCCTCCGATTTCGAAAACGGTTCGGGCCCCGTGAGATAAACGCGATAACGTCTGTTCGAAAGAAACGAAAGAGCAAGACAGAGGCAGAGAATCGAGCTTCGAAATCCATGTAGTGGAAGCACGGGGGGTTATCTCGGTGGAACGATCTCGAGCGATGAGCGTGAGCGGGGTCAACGCGGGAACCTGCGAGAGAACACAGATATACACAACGCCCTGCTATCTGTATAACACACAACAAGCCGACAACCCCGGGCGACGAATGAGAGGTAGAGATGCGAAGTAAAGAAATTTCGTCCAACCGCTTCAGCCAGAGCCCATGCATTTATACGGTTGGTAATGAAATGTTTAACACGCTTGGTTAGCTCTGCCGATCTTTCGAGAAATATATGGAGCTTTGGGTTTACAAAACAAAAAAGAAATATAGGAGGAGGAGAAAAAAAAGGATAGAAAGCTTTGTCTACAGACACTATCGCTCTTGTTTTTGTTTGCTGTAGCTCCTCGGTCCTATAGAACCGTCCATCTCTACACGTGTTGTTATACACATTGTTACTGCGCACAACTATGAAAATTGTGATATTCGACATACTAAAACTGCTCGTAGCAGTTTACGTCACAAAGGAATTCTGCAGAGTAAAATTCTACACGGTTAAGTTCTATAGAGCATTCTTCAAGATTGGAATAATCAGACACGGTACAGTTAAAAACACAGAGCCAGTCCGACACCAGCCAGATTCACGAGAGAATATGCAACGGTTCCGTGTTCATCTATGCCGTGTAAAACTATGTACACTCTAAAAATAAGTGTGTTTGAATTTGTGTATCAGGACTCACATTTAGAGCGCGTTAAATCAACCCGTTTTTTCGTGTCTTTAAACACTGAAGCATGTTATATCAACACGCTTGGCCGTGTTGTTGCAACACACGTGAGTGTATTGACGGACAAGAAGCGTGTTGTATCAACACGTGTCGTAAGTGACTAAAGTTAAAGGATCTTCAACAACACAATTGTTTCTACAGTGTAGAACTATGCCGTGTTGAGCTGGATATTAGAGATTTGCCGTGTTCTAGTTTTACGGCAAGCTATCTTTTCATGATTATTATTACTGTGAAAACTTGTTGTCTTCACTGTTGATAACACACGAAAAGCTTGTTATTTTAAACCGTGTTGATAAGAGACCAGCGATAAACATGTTAAAACAACGACACTCTTGTCTACACAGTGCGCATTTCTCGACAGACATTCCTTATGTTGAGGTTTGACTCTGTACAATTTTATCGTGTTCTGTTAATCTCATGTACAGTTTCATTGTACCGAATCCGGTGTGTGTAGTAGAAATTTGTGTGCTCGTGTATAGAGAGTATATGTCGAACCGGGCCCACTGCTGGTTTCGCATGTTTTTGGTTGAGCGGTTACGCTGCACTCCTCGTTTCCGTGGTTCTCGTCGTCGATTCTCGAAGATCGATACGCTATGCTCCGGTCTCGCTCACTGCCGTAGTACCACACGGCTAGGCGCTAGTCCCTACGCCACTATGTACTATACTATAGTATATATTCCCTCGTTGCGTCTCTGCTTTAACTCGTCTGCGTGCATCTCGCTCATACCAACGTCCCCACCCTTCAGACCTTCTGATCTCTCGCTCGCCGTTCGTCTCCCTCTCTCTCTCTTTCTCTCTCTCTTTCTCTCTATGTACATCCATCCCCTTTCAACACACTGCTCACCAGCGAGCTCGGCTTGCCTCTAGTTGAATATTCTGTCTCTCTTGGCCGAGTTCAACACAGGCATCAACCGACCGGCGCTTTGCAACGCGTACTCTCGGATAGAGCTCTCTATGCTTCTGACGCCGATGGCTACGGTACGTTCCTGCCTCTGCACCGTGCACTCTGTCCTGCCCGTGGAGAATCAGCCTATCCATATGCTCTGCTGTTGCTGCTGCTGCTGCTGCTGCTGCTTGCTGCTGGTGCGGTTGTATTCGATTTCTCGTCGTTGTCGTCGTCCTCGTCACTCTCGGAACTCACCGGCACAACCGGGTTAAAATGCCACGAGCTCTAACGATCCCCACCCGCTTTTCTCAAGCGATCGGTGGATATTACAATCTCGTTAGATACACTTCGGGTTGCAATATCCTCGTAATCCGGGTCACATTTATTTCGAACGGATATTTATAAATCTTAATTATTTAAGGATATTATCACTCCTTTCTGATAATTGTTCTGATCGAATCCCTTAAGTGCGGTAATTTTATTTTGAATTATAGCGAATTAGGATAGATGCGCCATTTGTGGCCATTAGTCGAATATAAAATAGCAATCACTCAATACCCGTTTTCATCTTTAATGGCTGCTTACTATATTTGACCAGTAAATATGACATTTATAGCCAATACACACGAAAGTCATTACTGGGAAAATCTAGCTATCACAATTTTTATTTAGAATTCTTGCTCAAATATGGTTTACAAGGGGTCGACTAAGTCTAGGTTTAAATTTTACGTGCATCGGTTAACGTAGTTAAGTCATAACTGGTCCAAGCCAAGCGTATTTTTCGTTCTGATACAGAGAACGAAAAAATACACTGCCATATTAAAATAGCGTTACAACAATAAAAAAAAAAAAGAACCTCGGCTTATAATTCGTTCATAATATAATCTATATTTCACTAACAACTAATTAATTAGTCTACCTTAATAGCTTCTAATTTTATAGCATTTTAGCCATTCGTGAAAAATAGGTGTTACCATCCGACACTTCTAAATTACAAGATTTCGGGTTTAAATTTTCAACACTGGCAGACATTGAACTATAATTTGCACAGAAGAATTTGTTATCCGAATGATAAACATATCGGGACGCTTCATGTCACAAATCACTTGTAACATTCCTAGAATATAAAAAGAAAAAAAAAAAGATTGGCTACTGGAATTCTCACATTGATTCCTCATTCTTTTGAACTGCATTCTTCTTTTAAGAGCAAGATAAAATGCATCAGTGTAGTTTCTCTGAGAGGAAGCTGTGCACTGTAAAAAAGAAGCGTGTTGCAAAGAGCGGTATTCCCTATACTTTAACATTGTGACCCCTCCTTATACAAGTAAGGCGTGTTGCTTTTCCCTATCCTTACTTTTACCATGTAAAAGCAACACGCTTCAAGTGTGGAAAAAGGGGTCACAATATTCAAGAATAGGGAACAACACACTTCGTTTTTTGGTGTGTGTGTGTGTGTGTGTGTGTGTACCTGTTCAAAAGAATGAGGAAATGTACAATATTTCGTTCTGATCTAATTTTCTAATATTTCAGCTGGAAAGTTTTTATATTACCAGCAAATATATTTTCGCATAAGCAGATTTTTTTAATATTCAGGTTCTAAAATAGTATCCAGATGTAGTTGAAAAAATGGGGGATAAACACTTTTCCCAATGTATGGTATAAAAAAAATATTTTAGGATCAGATACAGAAAATCGGGTAATACAAATTCAATTAACTTGATTTGGAAAAGTGTCTGGCAATTGAAAAAAATTATTATTTTTTCAACGGGAAAAAGAATTTCTCAGCTAAAAGTTTTACTCGTTTACATCTAGATGTTGAGTATATAAAAAAGAATTCTGTTCCAAATTGGAATAATTTATAAGGGAATACATTTTTTTTTTTTTAAGACGAAGTTTTTTTTGCGACGTACAGTATGCTTTATGCACAGCCTTACTCAACGTAACGGGAAGTTACGTGTTCGAAAGGACGACGACGATGGTGTCTCCTCCTCACCTCTCTCGAGAGTCACGCGTCCCCGAGATTTAACGGGCCGGTGAACGTACGGCCCATGAGCTAGGTGTAGAGCTCTTGCTGGCGGATTGTAGTAATACTGCTAGCAATAGTTGCCGAGGGATCCTGTGAAATCTTCGAGCAGAGCGAAAGTATTGGGTTTATGGCTTTTCGTTGCCACTTCTCTTCCTTCTTTTCCACCTTATTCTTACTATTCTTCTTTTTTCTTACTTATTCTACTATATATGACTGCATTGTTCTATATCCTTATATTAATTATTAACAAATTATTGATTACAGCTCTGATTAACACTGTACAGTTTTATAGAAATGTGTTTCAATTGTCAATTAAAACAATTTTGAAGAGTCGCAATTAAGTGATCCATTTTTTGTGGAATGATAAAATATTCGAAATGTTGTTTTCAGGTAAAAGACTTAATCATACAGACCGAAATGTTGTGTTACGTTTAAACGAATAGATTTGATTGACGATTTCATTCTGAAAGCCATTTTTAATCACACTTTAAAATCATTGACGAAACTTTCAACAATTCATATATATATTTTAATTTCTGTCCAGGAGCTATGAAATAGAGTTCATTTGCTGTATCATCACTAGGAGAGCTACGCTTCCCAGCGCGCTTCGAGCACCAAAACCCCTATGCAATGATAATTGTAAATTTTCTTTTCAGAGTTTCATAAATTTTGTAAATTTGTCTTTTCTTTAGAGGAGGGTCCCTTTGGGAGTTAGGAAAACCAGGTCCTGGAAGGAAGCCTTATGGGGACTCTGAAAAGGAGACTCTGGGTGAAAGGTCTCATGGGGAACAGAAAAATCCGGGCTTCGCTGTGTCATTTGGCCCCGGCCAGTATCGGGGAATTCTGGGTAATCAGGGAATTCTGAATAATCCTCGATTGTCCTACACTGCGGGCAGTGTCGGCGACGAGATATTTTTATAATATAGAGAGATAAGAATGTTTAGCAAATTACGTTATTGATCGCAGCTTTGATTGACGAAGTGAACTTTAATCAAAAGCTTGTCAAAATTGTCAATTTATAAGTTTTATGAGTTGAATCGTTCGAAATGACATTTTATAAAGCATACCCAACTCCCACATTAATTAACACTAATTTAGTGAATATTTTCACGAAACGGTTGTGTAACAAATAAATAATCATTCTTTAATTGCCAATTTACATCAGAAAAGAAAATGATATTTCTTATATGAATCCTTGCCGACACTTTCTAAAATTCATATATATATATATTGTAATTTCCGTCAAGGAGCGATGAGATAAGGTAGAAATTACTTGAATCCAGATTATCAGGCAGCCCTATCCAGCGAAAATGTAACCAAAGCGAAGACTGACGAAGCATTTGGCTCGCGGCATAACCGCTTTTGTAATCGATTCGGTTCTCTTGTCCGAATGCCTTTGACTCGAGTCATCAACGATTCAGAGCCGAGAGTCTCGCGACTCCGTACCAGGTGCGTTTCGAGGCGCGACGAGTACATGGACTAACTGCGCGCGGCACGTTTTATCGAACGAATCGAGGACTCGGGAGCGAGCCGTGCTCTTGATACACACGAGCGTATGCGATCGAACGAACGAACGAGCGATATGTGAGTACTGTAGGCCATGAGTGAGAAAGAGAAAAACCGATTCCGTCGTCATCGTCGTCGTCGTTGTCGTTCGCCACGTTCGGCCTTGACGTTCGCCGCTCTCGCTCGTCGTACAGTTCCGGTATCGGCCTTGCGAAGCATATTCAGCTCTTTGCTTCACTGTTATACAGTTTCGGAAAACGCGTCTCGTCCTCGTACACACTGTAATGTACAATACGTTATCGTCTTGCGCCGATGATTTCTTCGCTCCTTTGGCTTTGTTCTACTATTCGCTGCAGCTATACGTATATCACTTCGCTATATTTGTGACCTATTTATAAAAAAAAAAAAAAAAAAAACTACGTCTCGTTTAACAGACACCAACTTGTATATCTAACCTGACTTAAAAGTACTATTAAATAAATATAACATTTATTTTCTATTATTGAAGCAATTGAGAAAAAAAGAAATAAATAATTGTCAAATCTTAAGATAATTCGCTTGTGTAAGATTTAAAAAAATGCAAACTTTTCGATATACGCAAGTTTTAATAAACGGGCTGTTATTACCAGCTGGGTCCGTTTCATTGGGAGACGTCGCTGTGATAGAGAAGTGGCAACAGCCTTGCGGCAGCTCCACTTTCTATTACGTCAGTCCGGAGAGAGGATGAGAGGCCTTCAGTGGCTTGTGGATAGAGCGCAGTAGCTTACAGTGGAACGTAGAACGAAATGGGAAATATATAGTCGTCGAGTTCTCGTATCCCAAAACCATCACAGCAGTGGTGATCCCGGTGTAGCAAAGCATAGTTGTATATAAAATACAGAGGTAAAACAACGTTGGACAAATCACATTTGTGCGTTACGAAAACACGGAGAGCAAGGTGTACCTTTCGAAACTCGTCGAAGCGCCGCTGAGAATACATTCATAGCGACTATCTCATGCTTTCCTGGTATAACAATATATACGCGATCTGCCACCAATAACAAGTTTTATGGCGACAATGCCACCCGTCTCTCTTGCTTCTGGTAATGGTCCGTTGCCCGAGTCAGCAACCATAGTCGATTTCCGTAGCTTAAATTACTATACGCAGAACAGCAAAGACTACGGCTCTACTCTAGTATACATGTACACTAGTTTACTATAGTACTGCAACTGCGTTGCCACTCTCTTTCTCGGACCGCATCGACGAGCTCTGCTGCTGCTGCTGCTGCTGCTGTTGCTACTGCTGCTGGTGCTGCTGGTTGTTGCTGTTGCTATACACAACGACTTTTCGTTTAACTGACCGAGTCCAGAGCTAGAGACCGCGGTATCACTTTCTCCTACAGACTGCTGTGCCGTTAACGTCCTCGAGCGACTACACCGCGTAAACTATATACTCCGTAGAATCGATCGTTGCACACTATTGCTTCTAGTTTTGTAAATTTACCGACAATATTTTGGTAATTTTTTGACTCTAATTAAAAAAAAAAAAAAAAAAAAAAAAAAGTCGCAAAGTAGAAGTTCTTGCACATTGCTTCCTCATTAATTTCCATTTCTCACAAAGCCACCTCTATGAGCAAGCTTATTTATTATTTTTGGCTTCCTCGTTGAGGAAGCTGTGTACAAAATTGAAATTACTGAGGAAGCAATGAGCAAAGTTCTAGATTGCGACTTTTTTATTTGAATAAGCAATTTTCCTATGCGTTGTCTCTATGTATATCTTTGGTAGTTTATCGGTTATTTAACGAGCCCTATGTACTAATTGCTCGTCCCTCTATAATCAATTTTCAGGGCTTCCCAGAACAATTAGTCCTGACGTTGCTTCGAGTCTCGATTTTCTAATGCGTCATTCACGCTCGTCTGCGTGTAATAATCTACTATATTCTTTGTCATTACTTTTTTTTCTTCTTCATGTTTTTGTTTTCAATGACGCAACGGCCTCCAAAGGCTATCGAGATACCCCCCGCTGCGTCGAACTGCACGGGACAAACCACGACGCGCCTTTTTCCTTCCTTCGTTATATTCTCATATAATCTCTTTTTCCGATATACCAACACCTTTCGAAATATCACGAGAAAAACGCGTACGACCTTTTCTGTGAACGTGTAAGGCGCGATACGAGACGTAACAGCAATCTATATAGCCTTGGTAATTTACCTTCGGGACATTCAAACATTACATCAAATCATTTCAATTAGTTTTACAAGACTTAGTATGAAAAAAATTATTACTAAAAATTGCACTTGTTTTTGAGTTCAGAAATGTAAAAATGAAACAACGAAAAAATGTTTAAAAAAATATATGTATATTTTTAAACTGACGGTAGAATATTTTTAAAAATACTCTTACGCTGCTTGACATTTAGTGTCACTAAATGTCATTAGGTATAATTTTTCAATTAATCACTATTACATTTATGGAATAAAAAGGGCTTAGAGAAAATTATTATAGCCATAATTAAATTTTCTAGTATTTTTGAATAAAAAATGAAAGATTTTCGAATATTCATGAACTGACTCAGTCTTTTGGATGAAAAAAGAAATTATTTTTATGTTTAACCTTCACCGTTGGTTTATACAAGGAATTTTATAAATCTATAAATATAGCTTCGCGGCAAAATATAAAAAATAAAATTTATATTTACAAATAGTAATAATAATAATATTTTCACTGAAAATAAGTTCTTTATAACAATTACTTTATTAAGTTTTCGAATAGATTATCACTGGTAAAATATTGTAAATAGAGGAGTTTATTAAACTGGAGAAATCCGGGTTTTTAATCGCGATTATTTACAATCTCGCATCAGTACTTATGAGTATATGTATAACAGCCGAATTACATATCGAAATAGGGCTCCTGAATAGCATAGCAACTGGCAGGCCACTAGTCTACTTTTGCCCTCGTCGCGACAACTTGGATCTCCGCATAGCAGAGACTACTTTTCTCCTGATACTTTCTCGCCTGGAATACTATACTTTAGCGGTACGATTGCAGCAACATATATCTCTCAGTCGCATTCCCTAAGTGACACACGACAATACAAATACGTGCAGCAGGGTAATAAAATGTAGTTCTTTGTCTCATACCGAAAGATGTGATAAATAGTGAAAATAAAAATCTTCAAAACGTAAAAAAAATATTTAGAGACCAATGTAGAATTTTATTAAGAAAGGAGAAATCGTCATTTACGCATTTGTCTTGTTCAGGATGGCTTGTATAAAAATAATTTTTTTTTTTAAATTTTAATAACAATAAAATTTAATAATAATTTTAATAGTAATCTATATGAAGAACGTGTGCGAGAAATTAATTACAATTATTAAAACTAGTACAATATGTAGAGACTAACAAACGGTCATTTGTTATTTATTTTTTTTACATTTATATTGTATTATTAGAAAAATAAATAATAACTGTTTTTGTCATTTTTGATGTGCCAATCCCAACATATCATCGGCGCAATTAAGCCAAATGTGCAAAAAGCCACAGTCACCTGGCATGAAAATAGAGCCGCTGACATTTCCCCGTTTTTTATTTTTTCATTTTTTTTTCTTATGGCAGCCTGAAGGGACAGGAGGGCACAGTCTACAAATATCGATGTTACTTATCACCTGTAATGCCAGATCGCCGTATAATTAATTAGCGTCAATTAGTATTGCGTTTGCCACGTAAAACAGATAGACCGAGAAAAGCGGGGTTAATTTTTTCGTGCGCGAGCTGCATCTGGCATCTCCGCAGTGCCCTGAAGCGATATATTTGCTCGTACTTTGACGAAGAGACGAGCATACGGTATGCGTATAACGCGCGCGTATATACTTTGCGCGTACGCCGCGCGGTTTATCGATGCGGGCCGCGTACAGTGGAGAGCGCGCGGGCGCGCGCACGAATCGAACGTGAGTTTACCAGCGGTGCCGATTAGCCGATGCATGTGATTATAATTAAGCGACTCTCGACGCCGATGCTGCTGCTGCTGCTGCTGCTGCTGCTGCTCTCGGTGTTGTTGCTGAGTGCGCCGAGCTTGAGCGGCCTAAAGCGCTCTCGACGTTATATAGCGTGCAGTGGCAAGCCCCTCTGCATGCCGTATAACGAATACAGCGACCGCTCGTCGTCCCGTGACCATAGATAACACGCTCAGCTTCCGAACGTGCGAGTATACTCGAAACGGGAACGTACGATTCCCAACGGTGCCGCAAAGTATATGTCCTGCCACACTGTATCACAATAGCCACTCATATATTGCTTCTGTACAAATAGCAAATTTCGCATGGCATCATCAGCTATTTTCTATATTTACAGTTTAATATTTTGTTACTACAGCATATAGACACCATCGTGTGGGTTGCACCAACCATATTTGAAGGGCTGGTTTGTTTACATTTTTTTCCCCTAATAGCGATATGCTTGAACAAGATACCCAGTACATTTCAGATTTTTATGTAGTAAATTAGTCCACCGATAAAATTTATGCCGAAAGAAGCTCAAAAACACATGTATTTTAAAGGGGAATGGCTTCTTCATAGAGGAAGCTTTGTAAAAAAAGGCTTATAAGATTTAGAAGTTTTATTACTGAACTTGGATTTGAATATAAATTTGACAATAAATGTAATTTGTGTTGATATTTTAACAGGCTCATTCTGTCTGGTCCAGGGCAGTAAACCAGAATCATTGAATTATTAAAGTCACGAAAAAGTGCAAGCACTCGAGTGTGGAAGTTTGAAGAATGCAGCGCAGAGCAGCTATACAGTGGCAACAGGAGGAGCGAAAGCGCCAGGTGATGCAGGTCTGCTTGCTCGCCGGGCTGTCTCTCCTCAGATATACAGTGCTCAGGGAAGGTGCGTACGTACCGCACGCGCCCATACCTGAATACATTCACGCAAACGAGTATATGTGCGAGGTGCAACAGTGCAGCAGCACTGAGGGGAGAACGAGGACCGATAGTCGTGACAGGTGTGACTCGTCGGGCTTCCTCCCGTCACAGGACGAAGCCTCCAAAAGGATGTTGGATATATTGAACAACAACAAAAAATTGACAAAATCGTCCTTTTATGAATTGGCCGGATGGTCATGATAGTGGAGTAATTTTTAAAAAATCTAATTTTAGCGTAAATTTTAAGAGAGTTAGTTAAATGCTGCTCATTGACCTTTAGAACTGTAAAATAATTGTTTTATTAGCCACAAGTAATAAACATAATAAAGTATTAATAAAACGTAAATTCGTGCGTAAATTCCGTGTAAATGCTCCTCTCGTTGACTATTAGAATTGTAAAAAAAAAAAAAAATGCTTTATTTAGCAATAAAAGTCAACGACATGTTTGCATTGACGACGAAAAAAATTATTTCCCCAACACACACGATTATTATTTATCCATTTTTAACGATCGATTTATAATAAATAATGTAATTATGTGAGATACAATATATTGTGATTATTTTCATTCCAGCCTATGGTAAAATCCTATCAAAGTTATTTTATTCGATAGCAAAAGCTCATTTTGTTTGTTCAGGACTCATCAACGAGTCTGTATTTATTATTGAATATTAAACATCGATAATTAATATTCAGGGTGTTTGCGTATTGTCGTGATTCTGCCTCCGCGAACGTTTATGAAACGTTGTGTTTGATACGTGAAACTCGATCATGACAATATTGGCTCTCTCTCCCTCTCGAGGCACTTATTGTTTTGCCATGCTGCATATCGACTTGAGACAATAATCAATGTATCGAATATAACCCGAACGAAATATATACCTACTATTTAACGTAATGTACGATGTTAAAGCCTCGATATACGAGTGCTTATAAACTATAGAGGGCTGCTATAGCGTTTCTCGTGTACGGCTACGGATGTGTGTATACACGTTGGTGCCGAGTGTTTCGCTTCGAGAGTAGATAAGGATCGAGTAAACGGTTGCAGTGATCGGGCGCGTCGACACACTCGCCGAGAGCTCTCGACCGCTATAGTATAACATCGAGGGACATTCCCGACTTCGTCGACCTTCGCGCTCGATACTGCCAACGACGACGCCGCCGCCGCCGCCGCCGCCACAGCAGCAGCAGCAGCAGCAGCAGCAGCAGCCGCCGACTCGGCGCTCGAGTCTCGTTTCGCTCCCTCGGCGAACCAAGTCGCGCGAGCAGTCTCTTTGTCTACTATTATCGCCCGGTAACCAACACATGAACTCCCGAGAGCCACCAACCTCGACTCGCATCATCGCACTTGGCGCACGCCACGCCACTACGAATTCACGAAATAATTAGTTCTCCAATCTCGTTAAATCTGAGTTTTAGTCGATAGTTTTGTAGCACCGCCAACTTTTCCTTCCATTTATTTTTTTTTTTGTAGCGTTTTTGTTTTGGTGATTTTACAAAAAAAGAAAAAAAATATAGCGAGTTTTTCGTTTTACAAAGACACAAAGGCGAATTAGAAAAGTCTTGGAAAAAATTATCTTTATTTAACTTATTTTTTTTATTGCTTTTTCTACAAAGATGAAATTGTTATCAAGAGATGCGGCAGCGTCTTTTGCAATTTTCAAAATATTGTTATTATTGCAACAAAGAAATTGTAAATTTGACGAATTCGCACTTTTGATAGTTAAGGAACGAAAATTGTAAATAATACATTTGGATAAACTTTAACTAGATTTTTTTTTGTTAAGTTAATATACTTATTAATTATTTCTTTAACTAAATTATTTTTACAAAGCACAGCATTTCGATTTTACACTTCCCATTTTCAAAGTTGTCACAAATGAGAAATGATCTAATTTATTTTTCCGAAAATTTCACTAAGTTTCATAAAATCCAAACCTCTCAATACATTCGAATTCAATGCCAACCGCCCTCAAACATTTCTATAATTATAGGTAACTTTTTTTTTCCCATCGGAAAAAAAATGCAAAAACTGACATTTTTTATAGATATATACTAGTAAATTCAAAAAACCATGAAATCTAAGCGACTGTATGAATTACAACCAATCATACAATACAGAAGAAGGCCGTGTTGCTTCACTTGTCTGCGCAATTAAAACGTCAAGTCAAGTTTGCTCTGTGCTTCGCAGCTTTGTAACAAACGGATCTCTTACTCAAGAAAATTATTTTTTACTTAAAGCGGTACAGCGATTTTACAGAATAAAAAAAAACGTAAGTCTTTGTGTAAACGCTTGTACTATTCTAGTCTACTGCGTGGATAATTATTATACCGATTATAAGACAAAGAATATATTTTCTATCCGAAAGATATTAGAGAGGCCATTTGGTTAAATGAGTGAAACACTGACCTTCAGTTTCCATATCCCATTTCTAGAAACTCGGGGTAATAACATATGAATTCAAGTACAAGAGACAATCAAGAGACGTAAACAAAAATTCAACAGGTTGTATACGTTCGGCCTCGACAGTTTTATCGTTCCATCTCTCTCGTTCTTTAACATATTTGTACGTGACTTTTTTTTGTCTCATAATCGAGTCCTGCAAACAATATAACCATTTACGTATGCAACTCTCGTTCACGAAAATCCGTTCAGGGTCGGTAAAGATCGAGGATAACTCAGTGGTTCGTGAATAGCACGAAGAACTGTCGTCTTTCAAATTAATTGACACTGAGACCGTTTCTGTATCAGTCAAAAAGTGACTTTCGATTTGATGTTTCGAATCTCAATTTGCGAGAAAAATATTCTCTTTCTGTTAACGCTTCTGCGTTAATTTTCGCCATTAAATATTACCGAATAATTGAGTATTTTCAACCGACAACAATATCAAACGCTTAGAGCTTATCTTATCCGAAAGAGCCTATCGCGATCCTCTCCTCTCTGGTCGCGATTTCACCTGTTTTCACTTTCTCCTTCTCCTACGGCGCGTCGCTACTGGCGCAGAGAGCGCGCGCGTATCGCGCGACCTGAGAAACTTGTGGGCGAGGTCAGTGAGCTTCCCCAACAACAGAAGCAGAAAGAGATCGGTGTTTGCTCGGATGCCAGAAATTATCTAACTCATATCAATCGATTCAATCTCGACTGTTCAACCCGTTGATTCGTAAATATCCATGCTTTTTTTTTTTGTTCCTTTCTTTTATCTATGAAATATTCATTTTAATTACTTCCATTTAGTAAATAGTTTCGGGCAGTCTGCTTTTACTACATCGAACCAAAGAATTAGGTCGTTGGGGCGATACCTTGTATATTGTACACAAACTCTAATCGATTTTCCGTTCATTTCACGAGATGCAGCGCTCTTATGCTATATATATATATATACATGCTTAGTACATATAGTTGCCGTTAAAAAATCGATATCCAGGTCCTTGTCTCCATTCCCAGACGATATAATTTATTGGCCCTTACTCGAGACATAAATTTCATGTGAAAGCTTCTCAAAAAAAAGTTCCGAGAACTCGTCTTCGCATTCGATGCTCATGATATAAAAAACGGTGTTGTTTATATTGTGATGTAGATTTAAAAAAAAAACAAAGTTGGCAACTGTATTTGGCGGGGCTACTTGCGAAAATCTTGACAAAAAAATTATTTCCGACACACCACAATATCTATAGATGTGTTTCAATAGTACTTCAAATCACAATAGCTTCGTAAAAAAAAAAAATAATCACTGCCATAAATACTGTAATACTATCGCACTATTTTTTAACGCCATTAATGGTAGTTCTGAGAATCCATGTAGGTAACTGTTCATTAAAAATTCTTAAAATAATCCTTATTTCAATCCTTAATAGCATCTATGGATTTTGAGTTGCAAATTTTTTTAACGTTTTTACGATGGAACATCCTTAAATGGAGAATTTAATTTTTTTTCTCCAATTAAAATACATATAACGAATGGCTTTGATAAAATTATTCCATGCAGCCCTTAAATACTTCGTTTGTCGTATATAATCATGCACTCACCCTCAGAAAGGTGCCAGTCGTCAACGAGCGAGGCCAAAGATGATTTTCTCTTTTATTCATCGACGAGGTCCTTCGACCTTCTATCAGAGTTTCTTCGAATGCACTCGTATAACCTCACCGTCACGTCGTACAAAGACGCGAAATAGTTTCGTGAATCAACAAGTACTTCGGAAATCCCGCGCACTTTGTCGCGTATAGATCATTAGGCAAACGACTGCTTCGCACACTACATGTGGGTGTATATATATATACATATATACAGCTATATTACAGATACGATGATGACGTTATGACGTTTATCTCCCAGAGTCCCGTCGTGACTTTGTCACCACAATTATTTACGCGCGGTAACGGCGTCAGCTCTACTGTATTAGCATTAGTAAAAAAAATAAATAACAAGAAACTATAGCACACGTAGTTCTGGAACTTCAATTCTCTATCAACAGTCACTTTATTAGAAAATTACTGCGTTTTTCTAGTATATCGCTAATATACTTTGTCGGAGCGATGCCTGACAAGCGTCAAGAAGAAAAACAAAACAAAACGAGTTGTTTACGAGAGACTATTAGTGCCGCGAAAAATCACGTTACTCGACCGGCGCTGCATTCGCGAAAAAAAAAAACAAAAAAAAATGGTCGCGAGTTTTGCTGACTGACGGGAGTTCAGTGACGACAAATCAGATAAGTAAAAAAACTCTTGCTCGACTTGATCTTATTTATGATCTTTTCTCTGTATTATAGTGATAAAGAATAAAGAATGAACTCGCGATTGTTTGATCGATGTGCGCATGCGAAGTGATTTCAGTGAGCAAGACGTGCGAAAACGGTATATGGTATTAACAAAGAATATGGATATGCATAGAAGAACAGTTCTTACGGGTCTCACGAAGCTGCGCAGAAGTTGGGGGCGCCTGTCTAAAACGACGAAATACGTGGTTACCCCAACTTCTGCGCAGCTTCACGAGGCCCATATTAACTATTTCTTCTATGGATATGAATATACTTTGATATTAGTAGAAGAATACGTAAGGTGAGACGACGAAAAGATAATGCTGCGTGACAAACTCAGTCGATTACTCAAGAATTCACCGGAGTTTCTCACGCGCGCGATTCTCCTTATTCTCCTTCGTTGCGACGAGACGTCGCAACAATTCCTTGCAATATACTCCCTTTAAGATACGCTATCTGTCGAGGCCAGTACGTAGCAGCCTCATCGTCGGAGTTCTGATGGAAAATCACCGTCATTTTTAGATCATGTCCAAATTACGCTGTAATTATAATACAATGTTAACTTTTATAAGAACAGAGCTTATCTGTGCACAAAAAAGTGTGCTAGATAAGCTCTAGGATAAGGTAGTGGATAGTACATAGAGTTGCAGACAAAATGCTAATATGCTTTTGCAATTCGATATAGGGAATTTGAGCAGTTCAGAGAAATGTTGTTAACCTTATTCGTGTAATCGGAAATGTATGAAGATACTTGATTAAATGGAAATTAATTAAATAAATAAATAAATAAATAAATCTCATTTATTTTACATTTGCACAAAGATTCCTGTAAGTGTTATTTTGTGACCGTGCGACGTTCAGTGGAAAGATTTCTGACCGCTCGTAAACGCCTCTCTTTCTTAACGCAAACACTTGGTACAACCCTTAACTTGCGTTCACCCGGCTTCGAACATTACGACCGTCTTTTTCCCCTCTCTCTCTCTTTCTCTCTCTTACCCGACGCAAGCTTTCGCAAAGTGTTTTGCTCCCACTCGCGTGCACGTGCGTCTGTACGTTCCCTCTTTCTCTCTCTCTCTCTCTCTCTCTCTCTTTCCACGCTCGTTCGTAGTCGTTGTTTTCCTTCCACCAGTGGCGCAGCAGCAGCAGCAGCAGCAGCAGCAGCCGCTACACCGGCCGCCCACTGCGTATCTCGGCGCGCCGCCCGCGCGCACCACTCGGGGCTCGTGCCACGAATGACGTCACGGTGTCGGTTGAGTTTTCTCGATGACGTAAAGTCTGACGGGGCGCGTGTTTAGCCCCGCGCGAGGCATTCTATGACGACAACAAGGAGGCCGCGACACCAGCGCGGGGAGTACACGATGAGCGATGTTGAGGCTCGCGATACGCGACGCGAGACGAGCGCGCTTTCGATTAAGGCGATTAAGAGGGGAAACGCGTGAGCTTTGGGTTACGCTTATTTATCTTTGACCCCTTAAAACATTAGCTTATCCTTAATTAATTATTATTTACACTTTCTTTTTTTAGCGGCCGAACTGAAGCTCATAACGTGGCAGGGTAAGCACAGAAAAATTGTGGTGTGCACTTCGAAGTACGTTCTTGTGGGATTTCAACCTACTGATGACCACTGGACTCCTCATCACTTAAAATATTTTACATGGAAATGCCATTAAAGCAATATCGGGCGCTTACATGACAATGGCAACTTTAAATAATAATTGTATCATCATTCTCGGCTTCTTATTATGAGTATAAAGTGTTAGGAGCATTGGAAGGAGCTCTTCCTATGTGTTGGCTTCGTGTATGCAGAATTATCGATGACATTTTCATTAATTCCAAGAGATAAACACGGACAATTCGGCTGTAAAAAAAGTTGGGTCTTAGACTATTATTGATAACATTGTATTTTGCATATATCTGCTCCCGAGAAGGAATCATAATTCGATTTTAATTATATATCCGATGTTCGGTGAGTGCCGAAAATTGGATTGGGAAAACATATCACTCTGTTCCAGTCATCGACCTACGTGACGATAATCGGCACGAAAATGCTATATGAGAATTTCCTAAAATACAGCGTTTTCAGTGTGAATTCCATTGAAAAGAATGTCATACGCAATAATGTATGCATGAAAATTATCGGGGTGAACCGTAATCGTCACGGGTACAGTACGATAAATAACAACTTATGACATAAAGTAAGGTTATGTCGATTACGGGTTCCCTACTGGCCATATGACACTGCCCTGTATTTTGTGGGTAACGAGCGTCGGATCATTATGGCATACATGTCCATCATTGCAACGAAGGTGGCATAAGTAGGATAATTCTCAAAAATACTGTATTTCAAAATGATATTACATTTTCTTTTTTAAATATGGTACCCTCTGTATTAATGCGAACTTTTAAGCAGTAATATTGAACGAATGCACTAAATAAACGATTATTACATGAAATAAAATTTTACTCGTACAGCTGTGTCGATAACCGGGTCAACCACGACTTCGATATGTCGATGACTGGTACGTTTCGTGCACGCAAATTTTAAGGTTAATTTCTTTTGCATACATCAACCAGCGTGGAAAAAACAATGAGTGCAACGCTTATTACTGAAAAGGTCCCCATTCATAATAGCCCAGGATGATATTTATCTGCTTCTGAATTTGCGAGTTAGAATTTTTTGTAATCTCGATGCTCAATGTGACGATGACTGTGACGTCCGTCTTACGTAATCGCCATTTTCCTTGTGCATCACGTTTCGTGAATTCAGACAATTTGCGCACAGGTCTGCCAACGGTTGCAGAGCAGTCTCGATATTTTACAGTTTTCTTATTGATAAAGCTGTAGCTCTGAGCTTTAACGTCTTGCAATTGTCTATAGTACAATTTAACGAAATTTTCATAAAACTAGTTAGTATTTCGGATTAATTAGGGATGATGACAATCATCGGAGATGAAAAAAAAAAATCTACCGGCTATTTTATTTTTGATCTTATTTTCAGTGTCGTGTATTTTTTTTATTGTTGTCATTCATGTTTTCACTGTACGAAATTTTATTCGAACAATTTGTATAATTAGTAGTTAATTACGGACTTGATTAGATTAACAAAAACATATTTATGGAATAAATAAACAAAGCTAAAAAAAAATCGGATGGTTGAAACTCTAGAAGCTTAGGATCTACATTTTATTTAAATTAAATATATCTAGAATGGAAAAAAATAGCTCAATAAAAATATATCGTAAAAAAAACGATTTTTTTTTAAATAGACTTTTGAATACAAGAGTGTCGTGGTATTTTTAGTCTTTTATTTTGAACAATTATTTTTATTTTTATTTTTCACGGAATCAACATTTATTTTCCTTTCGAAGCGGCACGTTTGATTTTATTTAAGATTCTAGAGAATTCACAGAAACATGTATAGAAACCATAGAAATATAAGCTGTATGAAAACCGATATTTAAACAGTAAAAACGGTTTACTACGGGTTGGCTATTTTATCAATACATTTATATTTATATAAGAAAAAACATTATATAACGTTTATTAATATAATTCTAAGAATATCTTTGCACAGTCTGGATAGTCTATAGATTTTCAAAAACCATCCTCTATATTGAACCTTAAATGAATGAACAGCTTTTTTTCTGAGATAAATGGTCATTTTTACTAGATCCTTCTCTTCGTTGTTCATCATTATTTGGTGATTGGATAGCATATGCCCTAGCAAAATTGTAAGAAAAGAAAAGACGAGATTTTATTCAACCATTCCAAATAAGTGATAATCAATAGATATATCAATTATATTAAGAAGAATATCGATAATGCGATGTGATTAGTAAAGATTATAGAATGTTATTCGAATGGTATGCCCATCCGTTCTGCTCTTGTATTCGCAGTGCGCTCGTGTGCGTGTGCGCACGCGGCGAATCTCGAACCGCGACTGATTTCCCCTATCGCACTTGACGCAGTAGGCCTTGTCGTCACCCACTCTCTCGCGCGATCTCCCTCGCTCCTTCCATACACAAGTGCTTCTCCTCTCTTCGCAGTCTCCCACCACGATATGATTCGCCTCGCGTCTCTGTGTATGCTTGCGAGTCTCCAGAGTCTCTGCGTTTGCCACCCTCTTGGCTCTCTCGCTCATCCAGTCGCGCAACTCTCAGGCCTCGACCGTTAATGTAGCTCTGGTAGTAGAGCTCTACTGCTCTCTCTCTTCGGTATACCAGAAAGAGGCTTTCTGTCTCCTCCCTGAATATCTTTGTGTCTCACCGATCCTTTCTTTCGTATGCTTTTATTCTTTGAGCACATCCGAGAACATTATAGAATATAGAATGATAAAAATTGAAGCTTGAACGACTTTAATCGTTGCTTCAATGCTTCAATGTTCTTTAAGTATTTACTTTTGAACACGTAAATAAAAGGTATACGGTTATCTATGAGGCATTCCGCACGAAGTGGGCCAACCCTGTTTCGTGATGTCACAAAAAAAAAGTGTATAATTTGTTTTAGGGTGCTGTAGTATATCTAGAATATCTACGAATTGTTTTAGATTTTTTAATCTTATATTTCACCCAAATTTTCTTTTATTTCTGTGCTTTTTTTTTATTCGAATCGAATAAATTCGAAAAGAATAAATTTCATGCATTCTTGAGAAGAATAACATTTTTTTTTTAAATCTTAGTTGACATCATATTCTCTCGAATATGTCAATTAAAAAAAAAAAAAAAAGGTTAAACACACCAATCAATTGGTGTTTTCTTTTAACAATATCACAAAATGTTATACGCAGGTGTGTATCTGAGTTTAAGTTCCACGATACTTTGTCTCTTTCCTGAGGTAAAACGAGTAAAAAAGTAATGCGACATTTTACGTATTCACAACAGCAACTGCAATATTGTCTTTCGTGACTCATCATTGTGAGAATGCCCTTAGGGCAACTTGCGTGACATCGCGTTGCAACAAATACTTTTCGTTCTTTATATTTATTCCAGTATATATCTTCCCGCAAGATATATGCAAAACATCTACATTTTTTGTTTTCTCTTCATTTTTCTCATTCTCCCCTATTCCCGACCACTCTGTCTCGCTTTATTGAGTATATATATCTGTGGGTCTAACGAGAATCTCGAATCTTTCGCAGTGTTGTGCGGTCCGAGAAGAGGAGTCCTTTGCGCCGTGGCGACCATGCGCCGAGTATCATTCCTCACGTTGCCGTCATTCCTCCGACTAACCGGCCCGTGTTACTTGGGAGCTTGTGAGAGTTCGCCGGTCGCGAACCACCGCCAGCCGAGAGGGAGTTGAGGGACTCGGTGGAATTCGTCGAAGAACGGTGTTTCCTCCCGGTCAGCGCACGGGAAGCCCTCGCTCTCGCGCGTACGATCTAAGCGAGAGCACAACGGATCGCTACCTGCAATGCTTATTCGCTCTAGGCCGACAATTTTCGACTCATTCTCGCGTTTCATACAGTCGGATAAGAAATGATAAGCATCACTGCAACTGCAAAGGGCGTCTGTCGATCAGATACGTCGCGTCTGCGGAAAATTCGTCCAAAAATAATTCGTCTAAAACAATGAATAAAATATAATAATCATAATAATTTGTAATATTCTTTGCTTTGGTAAATCTCCGCTCTTAGCCGAACCCAGAGTCAACGATCGAGGACGTGGCGGTTACCTGACTCCATTTTCTTTCCAACTTTTTTTCCAATTTTTTTTTTAATTTTATTTTTTGGGTTTTTTGTTTTTATTTTATTTTTTTGTTTTGTTGTTAAAAAAAAGAAGAAAATTAAACGTCGTGTCTGCGTCTTTAATTTTAATTTCAATTTAATTGTTCCTCAATTTTTTGTTTTTAATTTTTGTAAAATTATTTTTATTTCAACCTTTTCAAAGTTACAGAGACAAAGAAGGCTGCAAAGAAATAGCTCAAATCAGCTGACTGCCCTGAAACTCATAAATCCCGTGTTTTTTTTGGCCCAGAGGGGCAGTCGAGAGTTAGAAATTAGGGAATTTCAGTGGCCCATCTATGTAAACGTTGATATATAAATGTTTAATACAAACATCTATATTATCAACATTTGGTACAAATCGTGCGCCATACTGTGCAAAATACTGTGCAATACCGTTAAACACTGTCTATACAAATATTTAATGCAAAGATCAGCTTCATCGGAATTCACCAAATAACACATTCGCAAGCGGATGTGAATGCGGCTTGGGAAGTCATCATTGAGAGAAGCAGAACGATAAAAACTTAAAAAATGCGCAAAGAAGTGCACATGGATTATAAAGACCTGTATTGTTGTAAACGAGGTCAGGTCATGTAAAGGCTTTTTACAACGCTGAAAATATATGATAACAAAAAAAAAGCAGAGACTCGCTCGAAGGTTGGTAATGTGATAAGACCTAATAACGCCTTGACCCATACTGCAAATCTCGTAAATATACGAAGATCCAGCGATCCACACACCAGATAAGGGCTGTGACAATTTTTTCCACTTTACGCAATTTTCGTAAAGTGGTAGTTTCTTAATGTTTTTTAATTTGCTGCACAGTTCATTACTGCACATATTTATTGTATCTTAAACTTGTAGACGTGAATAGTCATTCATTGAATGAAAACATATTTGGGGTACTTTCATGACTAAATGATTATGAATTATCACGCCTATTCGGCATTAGAATTCATTGTAAAATAATAATATCATCGAAATTATTCATAATCATTGTAGGGATGTGAACGTTCTAAGTTATGCATAATAATTAATCGTAGTTACGTATACATAGGCACTAAAATCCAAGTGTATAAAAAAAAAAATCATGGTCCACAGTTGCATACGATATCCGTGTGGTTCTACTAGATTTGTTATAGTGGTGCTTCTGTACAAAATTCATCAGAATAGTAGTGGATTTATACTTGACTACTGACTGGAAGAAACGCAGTGCACGGAGTGCGTTCACCAGTGTAACCGGTGGAAAAGTGCTGTGTACAAGAAGCTGGTGGGTCGCGTGCTCGTACGGCCCTGATGCGCGAGAGCGCGATCGCTTCGTCATTTGTCCTCGCGCCCGCCCCACCATACTAGTTTTGCCCCGCGGCGTGATCCACTCCACTCTACACTTTGCGCATTCACTCTCCGTCCCGCTCGCGCGCGCCAAACAGTCCAAACCGCCCCCTCTTATCCTCGGCTCCTCGGTCCGCTCCTGCTTGCTGCCGCGGCCATGCGGCGTCCCAAACTTCCATCTCTATCTCTAACTCATCTGTCCATCCCTCTCTCGCTTCTGGCGCGTGCTCTGTTGCCCCCCTTCTTTATCGCTACGAAACCGTTTTCGTTTTCTCTCTCTCTCTCTCTCGCTCTCTTTCTTGTTCACGCTCTGTCCCCCATCTCCTCTTCCTACTCTCGCAGGTTTGTCGCTCGACGAGCGAGCGCGCCTCCACTCGTTCCCACTCTCCCTCTCAACCCCCGGCGCACACTAGTCGCCCGCCCGGCACACCGGATGGTTGAGCGCGCGCACGCTATCACAGATGCTTCGTCGGGTGTTCGCCGCGTTTTCTCTCCTCTTACCCGACAAGCCGCGATTCCCTTTCCCACTACGACCGCTCGACGAACCACTCAAAGCTATCCGGAACGTTTCGGCGCGAGACTCGCACAGCACCACACGCGAGGCACCCAGCATCCTTCGAAATCATTTTAGTTGTAACCTTAAGAATGAAACACATCCTGGGTTGTAACCTGTTCACGTTGCACACTGGGATAAATCGTTACCCTACGCCACTTTGTACTCGACTGCTTTTCTTTTTTTCCACCGTTCTGAGTACACGGAGACACAAAAGACACAAATTATTATTATTATTATTATTATTATTATAGAAGCTTACAATAAATATTACAGGGATTCACCAGAATCATACTCTTTGGGTCGTGAGCATAAAAAATGTTATTTTCAAATTTGGGTATAAAAGTCATTGGGTGAGAAAAAAGTTTCTCGCACGAGTTTCGTATACAACTTTGTGCACCGCGTTAAGAAACATTTTTTTTTAAATTTTTAAAAGTCTAATTTATATAACTACAAGCTTCTATTGAAATATAATAAAAAAAAAATTGCTCTTATTATTTTACAGGGTTGAGGCTGTCGATAGATACGGAATGAAGTTCATTAAATAACATAGTACCACAGAAAAAAAGGAAACTACCAGCCACGGGAGAAAACTTGCGATTGGAGTAAACCTTTATCACAACACGTCGTTCTAGGGCTAACAGGTAAAGTGGTACATCATTGTCTCGTGAAGCGGAATGATTTTGGGCTCTATCAGGGTCCCCTCTAGCCTCGAGGGCCGGAAGTACCGAAACTCGTTTTCTCTTTGCTTCACTCCAAGGCTGCAACGCCGTAAAAACTATGTACGTAGATACTACGTATAAAACTAGGGTAAACTCTATAGTTACTGACACAGCTCCGTCCTGCTCTGTCCAATATGCGATTCATGTGCCAGTGACTGCGAGCTGCCAATAACTAGCGTATTACTGACGAATGAATAGACGTTGGAACGGTCGGGATTATATGATTTATACTCGCGGTCGATCATTCCACAACGTCGTACCTCACCGTAAATGTACAAGTCTCCGAGAGTAGACAGAGTATTATGGTACAGTGGAGTTATCGCGTGATCACTGTCCCTTGTCCCTTGATGGACGGCCTCCGAGGAAAGAGCCACGCGGCAGCGCTACACGGCCTTCTTGCTTATTATTAGGCACGGGATGATCACGTGACCTTCTGCGTCTTCTGCTTCGACTTTACTCTTTCTTATGTGATATCTTGTATACGCTAAATAAAAAGTCTGCTCTCCTTTATATGGACTGATGAAGGCATGATCTAAAATTAAATTTTAAGATTGTGTTGAGCCTGGTCCTCCGTTGTTGACAATTTCCAATGTCACACGTTGATATCTACATCCTGGATTTTGTATTTGTTATGGGGATTCGTGGTTTTTGAACGAATAACAAAAGTTGCTGTTGGTTGTACGGTGGCGCTTTGTGCATATGCTAGTATTACTACACTACTACTACTACTACTACTACTCTACTACATGCCACTTGGTGAAAGTCTCGCTGACGGCGAGATCCTCGGCCGTCACATTTGCCTCGTGCATTCGCGCACGTGCAATATTTTGCGTTATGACGTTACACGTTACAGGGTCTCACGTACACAAAACGCGGGGACGATTGGGGCGATTGGGGTCAGTGGGTAATATGGGTCATTCTTATTACGCGAATTTGAAAGAGCTAAAAAGCACGGAATATTTTTATTGTATTCATTGTCAGAATGTAATTTACGTTAATGTACAATAAAAACTGTAGAGAATCCTTTTTTATATATGTTTTTTTTATCACCGCAAAATTGATTAGAGAATAAAAATGTAATCATGTAAAATCGGAGTGCTAGTTTAAAAAAAAAATAGAAACCAATTTTTTACTTTGGCAAAATATTTTATTTATATTTTAAGAATTTTTTTGTTAAATTAGTACTGGCAAAAAATGGTCGTAATTACCATTATTTTTAATGATAAAAATATATTGTAAAATGAAATAATTTTTGTTTTTGTGAAATTGGTAACAAATATATTACACAAAGAAATACAACTTCTTTTAAACGAAAAAAAAAAATGTCTCACTAATTAACTTCATACTTTGAATATTCGAGAATTGGTATTCAGAGACATTCGAGTCTAATGGTGGAATATAATTTAACTTCAATAGTTAAGGGAATACTTTATGTATATGTTATTGAAGATTTTAATTCCAACCATTTTTTTTATATCGCAGAGCAAATTACGAAGAATTTTTTTATAATTTAGAAAAAAATATATATATACATCCACACGGTTGGCTGACATATTAAGAAAGTTTAGCCATTTGACATGGGTAGTATGCGAAATAGTGTGGGGACGGTATTATTTCCTGCAAATATTCATGTTTGGAAAGAACTTACTATTGTAAATGTGTGCTGTCTGTCTACATTGAAGTCTGCTTTACATAGAAGTTGAAAAAAAAAACAGTGAGTGCGGGCATGTGAACAACGATATTACGTTTTAAAAAAGTACTGCAAAATCGTATAGATATACATAGCTTGGTCATATGGCGAGGTCAACTAATATTATTATATTCTGAAGTAATGTACGACTATTTCCTAAATCATCAGTATTGACTATTTATGTTTCTATAATCCTAGAGATGTTATTAATAATACATAAATTTCTCGTCACGATTTGTTCATCAAATCAGCAATTGTTAATAAAGTATTGATAATTCCAATTTTTTCAACATTATGTTTATTTTTTTTTACCGAATCGAGACTAATTTTTAACATTCTTGGATATTGCAGTTATTTCAGTTACCATTTAAACACTATTTTAAAAAATATTTTATGTTCAGTTGTGAACTGACTTGGCATTAGATGACACATTTAATCCTAAATTGATTTAATTCTGAAACGTCGGTAGTGAGATCCATTCGAATGATACTTAAAAAGAAAAAGAACCTATTACATAATTATCCAGTTTTTAACTGATAACTTCATTTGAAGTAATAAAGGTGCGACTTAAGCTCCGCTTCCGAGCTAATTTATTCATTACGATAAGCCAGCAGTGGTGTTGCGTAGATAAGAGGAAAACAAACGTCTAAAACAGAGTACTTTTAGAGTTGATTACAGTAATTCTAATCGTTTAACAATACTTACAGCTAAAATCAATTCATTAAAATAGGTGAAAATATAAGTGATTTTCCAGAGGTATCGAAAAGATTGTGAACATTAAAAATATCGTTTTTATTAAAGGAGTTACTATATATTATTATATATTATAGAATCAGTTGTTTATATACAAAATTAAGGGAACTAATTGCAAGTTATGATACTGAATTATATAAGAGTGATATGTAAAAGGTCGATGAAATCATACATTAACAATGAATATATATATATATATATATATATAATTTCCCTTTTTATGTACATGACCCATATAACCCCTACACTGTATAAGCAGACTATTTCTCGAGCGCTGCAAAAATGTATTACAGGCAATGGATCTCTGAAATGGTGCTGAGCACCTGGTGTGTCTCTCGTGAATAAAGAAACCGAGCGAGAAGATACACCAAAGAGAGAGGAGTACGTATAGAAAGAGGCGTAAAAGTGATAAAATTGTTTCAGAAAAGCTTATCATCAATGCTATGTTCACTGGCAACGCCGTGGCAACAGTCGGCGGAGGCCGCACGATTCATGGCCTTGATAATAAACCTAACGAGGACACGGTTCTATAATAGATGATGAAATGCCTCTAGTTTCACAGAGATCAATATTCCTGGATTCGTTAATATCCAAGGAATTATTGTACATAGCTCTCGTAGACCAGTTAATAAAAATTCTCCGAAATCTTCACCTGCGAGAAGTCTCTCGGGATCAACGTGAAACGTTATGTCGTATGTTGTGCTAATGACGAGCGCGTCGTTCGTGACGAGTATGACGATTGTGCGTCGCAGACAGCGATGACGAGGGCAGTAGTAATCGATTCATTTGGAAAGCGACTCGGTGGTCTCGCATTGGCTCTTCAAAGCGATCAGCGTGCCATCTCTGGACTGTTTAACATTCTATACTGGTTCGTGAAAACGAAAGATCTTCGAATGGTAACTGCAGATTTTGTTGTTTTCATATTTTAAGGTGAGTTGTTGTGAAAAATGACGATCATTCACGTAAGTGACCGTAATTTTTCGCAATTTTTGGTACGTTTATTTATTAGCATAGGTAAAACAGTTTTGTAACGAAATTGCAGTTACATGATCTTACGACCCATGTGAAACATTCGACTCGGGCACACAGTGATAAGATAAACTGTAACCAACTTTTTTCACGGGCGTGTACGGTAAAAACAAAAAGTTTCGTCGAAAGCGTTCTCAGCATTCGATGAAACTTTAATTTTGATCCTATGAGCTAAACCCCGCGAGAACAAGTTGATTACAGTTTTGTTTACCGATTGAGATATATCACTTGCTCGGTAAAGTTGTAAATGCATCCTAATGGTAATGTAGTTACCACCGAAATGACTGCAGAATAATCATCTACGCTTATTGATATCACAGCTGTCCGACAGATAAATTTTTAAAAATCAACAAATTTGCCGACCAAGTAAAGCACTAAGCACACGACGTCCAACGACTTTATCAAAAGAAAAACCAGCTGATGTTAACAGAATTCTCCGAGAGATGCTGCGTCAGTCGGGCTGGACAGTTCGTCCAAGAAACTTGGGGGATTGGGGGAGACTTTGGGTTACCTTCGCAAACATCTTGCATTGTTTATTCAACATTAAGGTAAATTACGTAATAAAAAATATTCAAATTAATCGCGCTAAGTGTTATTATGAACACAAGTACAGGAAAATTCACCACGGAACGATTAAATATACACGTAGTGCACTTTACTCGTGACCTTGGGCAGCTAATTCTACACCTCTGGCCCCTGTGATTGTTTTCTCTCGATCGTGATGTGTCAGATTGCAATAGATTAAAATCAATTCGTCGTTGTCGGAAAGTCTCTTATTAACGACAAACTTTGTGGCCACTTTTTTAAAAACAATTTTCCCAACTTGTACACTATAAATAACGGAACAATCGTGAAATACAAAATTATAAGTCGCCACTCGGGCTGCAGACTTCTCGATATCATATCGCGAGAGCCTAAAAAAGGTTAGTGAAGTACGTTTGCGTAGCGTTGCAACGATATCGCGATCGAAACAATCTCGAAATAACATTCGCTATCATCTAAAATACTTTCGTTTAATTGCAAAACGTAAATTTTAACGTTGAATTACACGAAAATTTCATGATACAGAGTTATAGCCTATGAAACATTTCGCAATAAAACGTCGTTCATTCTCTCGTACTTTTTGTTATCAAATATCGTGAGTGTTGACAAGAAAACGCCAACGTGTTTGCGTATACGCTATATACAACGTTTTACGTATATCCGATGTATGACGAAACGGAAAGAAAAAACACGTGTAGAAATTCTGCGTTTACTATTATAACTTTTGGCACTGATTGTGACACTTCTGTCAGACTTGCCACTTTAGCAAGGAGCAACAACATCGACGTTTTATATTCAAAAGTACGCACTTGACTGTTTGCAGATTTATTTTTAAGGGAAAAAAAAAAAAAAAAAAAAAAACAGCAGTTTTGTTTGAACATATTCAAGAACATTGAATCAGTACCAAAACAGTACGATTAGCAGCTATGAGTTGCGTTCGCTGCTGCTTAGTAAGCGCCGGCCGTTTAGCATCTTCTAATCATGTCACCAATCATGGTGAGTGTTCTGCGTTAATTGAATTGTAAAATAAAAATATATGTATTGTAAAAAGAGTGCCGAGGATTATATGAGAAACTTTTTCTTTTTGCGCAGTTCATAAAATTGTAAGGGTTGTCGCGAGTAGATCGATAGCAACAACAGGTACATTAGGAAAAGCTCCTAACGACGCTCCGCCACCGAGCAAAGATGTCGGAGGTAACTCAGCGACCACAGGCACATCTGGAAGTGGAGGCAATGGAGGCGGTAAAAAGAATACTCTTACCTGCCCAAAATGCGGAGATCCTTGTACGCATGTTGAAACATTTGTCTGTAAGTTAAAAATTTAATTTCACAGGAATACTCAAAAAATGTTGTGTTAGATTGAACTTTACTAATTGTCTTGATAATTTTTTTTTTGCAGCTTCAACCAGGTTTGTAAAGTGTGAAAAATGCCATCACTTTTTTGTGGTACTGTCTGAAATTGATTCTAAGCGCAGTCTGAAAGAGGCTTTGAGGCCAGAAGATCCCAAACAGGGATTCTATAGGAAACCACCGCCACCTCCTAAAAAGGTAATATATATAAATATATTTTTTTCTTCTCAGAACTGGTAACCTGATAAAGGTTTTTTGCAAAATTTTATTATTCATTCTTTGTCCTTTCTAAATTCTGAGAAATTTGAGGGCTCAGCTCGAACTAAGTAGTGGAGAATTTATCATTGTAGTGGAATATTTTCCAACTGACAAAATAAAATTGCTTGAGATTTTTAGTATTTATTTGTATGCAATGTAATATGAAAATACAAATTTTAAAAGTTGTAATCAATATTTATTATATTTGTAAGCCTAAATCGGTTTCAAATCATTGCTAAGGCTTATCAGATAAAATACTCTGAAATTCATATCAATATTTCTTTTTTCTTTCATTTAAAAAATTCGCAGGGCCCTTTAGGGAGTCCCACTCGTTTTAAATTAAAGTGGGGCTGTTGTTTTTATTTTTATTTTCTTTTCGATAAAACATTTCTAGGTCAGCATATGAAAAATTCTGGGAGCTCCATTTATCAAAAATAAAAATAAAAAGATTTTTAAAAAGTATATTAAAAATACTGGGACTGCTATTTTTAATATTCATATCTGAGGAAAGAGACCATTTTAGTCAGTTTGGTCGGCTTCAGTTTTGGGTGCACGATGTGCACTTTTCTGTAGTTCTCTCTCGCTCCACCAAAATCGCCAATGGCGCTATTTCACTTGCACTCATGGCACTTGATTCGGTCCGCATACATATAGTTAATGAATAATCAAATTGTAGCCGCAAACCTACGGTTAGAATTGACTCATATCGATCCGCGTCAACTGTATAACCGTGAAGACATTGATAAACTGATAACGATGCACGATTTGCCAACAGATATTCGAATACTTGAACAAACATGTGGTGGGCCAGGAGTACGCAAAGAAGGTACTGAGTGTGGCGGTGTATAACCATTACAAGAGAATCCACAATAATCTGCCACTTCAAACATCGGTGCAAGCAGCCGCAAATCCCGTCGGGACTCAAGAGCTCAATCATCCCTTCACACATAGAGGTCTCAAGCCGCGTAAATACAAATTTTCACCCTCATTATCCCCTCCCTCTTTTAAAACTAACAGTATTCTTCAGAACTCAAATTCTAACGATTCTTCAACAATTATTCATCACATGGGTGGAAAAACCTCATGAATTTGACGATTATGGTGGCCGCTGAAAAAAGAGAGACAGAGAAAAAAAAATCCCGACTTTTCCCGAACAAATTACCATTTTTTTTCTCGACTTAAATTTTTCTTTTGCAGAATTTATATAGTACAGTTTTTCAACAATCCATAAAATACATCTGCACATGCCTAAAAAAACTTCTCTTTAAGATTTTGCATGTGAGCAAAAAAAAACATTTCTTTTTTTTACATTCCGTACTGCCGCTTATTTTTCCTGTCTAATTGAAAAATTCCCTCACTGATCTTCATTACACGGAGCAATTTTAAAATTCCTATTTCCACGTTTTTCGTAACCAGTGGCCACCATAAATAAAACATACCAATAATCGAGAATACTTGTTGCAGATTTGCTTCACGTTTCGAGTATCGGGAATCCATTGGGTAGCGGTTTTCCAAACGTTCATCCTGGAAACGATCAACAGCAAAAATCTGGTGGTGGCCCATCGGTGCCCGGTTCAGACATTCTCGATAGCAAGCAACATCAGTTAAAATTGGAAAAGAGCAACATTCTTCTTTTGGGTCCTACGGGATCGGGAAAAACTCTTTTAGCCCAGACTATCGCTCAATGTTTGGACGTTCCGTTCGCGATATGTGACTGTACGACGCTGACTCAAGCTGGCTACGTCGGCGAGGATATCGAGAGCGTAATCGCTAAATTACTGCAAGACGCGAATTATGTCGTCGATCGTGCACAAATGGGAATTGTTTTCCTTGACGAGGTCGATAAAATCGGCGCTGTGCCAGGAATTCATCAATTGCGCGATGTCGGCGGCGAGGGCGTTCAACAGGGAATGCTCAAAATGCTTGAAGGCACGATTGTCAATGTACCGGAGAGAAATAGCTCGCGGAAACTTCGAGGCGATACGCTTCAAGTTGACACAACAAATATATTATTTGTGGCGTCTGGTGCTTACAACGGTCTCGATAGACTCGTTTCTCGGCGTAAGAACGAAAAGTATCTCGGTTTTGGTGCGACACCCGCATCCGAAAGTCCTGGAAGGCGAGCTGCTACACTCGCGGACGTTGCCAATATGTCGCCATCCACGGAAGACGATAATAAAGAGAAGGACGTTCTTCTTCGGCAAGTTGAAGCTAGGGATCTCATTGATTTTGGAATGATACCCGAATTCGTTGGAAGGTTTCCCGTACTGGTTCCTTTTCACACACTTGACAGAGATATGCTTGTCAGGATTCTCACCGAGCCCAAAAACGCCATGGTACCGCAGTATCAAATGCTCTTTTCAATGGACAAAGTAAGCATATTTTCATAAGCATACAAAATTACCAGAGTATGATTTCGGATTTTCAAATTGGCTCTGACACCATGAGAACAATATTTAATTCCAGTTCTCAAATGATACGTTAAAAAAATATATATTTATGAACTGTAAAAGAAAATATAACACAGAAAAATCTTATTCTTGTTAAGAAAGAGGCTAAAATATCTAAACTCGTTGCAACTCTGGTTTATCGTTCCTATGAGAAAAAAAAACGTATAAAAATAATCACGCGAATGCATAATTAATTTTGTCTTATCTTCTAGGTGGAATTAACTTTCACCGCAGAAGCGTTAGACGCGATAGCATCAATGGCAATGGATAGGAAAACCGGCGCGAGAGGACTCCGGGCTATAATGGAAACTTTGTTACTCGAGCCAATGTTCGACGTTCCTGGAAGTGATGTGCTATCTGTTCACGTGACTGACGGTTGTGTTCGCGGCGAAGAAAAGCCGCAGTACATGAGAAGAGGTGAGGCGACCGAGGATGAGCCACAACAGGCACAGCACGTTAACAACTAACTTAAGGGAAAAATCGACGTTATGGTTCAAATCCCAAGATAGAGATATATCACAATCCCGCGAAACAGAAGAGTCGACAAATCCTACGATTCATTTGCTAAAAGGGGTAAAAAGATATACGCGTCTAAAATATCTACAAGCGAAATTCGGGGATCCTAAAAAGAAAAAGAAACGAAACTTAATAATACAAATTTCACCTTGCTTGTGGTCATCAAGTTATGAAGAAGGGAAAGAAAATAAAAGGAAAATCAACCACAATGGATTCCGTTCTCGCAACAAGTACGCGTCGCAGTTCGTAAAATTGCCGTTCACGCTATTTCCGACTAAGTCTCAATCCACGAGAACTTGTTGACACTGCGTTTAGCAGTTTTTACAATTACAAATTATCGTCATTAACGAAGTTCTTTTGATGCTGAAAGCGCGAAGAAAAGATATTTAAAAAAAAACGAACATTTCTTTACATTACCGCGTATAAATGGAAAATCCACAATCGAGGATAAATTATTTTTACGTGAATGTATAGACGGACGAAGAATCTTTGTAATATATTGTACATAGCAATAGATTAGTAGAACTTTGTGGGAATATTAAAGAGAATTTAACCATTTTACCTGAATCACTTGATCAAGAAAGGAGAACTCGTGTACGAGGTAATTCTTCCTCATAGTAAATCAGAAGAAAACCGAAAAAAAGAAAGAAAATGTGTCGTGATGCTCGAATAAAGAGCAATAGGGCGCGGAACTTCGTTGTTCTCGGGGAAATCCTTTTGAGTTTCTACTAATCGATGTTCCAGCATAAATAAGTTTTAAAAAAAAGGAAAATAAATAAACTACACACAGATGATTTTTGTTCGTATGAAAGAAAGGAAAACTCTGCTTCGTCCGCATCGAGAATAGAATGGCAATATAACATGCTGAATGAAAATTAAAACTATATTCAAATTTTTGAATGTGATATTAGAATGGAAAGCCACGTTTTTTTTTGGACGATTCCCGATTCTAGCAGGAAGAAAAAAGATGAAACATTGGAGGCAGTTGAAACTTTCCATAAATGTAGGCAAAGCAAGGTTGGAGAATCCAGCGTGATTACACAACGGGTGTCGTAACTTCCGTTAACTACACCGGGGCGTTATTATAGCTAATTTACATTGTACGAACTTATATTTATAATAAATGGAGATGAAACACCACAGAAAAAGTACTATATGTTCTCACTCGCTCTTGTGTCGTTTCGGTGTACGGGCAATTCTCGTAATATAAGGTTAATTTTATTACGAATTGTTTCTGTACATTCTAGACTAGAACTCTTCTATTTCCAATCGAATGTTTATCGAATGGGAGAACTTATGTACATTGCCAACATTGAAAGTTGTAAACTGCGATGAGAGCATTTGTGGTAAAATCGTAAATAAACTCTCCAACGTTATAGGACTAATTGTGAGTCTCAAAAAAAAAAAAGGAGAAAGAACGTCAATTTAGTTATCACAAAATATTAGTTCATGGTGCCTAACAGATCATTGCTATAAAAAACTATTTAACCAGAGTTTTCACGTGATTTTTTTTATAACATAGTAACAAGAAAAACAAAAGAAATAAATGGGGCTTCCAGAAAAAAAAAATATTGTAGTTCAAAATAGAAGCTAAAATGTAATTTCATTCAAAAGTTCTTCAAAAGTGTACATGTTTCAAGTTTTACTTTTCTTGTATTACTTTCCTCAAATGTGGGGAAAAATGTTCTTAATAGAAACATATTCGAACAATAAACATATTTTTTTAAAGCTGAGTTTTTGTTTTTCAAGGGAAAACGGTGCAAGATTTTTTTGTGCGAATTAAACATCTAACACAAAATTATTAAAAATGGCAATTTCTGGAAAATCAATAATTCGATACTTCTACGTGAGTAAAGCTGAAAAAGAGATTAAAAAAAGTAACAAAAACTAGCAGTATTACTGCTTACATTGGTGCAATAGAGATACAATCGCCGGAGATCTCATTAACCTAATATTCTCAAATTGAAAAATCTCAATAATAAAATTAATCCAACGTCCACAGATCGGTAAGGTGAAAAAAAAAAAATTACATTATTCCAAACTGATCAATGAAATTCCATGATATTTCCATGTTTCTAGAACTGCCAAAAACGTTAGACACCATTTAATCAAATAAATGTTACATCTTAAAAATTGTTTTTACAAATTTCATTTTTATAGATCAAGCGAAAGTACACGCTTCTTTTTACTTTTTATCAAAAAGGAAAAACTAAGTGCATATATCAATTAAATCGGTGAGTGTATATAGTACATGTATCACACGCGTTTTATCCCGACACGTTTAATCCGCACGTGTCTTCAGACTAGTTAATAAATAATATCCGGGAGATTAATCTTGACGAGCTACCGTTTTGGAGGAAGTTTCGAGTGGCCGATCGATAACCATTTTAAAAGTAGCTGATACATATCGTGGATCTTTTTTGTTTGTTTGTTTGTCTTGTTCTTTACGAAATGTATTTTTAATTTCAAGCTTCATTGTAGTAAGTATTTTGCGTATGTTTTGTGATTTTCGGCTTGGGTTTTAGGACGCTTCCGACCTCGGTCAGTATCCATTTCGTGGCTTTCAGGACGAGTACATGAACCGCGAATTGCAACACCAGAGCCCCGAAACCTTTGTACAAACCCAATGGTCCTTCGTTCGATATTATCGTTCTGTAGCAATCCATCGCACCGCTGTAATCCGTTAAAAGAGGAGTCACACTCCGACCGGTATCGAGATTGTCGATTATCGTTCGTGTTCCCTGCAAATGTAGTCTGTGAACCACCGTTTCCAATGGATAAAATACTATGTCAGCCGCGCATATAGAGACGAGAATCGATTGCATCTCTATGTCCTGAGCTATCGTCTCTGAGACCAAATCTCGACTGCACGCGCCCTGTTAATCAATAATTTACGGTTAAATTATAGCCTATTTAGGTGATCGGTAGTTTTTTTATGCTTGAGAGAATGGAAATGAGATAATAATTAATGATATTAGGAAAAATACTTAATTTAAATAAAATAATAATAATAGGGGATGAATAAGTTCTTGTAATTTTTTTTTTCTTTTTCATCAAATTAATTGCTAAAGTATTTTGAAAAATTGAGGATGTCTGTGTTATAAAGTAACGAGAGGCTCGCCGATTTTTACGTGAGGATATGCCGTAAGATCTGTTTGTCTACTCACTCTCAATTCTTGAGAATGTCTTCGTCTGATGTGCATTATCCTACTGGTTACTCCTCTCACTATCAGAGCGAAGAGATACTTGGCTACACCATAAGCTATCGAGGGAGGCAAAAGAGCATAAATCGGGATAAGCCGGCCTTTGTTGCTGACCTCCAACAATCTTATAGCACCGTCACGAAACACGTCGAGAATTCCGGGTCTCTCGGACGCAATCTCAGATTGCACCGTCTCCACCAGGGAAGCCGAGTAAAATGGAGTGACTATTCCGATAGAGACACTGTTTAAAAAAAAAACGAAATTAAATAAAATTTTACAAACGTAATAATTCATGATTGCCACAGTTAGAAATATATTGAAATTGATTTTTCTTTTTTGAGTAAAGTACGACGTCGGAATATTGTAAATAATATTTCGACTTGTCAATTTTTTTTCGTGCTTTGTATACTATTCTTAACAATCAATCGTATCAGATTTTTGACATAATTTTTTTTTTACCCAATCTAAAAAATCGACAGTGCTAAAAAATCTTTGTTTCCTTTTTCAGTCCGAAATATGTTATTTACAGATTTTTTCAAATTTTTTAAAAACACCTGTAACAGCCAAAACAGTGAGAAAAAATTCAGTTACGAGGGTTTACAAACTTCCCGCAAAAAAAAAAAAAGATTTTCTTTAGTAAAAAAAAAAAAAGGAACAAGATCTCTTAATATTGAAATTAAGATCCTTATTAAAATAATCATCTAACTCTGACATTTGCAAACTTCAAGATTACCATTTCAAGAGTATATGCTGTCCAAATGCTCTGAGGGAGCTGTTTCTGGATATTTCTCTGAAACAATTAACACCAAAACAGAGAAAAATTTAGTGATACAACTATCTCAAATAGTAATTTTATAGTCCAAATGGTTACCTTACTTTGGCCAAGGTGTTATTTTTGAGATGAAATCTTCGATGGCAAGAGTCATGCCTCTCACCAACAGAACTGAACCAATTCCCTTCCACAATGTGTTCAAACCTTGAGTCTGATGCAGACGCACTATCACAGGTATCAGAGTAACCGGTATCAAGTGATACTTGTGAGCAATAGGATTAACTTGGCACTGTCGCCGTAGAACGACAAACGGGTGAATCAATAGATTCTCAGTAATGAGACTGGCCAGCCCGCAGCCAAGACCCACATATCGCTTGACCGCCAAGTCTGTGAATAAATAAGTATTATTGTATTTCAAAAAAAGGAAACTTTTTAACTAGTTACTATTTGTCTAAAAAGTGAACAAGCAATTTTTTTAAATCTCAGTGAATAAATTATATTTTATTGCTTTGTATTTTTTAGAATTCGTTGATATACCATAAAGGACATTAGAAAACATTGTTTTTATTGGTATTAAAAAAATATTATTGAAATCTTTAAATAAATATAAAAAATTGAGAATTTTGTCATATTTCTCCAAATAAACTGTTGAGATTTTGCTTAAATAATCTGCCTATTGTAAAATTACTGTTTTTTTATTTTTCTGTTTTATTGGAAAAATGGAGAAAAAAAATAGATGGAATTATCAAAAAATGTTTATTTTCAAAAAAAGTTTAAAATCATATGGAACGCTCCATATTTTTTGTTATTGATGATACCACGTTTAAAAAAAAGTAGCATTGAAATCTTTTGAAACGCATATCAAGAACTATAAATCTATAATTTTATACAGCTGTGTAGGACATTAGAATAGTCCAAGAAGACATTAAACATTTTTAATTTAGTCATAGTTTTCTGATAAAATCTTTCAAGGTCTCAATTTGTTCAGGATTTACTGAATAAAGGTTCGACAACAGATTTAAATCCTTATTATATTGTACAGAAAGAAAGTTTTCAACCTGTTACAATCTGAAACAACATAAAAATTGAGATTATGCGTAGAGAGCAAAAAAAAAAGGTAGCCACAAAAAAATGGGGATTTTTTTTAACCAAATCAAGTTTCTGTGGCAAAAATATTAGCATTTGAGAATGAAATAAAATATTACCATCGTCAGGCGGTGGGCTGTCCTTTGCTAGTGGATGAATAATCGGAATGTCCAAAGGCCTGATAACCTCGCGGTTACCATCTTGGTACCTGCCCGGTAGATCAAATGTGGGATCCCTTAATTCGAGAGGACGACCTCGATATACCCTCTCGTAATCGTCAAGCCCTGCCATATTTCTTGCTCTATAGTTCTGTATTAACGGTGTCGGTTGTGCAGTTTTAATTTGTATTATCAAAATCAACACTGATGTTGACCGGAATGTTCATTCAGAATTCCAGACATCTCTTCCCGCGTGAGTGATTTTTATCACTGTCACAGCTGCTTTCTCTCTCTCTCTGCTCTTCTCCGTGGTGTCACAATCGCGTAAAATTCGAGCTTTTTGCAAATTCGTTCGAGCGACAAGCTTTAAGTATATCACAAGGCTATCGAAAAAAAAAATAGTGTAAATGATATAACGCTAACAAATGATCTCGAGCACACGACCGATGAAACTCTGGTACGCATAACGTAACAAATTCAGATACGATGAGAAACGCCAGTCGGATATATTTTGTCGGGTACATATATCTATATATAGGGCATTCCGTACCAAATCAATGTGGGTATTAAAACTCAACTTTTCGAACTTTTGATAATAGTCCACGATTTTTATTTATGTTCAAGTTATTACAGATTTTCTGAAAAATATTCTGGCTTACTTATAATTGTGTTAAATTTAAATATCGTTTGACGTAAATTTTTAAAAGCCTGAAAATGAAATCCTAGAAATCTTGTGTGATACTGAAAAAATGAGTGATTCGCTGGTAGTCCTCCGGGGGTAAAACAGTTACCGACAAGCCATGCCGAATTCGCGAAAAAAAATCGGTAAACTAAATATAATTAATATTATATTAAATAAATATTAATATTATGAGAGCTTGATGGTAAAATAAGCAAAACAGAGTGTTGTTTAAAACTAATTCAAATCTATCTCACATATTAATTAATGATGGAAATATAAATTTCTGTCATTACAAAAATTGTGCGACCTTTAAAACTTCTCAGCATTTTTTTTTCGTATTGTGATATTTTGGCTAATACACGCTTTTTTGTTAAAAAAGAAAATTCCATATAAACTAAATATTTCCAAAAATATCTAATAAAAAAAATCTGAGTGCCTTTTAGAGTTGGAAGAAAAACATGAGTTATTCGTGGAGACCAATTCCAAAAGGTTTTGAATATATCGAGACCGATTTGATGTAGAATGCTCCATATATATTTAAACCACCGGAATGCACGGCTCTGCGTAGAAGCGCGCTGCTGGCAGTGGCCAAGATTGAAAATTATTTTATATATGACGATTTTGCACACACACACAACACACACACACTTTGGTAAGGGAGAGAAGCTCTATCCATGCGTAATAACTTTTCAATTGTGATGTTTCGTACTTCAGTCCATCGTTATTTTTTCTTGTGAATTGTACTGTCGAATATTCGGAGGATGCCGCAGGGCAGAAGGAAAGCTCCGTTCAGCGGAAAAGCAAAGAAACAACAGATGCAGGCGAAGAAACAGCGGCAGAATCGCGTTATGCTCGGTACGCAGAGAGATAATTATTTCCTACCGGCTTTTTTCGTCGGCGAACTTTTGATCTCTCATTCACTGATCGTAAATCGGAACTATTCGAATAATTACTTATTTAACATTTTTTAAAATAATGTTTATTTTAAGTTTTAAGGAGGCTAAAGCGCATGATATTATAAATTATAATTATACATTTTTGTTCTGTTCATTTAGAGTTTTAAGAATGTTAAAGGGACTTGACATTTCATTTACATATTTAACATTTCTTTTTCTATTTGTTCAAAGAAACACGATTTTAAAAAATTTACAAATCCAAAATATCTGCCATAAATTAAAAATATGAAATGAATTTCATAATATTCAGTATAACTAAATTTTTCAACTCTACGCAGAAAATGTTGAAATCTTTTTAATTGTTGTAATTATGTGTCTTAGCTGATTTTTTTACTTTTTTTTTTTAATTTTTGATCAATTTTATTTTTGTTTTGGAATATATTATGCATAGCTATTTTTATTAAACAGAATATGTTGATAATAACAATCATATATTACATAATCATATTTTGTTTACAATTGAGTCTATAACAATAATTTAAATTAGTTGGTAGAGGCGATGAGGAGGATCACGATGAGACAGAAGACTCTGAGTTCTCCAAAGGCATTCAAAAGATCAACAAACAGCCACGTGAGGGAAATATAGGAAGAAGCCGATATGCGTTGCAATTTTTTCAAGAAAGTCACGAGGAGCTTAAAAAGCGAAGAGAAGATGCCAGAAAAGCCATAGAACCAGTATCGCTGAAAGGACAAGAAGTTTCTGACAACTATTTTCCACCTGAGATTGATCTACCTAAGAGACCGCCGTGGGACTTTAAAATGAGCAAGGAACAACTGGAAATGAGAGAACAAAAGTATTTTTCTGTATGTCCTTCTCCAGCTCCTCAATGCTCCATTGGAAATTAATTTTTTCATCCTGTTTAAATGAACAATAAGTAATTTTTTGGTATTTTCCTTTTTTTTAGGAGTATTTAAGAAAAATGGAAGAATTAAGTAATATCAGTTACTTTGAGCTCAACTTGGAGACATGGAGACAACTCTGGAGAGTTCTAGAAATGTCTGACCTGCTTCTTATCATTGTTGATATAAGATATCCAGTTCTGATGTTTCCACCTTATCTGTATCGCTACATTACGGATGATCTAGGAAAAGAAATGATATTGATACTCAACAAAATTGATCTTGCGCCAGCTTCTCTTGTCGTTGCCTGGCGCGATTACTTTAAATCACAATATCCAAAGCTGCACATACTCTCATTCACATCTTATCCGGCTTATAATTTGCGTGGAAATACCGCAGACGGTGAGAATCTGAAAACGAGAAGGAGGAAAGGAAAAATGAAAATGGCTGCGGAGGGAGCGCAGAAATTGATGGAAACTTGTAGGGTAATAGTGGGTGAAAGGGTTGATCTTAGCTCCTGGAACGAGAAAATACAGGAGGAAATGCATTTGGAGTATGATTTGGATGATTTGGATAGGAAGGATAATGTTGTGATTGAGAAGGAGGATACGAGTTTCTTTGAACATGAAAAATACAAAAATGGCGTGCTCACGATCGGCTGTATCGGTACACCGAATGTCGGGAAATCTTCTTTAATGAATGCACTGATGGGTGAGTGATTTTTTTTGCTTTTTTTTTGTTTTTTTTTTCAAGGACTTGTGTAATCCCGAGCGAATTAATACAGGTAGAATTCATAGCTAAAATACTAGATGAATTCTAGATGAGGTATTCCTGGTCAACTCAATAAGCGTTCAACCCGGACCCCTTCCAATTCGCTCCATAATTTTTTTTTACTAAAACTTGTTTTCCGAATTTTTTTAATTTAAATTTTTTGCCCGCATTTTAGAAGCTTGACATTTTTTTCTCGAAAATCCTGTATTAGATATAACAATTTTTGAGCTTTAATCCAGAGTGGGCTGACGTTTGCATCGATGTTTTTCAGCCATTTTTTTTCCGTTAAAAAACCATTAAAAAATGGAATTACAACTGGTACATCTACCTTAAGTGAGTTCAAATGCTTGAAAATAGGAGGTACAATTAGTGTGTAGCGTAAAAAGTAATTTTACAATTTTTCCTGCTTAAAATTTTATGGAATTTTATTTCAAATTACTGCGAGAAGATATAGAAGATTTCTGGTAACTAGAATTCTACTTGAATTTTTATTTCACTGGGGATTCAATAGCGTGAAACGAAGATAGCTCGAAAAAAATATCATTATTTTGTATATCAGGCAAGAAAGTGGTGAGCGTATCGCGGACACCAGGCCACACGAAACACTTTCAAACGATATTCCTTACGAAAACTGTGTGTCTGTGTGACTGTCCGGGTCTCGTGTTTCCGTCGACGGTGCCTAAACAGTTGCAGATACTTATGGGATCATTTCCAATCGCTCAGGTCAGAGAGCCGTACACAACGATAAAATTTATAGCCGAAAGATTGGATCTACCGAAATTGCTGAGGATACAGCATCAGGACAACGACGACACTTGGTCGGCTATGGATATTTGCGATGGTTGGGCAGCTAAAAGAAATTATATTACCGCAAGAGCCGCAAGATTGGATACTTACAGAGCTGCGAATTCGTTGCTGAGAATGGCTCTGGAAGGAAAAATATGCTTCTACGTTTATCCACTTGGATGGTCCGACAAAAAAGGTAAATTATGTATTTCGATCATTTAACTGATTAATCGGCATTTTCCGTATGATTTGATACAAACTTCTTCCTGCTTTTTCATAAAAAAAAATATATATATATTTTATAAATTTTAAAATATTTATCAAAGACATCAACAAAAAATCGAATGTAAAGGATTACTTCATAGACATGAGAAAAAATCGTTTGTTATTTTTTTTATTCGGTAACAAGATATACCTAAAATCCCATGCTTTTTCTTCGAATTACCGGGAAACAGTTATAAACAATTATTCGCGTTTTATTTTTTTTTCTACCAATTAAAAGTAAATTTTTTTGTTTGCCGGAAATCGATGGAGCCTTAAATTGTGAAATTCGCAATTTTGAAGATTCCAAGCTATTTGTCAATTTAGAAATTACAACTAATTACAACTAAAACCATTTGAAATTGGCAGACGATTGGGAAAAACATCCTGACGTTGAAATGATCAAGTGGGTGCAAGCGAGCAACGGAGTGGAGGAAGATCACATAGCAGAGCATGTGTACTCGTCCTCAGAGAACGAAGAAGAAGACAGGGAAACAGCATCATGTGCGAGAGGCGGAGAATCCAACAACAATTCTTCGGACGACGAAGCAAATATGCCCGTCACGGTTAACAAATTCGGGGCTTTGTCCACGGACGCGTGAAATTACGGCCTGCAAAGTGTTAAAACGAATGTGGGTTGCGCCCATGGAAAGTAAATTAGAAGTAGTTTGATTACTTATTTCTTCTTCTTTTTTCTAGCGTTTTCTTCTTCAATTAAATTCAATACAAAGCGATAACACTGTTTTATGCTCCAAGTTTTCAGTAAGAGATAAATCAAGGGGCGCGCAATTGAGCGAGTAGAGCTTCGTTCTTGCGACACTCGATCGTTAATTGCCGAACAGCAGCAACATATTTTCGTTGCTGCTCCATCAACGTCACGAGCTGTCGATTCAACGAGTATCTCCTGTCCTTTTCCTCTGCACATCGACGTTCCACCTAAAACATTATCAAAATCCACAGAATTTGTTGTTAAGATTTCTGCACAAAAAAATTGCAATAAATTTGGAAACAAAATCTTTACTATTGATCTATCAAACGAAGAATTTTTTGTCAAGGTGTAAAATGTGCGGCTAATGCGGGTCATCTGCAATTTTTTTTCTTTACACTGTGCCCACCTTTGAAGGAGAATCTTTGGTAGCTCAATTGTTCACAAGTAATTCTCAATAAAAGTTAAATCAATGAAAAAATTAATGTGGCATTACCTTCTCCATTTTTTGACATTAATTTTCATGAAATTTTTTTCATGAGTGAAAACTTGATTTCTTTCGCAAGATTATAACTTCTTCTTACCTTCTCTTTGTTTCTTTTTACTCCCGCGATTATCGCCTCAAATTGCTTCAAAAATTGATCTTTCCCACTAGCCGATGCCATCGCCCTATAGAAAAATGTGTAATTTTAATCAAATTCTCGTCACCCAAGAATCACGTTCAGAACCACGGTACTCACTCGTTATAATTGTCTTGAATTGAGTTCAGTAACGATAGTTCCTTGCTCAAGTACAATTTTGTATCGTCCAGCGTATTGTACAGTGTATAGTACTGTTTTGTTTCCTTATGTTTCGCTGAAACTACGGGAAAGGCGGGTCAACGTGACACGTAGCACAATAAAACGATTTCTACTAATTTAATCTACTAGAATTTACTTTTCCCCCCCAGAATCTTCTATCATGAAAATAATGTATACTCAAAAATATTGTCGTTAAATATATTTTACGAAAATATTTTTTTTTGTCTAGAAAAATTGTTGTCAAAAATATCTGCAATGATTAATAATTCTTTTTCTTATTAAATACATTCTTTCAATAAACTTGTGTTTTTTTTAATGTGGAAGCCAACCCCCCCCCCAACTTCGGTGGCGAAAAAGTGCCAAAGGGTCTTGAACTCTTGATCGTACCTTGATTGTATAGCTCCATAAAACGTCTTTGATACTGCGTCAACTCTGATCTGCCAGGCACATCATCCAATTGCCTTGTAAGCGACGCAATAGCGCGATTCTTCTTTGCAAGTAAAAGCCTCGTTCTATTGATGGCTTCCTTCACCTCGTCGTATTCGACAATGTGACTCTGCTCTTCGTGCGGCTCGTCAATTTCAATGTCCTTTATCATCTTTTGCAGTTCGCTCAGTTCCATCTTGCATTGTTCGCGAAATTTGTGCTCCTGATCCTTAAGCCCACTGTGAACTACTAAAAGTTCTTCCAGCGTCTGGATAGTCCTGTAATCAACAAAAGATCATCGTACGAGAAAAACAAAAAAAAAATCAAAATATCAGATTCGCAATTGTAGTTTTCAACTCTCGTACTCCTTATTATCCTCAGTCTCCAATTTCTCCATGGTCAGAAATGCGTCTTCCACAATTTTGCGATCGTTTTTAGTTTTTTCCGAACGCTCAATCACTGCGGCTAGTTTTTCGGAAAGCGCATCGCGCTCTTGGCTAAGTTTATTCATCCGGCTTTGTAGAGTCGATCGTTGCTTTTCAAGCGCAGCGGATACTCGCGAATAGCCAGTCCCGCTTTCGCTGCCCTGAGATGAAAAATTAAAAGGTTGAAAACATTGGAAAGATTGAAATGCTTTTAATATGATGTACTCCGATTTAAATTGTATCAGGGGGCGATTAAATCGTGTAAAAAAAAAAATGCTTCATATTTCTCTATTTAAATCAAAGTTTCCTGAGATTTCCTAATTTTTTCAGACGGGATAAAAAAATATTTTTTAAGCAAAATTGTACTTCTTTTTCCGATGTTGACAAAGATGCGTATCTTTCAGCTACTTCGACGATCTCTTGTGCCTGCATTCCAACGATGTTTCCCACTGCACTCGCACTCAAGCGATCTTCCTCGAATTGCAATTCTCGTGGATCGCCACGAATTTCTGATGTCTCAGATTCCTTCGTAGCATCGCTCTGCTCGGATTCTTCGACATTCTCAGCATCTGTAGAAGATGAAACCGTGCTGACTATCGTTAATGATCCATATTCCAGAAGGGTGCTGCGAATTTTCGCTATTTCATCTTTCGGCGCGCCGTCACGTCGTTTAAAACGTCGTCGCGGATCATACGCTCGCTGTAATAAGTTTCTTTCGTAATCGGATTGAACATTATAAAAATGACTTTAAAAAATGTGCATCTTTGTACATACCTTCACCATCTGCACTTGAGTGACTACACTATCTTTATCGTCGGGAGAACCTCGTCGATCATCCGAAAATGTGTGATTTTTCTCGAATTGACTGATTGCAAATGAACGCACAAAATCAGCAGTTTCATCTCGCATTTCCATCGAACGTTTCACAAGCCACTAAAAACAAATGCAGCCAATAAATATTCGATTAAAAATAATTTAATGATTATTGATAAGAAAAGTAAAAAGGTTATCAGAGGTTTAAAAACGACGATATACATACTAAAACATGAAATTCTGTAAAGAAATATAGAATCATTTCAAATAAACTTTAGCAAAAAGGTAGACACGAGAAGTACACTTTTAAATATTTGAAAAAAAAAAATGATATAATTTATTATACACAAGCATTAAAAAAAAATTATAGCTGTATATTAATTTTCATAGAAATATTTGGGAGAATATATGGAAATTTAACACCCTTATTTTGCTTGGTTTACAGTCAGAAGTTAATAAAACTCTCTTTCAGCCTTCTCTCCTCTCCCACCTTAAATGTAATAATAATTCAATGCTTCGCATAATGATTTACTTGAACAACTGGAAATATATGGATGCAGTCCAATCCCTGTATTTGATGAGGCTCTATTCGATGTGGACAATTCATTCTTGGCAGCATGACTACTATCTTCTCTGTAAGGGCTCTGAACAGGCAAAAATATTAATTTCTATATGTAGCTTCATAAGAAATTAATTATCACTATCTGTAGTGTAAAAATCATTGCAAAATATTAATCATCTTCTATTTTCAATACTCTATGTCCAAGAGTGATATTTCAAATCGCAAGGAAATGATACTTACATCTTTTGACCAATAGTAAGATTCTCATGAAAAAGTAGATTGACATCGACATCAAAATTGCAGGATTCAATACACCATGTCATACCGCCAACAACCTAGTTAGGAAAATGACCTTCAATTTCGATTTTGCTTGATTAAAAAAGTAAAAATTGCTGTAATTGAATTTTTTAAAATGTTAAATGGATATCTCTGTTGCTAACCTTATCAAAATTGGATAACCCCTTTATTCGAGCTCTGAAGTATCCAGCTGCTACAAGGAGATCCACAATCTCGTTGAATTTTACAGCTTGTTCCTCGTCCTCGCGTACGTCGGCCTAAATAAATATTAAGTTGATTTTCTTGCTCGAAAATTGGAGGAACGCTTAAGTAAATAATAAGATAATAATGTTTTTTCAAGTAAATACCGCAGCCACTTCCGAAGGCGCTGATGAACCTTTTAATCCGTCGTTCAGCATATTGGCTACTTTTTTATTTATCTATTTCAATCGATTATTGCTATTTTAGGATGAGTATTAATGTTTTATGTAAAATTCGTTTGCTCGGAGATATATGTCACGTGAAGAGCTACACGTTTATCGCTTCCAACATCTATGACAGCCGCACAGCTGATATCAGGGGCGACTTTAGTCCAGCGGTTCCCTGGATTTTTTCTTTCAATATATCTTTCAAATCTTATAATAAAACTGAAGATTACAATGAATTGGTCGACTTGACAATTGGTTTATAAATGCAACAGTAGTGTCCCTATATTCCTGCAATATATTTGCGTTCCAACTATATGGTAGGAAAAAGTAGATTGATTTTAAAAATATATTCTTAGCTCCTTTTTTAAAATATTTAAAAATCTATAGGATAAATAGTTTTTAAATGAATTTTTCTATCATTTTTAATAACTCAAAATTGACCTTGAGTGTCGATTTGAAAATTGTATTATACACGTCATGCAGTGATAATTCTATTTTTTTTATTGAACCATTTGTTTCAATTTGAAAACTTATCATTTTTAAATTTTGAAATTTTAACTTTCTAAAAGCGAATTTCAAGCTAAGGATTTATATATTTTTTTAGACAATTTATCTAGCGTTATTTTTATAACTTAAAATTTGCCTGAATTATCGAGTCGAAAGTTGTATATAAACCCCTATATGTTTCTAATTTTCTCTCTCTCTAAACTGTACCCATGCAGACATTCGAATTTTTATATTTTGTATTTTGAAATTTAAAAAACGCTATGAGGTTCATATTTTTCGGAGCTAAACATGATTTTATTTATAACACTATCTATTTTAATTACAAGATATGACATATACACAATTTTATAAAGAAAGTAGGTGAAATAAAAAATTAATTAGAACAATAAATTACATAAAACTATAATATCGTGAGAGTCTCTATAAATAAAAATAAATAGAAAACATATATATATACTTGTATAATATTTGTGTAATAGTGGAAAACGTAAGTTTTTAAAAAAATTCAAAAAATTATATCTCAGGTAAAAAGTGTAAAAAAAATCTAAAAAAATTTGGTACGTGTTTTTCGACAAGTCCTTTTGTATAAAAAATATTTGTGCTAATTTAAATAATTAAAAATATAAGATCTTCCTTAAAGATTAAAAAAAAGGGTCAGGTATGATGCTTGGAATAGGTTTAATTTTTGGAAGAAGTACGTAAAACATAAATAAATATCAACACCAGGATTTTTTTTTCTTGCAAATCGATTTTGTATTAAATAGAATAACGTATGTTACAAAAAAAAAGATAACAATATGCACAAAAACAGGTACCTATTTGTGTATATCTACATTGTATACAGCTATCGAATCATTGTACAGTACGCTGACCGTTGACCGTTGTTGTGGTCTCTGTGCGTAACAGCTATCATCGGTTAACACTGCGCTTTTTCAAGAAAAAAAATTAAAGCGTTCGCAATTTCCAATTCAAATGTCGAAAGTCATAATTATTGTTAATCATGCCAATTATTTGCGAATGACAGCGACAGTGCGTTGGTAGAAAAATCGCCGGAATTTCTATTTCTTTCGAAAAGTAGAAAATGAAAAAAAAAAAAAAAAAAATAAAGTAAACAATCGTATATATAAAAACGGCGAATGATTTAATTTTCATTTTAGCGTTGATGACTCCTTTGGTCTCGTGTTTATACCCTATAATACAAAGTATCAGAGGGTCCGAATTGGCAAAAAAATCTCGAGTTAAAAAACTACATCGAAACTTTAATACCTTTTTTTTTTTCGGTCGTTAGATCTCACTTCAACCTCTGCAGGCGATGTTCGTTATAACATTTTAACTCTCTCTCTCGTTGTTCCGCAAAAATTAATAACTATCGACTAGCGAGCACGTAAACATGCTGACCTACCAACGTGGGTGCAAGAAAGAAAAGAAAAAAAAAAAAACAAGTATAACAGCAATTCCTTCCTCTATAATACTGTGCATCACGAATTTGGCCGAAAGCAAAAATACCGCCCATTCGTCACCAGATTTTGTCATGATAAAAAGGCCGAAATTCCTCCAAACGTAGTTACTCAATTGATTGAGTAAAATTTTTGTACAAAACGAGAAAACGAAAAAAAAAAAAGTATCCTAAAAATCGTGCACCCACGCTTAACCGGACGATAGTGCCGGTTGAATCGATTGCATCGAAAAACCGCATACCTCGTTTGTGTTACAAAAGGGGAAAAAAAAAAATAATATATATATATATATAATCCACAAACGAGGATTATGTACAAACACATACATACACACACACACAGCCCGTATTTTTCGAACAATGCACCTGCAGGAATATTTCAACGAGTATATTGAATTTTGAACAAGTCAAATGATGCGACTTTATTTCTCATTTTTAATTTTACCGAAAAGGTATCGAGGTACCGCGCTGTTGATACTTTTCTTTCTCTAAATACTATACGTAACTGCTTATGCGTTTAATCACTATTGTGTTTTCCTTTTTTCTTTCCTAATTTTCCTTTTTTTTACATTTTTTTTATTTCGTTAGTCTATTCTCCCTGGAGGCAAATACTGGCGGACCACGTAAACGACGTTGCGTGTGGCTTGCACTCTCCGCGACGATTCTACGAGATAACTAATAGGAAGAAAGCCTACAAGGGGGGTTGTCTTCTCTAGCCGTTTTTTGAGATTCGACTCTGACTTCATTAACATCAGAAATAGGTAAACTTTCGTTGCTTCTAAATACGCATGTTTTGTTTATTTATCCTACTATTTATTCACTGTCAAATATTCGGCAAAAGTTGAACTTCTGACTTTGCGTAAATGAATTGAAACCCGTTTTTTCGAATTGAATTTCATGAAAAAAAAAGATATACAAAAAGTTATTTTTTATTATTGTTTTTCATGAAATTGCAATAAATATTGAACGAACTTTATACTATACTTTAAGACTTGCATATGTAACTTTTATTAAACATTGGATAACATTATAAATCATAGAAAAAAAAAAAAAAAAAAAAAAAAATAGCCACGAAGCGTATGTTCGAAGGTAGCGAAAATAATCCATCTCTGATAAAAATCCGCGCGTTTACGTCGACGTTTCGAAGTCTAGCAATAATTACAGATAGTACGATGGAATTTAACGCGTAGATCTTACATCGATAACATCATTTAGTTTTTTCTCTTTATACTGCAGTAAATTCATATTACAATACACCGTCTCGCAGACAGTCTAATTTATCTCGTCAACGCGACAAACGCTAGCTTCGTTTTGATAAGCTTTCCGATTGAAAAACCAGTCAGTAAGTTGAAAAAAAAAAGAAAAAAAAAAAAGATACAATCGTTGTAACAGGAGATAGTATCACGACTTCCAAAAGCCTCTCGGTGTCCGCATCGTTGAGCCAACAAAAAAATTGACCGACCTACCGCAACTACTTGTTCATGCAACGTATGCAGAATCACGCTCGAGTTCTCCTCTCTCGATCGCGCGTTTAGCTCGTCTCGTTCGCGTGAATTTTCCGTACGTCGCTCAGAATGAAAAGAAAAGAAAAATAACATTCTCGTTGCCAAATACCGTCGAACCTCAGGAACTCAAATTACCTCAACGCGTGGAGTCCACTTGACTGTGTTTCACATTCAAAGTGGAGACCACAGGAAAAAAAAAAAAAAAAACAACGAGAGTCCGGCTCTCGAATGAGCTGTGGATGGGGTATCCATTTATACCTAGGAACATATTTCACCGAAAAATTAACGAAAAAATAACGACCAGTCGTTAAATGCCAAAAAGAAAATCATTGTAAAATCACCGAACGACCAAGAAAATGACCAATCAAAAATAATTTCGATGATCATTTTCTTGGTAACTTGGCGGTTTATTTTTTTGAAGAAAATTACCAACCAACCGACAATCATTTTTATTGTAATTTTCTTGGTAATTTCACGTTCTTCAGTGATTTTTATTTTCCCGCACTTAACAACCAGTGAATTTTTCGATCATTCGACTGTTCATCGAGTCATTTATGGTCTCTATCTATCTCTCTGCACACCGCTGGATTTACGCGTGACGAGGAGAAACGGCAATGAGCACAGAGAGAAGAGATACTCTTTTCTTTTTTGTTATTTATTTCTTTTTTTTTTTTTGCGTTTTTTTTTTTGTTTTTTGTTTTTCTTAAGCGGTGAGAGATTGACGGAGGTAGATAGAGGCTGGATAGACGCTGTAGATCTCGCTAGTTAAGGTCAGCCGATGACTGGAGAGACTTTAACATCCCCTTCCCAGCCGACAGTTGCGCATAATTGCGCGATTGATGTTCGCGTACGCGTATCGCACGTACGCGAAAATTAATAAGCGCGGTCGTCAGCCAACGCTCACTTCGGTGCTGCTACGACTGGTGACTTAAGAATATCGTGAATGCTCGAATAAGTGCCGGTAACAAAGCCGAGCATGCCGAATGCTATTATAGCTATGTTCTTCCATAGTCGCCAGTTGAAGCGGCCGAGGCCGTTTTCTTGTTCCCAGACTGTTACGAGCTCGATTACGGAGGGAAGCATTAGGCCGAGGGTCGAAAGGCAAACGGCACCGACGAGTGAGATGAACGGACCGAGATTCGGTATTGCAATAGCCACGCCAACGGTGAACATCACCAATGTGATACGAAGACCATATTCGGCGTGCAATTTTCTTGCCCCAAAGCGATGCTTCACGTTCTTCCAGATAATCTCCATTGGCACGTAAAACTGAAGACCATAAGTGAGGAATATCGCTGTTGCGATCATCAACTGTACGCACTGAGCGGGTATCTCGCTTGACGGAAGGTTCAACGTTATCGAGTCTGCGGTAAGTTCGCCGTATTTGAGATAACCGAAAAAGCCAACAGTGCTGTAAAGAAGAACTACGCAGAACATGCCAATGTTCAGAACTCCGGGGCAGCCGATAAAATGCGTTGGGGTCTTCATGTTGTTCTCCAAGGGCATGACCTGCAACAGATTTTAAATATTAAACAGTGATCAAGTTGAGCAGGAAGCAGAGAATTAAGGGAGGCGAGTTAGCTAATTTTTAAAAAAGTTACTTCAGGATTAGAATATACTATTTTTCTGTCAGTAATTAAAATTAGTTTTCTTGACTGATACTATTGTGAATTAATTTCAGGGTTTTTTTTTTACTCTGCGTGTGATCCAGAATTAAAAACTCATAGGATTCAAGTCTATGGCACCTCATATATTATTTGTAAGAACAGTCTACACCAGGTAGGCGGAGCAAATGTTAAGAAAAGTGAAAGATTTAAGAGACTCATGTCTGCAAACACCAACATTATTTCCTGAATTTGTAAATCTTTGGTCTGACTATAAAAAAAAATGCCCCTCCCAAAAAAGAAAGATTATATAAAACGTTTGAAATGAAAATTGAACTTACAACACCAATGCCCTCAAGAGCGAAGATGGCAGTACCGAAGAAGAGTGGAAGTGTCGACCATGTAGCGAATTTCGGCACGGTGTCCGTGCTCGGAAGATCTTGGAACACGTAGTAGAACGTAATGCCGATACCGACAGCCATGAGGCAGTTAGCGACCATGGAGAAGGGCGCGAGATACTTGAGGTTCCTCACGAGTGAGAATAAGATGAGGGGTATTAAAAGCGCAGCCATGAACAGCCTCAGGTCGTAATCTGTACCCGTGTAATGATCAAACACGGTCTTGATGTTGTTTGACACGAATACAATGTACACGCAGCAGCAGCCGATTAGATCTATCACCAGGAAGGTGTTAACCGTTGCTCTATAATCATTAAAGGACGAGAAATTAATCAAATGTATATAATTAATTAAGTATTCAATTAATCGAGGCATTCCAAAAATTTGCTTTATTCCTATTTTTAGTCTATAGGCATTCTGAAAAAAAAAAACATTTCGGCTTCGTTATCCAAAAATGTTTACCTTCCAACAAAAAGTTTTTCCGAATTGTTATCTGATTTTTCAAATGCTTCGTTCGATAATTAATTTAAACAAAAATCGTGTAAAAAAAAAGAAGAAAAAAAAAAATTAGCAATCGTATAAAAAATTGCGGACCCAATCGGAAGCTTCAAGAGTCAGAACGAGCTCGAAACCAGATGAAATGCCTCGCACAGAATCATTAAATTATAAATCGTTTGACTGTATTAATCAGTACACGAATGTGTCCTCGAAAAATTACGTACTTTGCTAGCCTAGCATATTTTTGCGCCGATTCAGGACCCACGAGAAAAGCAGCCTCAGCAACGTCGGCAAATCCGAGACTCGGTGTTTGCGTTCGCCTGCATAGATTGTGAGCGCATTTAACGAGTATATGCACGCAATAGGTGCAGGTTGCACCGATGAAGAATGTGGCAATTAGACCGAAGAGGAGACCGGCGTTCTTGAAGGCAAAAGGCATCGCGAGTATACCAGTGCCGAGACTTCCCTTGAGCAAGTGAATGAGGGTGTCCAGATCGGAGGTCGGATGCGCCAATTTTCGGTGTTCAAAAGGATCGTAAAGCGCTGCCTCCTCATCGTTGACACGTTCCACGAGCGGTAGTGTCGAGCCATTCGTAACCGTAATAGGTACTTCATTTTTCTCGCACTTGTATCTGCAAAGCGAATATCATTAGAATGGGCCACTCAGGTTCTTTGATTTCACATTTATTTTATTGTAATAATTATCATAATAATAATAACAATAATAATAATAATAATAATAATAATAATGATAATAATAATAATTGTAGAGTAAACACTAAACATAAATATTAATATTGCTCGCATTACGTACGTGTGTATATTATACTATGCTTATGACTATTAGGTGTACTTAGATGTTTAAGAATGTTCGTCAGTGGACGATGAAGGAAACGCCGGGGATTTTAGCTCGAGGATGCATTATTATTTTTTTTTTTTTTTTTTTCCCCCGGAGTCTTCAAGGATAACTTAAGGAAATTTTAGTGATATGTTTTGTCGCATGTTTATCGCGCCGGTATTTGGTAGGTTCATTGGGATTGATGATCAGCATTGGGAAGGGCGCGAAATAATCTCTCGTTTATTAATATATGCGTTCTGAAAATAACGACCCGCAGGGATGATATACGTCGATGATATTAGAATAAATGATAGGAAGGTCGTTGGCGATGCAACGGCAGAAGAGAATTCGCAGTGATTGAGACTCTGTGGATTACAAAGAGAGAGCATTGTGAGGAATTAAAAAATTGGCAATAGGTTGAATTTTCTAATCACGTTGAAGTACTTCGAGAAGCCTCGCGATGATCCGGCGACTGGTGACTACGTCGCCGGCACACCCATTCTTTGAAGAACGGTACTTTGTCTACAACTATATTTAGTTATCGAGACATAGAAAGAGAGAGAGAAGGAGCAAGTGAGAGCAAGAGAAATATAAGGTGAAACGCGAAGCACTTTTGCGAATGTGTGCAAGGGAATTCGATGGAATAGGAAAGTGCTTAGTGGTTGCCAATGAATTTGGATTAGCCGCGGACAGCCCTCTGTAGAATAGACTCTTAACGAATGAATGGAACGGAGGAGAGACGCGACCAATGTAGACACCCACGGAAAAATGTTTTTGTGATTATAAGGGAAATTTTGATTTTAATAAGGGCGAGTACCAATGGATTCAAAAAAAAATTAAGTCTTGTTACTTTTACTATTTGTGCTACAAATAAACTGTACTTTGAGCTTGGTTTAACTTGAAATCTGTGTAAATTTCAAAATATTTAATCTATTATTTGCTGAAATATGAAGCTGGAGAAGTGGAAAAAAATACTTGTTTAAATTTTAACGTCAACTACTGTGAAATACTTCTACACCAGATTTTTCAAATTCAGAAAAAAAAAAACAGCAAAATATATATTTGTACCTGAGTTAAATTTAGCAAAAACAAAAAAACTTGTAATTCAAACGACAATTTTATTTTCTGATAAATGAATAAAATGTAATCTTCATATTGTACTTTATCGTTAACAAAATGACTAAATATTCATGTAATATTTTTCCGTGGATGCTATCAACTCGACTCGATCAAACAGACATATATTTAAATGGCAATACAGATTCCAACTCTACACACAATGCTCGACACTCTACACCACCGACTCCAAGCCGAAAGCTTTGCGCGTGTAGACTTTTTGCAATGTAGAGTTTTAGCCTTTCGTTGTGTTGAATTTTTGCTTGTGTAGAATCGATGGTGTAGAGTCGTTGATGTGTGGAGTCGAATTCTGTAGAAATCGCTGTATTGCCATTTAGATCCAGCTAATTATTATCCCCAGTAAAGCATGATATTCATCGATACAAGCCAAGTGATTGCTGTTCTCCAGTTTGGGCATGCCTGGATTAACCGGATTGCAGGACGTTCGAGGTCTCCTCGTCTCTCACCAAGTTTTCCCAACGTTTGCCCGAGAATCCTCATTAATTCGTCTTGTATTACCAAGCAACAAATACACACACATATATATATATATAAATATATCTGTGTATGGCTGTTTCGCGCGCGACCTTAATTAAAAGGGAAAATAGTTTGTCCACTCGTTGCATGCTTGCAAAAGTACGTGTGTTTGTGTGTGTGTGTGTGTGTTGGAAATTATACAAATGCGTGCTGTACACGAGCGAGCATTCCCAGCAAGAGAACGAGCGGAAATGAAGGCATTCAAGTAACTTCTTCTACGTGAGTGTGTGTGTGTGTGAAGATGCACGTGCAGGAATCGTCAGCCAGCTCGTCTTTCCCGCCTCTTCTTTTTCTCCAAGCTACATTTTTTTTTTTTTTTTTTTTTTTTTTTCTATTTCATCTATAATTACAGAGTAGAGATGCTTGGTGCGAATGTGATTTTTGTATGGATTTATAATGAGAGTGCATTTGTTGTAGAATCATGCTCGTGCACCTACATCGACCTTCAAAAACGTCTGTTTTTTTTTCTTTTTTTTTTGGTTCTTTTTCTTTTAAAAATAATTATTATTAATAATAATATTATGTGACCGCGTGCGCCTGTGTAGCCCAATCTTCCCACCGTTCATTATTACATATACCTATAGCTATTTATTTTAGATCATTTGTGTTCGCATTTGTCGTGTGTGTGAGATTGTGTCTGGGAAAATTAATTGAATGTGAAATAATGTGGATAATTGATGATCGCAATAATAGGAAGGTTCAAAAGGAAGAGGAAGCGTAACCTTGATCCACATCTTCATGGCGAAGGTCTACCAGTATTTTTTTTTTTTTTTTTTTTTTTTCACTTAAATCTTTTTGCTCGCTCGTTTGGGAAACTATCGTATTGAACAATGTGTTGGGAGACAGATTACTCGAGCACCAGAGAGTACGATTATCTTTTGTGATTCACGTTTGTATTTTGGATTTCTCAGACATACAAACACAATTCAGCAGTCATTTGCCCTTACTCTTTCTCTCTCTTTCTCTCTCTGGCTTTGCTTCGATATACAGTCTCACTATTTGCTCTGCTTCACTCTCAGTCAGTCTCTCATTCATGTGGAAGACAGCGAGTTTTTTTTTCTTCGGCGCATCCAAATAGGAAACGTGAATCAGTTCGGATAACTTTATTTCTCGTACTGCTATTTGAAGGGTAACTTTTAGAAATGATGAAAGATTTTTTTACACCGTTGAGTTATATATATACCTGAGATTAATTATTTTTAGTTATTGTCTAACACAATTGTAATATGAACGATTCTTTTTTTGGAGAAAATCGTGCATTTTTAAATCTCGAATTCAACTGATTTTAATTTGAGACTATTTTATGTTCAATTGTTTAGCTAAAAATAATTTTTAAACACGTAGATGTAGAAAAATATTTTTTCGACAAAATGAAAACCTGTTTTGTATCATAATTGATTTTGGAAAAAATTCCGAGTTGAAATATTTCGCAATTTTTAAAAAATTAACATTGTTGTAAGAAAAAAATGGTGAAATATTCGCGCGAGAATTGAACTAATTTAAATTTCACACCATTTTAAGTTTACACAGCTAAAATTGTTGTCAATGTAAAATTAATTGAGAAATAAATAAATCCTCGACAAAATGATGTACCAATTGCAGAAAATAAACTTAATTTGATTCTGAGGAATTTTCAAAGTGGCTTAATTTACCAAGCAAAAAAAAGTGTTTCAATCACATGAGGCAAAAAAAAACTCCATAAAAAATTCGTCAAAAATACACAACCCAATTTGATAAAGAAAAAAGTGTAATCCAAGTTTCACAAAGTCCCTAATAACTAAAAGTAATGCAGTTTTATTATATTCACATTCGTAAATTGAAACTGTAGCATACGGATCTAGTTCTCTAAAATTGAAACATATTCCAAGTTGAATGAAATCTACTGATGTGCCAGTCTTTAACAAAACGTATCTTAAGCTACCATTTCTTATGGTGAAAGCTTTCATACAAAAACTGCAACATTAATTTTGATATACAAAAGAGAGATGTAAAATTAGAGTACTCTGTTTTAACTCTTACGAACAAAAAAATGACAAAGTTTATACAAAAAAAATATAGTAATTTTGCTCCACTTGTGTATTTAAATAAAAAATACCAGCCGAATAAAATATTTAAAACCCCTTAATATTTTCAACAGTGTAAATAACTCAACAGCCGAAAAATCTTAAATCATCAACTTCCGCATTTACGTTTTTACTTTTCTGTCCAACACACTGAGTCAGTATGAATGTGTGTATGTGTGTACATTTAGTTTATAAAAAAAATATGCCGTATCCATCGATGGAAAAAAACGTAAAAAAAAAAAAAGAAAAAGAAAATGATAACGCCATAATCGTAGGTAACACATTATGATATTCTGTTGAAATTTATCCTATACATTTTAACAAAAAATATATATATGTATATATATATTATATATAAATCGTAATATAGTATTATTAAAAAAATCGTAAAGGTATAGGTGTGTAGGTACCCGTTGAGGTGCGGTAGCGTTTCTCTCCTTAGCTGTGTGCCGGAGAGCTTTCTGTCGGACTAGAAAGCTCTTCTGACTTAGACTGTCTGTGTGTCACGCGGCGCGTGATTTACGTGACACACGCGGATCGCACATCGCGCGTTGTTGTTACACACACAGAGACGCGCGGACTTTTGTGTTCTGGGCAGCTGCAACCACCGCACTGCATCACCGACGCCCAGCGCCACGACGCAGTACGACGACTAACAAGCCGTGTTTACTTTAACATTGCACTTTACAACAAAAAAGGGTAATCACACGTTAACGATTATTATTTATTATATATTCATGTTTTTTTTTTTTTTTTTTTTTTTTTTTTTTTTTTTTTTTTTTTAAATCATCTCTTACAGGTTTTACATGAAATATCGTGTACTTTTGGTAGCTCTGCATTGTGTTGTAAGCGAAAAAAAAAAAGAAAGAAAAAAAGAACAAATAATTAAATGGATTTTTAAAGAAAGTAAAAAAGAAGTCGCTATAGGAAGAAGGGTTGTCGTCGTGGCGTTAAGTCAAGGTCGTCCTATCTTAGAGATGTGATGTCTGTCAATTTTACCGTATTTTTACCGTCAACTGACCGTTCTATCAAAATTACCGAGTGATATTGGGAACTCAAGTTGAACGATATGACATCTGGTGGTGATTTTTGTACTATTTCATTGGAACCAAATGCGCGTTTTTATTGGTCCATCAATTTTTCGAGGGGGATTTAAATCTGCGTGCGCGCATCGCATATTTGATCCATTGCGTCCGCTGTGTTGTCTTTACTTGAGTTCCCAATAGTTTTTGTAAACATGATTTTTCAACATTTCTAAACTATTAGCAGTCGACACTTGATCAGACGTAAATGACCGATGTCTCTTTTTTTTCTTGACCGTAATTTTACTTGAACATTTCTCGGTAAATTGTAATCAAAATGTTGTGATCGTAACAATTACAAAATAAAATTTTTTTTTTTTTAATTATAATGTTCAATGACGGTAATAATACGGTTTTTCTATTTATTATTTTACAATGTCAGAATTTTACCGTATTTTCACATCTCTATATTACTATTGAGAAAACAGATTACCGTTGGAGGCGCTACTAACGCAGATAAAATGGCCGTCTGAAGGTTCAAATTTGAAGGTTATTCAAATATTTAATAACACTTCGTGTAAGTGATAATTGTATTCGTGATGAAATTAGCAATTGAGGCTGAGGAATGGTTGCATAAATATGGTATAAAGTCATATACGATATAATTTGGTGCAAATTTAGCACCAGCACCTATAGTTTAATGGTAAAAGAATCATACTTGAAGGTAAAATCCTTGACTTCGCGTAATTTTCATTTTCAATGAGTCATTGACATTCGGTTTATACGAATTTTTCGACGATTTACCCTATAAACGCCTTCAAAGTGAACCTTGAAGCGGCCATTTTGAGTATTGCTTGTCTCGACCGCTAGGATCGCATTCTAAATCTATTTTTCCATTTGAGAAACCAGTAGTATAACATTGGCGGCGCTGTTAGCGAAAGTGTCATGGCTGTCGAGAGGTTCAAAATTTGAAGGTTTAATATACATATTTGATACAATTTCTTTCATCCAATAATTGTTTACACGATGAAATTGGTGATATATGTGCTAACAAATGTAAGTTACGTAAAGAAATCATGAGAGTCGTTTGCTAATTTTTTTTTTTTAAACAAAATTGCAATTGAAGATAATCCTCATAATTAATCTAAATATTTCACTCGAATAATTCATTGTCATTTAATTTTCAACATAATATTGCGCTAATTTTGCCAATAAAACACCTTCAAAAGCGAACCTTAAAACGGCCATGTTGTGTGTTACTCGTTTCCGCCGCCAGGATCGCATACTAAAAATCTGTTTTCCCAATTATCCGTCTTATCTTGCCTCTCAATTTCTATCCCAACCGATCGAACTTTCATTATATCGTGTGTATGTGTGTATTGTTTTTTTTTTTTTTTGTTTTTTGTTTTTCTCTCTCGTCTTTCATTACTTTCTTTTTATTTGCTTTTTCTCAGAGCACTTAATTCATAGAGCCCGAATCATAATAATGCCCGGACTCTATACGCACGTCTGGAATCATATAAATACACATATTATACAGTAAAATACAGAGTTTCTTGGTGTGTTTTTTTTTTTTTTTGTTTCTTCCCCTTCTCTATAGCATTCTTGTGTATTTTTGCTCGATCTTTTCGTCTCAATGCGCGAGATTTTATTGCAATTTTTTGGAGCTCGCATACCGCATGATCTCTGCTCGCTCAAAGAGCGCGCTTATTATTTAAATCGCGAGAGCGTTTTGCGCGCTTGCGAATTTTGAAAGTCGGAATTGGATCGCATTCCCTGCTGCTATATGGGATCATTCGTGTCACCGATATTTGCCGCACTCCCCCTCATTTGATACATTATGTATATATATATATATATATATGTATATATAGATTGCTCGACATGGAAATCCGCATCGTACGCAGTTAAGCCTTGCCAGTACGTCTATTTATAAAATTTGAATCGCGTCGAATTGTCGGACGTAATGTATGCGTGATTTGCTCTTGTTGCGCAGGCTACGTACGGCAATCCCGCTGTGAGATTCGAAAATGTGCGTCACGTACCGACAGACCGCGATTTTCTTCATCCGCCGCAGTACCTTTGTCTCGCTGCACCCTCGCCCTCATTACAATTGTCTAATTTACTTTTTTTTTATATTTAATGCCAACCGGTATTCATTATATTCATCCTCCTACTTGTATCAATGGATTCTCGTCACACATCATTTTTGTCATTGATCATTTGACGACGATAAAATGCTTCTAATAGCTGCTGGAAAATATAACGTATATCGAAATTTTGCGTCGTTAAAATATTAACAGGAATCATGAATTTTTTAATAATCGTAGAAAAATTAATTTCCATTACGTAAGCTCGAAAATCATTTTTTGTCCAGAAATTTATAGTCTGTACTTTGTGTATATATATTGCATCTGTTCCAGCAATTGCAATTGTTCAATTAAAGAATTATGAGAATTGCAAGATTTATTATAATCAATTTTAAGCTTCTAATTATATTTTTAATCTTTTTCTTTTGACTCAATGCTTTTGTAAAAAAAAATCTATGTAATTCAAAGGTGAAATATTTGTAAATTTTGCTGAGAATTTTAGTTTTTATTGAGGGTCTGCTACTAACATTAATACAATCATCATTTCAATATGTTATTTAAGTTTTGAAGTAAATATCATATTTACATATTTTTTTTATTACACAATTTTTCTTGCGGAACTGAAAAAATTATTTTCTACGTTTATTTAATATTTTTTTTTGCAAAAAATACGACATTTGAAAAATATTTTAAATAAAAAAAAAAATGATTTCTCACGTATAAAAGCAAAAGCCATAAACACACACGAGTAATTGTTCATTTTTATTTTCCATGATGCGCGTCGAAGCAAGCGAGCATGCACGCATTATGAACAACAATAAATATCTCAATTAATTTTTAATATGACACACGTAATCCTCGATAAAGCAGAAAATAGATGAATAATGTTTGTAAATGTGTAAAAAGAAAAACGACGCGATACGACTGATATGAATGGAGCGAGGGTGAATGCGAAATCTGAACTTCCTATATCAAGCCGGAAGTTGCCTTGACGTTATTATCAATGACACTCCATATGTCTAGTCAGCTAAACGGTTCTTTTTTTTTTTTTTTCTTCATATCGGAGCAGTTAAAAGAACGATTATCGAGAGAAAATTTCGATGACGCGACTGAAATCGTTTTAGAGAACTTTCAGGCTCAGCAATTTGTTTTATCTCGCGATAACGAAAATATATGCAGTCTTCCACGATGAATCACACTGATGAATCATACGCGGAAATCTATAATCCGCGTGATATTATTGATTGACTAAAAATATAATCGTACTATTGAACCATTATTATTATATCGACGTCACAATCGTAGCAGTTTCCGATCAGCTGCGTGTAATATACATTTGTTTCATTTCATTTAAGATCTCCATACATTTTCTAAAATTTATTTAATACAAAATGGTATAAAAAATGTCTACTAATTTTTTGTAAAGGTATTTTGATTATGTACAATAATTACTAGTTTTGAATATTAAAAATTGGCAGTTCCATATACGGAAAATATAGAATAATTAAATTTCTACAATTTTTAATATTTTGGGAATTTTTCTACATGATAAAATAACACAGAAATAATAAACCAGATGGGAATTTTATGTTGGACTTTTTTTTGTCATTAATAATATGAAAAAAATAAAGCACACTTTTATACTGGAAAACCGTGAAGTTTTCCTCAAGTGAAAATAATACTTCAAAGTCAAAAGCTTATGATGAATTTAATATCTCAATATTTACTTATTTACATTTTTTTTTTTCCTCAAATACTGCATTCTCTGTAGCGAAAAATCGAGTTTTTCTTTGTAATTCGAAAGTTGATCAGAAATTAGTATAAATAAATATTTCAATGTTAAAGGGCTTTATTAATAATTTTGTTTTTATTTTTCCAATAGTAAAACATTTATTTTTTAATAAGCTGAGAGAGATAAAAAATTGAGACTCGTTTGTCAAAATAATAGTTTAACAACGATAGTTGATGACTCATACTGCACTGGACGTGCAGTACAAAAGTTTGATATTACGCTTGATCGAAGATATTGTACTGTATCGTAACGCGAAACCAATATCTTATCGCGACCTAGACCGTGTTTACATATACAAACTTTTAGCAGATTAAATTCGCGTCATACGTAACACAGGTTTACGATATACGATTTGACCAGGAAGCCACGATTCACGCACGTGTATTATATCCGACATTCTGTCGACAATCTATCGCTCGCGTTTATTTGAATCTCGGAAGAAAGGTCCCGTGGAAAAAAAGTCCCACGGAAAATACCTGACAAAAAATATGCAATATAATACAAAAAAAAGGGTTGTAAAAATAAGTTACTTTTCCAAAGACATTTAAAAGAAAATGTCATCGTTTATAATGTATATCGTTCTCATTGACAAACTATTTCTCAAAATTAATGTCAGGACCTTTTTTCCGAAGGATGTTATTTTCAAGACCTTTTTTTATTGCAGGAACTTATTTTCACTTGTTTTTTTCAGGGATCTTTTTTCCGCGAGACCCTTTTTCCACTGGACATTTTTTCCGCGAGATCTTTTTTTTCCTGCGATTTTTCTTGATTTTATTTCCGGAGAACCCTTTTTCTCTGGTATTTTTTCCCTAATACCTGTTATTTTCCACTTCTCTTGCCTGACATTTACAAAGAAGTGACTTGAACCAATGATCGTTGTACTTTTGCTCGAAGAACGAAATATATTTTTTTAAATCCCACGAAATAGTTGCGAAGCATTTTCTTCGACCTATGTTGAAAGGATGAAAGCCTCGTTTCATTTTATCCAACGTACTCATCGGATGCCTACTGCGTTTGAGTCCGTCGCAATAAATATGTGATAAGAGTCCGTGATTCGCGGTTTCCTGCTCTCTATATTCGTAGATATCAACTTGATGGGCTCTCTGGCAAGTCCGCTCCCACCGTCCGATAATCGATATCCCTTCCGGTAATAAATTGCTCGACTAAAGCTTGTACCTCGGTAATATTTGGCTTGGTTAACAATATAGTCCTTGTCATAAATTAAAATAAACAATCGACACGTTATCCAATATAGAATAGAAGAAAAATCATGTCGATTCTTGTTTTGCAATCATTTTCGTCAGACACTTTTTTATATCAAATTCCTTGTTTTTTTTTTTAATTTCCATTTTTATATTTGGTCTGTCAATTTTCTAATATTCGACTTGGATGTTTTTTTTTTTATTTTTGCGTACTTGGAATTGGCTATTTTTTTATTCTTCAATAATATTATTACGACAAATTTCCAATATTTTAATTGTACTTTTTTCAAATTTGGATCTCGTACTTTTCCATTTTCCAATATTTAAATCCTGGTAAGTTTTTCTATATTCTCTCGTATGGTAATTTTCCTACATTTTAATTATCAAATATATTCAATTTACTCACTTTCGGATTTGAGTATTTTCTCGGTGTTCCAATATTTTCATTCAGCAATTTTCATATTTCAGAATATTTCAATTGAACTTTAAAAAAAAATTACAGTATTTCAATTTCTTAATCGTCCAACATTTGGATTTCACTATTTTTTTTTTATACTCTGTTTTCTTTTTTATTTGGCAATATTCCAATACTTTATTTCTGCAATTATTTTAATTCGTCGATTTTCAGGATTGACAAATATTTCTCAATATTTTTCGTTCGACTTTATTTGCTAATTTACGAATTTTCGTATTCAGCAATCTTCTCAATTTTCCAATATTTCCATTCGGCAATTTTCCAAAAATTTCGACACTTTTCCAAAATACAATTTTTCTATTTTTATCTATGATGCTTTAAGGAAGCAATATTTTGTTTCGAGCGCTATTTCTTATCTTTCAGTCGAATACGGATATTGTGCGCCATTGATTATTATTATTATGCCAATAACTGTCGTTTGACCATGTGCGCCCCTTGAATCCATTCAACGCGCGATGTTAAAAGGCCGCGCTACGCAGTCGCGCACTTCATTGGCCTTGTGCCCGGGAAAATTACATGCGCGCGACATCAGTGGCGCGTAAGAAAGCCCCGGATAAAACGAGGAAATGCGGCGTTGTTTCGTGAAAAAGTAAGTATGACGAGGGATCGAGTGATAAACTTGTGCTCGGCGGGTTGCGACGCCAAACGGCGTAACAGGGAAAAGATATATAGACACGCTCTAGCGTTTGTGATCGCTCGAGTTCTCGGGGCTAAATTTGGGCCGGTTCAATGTCACGCACTCTCGATTCTTGTAACACACACACACACACACACACACACACAGACAGACGCACAGACACAACATTCACCATCAGAGACTCTGAGACACACGTCGTGCTCACACAGAAACATTATTCTTGGCTTGAAACATCGTTTAAACCTGCAAACTAGTGCACCTCATAAACACAAAATTCATAAAAGTCACGTAAGATGGAATGAATGAGTCAACCCATTAATTTTCTACAAAAAATCTAGTGGTCTTAAATTTTGTAATTGATTTTTGAATTTTTCGAAAATGCTTTTTTCAAAAAATATTTTTATAATTTTCGTACTATTGTTATCACCTGAAACATCAAAAGCTTGCCTTACGATCGAATTTTTAAGTTTGTTTTAAGTTCCAATTTGCGACTAAAAAATCAGTCCTAAGATATGAAATTAGTAAGTTTAGGCAATATTCATAAAAAATTGTATCTAAAATAATTTACATTTTAAATAGCTCTGAAAAAATCCAGTCACCAAAAATCCAAAATTCCCAATACACCGATTTCGGATTTAAAAAAGGCATTCTATTATTTTTTTTTAATCGCTAAAGACAAAGCAGTAAAATGAAAATATGCCTGCCTTAAGTTGCTGTAACTTACGACTATAAGATCAAGAAACTTTAAATGATTTAGAAGAATGTATTTTTAAAATGCTATACGATTTAAAAAAAAACGACCCTCATTGCCCCCATCTGTGTGATTATTCCCCCATCTATTCGTGAATAAAATCGAGCACGCAATCTCGCATTACCAGACACACTAACAGAAAGTACAATTGTCAAGGGAATAAAAAAAAAAAAAGTTTCTCGTTCGACCGGCCCAAATAAATCCTCTAAGGGAGTTGAAACACGCGAGCACCCTTCGGTAAAAAAACGCCCTGACGTCGCGACGCTGCGCCGACTCCCTCGACCCTTGCAATTAGTGACATTATATGATTTAGCGAAAATATTCCTAATAAGCTCAACTCTTATGCGCAGTGATCAGGCGGTATGCGGCGACGAATGCCAATAAACGTGACACAGCATCGGATCAATGATTAAATGACAAATGTAGATAAATTGATAATATCGATCGAAAGAAAAAAAATGAAAATAAAAATAAAAATGAAAAATAAAATAAAATCGTTTTTAATGCAGAGTATTATATGATCCTCGATGAAAAAATTAACTCACTTATAATCGAGCACTGACTCTCTCTCTCTATTCTTGGTACACATGGCAACAAAGCATTTCGGCGATGATCGTTCGTGGGTGTAAATATGCTACAGCTGACAGTTTGTCGTTAAAATTAATTATTGGAAGAAAAAAAAAAGAGAGCGAAAGACGATCGATAAATTGTATGTATTTACTTTGGTTTTTTTTTTTTTTTAATCTTTTTCTCTCTAATTCACACATTGAATTATTTTCGCCTTCGTTCTTTTTTTATTTTTCATTTTCTTCTCGTAAAACTTTTGGAAAATAGCGTATTGACACTTACTTGACAAGCACCATGTCTGAGAGTTCTGTTTTCACCCCGTGCTTCTTCGGGTCGTATTCCGCTATCATCGGACGCATGGGTGTTCTCTGAAAATAGATAAGAAAAAAAAATATCGTCAGTATAATCAGCGATTTTTCACAAACATTTCTGTTTATTTCACAAACAATGGAAAAAAAGAGAAAAAAAAAATACAACATTTAAAAAATATTTTTGTATTTTTATTTTACGAAATACTGTAATTTTGACAGATTTTTAAATTCGTTTATGCTATTTTTTTGGTTCACCAACGAAAATTTGTATATTCCAGAAATTTATACTTTTTTGTCAAAACTAATTTGACACGAAAGTTCCATAATACAAACGATTTTGTGTTAAAGTAATTATTGGATTTGTTACTTATTAAGAAAAAAAATATCTTTTTATGGACAGTTCAATTTAAGAATATTACTTTTTACTGTGTACTGTAAATATACGAAAAAGAAGGTTTCTGTAGACAAGATACTGCAATAAATGGAATGCAATTTGAAAAAAAAAAATTATTATTTACGATTTTTTGATGGGCAAAAAAAAATTATATTGAGAATAATTCGGCACAACTTTAGTTTTAGGATTATAATTGGTATCTTAAAAAAAATGGATCTTAAAATTTACATTTTAAATAGCTTTTTTTGCTCTCAAGTTCAGTAACTGTAAAAACAGTTTCAAAGAAATAAACACACCAAGGCTAAGAGGTTTTTAAAAATGTATTGATCAAAATAATTGAATTCTCAAAAATGTACAGAGGATTTAAATCTCAAAGCTACTGAAAAATACACTTTAGTACAAACATCTGTATGGAAACATTCGACTTTGTAAATTATCGTACTGAAAGATCGGCCCCTTGTGGGTATTGGTGAACGTATATGCATAACTCTGCATGCAAATCTGTGTATTCATGACGCTGCTTTCGGTTATATGCAATTGCTGAGAATAGTTCTCACGCCTTGACAAGAATCAATGCGTCTATTGACTGCAAAGCGAGCCGCTAATAACAGTAGACGCTCGGAATGTTCATGAAAGCTGGCAAGCTGCTATTTTTGCAACAGGTGGTAATGCGATGTTTATGTGAACGCACAACATCGCATTACCGCACTTATCGCGTCATAAACCTGCTCGAAATCTCGAATGGGATAAATTAAATTTTCGTTTACACGGCTTAAACACCGTTCAAACACTGAAAGCATGTGAATTATATTTTTTGTATTTACGTACAAATTATGACCCTGAATTTTTTGTTTTTTATATTACTCAAGATAGAAGGAATAATTATTTAAAAAGATTGACTTTTTACTGAAAAAAAGCTCCATCAAAATGCTGACAATTGTACGTTTAAAAAATCGAGAAACCTCATTTTTGTAGCATTACGTTTTACTTTCAAGCAATATATTTCAACATCCCTGGAGATTATATTTATTTTAGTGACCCTTCAAACCCATTTTTTCAATATTTCAATATGATTTATCAGTAGGCAAACAAATTTCCTATAAACGTACAAATTGTTTATATCTGCTTTTTCGATCAGATATTTCGAGCAGGGAATCGATAATCCATTAATCAACTTATCGCTGTTAGAAGAAAAAGAGAAAATAAAATGAAACAAAATAAAATTATGTAGAGAAAAGGTATTAACCCGTCCACGGTGAATATCCTTCACGGATGTCGACGAGAGCGAGCTCATCTCGACATCATATCCGCTATCAGTGTTCCCCATGTTTCTTCTTTTTTTTATTCCACAATAAAAAAAAAACTAAAATAGTTCCAACAGTTCTTTTTTTTACGTCTTTTTACTCTCTTCTGTGTTCATCATTTTGCAAAGAAAAAAAATTCACAGATTAACTGGTGAATGTTGAATGTTTCACCGTTGATAAAAAGTAACTAGAATCATGATAGACTCTAGTGATGATGTATATATAGCCTCGGACGCCAATCTTCACTTTCCGGGTCATCCACCCAAGAATGCTACACTAATTGGCCCGTGTTATAATTAGTTCGAACAGCAGAGTTGTTGTTTCACGAAGATAGAGCCTCAATTCCAATGGAGCAGCCTTCCTCTCACGGCTACCAGACGATTAGGATCGAAACACCAAAAATTTCTATATACAAGGATCGCCTAGAGAATAAAATCTTTTTGGTTCTTTGCAACGAAGTTCCGATCGTTTTCAAGCGCTATTTGTTCGAAATCCAACAATTTCACGGTTCAACCGAGAATTCTAATGGACATTAGTGCGCGATTTTGTCGTGTGCCAGCCACTGAGGGTTACGTCACGAAAAACCACCGAGCGTAAATCTTGTACGCACGAGACTTTTAGGCATTGTGAATTTACCGGTAAATTTAGAAAGTTACCTCCAAGCAATATCGAAAACTGTCAATTTCAATTTATAGCACATTGCAACAATGCTATAAGTGAATATACCAAAATTTTTTTGTTAAATCCACCGGATATATTACATTTTTCATTTAAAACAGTATTTACAAACGCATCATTAATTTTCGAAATTTACGTCGATAAAATATCGTTTCTCGGTTAGTTAACCGATTATTTATCGACGCCCACGTCTCACTAATAAATTAGGATCACTTCGCGAGACTTTTTGTAACGTGTTTAACGAAGCACTTTTGATAATATTTTCATTCAGATATCTTTTATTATATTATCCGTGAAGACAACACTTTTGGTGAAGTGAAGAATTGGAGTTTGTCCGACGAAGAGGACGAAGGAGAACTCGCGAAGATCCGGCTCAAACTGTCGGGACTTTTATGATAGAGTTTAGCTAAACGAAAGCTATCCGGGGTGTAGATCGGACGGATCTTTCGTTGTGTTTATATATAAACGAAAATGTGCGACAGGGTTCTATGAAGACGTTTGTGTTACTTTACAAGCGGGCTCTGGGTAGAGGTAAAGTGGATAGACGTAGTGAAAAGAGGTATATCAGCGCGCGCGCGACGCACAAACCAAACGTATCGCTGCCAAAACGTTTGAGAATGTCCCGAGGACGTTGGGGGCTGGCTCTCTTTATATATAAACCGGCTACTTCGCGCCGGTAGTGTAAAGCGTGGTGGCGAGCGTCGCGGCTGCGAAAATAGGAAGAGCAAATGGGCGGGCGAAGTGAACGACGCGCGGTTTTTCATCTATGCACGGGGGGCAGTCTGTCTCTCTCTCTCTCTCCCTCTCGGGTCAGACACGTGAGACAAAAGTTAGCGGCTTTTACGCTATATAGCTAATCTAACCAGCAACATATCTCCCCTACAACGATACCGTTGTTTGGTGCAAGACACCCCGGAGGCGCCTACCGACGAGGTCAGCAGACCAATGTGTGTGAATACGTCACGACGCCACTGCGCTAATTCTTGGCGACGTTTGTCCACTATGAGCTAAATTCGTAACACGCTGTGTTTAATGTTGATGGTATAGCGAGAGAGGGGGAACAAATAGATGAGAGGGGGGGGGGGGGGGGGGGGAGTCGAGGAAACTTGCCAGTTGCAAGAGATGTCGTTTTTCGCTATCCTGGTTTGTTTATAAATGTCATTAAAGGACTTTGAAATAAGCAAAAATACAATATTTGTCAGTGGGAGTTATCATTATTGTTATTTTTTCGTATTGATACTTTGGCTGGCAAGAATAATTATCGTCGCAATTTGGCATGTTGACAATGAAAAATATATTGTATTCGATGATTTTTATTGGGGCAATCAAATATCAAAACAATTTTTTTTTTTGCAAAAAAAAATAGTATATTATATATTTAATATTTAATATATATAATATAAATAGTATATAAAATAGTATATAGAATAGCACCTTGCCTCATATTAGTTTATAATTTTAGTCTCTTATTTTCTCTCAATATTAATTCAATCGCATTAATGAATTCCTAACGCGATATTTTTTGCAATTAATCAAATGCTGCTTATTTTTTTAAGAACAAGTCTTTTGGCTGTTTAATCCTGACTTTTTCAATCTCGACATTTGAGGACCCAGCAGAAGAATTCATTTGTTCTAGACGCCTTCACGCATATATGACCTAATCCCGACTTCCTGGCAGCGTGGGGAAACCTCGTGTTAAGTTGTCATTATGAAATCCAGTTCTAGCCAGTTGTATGCACCGTTTGTACGGATGATATTCCTTCACCGTGTAAATTTGCATAATTCACATAGACTACAAAACACAACTCGTATATATATCTAATATATCGACTATTTGTAGCCAAAGTGCAAAAAATCGAGGATATTTTTCGAAGACGATCGTCGACTAAGCAAACATATATTCCACCCGCAAATTAGATTGACAGCAACGCACAGATTTATACAAGTATGTTAACGTTTAGATAAACGAGTTTGAAATATTTTTGGAAGCGCGCCACTGTCTGCTGATACTTGTCACGCCACCTAACTGACAATTTTCCTGTTTACTTCCGGCTATGGAGAACGTCTAGCTATTTTTGAAGACGTTCGTCTCGCGACATTGCAATTCGTAGGTCGAATGCGAATAAAACGTATTATTGCAAAATCTTCTATGTGCACAGATTATTATCTCTCGCGACTGTGTGATAATAATCCAGATATAAATTCTAGTTTATGGATTTTGCTGTATTGTACTCGAGAGTTTAACAGCTGTGTTATAATATTTTATGCTGAGATGCTCCGTATGTTAGATCTCTATTTAGTTTATTTATTTTTACGACTGAAGAACTATTTTAGTATAGTGTCTTTAACAGCGGTATTCGATGCTTATAGCGAACAGGCGCCTTTGTTCGTGTCTTACATTGAAAAATATTTCACACATATACAGTCGACAATTGCAGTCAGGCATCTTCTTACACGCGTTCCGAGGATGATCGACCGCGCAAAATGAATAATTTGTTTCGTTGAATATATTTATCACCGGACATTGATGAACGATGACAATTGTGTGCTCTGTGCAATTGCAATGGGCAAATCCACTCGACGAAATACCAATGTCATTTGTAATTGTGGCTTGAAAAAAAGTATCGATCGGTGTCACCAAGGACGTGTTTCGACATTGAGCAATTGTATCGATAAAGGATTATTGAATTATATTAATATTGTATTATATATCAATTTTTACTCGTTACTTGAAAATCTACATTTGGGTGGTTTCGTCGAAAAAGCGATGTGCATTTTTCGCCGAATTTTCCATTTATTTATTTATTTATTTATTTATTCATGTGCCCTTTTTGCATAAATGGTTTTCTGGTGTGAATATATATTTAGTTCAATTTGATATAGATCTGTAAAATATTTTACCCACAGTATTTTATTTTCAAATGACTACAAATTAATGGCTTTTTCAATATTCGTTAAATCATGAATTTAATTCCCTTTTTGTAATACAGGTGGATGTAAAAATTAGAAAAATATTTCTGATGAAGAATCTTTCGGAAAAATTTTTTTTTAAAAGTCAAAGAAAAAGTAATAAAATTATCATAGTAAATCAAACAACCTGGTGATATTTATTTTAATACTATTAAAACATCAAATGCACTGTTAATTGTCTATAATTTAAAGCGGAAACACAGAAACAATGAACAATTTTTTTTCGACAATTTTTTCAAAACTCCACCATTTTACTAAAAAAAAATTGCACATTTTAAAAATATGTATATCCACGAGATACAGATATTATAATACCAAAAAAAATTGATTCATATGTTTCAGAGAGATACAGAAGCTCTGAGGCTGCACGCAAGTGAGAAAAAAAAGTTCACAACTTCATCACTTCACTACGACCTTGTTAATTGAAATTTTGTGATAAAATGTTTTCTTATATTTTCTTAATACTTCGATAAAGTACGTCTGAAATTTCAGATTAAAATATAGTTTCTTAAAAAAAAAAATCCCCGAAGTTCCTATCGATTTTTGGTAATCTACAGAAGGTAGAAATACCCCGTTAAACACCGCGTAATCCAAATGTGTGCAAGCCAAGCGGACTTACGTACATGAATATAAAGAGATCTCAGAGATCATAGCGCGTGTTTCATCGTATCTATTCAAGGCGCGTTACTCTGTTATAAATGTATAGAGAATCGCCCTTTACACCGATTGACTTGAATCAGACATTCAATTGAGACAATTGGCAACGCAGACGACACATTTATAACGTGACAATGTGAAATGATCAGCCGAAATGATTTCCCAATTGGAAAGTCCCGACTGTCGTTGACCGAGCCAAGTATTATAATGCGCAACTGAAAAAAGAATTAAAAAAAAAAAATAATAAAACAGACGCTAAATATTTTTGGGTATTTTCCGAAGCATCATTGTCGTTATAATACGTACTGTAATTTTTTTTTCTTTGTGAAAATATTATTTTTTAAAAATATTAATTGATTAATTGATTTTATACGTTAATGAATATAAAATTTTTATGTTAATACAAATAAAGGAGCGCTTGTTCCAATGCCAACTAATAAAGAAGAACCATTAGCAGCGTGTTGTTCATAATACGACGATCTAGTTAAAAGGATATGTTATTCAACAGACGCGATATTATTTGCACTCTCATAGTAAAATATTATTCGTTGTCAATAATGTGTTCCACCCTTATTTGTGATCCTACGAAAATTTCATTGAGAAAAGAGGAAGTAACAAGATGTTTTGACCGCGTAGCCTTAGCATTATTTAAAGAATTTCTGAACGAAGTTAAAGCGGCTATTTGCGCCAACATTTGACTCTAAATATAAGAAAAATAGTCCGAGCATCTAAACATGTTTTTCTCGTAAATTTCTTTGTTTATCTTTTTTTATTTTATTTCAAATAGACTTCTTTTTTTTACTGAATCCAGAAGCAAAAGAAAGTACATGAAACATTTATATATTTTAATTCAACATATTTTTACAAAAATTGTAGCTAATGTCGAGAAGTAACTGTGTATTTAATGTAAAATATTTAAGACACGTATTGCTCAAAACATTTACGAGTTACAACTATTTTTCTTTTCAATTTTCCACCAACAGTGATAAAAAAAAGAATTGTCGTAGACATTTGTTTTAACGTGTTTTATTAGATGCTAGGTTTCAAACACATACAAAAAAAAATTCAAAACTATTGTTTTCAAGAAAATAATGCTTTCAAAAGCAGCAAAGAAAAGAAAAAAGAATTTCGCATAGAAAGGTGATGCAACTCTCGGTGTTAGAAACTTGAATACCATTAGAATAAAGTCACGCTTAGCCGAAACGTGCCGCGAATTTAAATCAACGATAGCCACACATACGGATTGTACGTAGGAGATTATAGAGTGTACAGAGTTCCCGTGCAAAATACAATTACACGAAAGGCTGCGTCAATGACTAGACGTGCGCATACATCCACCTACGTACACACCTATCTGCATACTATACTCGAGGCATTGTATTCTCGAGTCAAGTTTAACGATATGAGAGAGTGGAGGACCATTCAGGCACAGGCATATAGCCGCGTGTATCATCGCAATAACAAATTAGCAAATCTGGTGATCGTAGAGCCTACGTCACATCCTCATCTGACTAAGAGAGAACGTGGACCTACAATGCCTGTGTTAATGTTACTAGTGCGGAGCAGAGGCAGTTCAAATATAATCACGTGCGTGGATCATCAACGCGACGACGCAGCCTCGATTTATATACTGTCCCTGAAAATACTTTTTACAAAAAAGTGTATTTCTACTTGTTTAAAGCAAAAAATATTTATTCACTTTTGTTAATTTCACAAAGAAAAATGTGATGATTTTTGAGTTTTTGCTAAGAAGCATAAAAATAGTTTGTAAAAAAAAGTGATATTTTTATTATATCAAATGTGTGTTTTTTTTCTAATTATTTTTTAAGTAACCTGTTGCTTCTTTTTTTGAAATTATGAAAAATCGATAGGGTTGTCATGATTTTATAGAAATTTGCAGTTTCGTTTTTTTTTTTTTTTTTAACGCTGTAATTTGAGAACAATTCAAGCAGCTGATCCAAAATTTTGCATAAAACTTGAATAGAATGTGTCGGTATTGGTATATTAAATTTGATAAGCATCCAACTAAGAGTTAACAATTCTGAGAATTTTTATTTCATTTTTTTTTTTACAACCCATCCTCTGTGGGCATGTCAAAATTGATCAACATACTTCCTCGTACATTGCTTCCTCATTATTTTTGAATTTTTGCTTTTGAACATTTTTTTTACAAAGCAGGTAGCTTTGTAAAAATTGCTTCCTTATTATTGTTGAATTTTAGCTTTGTAAAAAAATGTGTACAAAGCAGGTAGCTTTGTAAAAAGTAAAAAATAATGCGAAAGCAATGTACGAGGAAGTATGTTGATGAATTTTGACTTGCCCACAGAGAATGCTTTGTTAAAATTCAAAAATAATGAGGAAGCAATGTGCAAAAATGTACTTTGCATCCTTTTTTTTATTGTGTGGTGAACACTGCGTGCTAACGAGTGACTAAAAAAATGAGGAAGGAGGAATGATACAAAAGGTTCTAATCCACATTTACCGAAAAGACAACGTGGACCTAAAATGTAATTAATGTTATTGGTCAACCGGCAGAGATCAGATACATAATCACGTGCGTGGTTCGTCAGTGACGTACCAGCCTCGGTTGTATCTTGCCCCTGAAATACCATCACGCTTCAGGACATAGCCTATGGACTTTTAATGCGTTACTATACTGACGATGAGGTCCGTTAAACGAGTTGACCTTTTTAATTCCGTCGCGTGGATGCTACTCTTTGCCTGATACCAGAACAGGAGAGTGATAGTAGTCTCGACACACTCTCACGCGCGCTAAAAGCGTTTGCGGCAATAGAGTTATATGCGACAATTATCTTCCTCCTCTTGTCTTGTCAACGTCTACGGCACGAAACGACCCTCAATAAAAAGCAAATCTCTCGTTTGCCGAGAGATCAAGATCTTGGTGGCCATTGACCAAGCGGTGAAAGCTCTCGAGGCCGCTTCAGTTTACATTGCTAACCGTATAAATATATATGGGACATTTCATACAAAACTATATCAATTTTTATGTGACACTTTTTGTATTCTTATGCTACTCTAGGATCTAATAATCCGAAAAAAATTCACTGCCATTTTATGACATCTAAGTTTGATTCTTTTTTTTTTTTTTTTTTCTTTCTCCATGAGGAAAGAAATTTTTTTGAAGATGTTTCGATTTTGCTAGTTTCATGACAAAATAGAATTAAAAAAAAAAAATTTGTTGCTTTTAATTTGGCACTTCTTTTGTGTAAATTCGATAAACGTACACATTTTTCAATGATATACTGCTAGATTATTTAAAACACTATAACTTTGACATATTTTCTATGTATCTTCTGATTTAACAAAAAAAAAAAGCAACGAAAAACATATTTTGTTGAACTAACATACTAAATAATTACTTACAAAAATGAGCACACTCATTTAGCAAAATAACAAATTTAATCGTGGTAACTTCGCAAGTAAAAAAAAAAATTTGAAAACGAAGAGTCTTTAATCATAACTTTAATAACTATCGGAATTAGTTTGAAATTCGAATGAAAAAATATTTCGGACACACTCGAATAGTCAAAATTTTTAAGAGAATTAGAAAAAAATATCACTGAAAAGGAACTTCGGATTCGGTATACATGGAATATAAACCCCATATAGTATACCGAAGAGAATGAGTATATTTAAATCGGTCAACGTCCAATAAACGGAGGCGGTTCACAAATGATCCGATGACGAGTTTTAATAGTCGCGCCGAATCGATTCAATCCGGACCAGTGCGAATTGGTCGAGCAATTTATTAACATATTATAGACTGCGCAAGCTGCTCGCAATTTATTGGAGTCTTGAGGGTATATATAGTTCGAATTCAATTGATCGTCCTCGACACACAGTCACTAGACTAAATATCAATTTTAATAGATATAATTTACTGCTATATACAAATCCTCTCTGTAAAAGTAAGACAATCGATAATCGTATCTTCGAGATATGTGTGAAACCGTTTTATCGGTGTTATGATTGGTCAATTATGGCTAATACAACGCATGCGCTCCACCTATGTACATCGTATTGGTCGGCTATGGCGGCTATTTTGAAACTGAACTCCTTGACCGTGTACGTTTGGAATTTTTTTTTAAGGAATATAAAAAGGGGGTGTTCAATTGAAGGCGGTTCTTAAAGAATATTATAGTCGTAAAAAAAATAATAAAGAGCGCACGCTTCTCGTACGTAGTTGCCGGTTCAGGAGTAAGAGTGACATAGTCATGGATTGGAGAACCTTGGAACTATAGTAGCTGCCGTCAAAAAATAATAATTGACGACAAATTCTTTAGCTACCACGTGGTACATGACCTCCGAAGTGTGTGTAGGTACAATGATGAGGGGGGGGGGCACGTCGAGATTATTGCCACGCGTACCGTACGCGTTACGCACTCGTGAGAGTTAACGCTCACGTGTGTTACGCAATGACGGTGACCCTTCAGCACGGGTTTAGAGTCCAATAAAGCATAGACTAATCACTGAGTCAGCTCAAGAGCTTTTTCAATTTTTTTTCTTCTGTTAAAATTAAAGCTGTAATTTAAGATCAGATCCTTGCGTAGTAAAAAATTTAATTAAATTATGTAGTTTTAATTTGACAGCTTCTTTCTGGAGATCTCTGGTTTTACAGAAAACAACAAAAAAATACAAAAATAATGTGTCAAGAATCACGCATTTTTATTTTTACATTAAAAAATGTGTTATTTTCTTAAAAGTTAATCACAATTACCACTACTTTTTTTTTAATCATAAAATATGGAATTCGGAAAACTGCAAAAGCTACGAAAGACTGTAATCCGAAAAGAAGAATGCTCCATTTTATTTTAATGAATTTTTTTTATATTTTGTGATTGTGAAAATTGTATAGAAAATGTTGTACCGAATATTTCTAGGCCATTATTCTTTTTTCACTAGCTCAAGTGCGCGCTATCTACTCTGACAATAGTTCGTGCACTTAATTATGCTTCGATACTGCTGCGACAGAGCGATAAAGTGACGCGAAATTAGCGCAAGAAATTGCATCATTTCATTTACTTTCGTTACATTCTTACTAGAGATCGGTAGTATCGGTGTACATATGTTAATTTTCGCATAATTTTTTCGAATTAGAATTTTATTTTAATTTTAAAAAATTCTCGCGCGACTCTCACAAAAGAGGGGAATCCCCCAGAGTGAAAAAAAAAAATGCAACGCTTATCGGAATTGACAAAAGCCCGAAGGCAAAGTCCTTCGCGCTAACGACAAGTTGAGACCATCTGCGAAAATAATATTTCATTCCTCGTACGTAATTGCAGTCCGATAAATATCAAGACTATAAATCGATACGTTTAAACTCGATATTTCCTTATGGCTTGACGGCAAGAGAATCAGATAAATTACTATCTATAACGTAAAATGGCATTTGTTTATTCAATGTATTATTAATCGTATACAGTAAAAAAAATTGTACTTTTGGCAAATACTTTTTTATCCACAAAAGACCCAAACTTATTTTTATATACTATATTTTTTTTTAAATAAAATTGTTGTTAAACCTGACTTTTAGTAAATTGAGTATTTTTCTCGATATTGAGAAAAATTTTATAACAGCTCGACTACAAATATTTCTAATATTAAAAGCAAATGGAAAATTTGTAAGGGAAAAAAAATAGAGTTGACAAACACATTTATCCTGATTCTCCGTTTGCACAAACGACCATACAAGCGATTATCGCATTTCGCAGGTGGAAAACAATCGGTGGGACGTCGTAAAATCGTATAATAGCTTGTTGATTCCAACTGCATTGAACACGCGGACATGTATTCCGTCAAAAATTCATCGTCTCTAGTGCAGAAAAAAAAACATGGATTTACGTTTCCAGTCGTCGCTTTGAATGCGAATATAAAGAAATCCATCGATAATCAAACTTGACGGCATTTTTGCGCTCTAAAATTCATTATCAACTCCGACTAAAACGCACGTATTTATTATTCGTTAATTATAAATGTGCAAATATCCTCCGCTAACACAGACGCATATATGTCTGAAGAGTTTGCAGCGGTAAGAGAGTCCAAAGCGAGTAACTCTAAGTTTTCATATGTCTAAAAATATAAAGTCGCTGAATCATCGTTCCGTATTCGTACAGACGTCTTTAGCCTAACACAGCCAGGTAAAGAAGTATAATAAGCAGGTATTACACTTTTATACCGCGATGGCGTTGTAGAAGTCGGAAGTGGAACGGCCGGAACAATCTAATTGTTTTGTTACGAGATTTTCGAGCGGTCGTAATTCTAATCCAACTACTTTGCTATAAAAAAAAAAAAAAAAATATAGTGAATTGTCTCGAGGCTGACTACAATACCGAGAGGCAATGCCTTTTCGAAACGCCTTGAGATATATAACAACCTTGGCTCTCATGAGCCTTGTGTCTTTTTTACCCAAGTAAACCAAAAAAAAAAAAAAAAATCAGGTACGAAGCTAATTCTTTAACCTTTGCTCTTTACAAAATTCTTACATAAGTTTCGACGAGTATTTCGACTGTTTCTTTTAAATCGAAAAATTGGCGCCATTCCAGACGCGATCAGCAATGTTGACTGATATAATCGCCGTCTCTTTAATCTCTAAATTGGTCCCGGTTGGAAATTGTAATTTGTACTTTAATATTTATTGTTATATCAGATTAGAGTGTAATCAATAAATTCAGTATCAATTTGTTTGCTAATGATGATTCAGTAAAAGGAAGTGAAACAAATTTATTTTTACTCTGCAACGCCTTGAATAGTCTTGGAGATAATGAGAAACATTGAGATCGGGCTACTAAATGCATCAACACGATTGAAACAACGTAATCTTCAATGAAAATCATAATTATGAGATTTTGTAAAAACTTGTTTGAGAAGCAATGCCTCGCGATTATAATCTAAATGAAGTTTTAAAGACTTCGTGATGATGATGTTTCTCTTTATTAGTATGACTAAAACCAAAATAAAATCAAAAAATAATATTCGTAAAATTTCAGTCAAACTAAATTTTTAAAACAGTCTTTAAAGTTCAGTCATTTAATCATTTTACAAGACTAATATTGGAAGGTCAATTTTAAGGAGAACATGGCTTCCATGTTGGTTCTAATGTGACATAAGACGATGGACAAAAAATATTGTACGTTTTCAAAAAAAAAAAAAAAAAAAAAAAAGAAAAAAAAAAGTCTCGTAGAAAAATTGACCACCAGATACATTTTCTGCAAAAGCACAAGATTGCTAAAAAAGCAATTACTATGTTACATGGTATTACAATAGGCTCATGTTGCTTTTCTCTTTTTTTTTAATTCATTGAATCATCAGCATAGATGTCGCTCGCGGTCTTCGAGCATGCGCAGTTTCAAGATAACAGTTAGAGGAGAGGGGATAGAAGCCTAAAAGATGATCTTACGAAAGACTCTACTGTAGGTCAAATATTCCCTCTAGACCGCATTGACTTCAAGCTCTACTTCCATGGTATTGAATCGACGAAGCCTTATATCGGCTTTCCTACCACGTCTAGGGGAATGAACGATGGATAATGAAGAGACGAGAGAGAGAGAAAGAGAGGGAGAGAGAGAGTGAAAAAAAAAAAACAACATCTAACGACTGTATCGCTTGTGGCATGGTATAGTTACCGGTTGGAATACTGTAGAAACTACGTAATAGATGTGCGCGGCATGACCGCGGGCGCCAGACGCCGACTTGACGGAGGGGAAGTCTCTCTCGGCCGTCGCTGAGCGCCCCGCAAGACCGCAGAGTGCACACACGCTCTTTGCCAAAGGCTCCGAGAGAATTGCTGCGCGCAAAGTCAGGCCATAGGGGAGTGAGAGCGAGCGCGTGCTCGCGAACGCCACGCTAAGGTGAGGAAATTTCCATGACGTGTTCTCCACCTGAGAACTGCCCTGTTCTATGAACTCTAAGCGACTTTTATACATTTATATATACGGTTGTATCGGTACTCAAACTATTTTTTTTTTTTTTTTTTTTAATATTATACAATATCTGACCTCGTATAAATTATCAAATGTTCAGCTCAACCCTTTCAGGTAGTTGAAGAAAAATTAATAATTCAAAAAGACTTTAGTGTTAATAATAATATAAAATTTCGAAATTGTTACACAATTTGAAAAAAGGCTGCAAATTAGGATCTTGCATATAGCATCCTTTTTTTTTTTTTTTTTTTAAATATTATATAATATCTGATCTCGTATAAATTATCAAATGTTCAGCTCAACCCTTTCAGGTAGTTGAAGAAAAATTAATAATTCAAAACGATTTTAATGTTAATAATAATATAAAATTTCGAAATTGTTACACAATTTGAAAAAAGCAAATTAGAATCTTGCATATAGCATCCTTATTTTTTTTTTTTTTTTTTTTTTTTTTTTTTAAAGATTATATAATATCTGACCTCGTATAAATTATCAAATTTTCAACTCTACCCTCCCAGATAGTTAAACCGCAAAGTGACAACGGTAGTTGAAGGTCGAAGACAAGTCTATCCGCTTACGCAAGGTTCTACTGTATTTGAGTGTGAATTGCAAATTGGCAAGAAATGATAATTCAACGGCTGGAGGCTAAATTACACTTGCCGTTGTGAATGCAATATTAATGCAGAAGAATGGTATTGATAAATAGCCACTGTATGTATTAATACCACGAAGAGAGTGCGACATATATCCTCGGTTTGCATTAATGTTAATTTAATAATAATGTCAGTAAGCTCGATTATTCGAAATTTTTACGCGTACGAAGCCACGTTTATCCGATTGCTCGAGTCGTCAAAGTCAGCGTAGAAACGGCTTATCGCTTCTAATACCTTATCTTTATCTTAAGGGAGTATCAACGCAACATATTAGCATAATCAATACAAAATGTCAAATTGAATCAATTGAATTTAAAAAAAACGCTAGTTAAAACAGTAAAGCAGTGTTTAAAATTTTTTATATTTTATAGAAAATTCTGTTATTGATTTACAGAGTAAAACGTTATTTACAAAAATTACAGAAATTCAATAAAACTTTTTTCTTCGGTCCAATAAATCGTCGAAAAAAAATATGATGTACAAAAAATCAGGCGTATAATAAAAACGGTAAAGGATTTCCATTTTTTTTTTGCAAATATGTACGCCAAATTTTGATATTCGAATCTCGGGATTTTTCTCACGTGATTTAAACAGAGCCATGAACAATTATGTTCTGTTTATCTGTTTATTTTATTGCTCATTGATTTTTTATTTTTATTGTATCATTTATATAAAAATATTTATAAAATTCATGGGATTTTTAAATAAAAATTTTCTGCCGATTAAAAAAAAGCGTTCTTATTGTATTTGTTATTTTTTAATTTATTAGTTATTTGGATAATTACTGACAAATTCGACTGTACTGATGCAGTGAGTAAAAACGATGATTCAGTGATTCAATTTACAAAACGTCCTCCAAACTCGCGTCTCTCACGCTTCCCCGCTCCAGGAGACCCCAGAATGTCTCTGTACGACGTACACTGGAGTCATCGTGACATTTGTATATACACATCGGTCTCGTTCTCGATATAACGGATTCGATTACCGCGATTGTAGGACGATATGAGTAATCTCAATACGTAACGAGACGAGCCGACACGCGCGAGCGAGTTGTGTTTCGCCGGTTTTGCTGTACATACCACAGAGGGACCATGGACTCATGAGGCCGGGTTATCGATATCGTTGCTCTTCATCGCGTGCCGTTGAACCCTTTCATTAAAGTACCGTGCACGAGTCTATAGAACCCGAAAAGAAGCCTCAAATTACAGTACAAATAAGCTGGATGCGCCATAGCACGTTCTGATTTTTTTTTGTTTAATTAACTTTGAGTATACTAAAACAAGGCTGAAAAGTAGAACCTTGCAAAATTACTCCTAATTATTATATATTTTTGATAAATTTATATGCGGATACGAGCGTTTATTTAGTATAAATAAATATATTTAGTTGTCCAGTTCTATCGAAAAAGTTAATTAAGAAATGTTGAGTGTTGCAAAATTTAGTGACAGTACATAACAATATGTTAATACTGAAGAGGTTGCCAAATGAACTGTTTGAAATTTTTAATGTTGTTTAATGTTATCGATAAAAAAGAATTTTGTGGCAACAAAACTTTTTTTTTAAATTTATATTCCATAAAATTTGAACCCTTCTACCGATTCCACCAAATTCAATATATACTTTTTTTTGAAGATCCTGACATGAAGCTCACGAAAATGAATGAAAAGTCCTTGGAAAATCTCTTCATATTGGAAGATTCGCGAAAAAAAAAAATAATGATGAAACGATATGCAAGATTTTACTTTGCAAGCTTGTTGCAAAAAAACGGTAGAAATTTGCACATTGCTTCCTCATTATTTTTGAATTTTTACAAATCTCGAGAATGGTCCAAGCAACTGATCTAAAATTTAACATCAAAGAGTTCATATTTTAGAAAATTCTTTTTTTTTTTTACAAAACTTCCTGTGTGTGTAAACCAAAATTCAACATACTCTTAGAGGTAGATTTGTAAAAATAAAAAGAATACTGAAGAAGCAATGTGCAACGTTCTATTCTGCAGCCTTTTGAATGCATTTCTTTGCATCTATTTTTCTTCCATAGGCTTAAAAATAAATGCAGCTTTACTATATTTAATTCATCAAGGAAAAGCAAAGAGATTTTATCGTGACAATTCACTGTAGTGATCACTGCACGTCAACTTTATACACCCTGCATATATAAGTTTTCTCTAGCAGTGCTTCGACCCCTTATTACTGCTATAAGCTCGGGCTATGAATACAAATTATCTAGGTATAATGCTCTAGCTGTATTAGACATAAAACTGGCAAGAGTCACGCGACCATGCATTGACCTTTCGATCGTTTCTCTGAGCTGCAGTCTCTCTGTAAAGCGCCCTGTATACGTTTGCGTTGCGTCAGGCTGTATACTGTATATGATATAAAGACTCCCGCGCTGCCGAGTAGTTCAAGTTCGTTACGGTGGAAGCGCGAACGGATGCTGCCGAGTTTCTATTGGATGCGGCGGTACGAAAGATTTACCGAGCATGCGCAATGCATCCTCGTTAATTTTGGATCAGCGCGAGCGCATTTAAACGACGCGGGTTCGCATGGAAACAGAACAGCGCGGGACAACCCTAAAGTTCTGTCGGGTTAGTTGCCACCGAGGGTAAAAATTCTTTTCGCCATCTGCGCAGAATCGGGATAATATCTGGATATAATATATATATATATATCGTGCAAGCTCGGATTGACCGCAGGGTTGGCTTGAGTGTATTATAGTTGGGAGGGACTGACCCGATTCGAGAATTCGTCGAAAGGAAAAAAAAGAAAAAAAGAAACACGAGGAGAAGTTGGTAGAGACCAACTGAATGTATTATTGGAACGGGAAATATATAGCATCGGCGGATCTCTGCCTTCTCGCTAAGAAATATAAACGCCGTGACGCAAACTGTAGTCAAGAAACTTAAAGCGCAAACCTCGGAAACTTGCATGAAACTTTATATTCTCTAGAAAATGTCATTAATGGATATTTGAAGACAAGTGAAAAAAAGAAAATTAGAAAAAAAATAGGGGAGTTTGATCAATCCCCCACGTTTTTAAATAATGTCACAAAATAAGTATGAATGCATACATTTTTTCGGAAATGAAAAAAAAAAAAAAACAGAAACAACTCAATGATACACCAAAACTTTGATATTCGTAATATTACATAGAGAAATAAATTTGAATTTCTTGATTGAAAAATAATTTTGAAAAATGAGTAACATCAGTCTATAAAAATAGATTAATAGTCAGTGATAAAATAATGTTAGAATCAGAGGTAACTTATCTCTGATACACGCAATATTGATATAGATGATTTTTATTTTATGTTACACGCGATCATAAAACATGATTTGTAACAAATTTTCTACGTCGCATTGATAAAGTCGTCGAAGTGCTTCTTATCAGCAGCATTAAAAAAAAACGATCTTTATAATTTCTTAAAACAATTATGTGTGTTAAGTGCAAATCTTGAGTATATTAGAATTCGACTTAATCTGCATTACTGTCAAGGTGTGGATATTGTTATCTGTTCATTACGATGTTACTATTCCCGGTATTTTAAACAGAGGAATCTACAATAGTCATCAGACTTGATTCCTTAGATATAAATCTTACAACGTCACAACAGTGAGTACACTCGGTCAATGATTCACAGCAACAGAAGAGATCATCGACATATCTATGTAATGCGAAACAAGTGCGGCAATGACGTTTAGGAATGCGCGGAAAATTTTACAATACACACGAACGGGTAATTTTGAACGATTGCGCGAATAGCCGCAATTGGAAACACCGTGTTTTACGAATAAGGAAAAGTGACTGTCCAACATCGGCAGCACAAAACCACGAGGGATCAATTAAATATACCATTAGAAGAATATTAATTAATTTTATCCTTAATTCATCTATAAGATTGCGTAAACTGACTTTACAAATATTCGAATTCACTCAGTTTTTTTTTCCTCGATTAATCAACGCGATTCTTCAAATACTTTGTGACGTTACTGTTTAGAAGATAATGCGAATTTACAAATATTGATTTTTTATCATAATTTTTATTTCACAATAATGATTTTTCAGATATATATTGAAATACGATACTTCATTTTTTTTAAATCGAATGATTAAACTGAAGATATAAAATATATTTAAAAAAACAGAACGTTAAGTCACTAATTACTGATTTTTACTGATTTACTATTTTTTTAAATTGCAATAATTATTTCATAATTAGAATCTTGTGTGTATCACAATCATTTTTCAGATATATCATATTGAAATATATTTCATTTTTTTTTTTAATCCAATGATTTAACTGATGATATAAAATATATTAAAAAAAAACAGAACGTAACTTTACTGTTTACTGACAACTTTTAAAATAAGAAAGATTATTTAATAATTAGAAATTTGTGTGTTTCACGATATTATTGTTTTTCTAAGCTTAAATGATTTGCTACAATATGACTCATTTGTGCAATAAGTTTGTACATACATTTAAATTGTAAATCCTAAAGAGGGGGGAGGGGGGCTGCGAGCTACACAGAAAACGTGGTTGGAGAATCGTGTCCGGCTATACGACAACACGCAAGCATTGCGATAAGTAAATTCATGGATATAGAACACATCAGCATCTCCATACATTGAAGGAAACTAAGTCAAAGGACTGTTGGTGGTATCTGACGCGGATGCTTGCGGTGTAATAATCGTTGCGATAGCGTTTACGTCACGGGAATGCCTTTCATTACCGCCACAAGTGCGTTTGCGAAAGCGCGAAAACTAGCGGAAATAAAAATTTAATTCTTTCGTGATATTGACAAAAATATTTTTTTTTTGTGCAGTTTTTAAACGCTGTTTAAAAAATATATATATATATAAAAGAATTTGTATTTCATTTTTTATTAATATTAAAGAATAATAAATATTTATTAGCTCAAGCGGGCTTCCGGAAGCGCGAAAACTTTGCAGAATAAAAATATAATTTTTCGTGATATAAAAAAAATAGTTTGTCATTATTTTAACCGGTTTTAAAATAATAAAATATTATTTCTTAAACCATGAAAGAAAATATATTTCATTGCTTTAACTGCTCGTTAAAAAATACATGAAAATTTGTCTTTTAATTAAAATTATTATTTTTAAGAATATTTTTTTCTCAAATATAAGAAGAGATTCTGTACTATTTTAACCGATTTTCATAATAATGAAACACAGTTTTTGAAGTATCAAACCATTTCTCAAATATTACTTAAAGTGGCTGCTTGAAAAACACATAAAAAAAATTTGTTTTTAATTTGAATTTTGCTATAAAAACAATAAATATTGGTAGTACTTATTAGCGCCGCAAGCGCGCTAGCGGAAGCGGCAAATTATACGAAATTAAAATGTCAACTATTTTCAAAATAAATTCTGCATTATTGTTGTTCATATTTAAATAATGAGCAACAATTTTTTTTTTTAGTAAAAATTAAAAAACGTTCCATGAATTGAACTGCTCTTTGAAAAACATATAAAAAATGGCCTTTCATTCGAAATATAATTATTATAAAAAAAAAAAAAGAAAAAATACTGTAGTACTTACTTTAAAGTCACCCCCATGAGCCGGCGGACTTCCTGGACTTGGCACTTTGTGCGACATCCTTCCCAAAAAAAAGCGTTTGTCTCCTTCTCTCGTCGAGTCTCCGATAATGTTTCGACTCTTAAATCAATCGGCCGAGCCCTGCTGTTTTAAAGCTCAACTGACGTCGGTGAATCGTTGCCAAAAGAAAGAAAAAAAAGCCTTCCTTGTCTCCTCTGTCACTCTCACTCTTTTTACCGTCGAAATAAATCTCAAACTCGTGTGTTTATATATATACGTAATAAAATGGTATATGTATATATATATATATAACATACATATGTGTATATATATATATATATATAACAGTCGCCTGTAAGCGAAAGTTTCCTCAAAGAAGAGGCCAAAAACCACGTTTTATTTATTTATTTTTTTTTAATTCTGAAACTCCCACACACACAAAAAAAAGCCGATATATCTCCTTTTCTTTTCTACTTTACGAAATGTATGAGATTTTTTAAATGTATATATCGAGTAATATATATACAACGATAGATTTAGATAAATATACAAAATAATCTCGGTGTTGACTTTTTAACACTTCGTCCGTTGATTTGTTGCAGGAGGTGATAAAATATAGAGCCTTTTAATTGACACCTCCGGGTTTTAAACGTTTTGTTTCGTTGAAAGTTTGTTCTCTCGTTATTAAAGCGCCTGATGTATTTGGCTTGCGACAATGGTAAAGTCTGAACGAGGAATGAGGATCGCGATGTGGGAGGCCGCGGTTCTCGAAGAGCGCGCGCTTCGCCCCACTATCTTTCCCTTCTTCGGGTTTCGTACGCTAAGCCCCCTCCAACCGATTCACGGTTTTCCTTTCTCGCTCGCTGTTAGTACAGTAACTAAAGCATGCTGGGTTGAATATATCCATCCCTACCATCCGGGCCTTTGACTTTACCACCACCACGTGCAACCAGCACCGCCACCACCACCACCAACCACCACCGCCACCGGCGTTGGGTAGATCCCCAATGGAAATGGATAGAGGACGGTGTAATGGGCAAGAAGAAGCGGAAGAGCGAGACGCTTCATCTGGGTTTAGTTAAGGTCCTGTAGATGTCTGCTTACTATGATAAAACTTCTGTAAGACGATAAAAACCAATTGGATTTTTTTCGAAATTATTCATATTAATAATAAATATTAATGCGCTATTTTTTCGGTATAAAATAATCTTCCAATTGATAATTCGCCTTATAATACAAAAATTTCACAGGTGCGCGAAAGATCTGCGTCGATCAATGAATTTTCAGAGCTGAAGTATTTCAAACATGTGACGAGACATATAAGTCACGATATTAGTCGAATGACCGAAGGTACGATGAACGCTTTTGGTCTTAAACGAAATATTTGAAATTGCAGCGTGTCTGTTTGGGCTTGAAAAAAAAGTTTGAAAATTCTATCATTTTGTCACTGTCGCATATTAATCTTGAAAAAGAAGTGGCTAAAATTAGTTGCACCGAGTAAGAGTAATAGTTCTAACGGATATGCTCATTTTTAATTATTCGTAATTATTTATATTGTATTATTACTTTTAGAATTTCTTAATTTAAAGAATTTTAAAAAATTCGACTTTTTTTTTTTTTTGGAGCAACAGATTGTACTTATTTAAGGAGAATGGGTTGAAAATACATATTTAAACTTTTGCACACAAAAGGCACACAAAAAAAGCACATAATGAAATATTTTTTTGCTTTTTTTTAATACCTAAGTTCATCAATACAATTATTCTTAAAAATATTTCACACTTGTAGAGTTCAAGTTACACAGATGAGCCAGATTTTGCATACCGCAAATGGAATGCAAAGAGGAATACTGCTCCAAGTATAGAAATATCCATTGAAAGATTTTTCACAGAAATTACAAGGAAATTTAGACAAAAAAAAAAGTTCCTTCAAAGAGAAAAAATTTACTAAAAAGTTGCATTTATCCGAAAGATCTTCAGATGAAAATTCCTGTACTCGGAAAATAGTCGATGCAAAATATTTTTTATTCTAACAATTTCTCCTAAAACATATATTTGGTGCCGCGAGTTGGTATTAGTTACATAATTAAAAAACAAAAATGCAGAAAATGATTCTGTTTGTTTTTTTTTTTTTTTGGCATAAGTGAGATATTGTCTCATGCAACATTTCATTTAATTTTACGTGTTCATTGAATAAACACAATTGAAATTCAATTTGTAATTACTATAATAACAATATCTTTAGGATTTATACCGCAAACGATCAGTGACTTGACCATCACATTTATGAGGATCAGGATTTCCTATGCCCCCCCCCCATTCATTCCACTTAGAGCCTAACATTCGATCCACCTTTGGCTCCTTGACCACCACTAGCAGTACCGGCAAACACCACCAGACTTCCTTTTCCTGTACAAAGCGCCCGGCGTTTGTGGGGGGGAATTTGGAGGGGGGGAAGAGAGGGCTCATCAAAACTTTCCCCTCCATCTCAAAGTGGGCAACCCGGCAACGAAAATACATGCTGAGGCAGCGAGCTGCCCCTCTTCTCCTGGAGACACCGGGACGCCAACCCCTCATTCCCTTGACCCCCTTCTCGCCCTTGCGATAGGAGCTCTCTGTCGGTGCATGCAGAGGCGCCAGAAACCCAATAGGACCCCCCCCCCCCCTCTACCCCGCCAATATGCCCTTTTCTCTTGTCCTATACGTTCAGCCTGAAGTTAACAATGTTGGTCAATATACAATGACCAATTTAATTGTTAATCATTTAATTTAATTTAATTTAATGAATTTTAAAATTAATATATTTAATTATTATTTAATAAATAAATTATTCTATCAATGAAATTAGTTTATTGTCGTTGCGTTATTTTTAAATGTTGTAAATTTATCGCACAACAGAGCGTCAATATTATGAAAAAATTGAAAGAAAAAAGTTGACACTTTTTTTTATCGGAAAATGTTTCCTCGAAATTACATTCTTGTAAATTGAATACAAAATACGAAAAAAATAGTGGTACTTGAAAATCAATTAAAAATTGTATTACCGATCCTTCAAGATGCATCTCCTTCTGGAATTTAAAATCTTCAAGATTTTTTTCTTTCTTATACTTTGGACACTACGATAAATCGTGACTGTTTTTTTGATACCATTAATTTTGTTAGTGGAACAAAATGGACGTAACTAAAAAAAAATGTGTAGTTCGTATTCTAACGGATCAACTTTTTTTTTTCTATCGAAAGGTTGGAGTAGGGTTCTTGTACGCTCCCAATGTATTGTAGTAGGCAAAAGAAAAGAGGGGAGAAAAAAAAGAGAGAACGTCGAGGACCGCTCTGAATGGAACTCGAGCGATGAATGAGAAGATTTCATAAGAGGGAGAAACTTGGCTGGGGGAGGGGAGGACGTTTTAAGGAAAAATTCCATTTGTGGTTTGGGAGATTTTTTTCTTTCTCGATTTTAAGGATCCTTGTTGTAAAATTTACCGATTTGCATTTTTAACGATGGTGTATATGTATTATATGACTGTATAGAATATATGTGTGAAGATATTTGACACTCTCTTATATTTGATTTCGCTAACATAATATCCACTAAAGCATTCGACCTTTCGTTTTTTATTTTATTTTATTTTTTTTCCTCAATTTATCAGAGGATTTTGTAGAATTTTAGCTACTCCGCAAACTTCGACACTACACTCTGTGTTTGTTTTGCGAATGGAAAAAAACTAACATTACACACGATGACTCAGTGTACGTGACAATGATAAATTGTTTTGGATTTCAATGTGTTTTATATTTATGGAATTTTTTTTTTTCAAAGATCGATTGTGCGATGAGTGCAGATGTGCGATCACTGGCAGAAAACTGGTATTATCGATAAGGTTATCATTCACCTTTTAGTTGACATAATGTAAAATATAATTTTTATATTGGAGGAAAAATAATTTTTTACAGTCATCATTAATTTTAATCCAAAAATTATGAAACAGTAAAACGTATAGTGTAATTTCATTAACATCCTACATTTTAATTTAATTTAAAAAAAAAAACATATATTGAGATATAAAAATTGAATGACACGAAATGACACTGTTAAAAATATTTGCACTTTTTTATTAACCGAAATTTCATTTGTAAGATGGTATATTATATTTATTAAAATTAAATTACTAAACTTAATATTAAAATCCCAAATTTTCGAAATATTTAATACAAAGTACTGTAATTTTGCATCTCACTTGTATTTAAAAATTAATACACCGGTTTACGTGAAAGTGCTTCCAATATTTGTAATCGAAACTAATAGTACATTCCTTTTTTTTAGCCAATGCAGTGTAAAATAAATATACACAATTTCCAACACATTTATTATGTATTATTTTATCAGTAAAACTAGAAAGTGACTGAAAAATTTGTGTCTAATTGAGACATTATTTCTGTGCAAAATCTGTGATCATTTTTTTTTTTTTTAATTATTCTTAACAGTATTACATTTAGAATTTTGTTAAATTACGTTTCAGTGCATCCGCAAATGCAGCTTAATGCACCGAGGAATCTCCACCTCGTATCGGCGAAAATAGTCCTGCACCGGTCTAATATTAGAAGCATTCGAGCCCCGTCTGTTTCAGCCACAGTTCTAAAACGTCGACAAGAGCCGTCGAGACGAAAGGGAATAGAGCGTGGAATAAAAGAAAAAAATGTGATTATAAACGACGGAATGCGCTTTGAAATTCACGAGTAAGCTTGAATTTCTCATTCTCAATGCTTCTCATTCTTTTTCGCATCGTTTAATCGGCATTTCTCACTCATTCAACCGGGCAAAGAGATAGACTCAGCGATTAAGGTGTGTGCAGAGTTGGTCGGCATACGCAGATATCAAGCTACGAAACGAAGCAACGAATCCAGGTGAAACGCGAAACCCAAGACGACGATCACGTTGCGACTAATCTTGCACAGTTGTCTTATTCGACACTGCAAACTCGGGATAACTTCGCTGTAAACAATTTTATTTTTCGACGTATTCGAGTGGCGGAACGTTAATTCACTCACGGTTCGGTCGTTTCGTTGATTTATTATTTCTTCGACGAATCGACATGAGAAATCTGGTGCAGATAAAAGAATTTTCAAAAAGTGTTTATATAATATATAATCAAGAAAAACAGTAAGAATGAAAGTGAAATTTTGGTATTTTTTGATAAAAAGATTTTCTTCACAAATTCGGTTTGTTAATTTAAAGAAAGGAAGAAAAAAACGTATGCATGTTTCTAGTTTTACAACAACCAAAAAAGTAGGAAAATATTTTCTTGATAATCTGCATTTTCAAGTTGTAAAATATATGTTGTCATTTAGAATAAAAATTAATTGCTATTTTTCTGTACTATATATTTTTTTAATCGTTCCACTTTTCTTGCTGTAATTTTAACCGATTTTGCTTCCACGCAGACGAAATTTGGTTTTCCTGAACATTTTTTTTTTCTCGAGATAATTTCTAAGTCTAAAATTTCGAGAAAAATTGCTGCTCAATTTTTTTTCAATTTTGATTTTTTCAAACAAAAATTCTGTACTGAATTTTGGATGAATCTATAAATAGGTTCGATTTTTATGGGACTTTGAATTTTTCGAAAAATTTACATTTTGCTCTAAAAAGAAATTCTAGGAAGAAGCAAAAAAAATAGTATATTATTTGTACAGCGATACCCTGTGGAATGCTGGTGTGAGTGATCAATTACCGGCTTATTAATGCACAATGTATAAACGTGTAAGCCTTGTCAGAGTCGTAAAGTGTGCAAATTACTCAAGTTACACGCACGCCGTTCGTGTCTCAATCGTTCCTGGTTATTTCGACAAAATATTATGGATTGTAATTGTCTGCGTGCGAAATTGTAAACGCGGCCGATACGTTTACTAAACGCATATTTCGGTGGAATGTGCGAAGCTTCGTGGTCGACTCGCGTCGCGTTCATCAGCAGCGATATTAAAACGGGGACGTAAGTTGACGCCTTCAAACAATGCTAAACTCATGTGAGATAAAAAACTAAATTTCGAAAATACAAAATTCGAAATCGAAATCGAATTTCAGTCTTCAAAATTTTGAGACAGGTACCACTCAATAAAAAAAAAACCAATTGTATTAGTATTTTCGTCGAAGTATTTTTCAATTATTTTTTTTTTTTTTTTGAGAATTGTTTGTCAAAACAAACAATTGTTTTTTGAATTCCATAAATAATATTATTAAACAAATCATTTTTTTTTGCTTCAGTGGCATTTTCAATTTTTTTTTGCTGCCGCTATTATTATTATTATTATTATTATTATTATTATTTTTGCACATAAATAATTTCACAAGTCTCATAAACATAATGCTTTTACTTAAAACAGTATTTCTACATGTTTAAATGGTGTTTTTTCTCATTTTTGTTTTAAATGTCTGCTTTACTGTATACAAACTGAGAGTGAAACACGTCGCGAAGATTCTAGAAGTTTCTAGGAGTAATAAGTTCACTCAATTGCTCAGTGTCAGTCTTGTCATTTGGCCTCATAAATACCGTTCTTATATACGGAGCATCTGCTAATAAATTTTTCCATCAATTCGTGAGGCTCGATGACGGAATATAAACAGCAACGCTTAAGCATTGTAAAACGCAGCATCACACAGAGACCGCGTGTTTGCTATTAAATAGCAATTTTCATAGCCAGAAAATATTTCTCAGGTCGCGGCGCCATAAAATTACAGAAAAAAAGAAGAAAGAAAAATTGTACAAAGCAATGCGGTGGAAAATTGCACAAACAGACAATTTTCCAAGGTCAGTTTTGTTGCTGGCGCCATTAAAAGTTGTAAAAAAAAAGAATAATAAAATTACCTCGACTGCTTACACAGAGTCGTAATAAGTAATTATCAGGTAGTTATAAATGGCGCATGTAGGCATTTAAAAATAATTTAAAAAAGGAGAAATAAAAAAGAACGGAAGTTCTCAGGTCGTAACATACACCTGATAAAAGTGTCTGTTTCTAAATTTATGTGAACTTTTATGCACATACTGTATATCAAATTTAATGGATATGCAAGAATATAAAAATGCCTCGAACAATTAAATAGTTCTTTGATATTCATATACACAAATATATAAAGTTTTAGCTGAGGTGGATGAAAAAAAAAGAAAATGTAAAACGTAATTCGAAATGGAATACTCTGGTATATTAGTTTCACGCTATATTGAGAAAATTTTCAGAAATTCATTGGAAGCTAGAATTTGAAAATTAATTTACGCTCCAATATGTGAATTTTCTATAAAAATAACTTTTTAAATTAATGTATTCTAATTAATGTATTAAAAGCTAAATTAAGTTAATTTAAAAAAAAATTTAAACTCACGTAAAATTCGAACTGCTTTACCGATCGTCACCAAATTTGTTACGCAGCAGCGTTCAATATTCTTTTTTTGTCTGTAAAAAAATTTCCATTAATTTTCTGAGATTTCACGTGAGTTCGAGTAAAATAATTTTTTTTTTCGAAATATTCAAAATCTCATAAATACCGAACCATATTTGTCGATTTATTTCAGATTCGATACCGATCCTCCTTTAAAGTAGCTTTATTTGTAAAAAATTATTTTCTAAAAATTAAATAAAAAATAATCTTGTGTTTGAATTTTTTTGGAAATGAACACAAAGGTGTGCACCTGCCTCACATGCCAAATTTCGGCTCGACTGATAAAGCCGTTCTTTAGGGATATAAGTTTGAATCTTGTATGTCGGCCCCACACATACATTTTTTCTAAACCACTTTTCTCGACGTTTTGGACCATTCTGAGTGTCCTGACATGAAAATCTCGAAAAAAAATGTTCACGATAACAAAGCTTCCTCCATGAGGAAGCAAAATTAAACACTGTCGGTCAATTTCAATGTTCAGACATTGAAGTTACGACTGAATTTATCAAAATTCCATAATACTCTATATGAATCCAAATTCAATATACATACGCAGTAAATTTTGTATGCCTTTTAATATTAGACGTATTACAAATTTCATAACACTTTTAACAGTAATATTATCGTGTAGACTCAGGGGTAAAGGAGAGAGACGGCCCATTGTCTGGTTTGTGCTCTATAAGTACGTAAGCAACCAAGAATATAGTGTATTCGTGAAAGGACTCTTCAAGGTTATATGGAACGACGCTGGATGCAGTTGCACCCACGTTTTTCCGATGACGGCGTCGACGTCGTCCTCCGTTGCTGATCCATATGTAGGTATATAGTTATATCTGTATAGATCGGAGTTTGCTGGCCAGGCATTCAGAGAGAGAGAGAGAGAGAGAGAGAGAGAGAGAGAGAGAGAGCGAGATGCTGTCCCAAATGTCGATCTTCGAAACGACCCAGACCTCTCGACGCCAGACACTCCTTTCCCTCTTTCCCTCTGGCCCCACGCGATTCCAACGCCAACGTCAAGAGCACCAGTAGCAGCAGTAGTAGCAGTCCGATGACGTTGTAAAACCCGAGGCAGACCTTGTGCAGACATAAGCTCAGGTCGGGCACACTCCGCGAGAGAATGAGAGTGGGAGATAGCTGAAAAACAGGACGAAAAATGGGACATCACTTCCGAGTATTTTCATTCAAGTCAAAATTGCATTTTCATAGGTTAAGGTTCATAGGAGGGGCGAGACAGCAAAGAAAAAAATGATTTTCGGAGAGTTGTATTTTTTATTCGAGCTCACCGATGAATATGAAATGTATATATCACTTAAGGACTGGAACGAAAAAATGTTCTGTTGGTGTTGAAACAAATTTGGTTAATAGGTTCCATTGTAAACCAGGTTTGTGTTTTTTGTTGTCAACTCTGCGTACGATTCATAATTAAGCACTCAAAGGATTTTGCTCAGTTCGTTTGTGACAACATTCTACACCGGCTAAGCGGAGGGATTTTTTTTTACGGTCCCCAGACCAAAGATATCCACTCTAATTTGGAGATTTAGAAATGTATAAATTTACTTGGAAAATTATTTCGAAATTCACACACACACACACACATACATCCGAACGATTTTTCAAAGCCACTTTTCTCGACGTTTCAGATCGTTTTGAGAGTCGTCACATGAAAATCTAAAAAAAAAAAATTTTCATGAGAACAAAGCGTCCTCTATGAGGAAACAAAAAATCTAGCATGTCTGGGTGTGTTGGTAAGTTTCCGCTCTACTAAGTACTCGTACACTCCATCGTACGTCGTATACAATGTCTAATAAAGGAATTTTCACTTGATCTAAATCGCTAACAGTGCGAACTTATTAACCCGCTCGAGAGACTGAATTCGGAGTGCTGTACATCGATCGAGTGAGCAATCGAGCGCACAAAGTTGGCAGAGAGTACCTTCTCCGTTTAGCAGCTCTCTTTTGTTGCTAACCGGAGAAGTCGTGTGTCTCCCTACTCGAAAATCTCTTCTGAATCGACAGCTACACTCGCCGAATCGCTCTGATATAGTTTGTGACCTCTTTGGGATTGCCACTCGCTACAAAACTTTGTGTCTCGTTACAATCTTGCCGAATCATAAATTTCTTTCAAACTCGTAAAGCTTCGAAATTCACGAGTAATTTTTTTAAATTATTTCGGTATTGATACTTTTTATTGCTATTTCGATGCTAGCTAACTCAGCATTTATCGAGACGCGACGAACATAAATCTTTATTCTCATCTACACATCCGCACTCTTTTTCGTTTGCTGCTGACTCAGGTTCACGATGCACCGAGAAGGTGCGTTGTAAAAGAGACATAACCTGAACAATACAGAGCTGGGTACCCGTTCTCTGTGTAATAGCATTATCATTTTTTCTTTCTTCCTCCTTCCATAGTGTATTTACATGTACTATTTTGCATGGAAATTAGTGTACCATAGTGAGGTTTAACTACCGGAGATTAGCATAATGCAATTACCGACATAGTGTGTTTCCTAGACACAGACTTCATTTTACTTGTCAACTCTTGAGCCCTTCCTCACATGAGGAGGTATTGCTGGTCGTAAGCGTTCAACCCTGAACCCTTCCAATTCGCTCCATAATTCTTTTATACTATTCTACATGATCGAAAAAAAAAACACTTTTAATTTTTTTTTACTGAAACTTTTTTTTCGTTGAATTTTTTAAATTTGTTTCTTGCCGGCAATTTAAAAATTTGATATTTTTCTCAAAAATCCTGTATTAAAAATGTTGAGCTTTGACCCAGATTGGACAAACGTTTGCGTCAATTTTTTTAAAGCCATTTTTTTTAAATATATTTTACCGTAAGTCGTTGCGGTAAAAAAAATAAATGTTTTCGTTGATTTTACCACAAAATGTGGCCCGAAATAACCAATAAAAAAAAACACTATTTTTCCATATTATAAGTGGAATGTAACAGATAAGTTGAAAAAAAAAACACTAACATTGAATTGTTTACCATCGAAGAACGAGAGTGATAAATAAACATTCAACTATTGTTAGTGAATGGTAAGTCACGAATTAGCCATTAACGACGAATGGTAAATTAATTAACCTATTTCATCAAATTGCTGTATTCAATTTAAAAACAATAAATCTAATTGTAAATGAAGAAAAAAGCGTCAAGTAAAATTAATGAAGAAAATATTTAAAAGCTGATTGCAGAAGTCTCGGTGTTTATTTATAAGTTTCCTGTATTTCCTCTTGTTACAAGAATGGCCCTACGATGGCCCTCAGTCGATACATATTATTTCTTCTTTTCGTAGTATAACATCTGTGAACGCAGGCTCGATCTTGCGTCGCACAAGAAATTCTGGTACGTATAACCTGCGTTGTAGAGTATAATGGCCACGAGAGTGTGCTTACAGTCGAGGGGCTCGGATTGTGAGTGTGCCCGACGACGCACCCACACAGATGTAATCTTCAGATATACGCGTGTGTGTAATATGGTTATAGAGTGCTTGGAAGCGAGGGAATAGGCGCCAGAGAAGGGCCCGGCGCGCACGCGAGAAAAGAGGCCTGGCTTGGGTGCGTGGGGCCCGCCGGCCGGGTACACTTCCATCCAAAACTTTCACCCTAACCGGTCTTTTTCACTACGCGACGAATCCACGTGGCCTCAAATATGCTTTACTAAATTTCTGATATTTTCTCACTGACGATACTGGTGTCCCTTTCTTTCCTTGCAATATTTTCTCTCTTATAAAATCTTGTTACTCAATAGCAACGGAGATCAGTGCAAAATTATTAATTGCTATTGCTAATTTACAAAAAAACGTGATATTGTTTCTAGTAGTGGAAATCAGTGAAAAATAACAGTAATATACACATTTACTGTAAATCTATATTGTTTTCCGAATACAGAAAAAAAAACAGAAGAGGAGTCTTTATAATAATTTTTTTTGATTAATTGAGAAAAAATTATTAATTTTACACTGATTTTTTTCTATTGGTTAAAAAAATTTGAGAGAAAAAAATATTGCAAGAAAAAGGATAAAATAACAGTATCGTCACACAATTTACAATTGTGTAAATTTGTCACATCTTTTTTTTTTAATAAAATTTACAGAAAAATATTTCCATTCTTATAAAAGTTTTTTTTCAATAGTAGCAGATCAGTGTACAATCATTAACCGCTTTTGTTCAAAAATGGAAATATTTTTTACATGTTCGAGGTTTTTTTTTCTTCTATATGACGAAGACAAAAAAAATCAATGTAGCAGTGCATAGAAAACATTCCCACTTAGATACCTTATCAAAATTTTTAATAATTCTTGACTGATATAATTATTATTCTACACTCTTTTTTTCTGCAATATTTTACAAAAAAATTTTCTCAGTACTCTACTAAAGTATAAAAATAATAATCGTTAGGCTACTTCTGTATTTTCTCTACAAACGGTAAAATAAAACAACATGTAGGGAAAATAAAACCACTTGACAACCCCAATCGCGTATCGCGAGCGCAAATTCACCACGAGGATATCGATCGCGTTTGTCGTCGTTGAGGAGAGCGAACCTGAGCAGATAACTAAGTGAACACGCATGTATATACGTAGATGCACGCATACAAAGCGTGCATGCACGGTCGTTGTGTATAATAGCACACGCACCAAGCGTTGAGTATTTTTCCTAGAAATTCTCGTGAGCGGTTTGCCTGCTTCACTACTAAAGCAACGGTGCATATATATATATATATATTCCCTGACTTTGTCCCTGGTCATTGAAATATTTATTTTTTGGCTCATGCTCGCTTTTTTTTACGTGTGTATACACACCTTGGCTTGTATCGCGTTAATGTTTCGATTAATCATGATCTTATCATTTGCGTCATCTTTCGAATTTGTTTTATTATAATTGTATCTAAAATTATACATTGTTTTATTTCACACCTAAATACAAATGAAAGAAAAAATGCTCTTCGAAATTCCACACAGAACTCAAATACATTGGATTTTTTTTTCAATAGGATATATTGTCTAGGGACATTTTTCCCTCGGAATTTTTTTCCGTGGCGTTTTTCTTTCTGGGATTATTCTTGCATTGTATTTTGTTTTTCTCCCAACCGTATATTTTTCTACATTTGTTTTTCCCCTAAAAAAAAAATTAAGCTGTCTTTAATTGACACATAGCGGGACCAATCACGTAATAACAAGTATATCGATGGCAATAAATAAAAAACAAAACTCCAGATATGAACCTTGGGTATTTTCACGATTCTGGGATCCTTGTATTCTCGTCTCACGAAAGAGCATTCAGCCGGTAATCGGCACGTGGATGTTATGAGTGTATATGTACTGATCCTATGGTATAGCTATATAAACACACATTCACATTCAATACAAAGTTCCGTACAAATCCTAAAATAGGAATGCGTCTCTCCTAACACGCCGGTTCGCATCATATGCAGAAGCGTGGGGGTACAATTCCTATACTGAATGTTGTCAGCAGTGGGTGCGTGGGTGTTGAAAAAAAAGGCGACATCCACAAGACGAAGTAGCGAACGCGAGAGAGAGAGAAAGAGGGTAAATCGGCAATCCGCCAAATTCCACGAGCGTGTCTCGATTTTTTATTTATATTTTGATTCCGCAGAGAGCGGAACATGATGACGCGTCGATGACGTTAGCGAAAGAACGGTATAATAACGGGTTGAGGACAGACGTCATTATGGAGCTGCATAATAAATAGGAGAGCTGAAGAAAAGAAAAAAAAATAGTACAAAGGATTAAAAAGATAGAGTGAGGGAAAAATATGAGAAGGAAGTTTCGTTATATATACATGACTGGAAGGTAAACTAACCGTCGTCGCGATGAGTTACATAAGAAGGCAAAAAGAAACATCAACTCAACATATTGTGGCTCATCAACGCAGTTTTCGACGTAGTTCTACAATTATTTTCAGAAGGGAACAACAAAATCGCTATTTGATTTTACGAATTCAGTAACGAAAGTAATATTTCTTATTTTTCTGTCGATAATAAAAATTGTATTGGAAATCCTATGCTTCTTAATGTTATTCTGATGTTGTTAAAAAAATTTGAACATAAAAACTGGGAGATGTGAAATTTATTCTTACCTAATTTTAAATTTTATTTTATTGGGCGGGTATATCGAATTCGGTAAAAGAAGGATGAAACAAAGCTTCAATTTTGGTAGGTATGAATTGTGGTATCTCGATTGTTTCTAATAAAAAAAAAGTCGTGACCTAAGAACATAAACCGTAAATTAACAAGTTACGTCACTAAAAAATAACGTTTTCGTAGCAAAATTTACGAAACGTTATGTAAATCCTATATTTTGTTTAAGCACTGCAATGTATCACAATTAAATAGTGATCTAAAGAAAGTATAGTGACGTCAATATTAATCAGAACATCGTTATGTTTTTATACAATTAACAATCACATTTTCTTGATTAGTAGGAAAAAAGTACAAAATAGACACTTGGAATTATCTCAGATAATGCTGTATTTCGCCTTTTGATTCGATATCACAGGACCCAACATTTTTTTGAATTTTTCTCGGTTTCTAGTGAGGTTAAAATCGTTAAAATTTGGCGATTTTTTTGATTAGCACGAAAAAAGAAAATACACAAAATACACTCGGAATTATCGAAAATTGCGGTTTTTCTCGGCTCCAGTGCGTCCTAGAGCAAAAAGGTTATGTAACTGTTACAGTCTGTGGTTTGGTGGATAGTGATTTTTCTTCTTCTTCAAATAGTGTGTTAAGTCTTTGGATATTTAAAAATTTAACGTGTCTCCCTCCTCTCCAGGGTATTTCCCTAGATTGCCGGTATACATTCTCACTTTTCCCCAATACTTGTGAGTATGACTAAATCGGCGAGGAACCCAGTGCCACCGACGCTGCCGACGACGACGACGATGACGACGACGAAGCTCGCCGGCCGCCCCGAGTGGAAATTTCCATTGCAGTTGGCATGGCGTTGGGTACAGTCCCGGATAAAAGTTCTATAGCTACAACGGATATCTTATAAGTGTTCATAGCCTCGCGACCGCAGAGCCGCTGGCGTTTCACACAAGAAACGGAAGGTCGCTCACTAAAAACCGCCTTCGTTTACCGACACGATTTCGCATCCTTGCTGATATAAAACACGTGGGTCGGAGAGAACGATTAGCTATCGACAGTTGTGATTTTTTCTTTTTTTTTTTTTGACAATGAAATTCTATATTAGTTTGTCTAGAAGTTCGTAGAACTGTGATGCGATCGACAGTGGGCGAGTTTATAATCTATAGTACTTATAGCTTCTTTACGATGGTTGTTGTGGCAGTAGTGGTGCGCTTCCGAGAAATCCAATCCTGCCATGTGTATAGAGACGAGAACTCTAAGAAAGCGTTAAGGTAGTTAAAACACTAGGCTAATGCTGGTTTTTTTTCGGGAACTTTTTTTTACTGAATTTCGTTGAATAACTGAGAAACTGAGAAGTTTTTGGGGTACATTCAGAAGTGTTCTTTTGGGACAAAAGACTATAAATAAATAAATAAATAAGTTCGAACACTCTTATCGAGTCCGAACTTAATTTGTTATTATTATATTGTATTATAAAACTTGAACGGGTTGATCGGCAAATTTAATACCGATCATTGATCGAAATTACCATTTGTATGTGGTCAATTCAATTGACACTAAAATAGTAAAAAAAAAACTTCGCGAATCGAATCAATATAAAATATAATTGACATATCTTATAATCACGAAATTCAATTTTTTTAAATCCAGTTCTGCAAGATGCTGGATCATGCTTCAACGAATAAAAAGACCTAAAAAAAAAAAAAAATTGTATCACGAGTGTGAATTCTACATTGAAAAATCCACATAAATGTACATAGATCAATGTTGATAATAAATCACTATTATTATTACGTCGAAAGAAAAGTCTGCAAAGCAATATTTTCAAAAACATTACTTTTTGTATCATACTAAAACTACCTTAAAGCAACATAGGATGTTGTGGAACTGCGTTGTTAGTGTTCGTAATAAAAGAATCGCTCGTTAAACGCGATCGTTCGGGTCACCGAAACATTTTTTTGCCTCTTTTTTGTCCCGCAAAAAAAAAAAAAAGAGTGAAGAGCGAGAGAATTGGAGAGATAGAGAGAGAGGGAGAGAAAGATATGAGAGAAAGGAAAGGCAAGGTAGTGCGAGAGAATATGGTGATGGAAGAGACACACGAGGGTTCCGAGTGCGAGCGTGGGGTCGAGAAGGCTCGCTATGCCTACTTGCCGCTTACAAACTGCTGCCGGTGAAGTTCCGGGGAGAGTCGGGGGTTCCGGGGAAAGCCAACACATACACCAGAGGCATACTAGCAGCTCTCTCTTTTTTGCTTCCGATCTTTTCCTTTGCGCAGCAGCAGACTCAGACGTCGAGGACACGTAGGGGATTCGCGCGACCGGTTGGCCCAGCAGCAGCAGCAGCAGAAGCAGCAACGTCGGCAGACCGCAGATCTGGCGAATCCCCGTTTGTCGTTCAAGAACGGATGAGGTCGACCGTGAGGGATATCAAGTATATATACATATACTTCACTGAATCGAAAGGGTCTTGAGTCGTCTTCTTTTTATTCCCCGCCTGCGTCTCACCGTGAGCACACCGGTATCGTAATCGCCTGGTGTATATATTATGACTCAGATTCACGATGCTATAAGCGAAACCGAAGTACGAGTCTTCGATTCCGGTTACAATTACATGTGTCTTCGGTAATTATAACTGGTCGATCGATAAAATTCTCCAGCGCTTGTGAAAAACATGTGAATTTCTATTTTTATGTACTAGAACATTTATTTGATGCTTATCGAAATTTTGTTATAATGTCATCGGTAACTATAATTGGCGGATCAATAAACTCTGTAGCAATCGAAAAAAAAAGAAAAAAAATAACGAATTTCTGTTTCTATGTATAATGTATATTTTATACTTATAGAAATTTCGTAATTGTGTCGTTGATAATTATAACTGGCGGATTGATAAGTTCTATAGTTTCTGAATAATGTTCAATAAGCTAAAGGTTACTGACATACAAATACGATTTTCTATTTTTATCTACATAATTTATTTTTTTTTACTTAGTAATATCATATTTATTAATACTTTTATATGCAGTCCAGAATAGTAACTTTACTATTTTATTGGAATTAATAGTTGCATCGAGACAACTGCGAGAGATCTTTTAAATACTAATAAAGGAAAAAAAACACGTGCCCCTTTGTACAGAGAGAAGGGTCATGCGGCCACGAAGATCCTTTATATATATATATATGTGTATAACTGAGCAGTTGAAAGGGACAGTTATTCACGTGATACGCCACGTGGCAGACACTCATTCGAAAGTGCAATTTATTTGTTCTGCCTTGAAGTTCGCGTGACCATGACGGTCTATCTTCTATTATATCATCGGTTTTTTGTCACCATGCCGCTCACGTTGTCACTTTACGATCGATTATTGTATAAATCAAAGAGTTTATACACTTGAGCAGAACCTAAAGCAGTTTTTTCTGTCTTCCTTACCTTCGGTTGTTCTCGATGAGTTACACAGTTTATCGAGCCAGATGGCGCAGTTTATCGAGACCTTAGGCGCTTCTTACATTTGATTCTGTTAATTGCTTGTTAATATTTTTGTGTCAAAACTGTACAAAAAAAATTCCTTATTCGTGAATATTATATTAATTGAAAAAATGCTAAAATTCGAGAAATTTGTTGAAAATTGTTGAAAACAAATGGAAAGTTTTCCTGTTTTCCGCGAGTGATTTATCAACGGCAAAATACTCTTTTTTGCAGAAATAAAACTTGAAAATTGAAAAAAGTCAGAAAACTGCATGTTACCAAAAACAGAACATTTAAAACTCTTTAGCAACTATTAAATATTCATATTTCTCTGAAATTTTGTACAGGTATTTGGTGTAGATAATGTTGTAATTTTACCGGTAAATTATATTATTTACCATTTTTACCGATACATTTACCGTTAATTTCGATAAGCACAGTGCTACCAATACAAAAAGATTAAATGTAAAGAAAAAATTCGAGAAGTTGCACATAGTCTAAGTAAATCGAATTGTAATACTTCGAGCGACTTATAAATATTTATTTACCGGCTAGAACTTTTGGCAGGTTAATTTTATGACTACGAAGGATAGAATTCTGGTGGGTGGCGAAAAATAAGAAAAATATAAGTGAAAATATTGTTACTCAGTACTTGGAACAAAAATGTGACATTTATCATAAGTCGGTAATGTAGATGGGAAAATGACACCAAAGCCCTCTATCATAAATTCTGTAACTTCTTTAATAAACAAAAAAAGCTAAAAAAAAACAATGATTGTTGAATGATCCACAGAGCAGTATCAATGATCTGCTGCTACTCTCTTATAATTGAACCCGATAACAATGTCTATAAATATGTACGTTTAAGCAAAATAAAAACTTCCCACGAGTCCTCGAATCCTTTCTCACAACAATGTAACTCAATCTGCAACATGCTAGGCGTTTGCTTCGAAATTTGAACCCACTGGCTCTTATTATGTCGAGTTAGGAATTTCCCAATGGCAAAACCCCGCTGACTAAGTCTATATCAGGTTTAACTTTCAACCTCTCTATCTAAAGAATGCGAGCAAACAATAACAATAATACTGAATGTTTGTCTCGTGTAGTAAAAATGAGGACAATGCTATTCATTGAATTCAACGAGTTTCCTATTTATCGTTTGCTTTCCTTGACAATATATACATAATCATTATACACGAAGTGCGTGTAGGCAAAACTCGTGCACCCGTATATGCACACTGCAATACACGCGATCCACCCCAATGCACCCAATATGGCGTCTCTGTAACTCCGCATTCCATCGATGCAGTGAACGTGTCGTGTATAAGTGCATTGAGGGAAAAAAAAAAGCCAGTGAATTTCTCGTGTCTTTACTTACGTCGGCCAGAGATTTGAGCATCTTTTGTAACAGCAACGTCTCTGTTATATCGTCATTTAAACCATCGTTGACAATATTGAAGTTAAAAATAAAAGTAACGCCGAAAAATGTGCCAAAGGCGTGACGACTACAAGTCGTTTACTCCTGAGAGTAATTCGATTACGGCTACTTTGCTCTGAATAATAATGGTGCATCGTGACAAATGCGAAAATTCTTGACTCTGACAAGTGGATCGACAAATCGGTTTTCGGGTGTATAATTTGATTTTTCATTTTCTCGATCAACAGCTGCCAAATTTGTTGGTACTTGTAAAGGTTCTGATTATCTGTAATTAAGGAATTAACGCGAAAAAGTGTGGTTAAATCAATATTAAACTTATGGGTCATATGATTTGTCGCGATATCGTAGTACTACGATATGTCGTGTATTGTCGCACGTGTGTCACACGCAATTCTGCGGTTCCTTGAACCCGAGGTTCATTGAAGTGTCATTCTCCGTTTAATAAACCGTTTTGGGATATATTTCGCTGCAATGTCTAACATGAAATTGAGTATGCAGGACAAGAAGGATTTGGACAAATTTACGAAATTTTTGGCACTCAAAGCTGCACAGATTATTGTGCAGTCAAGATCTGGCGAGAAGGTCAGCACAAAGTGCAAGCCTGACTCTTCGGGAGCTGATTGGGTATGTGTTTGATGGAATTTTTAGAAAAATGAGTTACCTAGAAATTATGAAAATCAAAGTCGCTGTTGCATGTACGTTCATTTTATTAAAAATCTGTGCAGCTCTTTCTTTGTAAAAAAAAAAAAATGGTTTTCCCATTTGATCAAATCCGAACCCCATGAAATGATTTTGACCATTATTGAAATATAAATGCTTTTGTGGAAAGTAATAAATGATTCAAAAGTCCATACAAATTGTTTTTTGTAATTTGTCTGTACGAATTATATTATTTGACTTTTTGACTTTTTTTTGGAATTTTTTTTTGTGTGTTTAAACTGACATGAAATGCCTTATATACACGGCTTAATGAAAAATATTGTTTCTTTTACTTCTGTTTCAGTTTAATTTAGCCATACAGGACATCCCTGATGTGTTGAGCGAGGCTAAGAGAGTTCTGTGCGGAGAATTGGTCAGTTCGACAATTCCACTTTGTATAGAAATATCGTTGAGAACCGTTGAAGGCGACACAATGGTTTTGGAGACATGGAGCCTTGGAGTATTGCCAGAACAGAGTGATCCTGCGATAAGAGTGACTTATACGGTCTACAACAGAATGGGAATTTTGTTGAAGTCCTTGGTCTCGGTATCGAGAATCACGCCGGCTTATAAATTAAGCAGAAGACAGGGGCCGGATTCTTATGGTCTTTGCTACAGGATATACATGGGAGAGCCACAGCTTCATACTCTAGGTATAGAATTTTTTAAAAATAGATATGCATCGTTTTCTTTATATCTTATGATTATAAATAAATAGTCTCTTAATACCCAGCTTAGCAGCTGCTGGCTTTGTATTCAATCCTGATACTTGACATGGAAGGCTTGAAAAGATGACAATTATTATGCACAATCCTTGCATACCATTCTTTAAAATTCCAACCATTTCACTACATGTGATATTCTTGCGTCAGTTTATTAAAAAAAAAATAAAAAATATTTTTTTTTGCAGGGGATAACTATAAACACGTTAGAGTAGGTCAACTGTGCACTCCTGTAGGAACGATCCATCTGTCTGTGTCCTATAGAACGAAGATGACGATATCGCCGACGCACACCAGTCGAGATTCGATTATGCTCAAAAGCGATCATTTTCATTCGGATCTTAGTCCACGTCACGCTCGTTATCAGCAAAGGTTTGTATTCGAACATCAGCAAAAAAAAAAAGAAACCCGATTTCCTAGGTTCAATAAAAATCTTAATTTGTACATAAATATTTAGATCTTTACCGATTTCATACTTTAGATGCGAGATTTTTTTTTGTATTACAATATTCCTTAACATAGTAATTAAAAATCGGAAGACGATAATATTCTTTCTAATAAAAAAAACTGTAATTTATTTCTTCCAGCGAGGAAAATTCAAAGTCTCTGAGTGATACGATAAAAGTGGGTGCGTTCGTCGCGAACAAGCAAGTCACTGTAAACGAGGAAGACTTGGTAATTCCTGATGTTCCCTTCAGTTCATTATTGACACCAAGACAAACGTCTCCACCGCCTGGTTCGGTGTTCGAGGCAGCAAGCGGAGCAGCAGCGGCAGCAGTCGCGACGGCAACAACAACAACAACAACAACAACCGCATCAACAGCAAGTGCTCCAGCGGCAACGGGAGCAACGGACAACAATAATGGAAATAACGACAAGACTGGAACCGGCAACGCAACACCAAAATGCAATTCACGGAACGGTTCACGAAGAAGCAGCTGCTCAATGACCAGCGCCAACGATGATTTCATTATGGTAGACTTGGTAATTATTTATTCACGCCGAATAACAGCTAACAATGTGTGTGTGTGCGTTTCGTTTTCCCCTGGCGTTTTTTGCTTTATCAATTTTTTCCACGACTCTTCGTTGTATCTCAAAGGTGATTTTATTTCTCTTTAAATTGCAGAAAACACCATTCGCTGGTACGAATACAAACAGTGACCTAGGGGCTTTTTATCGTGAGTGTCAAAGCGCACCGCAGCTTCAAGCCTTTTCCGAGGAGAGAACGCTTGCCGAACAGGTTGGAGATCTCACGAAGCAACTTGAAAACTTTGAGACTAACATGCAACGTTACGAAGATATACTCTCGACGCTGTGTCAAACAGACAATAGCAATCAGTGAAAAGTATGACCAATTGTGAGACGAAAAAATAATTTGTATAGTAAAAAAAAAAATAATTCTCTCACGAAAGAAAAGTCTAGAAATTCACGGACGGGGAAAGTATACCGTTGATAAAATTACTGAGCATTATTAGTAAGAGTATTAGAAGTCTGATAGCATTTTTTTCCGTGAAAAAAAGAGCTTCGTACGCAGAGTTACTACAATTACTTTTCAAGGGCCCGGATAATTTTGCCGAAAAGTTATTCAGCTGAATCGTTCACCTGTCGAAAAATATATTTGAACTTTTAATTGAAAACAAAATGATTTTTCTTTTGTTTAAATTCATCCAAGAAGCCTTGAAGATTAAATAAATGGAGAAAACAACACTTCTTTCATGAATTTTTATGGAAAACCGTGTTTTTTGTTCATTTCAAAAAAATTTTGGATACTTTAACACCAGTTAGATAAGGTATTTGACAGAAAGAATAAAAAATTACTAAAGAGGAAATAAGTAAATTGAATGAATTGAAAAGTAATTAGAAAATTAACTCAGCTCGTACGCGTGAATCTCTATAGAGTCGTCAAGTTTTATTATGATGATTGCTGGGAGCTTCTTTTTTATACTGCGATCGTTCACATCTCGGCGAAATTTTTCACGAGATTTTTGCGCACAAACCGGTGGGCCTTGAAGAAAAAAAAAAAACAAACCCGTGTCTCTTGCGCTATGTTTATACAGTGGAACTTCAGTTAGAAGCCACGCGATAATTAAGCGAAACCAACGATCATTGTGTTTAATTTTTGCGTTTGACTATGTCGCACGAAGAGCCAACGTATATGACCGATTGAACGACAATTCGTAGCCTCGAAACGGGCAAACGGTCGGCCGCTTGTTATGCATATAAGCATCGCGTATATTGAAAGAATTATTTGCTCATTTAATCGATCATGTTCGTCATTGCTTACAACGCAAATAAAATAATAATAAATTATAACCTGTAAATAATGTAAATTGTACGTACATATTACGTTGTTATAACTTTTATTATTCACACATTTAAGATGCTAAGATTGTTTGCAATGATACTTGTACGATAGTATGTATTTTCTTGGATATTTATTTATTTGCCCTGAATCCTATCGACTCCCAAACAGTATTTTTGAACGGTTTCATAATGCATATGGAGTGTAATACCGGTAGTGGGACAGATTTTGGCCGAGGGCCCGATTTTTGCTCTTTTCACGAATATCGTTTCCTTGTATCATATAAGAAGACCTCCACACAGTTATAGAACCCAAATAATTTGTTGTTTCTGTTGAGCCGCCAATGTCAAAAACAAAAGTCCCGGATCTTTAATTGTGTGTATCTTCGGTGTCGATAGAGCAAAAATAAAATTTGACCAGTGCTTTTTAACCGGAAAGAAACGCTCTTTTTATTAAAGTACATAGAATAGTAATCAGATTTGTAACCAAAATTCCACGGCCCAAAAAATGAAAACAAAAAAAATATCGTTTTTATTTTTTTTGTCCTTGTGGTCTACTTTACTTTATCCAAAATTTTACTGAATATAGTTCAATATGTTAGCGAAAAAATTCGGGACTCCCGACCAAAATCTGTCCCGCTACCGGTAGAATACCCCATATATTTTCAACTAAAACACTGATTTCATTAAAATTTGGGTATTTTTTACTGGAAATAATATGAAAAGAAGTGAATATGATCGAAGATACAAGGAACATTAATAAATCGGCAAAGAAAAATTTGTTTAGGAAGTCCGACAAGACAGTTTATATTTTTATATGAAATTCATTCTGTACTTTTCCGATATATATATTTTAATTGAAATTTAATTGAAATTTTTTTCCTGTTAAATTGATTTTTAATAAATATTATTGTTATTGTGGTTATTGTTCATACTTTTGACATCCGTAATTTTTAAAATAAAAATAACGTTCATTTTAACCGAAATTTTCTCCTATCTCAAAGAATTCAAGCTCTACTCAAACAAAACGTTTACGTGAAAATGTATGAACTCCAATAAAATATATTGAAAAAAATTATTTATCGAAGCACCGAAATGATATTTTTTTTTAACATCATTAACATACATAAGTACGTGTTGTAAATTTTTACACTGTGCTTTTTTATCGAATGTACGGAAACTTCCGTTCTCCGATACTGCAGAGCGCGGCAGAAAGTGTACCTAACATCAAAGCTGGTTCGTCTGCCGTGTGGAAATGTGACGGGAGCATGAAGAAAAACAAGTATGCGTGTAGAAAAAGAATGTAGCTGATGTGTGAATGCGCCACTTTCGCCACGCTCTACATTTTCGGAATCGCTTTCCGAAATGAGATTTTTTTAAATGAATATGACAAAAAAAAGAAACAATTATTGTTGACAAGTGGATAATTCTTTTATACTTCTTCACTGTTATTTATTTGTCACAGGTCATATATCGTCTATTGTTCTCCGTAGCACATGATACGGAAATACGAGATAAATTATAAATAAAAAATACGATAATGCTGATGTGGAGAGGATAGTGCAACGTCGGACATGATCTTGAATACAAATGTGTGTTGTGTACGAGTACAAGTTTGCTAATAGTTTCCTCCGTAACCGCCGCCACCCCGACCACCCCAGTTGCCGCCTCGGCCGTGTGAAAAGCCTCCACCGAAGCCGCCTCTGTTGCCCCGGCCTGCAAAGCCGCCTCCTCTGCCTCTGAAATTGCCACCGCCGAAATTACCTCCACCAAAATTTCCACCTCCGTAGTTTCCGCCGCCCGAATTTCCGCCACCATAGCCACCGTAACCGCCACGACCCCGGAAACCGCTGTCTCCGCGCATAAACTTTGCCGGCGATGCTTCACCTGAGAAACCAGTTGCATGACCTCTTGGCGGCCGACGAGATTGAAAACCACCTCCGGTTATCGGGTCCATTTCGTAACGACATGCGTTCATTCCGCAGAGTGACTTGATAACAGCGAGTACCTGCCCAAAAGAAACAGTTTTTTTAATTGCTGTACATTAGAGTGGTCTTTAAACGGGATCAAATCGAATTTTAATCTCCTTCAACCCCTAAATCGGTTTCAAATAATTCAAAAACACACTATGGTTATATTGACTTTTTCTGATGGTGGCCTTTCTCAACCACCTTCAAATTTGCAACTCTAATTTTCTCATGAAAAAACGTTGTGAATTGATAATTTAATGTACCAGAATTTTTTTTTTTTATTTACCTTTTCCTCCAGCGAGCTTAGCTCTAGAATAGTTTCGGGATCTTTCGCTGCTCGAATCACAAGACTCTCCAAAGCTGGTCGTAGAGCAACGATCGCCGCAGCATGTTCGGGATTCATATCAAGATTAATCCAATTGTCGAGTCTGATAACACCGTCGATGTATTCGACTTTACGAGAGCCAAAAAGAAGCAAGTGAATCGGAGAGACCATCGTCATTTGTTTGCACGATACCGCTCTGGTTCGAATCTATAAGATAAGAGAAGGAAATATAGATATGCTAGCCAAAGCTCTCCGACTATTTGATAATTGAGCAAGACTAAAAATTTGTAAAGCTTTTTTTTTTAACGCCTTTGTGCGCTGTGTACCTTCTCTCCGAATACGAAAAATGGGAATGGAAAGGTTTGCTCGAAGTTGCTGCAATTGACCGAAGTTTTGTGAATAAGTGCGGCCTTAGATTCCGTCGTGAGGACCTTCCTCTTTTCCTTATGATAGCAAACGTTTGGATACAGTCCCATGCATAAAAGTGCGGTAATCGTGTCGAGACGAACATCCGCACCAGCCTGGTAATTTAGAGGCGTCGGACATAGCGTTTCCTCCGGGAATCCTGTAGTTATCAGCAAACTTTGCAGTTGGTTCTTGAATAAAAAAGAAACAATTGGAAATTCGTTCAATATTGCACTATCATTTTCTACGCGTTCTTAATGTGTCTCTCTCTCAGACGATTTTACGTACTTTAGCCTCCCAGGTAACTCGTAAAGTTGGTAGGCTCAAGTTCTTGGAGTCACAGAAAGCCTGTTCCGCGTATTCTCCACCAGCTCGTGCCTCTTCCCACGCCTCGAAAGCGTGAACCATAGCAACATGATCGCTGTATCTCGCACCGGCAAACCATTTCTGTTGAGTAGTCAATCTTCGGGTGTCCGGTCCCATGGTGTAAACCTCAGGGAAAGTCGTGCTGTTTGCAGCCATCGTAGAAAGAGCATTACCAACGCGGAACATACAACCGAGTATCATCATCTTGCCGAGACGTGGCTCTATTGGTAAACGAGCCAGAATCTTACCGAGCGGAGTGAGCTCATCGTTTGAATCGAGACACTTCATTTCTGTGAAGCAACAAATATGTTAAGATGATGAAATTTAAGGAAAGGAAATAAAGAGGAAATGGAAAAAAATAGTCATCAATTTGCAATAAATGGATACAACCCAAATACAGTCTAAAGAACAAATACGTTTGCGTTTTTCGATAAAACCTTTTGTGGCAAAAAAAAAAAAAAAAATTAATGGAATTATTATAACATAGAAGAATAAAACTAAGCCTTTAACGTCAAACTCATGACTATATTTTTATAATAGCTTAATGCAAAATACTAAATACCTCTGAGTATAACTTCCGCTTCAATAACAGCATCGATAGGTGGAGGTTCGATGGCCTTTGACAAAAATTTGCCAATGCTGCCGAGTCTCAAAAGTTTGATACTCAATGCGAGTTCGTGAAGCGGTGTTCTAAACATTTCAGGTGTCATATGCTGATCCATCCTCTCGAATCTTGCTCGCGAGCACAAATGAAAGCAAAAGCCGGGTCTAACTCTACCAGCTCTTCCCATACGTTGTTCAAGATTGGTTTTGCTCGCCCATACAGTCGCATAATTAGTCATATTATTGTGCGAAGTAAAGAGCTTCATCTTAGCTTTACACGAGTCAATGACGTAGACAACATCGTTTATCGTGATCGATGTCTCCGCGATATTTGTAGACAGAATAATTTTGGTTTTTCCATCAGGAACAGGCTCGAAAACTCTGCGCTGATCTTCACGCGGAAGTTGTGAATGTAACGGAATAATAATGTATCCCTGTCCGCCAAAAAGAGCATGTTGCTGCAGATACTTCATAAGTGCAAATATGAGATTCCATCCCGGTAAGAAAATAAGAACAGCACCGGGAATACCCTGATTCTTGATATACATCAAAAGTGCATCAATCAATTCGAAGCTAATCTCTTTCTCGGTCAATTGTGACATTGTTCTTCTCGTATGTTCAGAATAATCTTGTCCAACAACTTTGTTAAGATTCTCATCGGGTTCGGCATCGATTCCCGCATCTTCGGCATCGCGAGCTTTCCGTTTTTTCGAATCAGGCGGTGGCACGAAATTTGTCAAATGCACGCAATCCTCGAGAAAATATTGTTGCACTGGATAAGCTCTTCCAGGTACTTCGATGACCGGACAATTGTTGAAATACTGGCTAAACAGCGTAGTGTCGATTGTCGCGGACATGAGAATAATACGTAGATCAGGATAACGATGGATCATGTCACGTAAAACAACCATAATGAAGTCGGAATTAACGTCGCGTTCGTGAATTTCGTCGACTATTACGTGAGAAACTCCTCTCAGACCGCCTTCTAATTTTCTGAGCAATACACCAACAGTGCAAAACATAACACTGCCGTAAGGTCTCGGCAGGCATGATTCAAAACGAACAGAATAACCGACTGATTGACCGAGAGTCTCGCATCTTTCGACAGCTACACGATCAGCAACCGAAACAGCGGATATTCTTCTAGGCTGAGTAACCGCAATTGTGCAGAAAGCTCCTTGTTCCGATGCGATATAATCGTCGAGGATAAATTGACAGACCTGCGTGGTTTTGCCGCAACCGGTGTTACCTCGAATTATTATTACCGGATTATCATTTATCGCTGCCATTATCTCGTTTTTCATTGCAAATACTGGCAACGACGATCTTTCCTTAATGCTACGTTGGAGATCAGTATCCTGCTGTAATCTCTCGCGGTGGTCGTTCATTATATCCGCGGATATTTTTTCCAAAGGCATTGAAGCCAGTGGACCTTCGTCGATGTTACAACCGAGCCATGGATTCCAGTTTGGTTGAGGTGGTGACCAACTTACGACACCGGCTGGTTGTGGCACTGACGAAATGAAATCGTCGAGTACGCGATCTGTTATCAATGAAATTCCGACACTTGTTGTCGCGCTTGTACCGGAAGAGTCACCGGTTTCTTCCTTTTTTGGAACTAGCAGTGGAGGAGCTTTTCCAATGTCGATAGGCTGAATCTCGAGACCTTCGAGTACCTCTTTTATTTGATTTTCAAGCTCTGGAGAGATTTTTACTGGATAGGGCTTGATATGATCAGCGTTTTTCGCTCTTTTGAGAGTTCCGCTAAAGGCCTCGATTACACCGAGATGATATAATTGTCGTACGATAGACAGAGCGCAGCTCTTGGATGCTGTTTGCTTGTTTGATGCTGTTTCTCGGCCAGTAATGTCTGAGGATTGAAAAATCTGTGTCGTTATTATATCTACGATATTTCATGGATGTTTCGGTAGTTATGCTTACTTCTTCCAAGTTGCTTGACGAAGAAACTCATCTCGGCCATGAAGCTCCTATTGAATTACAAGATTAAGTATTGATGTTAAAAGTGTTGCGATTCTACGTTTGTGTGTTAAAAAAGCGCAGTGAGAAGAGTGTTATAAATGTATTTTATTGATCAGTGATTCAAGGCATTTGAGAATTATGCTGGTGAGAATTACACTTCTTTAAACAATAACTTTTTATCTGTATTTTTTCAAAAAATCAATGAAGTGTTTCATTGATTTTTATTTTTCTTTAACTTGAAAAAGTACGTGTTTTACGTATTGTCAATTAATTGAAGATGAGGTGAAGAGCCATGAATGGACATTAAAAAAAAAAAAAAATGCGTGTTTTTCACCTCACCTAAAATAAAAAACAAATAAAGTTACCGGTGTTCCATCAAAAAGTGAACATGGCAAAAAAGCATCAAGACATACATGTATTAAACTCACCATTTGCACGAATCCAAGACCGCGTTGGAGTACTTTGATATTTCTGGAATGGTCAGCACCAAAGCCATAATTGAATCATTTCAATAGAAGCTTTGGTTAAACACCATAAGCAGCAGCCTTGTTCAAGAAGGCCGAACAATGCGTTCTTAAACCGGCACTGTCTCTCTCTTTCTTGCTCTCTCTCTCGCTTTCTTAAGATAGTGTACTCCAAAATGATCTCGGATCGTGTCAAATGACGAAGTTGCCGACAATAAAAAACGAGTCTACAATTCTTTTTTTTTTTTTTTTTTTCAATGTAGCCAAATATTAAACTTGTATAATATGCCTGTGCGGTAGACCCATGGCAACAAAGTCATACCTTGTATGATCCGGGCCGACCGGAGTATACTTATAATCAGTATTAATTTTGTTAGTTTGCATAAATTGATGAAGCTTGGATTTGGCATTTTCGATTGTCCAATTTCCGTGAATTCCCGAATTGACGTCTACATCTTCGGCGTCTTCGACTTTCTTCTGCTCCGCTAGTCTGTCTATGTATGTGTAATTTCCTTCGCCTCTGTCGTTATAAGGTCTGTAAGCTTGGCCAATGTCATTCGGACCCATTCCATCGCGGAATACCGATTTGATTGGTGCGTTCGATTGAATCGCGGAGATATCCGGCGCTGAGGGCGCTACGGTACCCAGATCACCGGGTACATCGCTGGCTTTAACGTGACCGGTTCGCACGAGATAACTTATGAAATCACGAGCGGCGTTTCCCTGTGAGTCTTTTTTGTTGGTCGAATGTCCTGCTGCGACGTATTCAAAATCGGATACACGAAGCTCGCAGAGAAAACGTTGCCGATGCTTTGGACCTGCAAAAACACATAATCAACATAATGGGACTGCACAATAGACATTTTATGCACACTTCGCGCGCATATTATTATTATTATTTTCTTCTTTTCCTGCACATAAGCCAATAGCCTATTTTCAAGGGCTTGTCCCGTCCAATGATGAGTAAATAATTTTCAGTTATTTTACTCCAACTTTTATGTGAAATTGTTCACAGATTTTTCTATATGAAAATATGATATTTTTCAAAAGCAAATTGTCCCATAATTTTTCATAGCTTTGTATAAGTACTCTATGCCCGTAATTCTACAGAATATTGACTCTACACTATACACGATTCTACACTACCACCAGCTCACAAACCAATCAATTTGCATCATTAAGACATTTCTATCTGTTCTATTGGTTTGTGAGTTGGTTTCAATGTAAATTCAAGCATTGCGTAGAATTGATGGTATAGAGACAATGATGACTGGCGTCGGATTCTGTGGAACCTCTGTATTGTCTGTATTACCTGTTATCTAAATAAATTATAGGCTAGCAAACATGTTCTATGATACTATGTGCGAAAGAATTAATGAACACAGATTTATTGATTCCAGAAAAAGAAATTGAAATTTAAAAGTGACAAATATATCATTTATAAATAAATAAAAAAATAATTGTTTGCAAGCAAGAAGACATTTTGCTACTTTTGCTATCTGAGAAGCCATTGAAATAATATGAAAATTAATTCGGGATTTTTCATATTTCAATGCCTCCTCAATGTTTTGGAGTACCAAAATACGGAAAAAAATACGGAGAATTTTGAGTTTTGCCAAAAAAAAAAAAAGAAATATTCTTTAGTATGCGTGTATAAGAAAATTGAGAAATAAAAAATTCTGAAGAACACTGCGAAATTTGTTCACTAGGGTAAGTGATAGCGTCACGACGCCATGAAAATTTTTATGAACATCAATTGATTGGATGTTTATAGGTAATGTGTAACTCACCGGTCGGACGCACGTCAAATGTTGGCTCTTTGCTATTCTTTGTACACCATTGGTGAAAGAACGACTTAATATCACCCATTTTAACGATACAATAGACGCAATTTTGCTAATCCGCTGATGTAAGTTAATCGTGCGATGTCCAGCGGTATGCGTTTATGCTCCTTTCTTTTCTTACTGCTTCGACATGGTCGACACGGTCTTACATAGGCCCGTGGTCTTGAATGGATGTGCCGGTGGCTAAGTTTTCTTCCGTAAATGATGTGAGAGACAGTGTGTCGAATTTTTTTTGTGAAGAAAACGGCAGTACCGACTCGTGATGTGAGCGGTAAAGTGACCGGTTATTTCTCTAGATATTAAGAAACCGCAATCGGTAAAACTGTCGGTAAGCGAAACTGTAACCTATAAATGACCCACATTTCCGGTCATTTATGTTTAAACAAGGGATTCGATAATAAGATCATTTTTTATTTAAGTTTACAGTAATGAAAATTTATGGAAATTTCTTACCGACGTGGTAAAAATACGGCAAAATTACCGATGACATTTATCGCTCATATAAATTGCGCATTGCGCACATTCATTGCGCAAACGGGGCAACCACGTGTGTTGCCAATGGCGGATGTCTCTTGAATTTACGATGGATTGAAATATTTATTTATTCTCGTGTTCGAATATTGTGACTAAAAAAATTAAATATGGCTGCTGGTAATGTTAGCAAAATTGCTATAAACAATGAGGTAAGCAAACCTTCGATAAAACAATACTCAACATGCGTTGGCGTAAAAATTGTAGGTTATGACGATACAGTCTATACACTCTCGTAAAATGAAATTAAAAATTAGATAATTTGAAAAAAAATAAACCTTGAATCCGATCAAGATCAATGAATTGTTAGTCCTTCAACACAAAGAAAAAAGTGAAATATTGCAATAAATACACTTGCATAGAAATATCCAAATAATATTGTTTATCATAGTTTTACTTTGTTCTAAAAAGAAAATTCTTTTCACAGATTGTACTTATGCGCCAGTCTGTCAGGCAATCACGTGTAGCGACAGTACGAAAATTAATAAAAGAGGCAAAATTGCTCCAAGCCAGGAAGCACGGCGACGTTAAAGTACAAGAAAAGTGCAAGAGAAAGGCCCAACGATTAGTCGCTGAAATAACAGCAGTTAAGAAGCTCAAGGATGACGATATTACAAAATTTAGCATTGAAAACACTAGGAAATTGCAAGAAGTATTGTGCGACATGACTGCCGAGCCAGGAATTCGAATAATGACTAGAATAGCTTTTCACAAGACACTGAGCGAGAGAATAAGCAAGTTCAAGGAAAAGTTTCCAGATTATGAACAACATTTAGGGCCAGGAAGGAAGAAACAGTCAAAGATAGAGAGACAAGCCAACAGGGAAGCCAGGAATACACTGAAAAAGTCTGAAAAATCTGGAGAAGCTAACGCGACACTTACAGATGCTACAGAAGAATTGGAGAACAGCAATGAGGGTGATAGTAAAAATGAGGAATCTGAAGCAAGCGACGATCAAGATGATAAGAATATTCATGATTCAAACAGTGAAATTGAGTCTGTAGAGAATACTAAAATTGATGAGCATGTAGCTGACGATTTGGATGAAAGTTTAGCAGCTAAACATGGTCTTAAACCTGGCAGTATTCTCAGAATAGAAATGCCAAGTTCAACAAGAAAAAAGAGAAAAATCGACGTAAATTCTTCTGAAGATTCATCGGAAAATGAAGCGACTGATTTTGTATCACAGCAGACAGAAATGCCGAAAAAGAAGGAGAAAATGATATCGGAATCCGAAGCTTCTGTAGAAATTAGCAGTGTGATAGAAGAGGCAAAGAGGCAAGAGGATAAACCGCGAACTAAGTTGAAGAAGAAGAAGAATGAAGAGAAGAAAATTGAAACGAAAGCTCCTGTGGAACTGAAAAAATTAAAGTCCATCAAAGTTGTAAGTAAAGAAGCGTCGGTAAAGCGATTTACCGATCTTCTAGATGATAAAGAAACTGACGAATGCGTGGAAGCTCCGGAAATCACTACGAAATCGAAGAAGCGCGATATTAAGATCGAAAAGGAGATCGATTCGTTTTTCATGACGGAGAACGGAGAGAGCGAATATCTTAGTGTCGTCGTGCCGAAACCAAAGATCTCCGAGGACACCGAGGAAGACGATAGGTTCAGTCAGAATCACGCGGCCAAAAGACAGAAAAACTTTCATGAAAGAAACAACAAATTTTTCAGCAAAATAGATGAACGCGCCAACGGGAGTTACGGCGATAAATATAATACGAAAATGGGTGGAAGGCAGAGACAAAATGATTTTGGTAAAGGCAGAGGACCGCCGGAAAAGTTTGGTAGAAACTTAAATGGAGTCTCGAGACCATCGAGAAACGGGAAACTGGAATTTGAGAAAAAGAGCGAACAGAAGGATGAAGAGTTACATCCCTCTTGGGCCGCGAGAAAGAAACAGCAAGAGATATTGAAACAAGGCTTCCAAGGGAAAAAGATTGTCTTTGGTGACTGATTTATTCACTTCCTCTGTACATATTAATATTTTATTTGAATAAAATGCGTTTTTATTAAAAGAATTGCGATGGTCTGTCTAATCCTCCGTTGATTATTTAGAAATTTATGGAGTCGATTGCCCACTATTTGTAATCGAAAATTACATCTCTTAAGGACATTTGAAACGACTCAGCCGGTAATGAAAATCTGTAATGAATGCGATTCAGAGACCGAGGCCATTTCGGGAAAGAGCAAAGCATTAGCGGATGTACAATTTAATACGCTGTCCGATGATATCCTTCCCTTTTATCCGAAATATCAACCATTTTTAAATATCATTCATTCGGAAAAAAGAGTAGATATGACGCCAGTTTTCTGTACCGATTGCTGTTTGTAAACATGTGTCACATCACTTTAACAAGCAGTGATACATCGAAATACATTTTGACCAGCATTCGGCAAGGTAGTAATTTTGCGGGCTACTGCTAACAATGCTAACCGGCAAAAGCGTTTACACATCGGCCATCTTCAAGTGGTAGAGGAGTGATTAGGAGAAGCAGTAGATTATCTCATTATGTTTTTACGTTTCAAAAAAATATCGTAAAATACTAAATTTATGTTTCTCTACATATTTGCTACTTTCACTAATTAACAATTATTTTGTAATGGGATAAATTTACCTCCTGAGATATATCAGGAATTCTTTATCAACTGAGCCACGATTACTTTTGAAAAAAAATGACTTACCTCTCGAAATATGTTTTGCCCGACAATTCCAATTTTTGCATATATTCTGTATAAATCCCTGCAGATTATCTAAAATTAAGGGCGAAATGAAAAGTGTTCTAGTTGGTGAAAAAAATAATTAGAATAGAAAGGAAGTGGCCCAGTTGATAAAGAATGACTTATATAGCAGGCTCTACTTAACCAACAGATGATTAACTCTTATAATCTGTATTTAACCAAATCAACTTCGCAAGCATCTTGTGGGATTTTCGGGAAGATAAATGGCTTGGAAGAAACACACAACCGTTAAATCGCTAAATATCCATGAAATTTATATCTGAAAAATTGATGATTTTGACATGATAGTTATTAACAGTGAAACTGTAGTTGATTTTGACATTTTATTTATTTTAATATATCGATAATAGTGGCTGAATCTACCTCTGTTACTTCAATCGAACACAAAATTAATAGTAAAAAATATTATTTTCTTCTTTTTTTTTTTATTTCTTCTTGGAAAGAGTCCTCTGTTTTTCAGCGTGTGTAACGAGCTGCGAATCGACCGGAAGTCCCTTGCGACGTCGAACAGCGTCAATGTACTTCTTGGCGCGATTTCCGCTATCGGCTTTTTCCCCGAAGTGGAGGTACTCCTCTTCCGTTGAGGGCACCCAGTAAGGATCTTGCTCGATGACCTGATACAGATGAATAGAAAGGGTTCAATATTAGTATTTTATTTTACGAAAATGCATTTTCTTTTTAATTTTTGCAAATACTTCTTTCAGATTACCACGACGTTCCATCGTTCGAACGTTTTGTTGAAATGAAAAAATTGGGGTGGGCGACTTGACGTGTTTAGCCCCATATACATAACTTAATTTGCATTATATTAAATAAGTTTAAACTCCTGATGTTTGTTTCTTCGCAGAAATGTTCGTATTCAATTCTCTGAAAACATTCTGGGTTTATATACGTTGTCTTTAGATATTTAGTTACGATACGTCGCTTGACAAGAGTCCATAAAGTTCAAAAGTCATTATAGTAACTTTAATGCATTCTCAACAGAAGCAAAACAAAATTACAAATGGAATACTAAACAGAGATGGAAATCTCAGTCGTTTTATTATTCCCAAACAGCTTCTAACGAGTATCAAGCAAGTATACAGAAGTTTCGTCGAGGAACGAAAGCTACAGAAGGCGAAGAAGTGCGCGGGCGGTTTATTCTCGGTAGGCTTCTTCGTATGCGAGAAGAGCAACGCACACCTGAGCGCACCTGAGAAACGTCCTAGTGAGCACACAAGTGGCCAAAAGTGGGAGAAGAAGAAGAAGAAGAAGAAGAAGAAAAAACGAAGGGGGGGCCCCCTTCGAAACTCTCAAACTGGCTACCGTACTCCGCAAGTATATAACAACACAGAATTGGGACAAAACTTATCCCTCGACGATCCTCGCATCCTCGTCTTGCGTAAGCCGGTAGCACTCCGAATTAGCTCCCCACTAGCCTCGCTTTCTAGAGACTCTTCTTTTCGTCTCTTCTTCTCTCTCGTATCTGAACTCGAGTGGGCAAGAGAGCAACGGGTGGCTCACGAATCTTTTTCTTTCTCGCGGTTAGTCCTACTCTCCGTCCTTCTCCATCGCCAGGAAACCCGGGATATGTTATTCTCCTACCAAGGTAGAAGGAAGAGTCTCTAAAAGGTGCTCTGACCAAAGTGTCGAAGCGTTTTGGCTAACACTGAGAGAGAAAAAATTACTACGATTTATCAAATATTATCCTGTTACTATAAGAACATCTATTCTTTTTTTTTCTTATTTTTTTCTCATCTATTCTTATTTCATTGGTTCTTGGTAAATTTTTCGTTCATTTTATTTCAATACAATATTTATATTGATCGAATTATTATTTGATTAAGAATGGTTACACAATGTATTTGTAAGTAAATTAAAAAATAAATGCTCTATTATTTTAGTGCGAAAGTTAATTATTAAAACAATAATTAAATTTATTAATCAAAAATATGAAATTTTTTTTTTCTAGTGTATGATAGAAAAGTTAGATTTTTACTTCGGATCGGGATATTCAAATCTGGCGAAAATAATAAATATTGCGAGGATCAGGAAAAAAAAAAGTGTATTAATTGACACACTTTGATTTGTTATGACTACAGCTTCAACCTTGATAAATTCGTAAACAAACTTAATTGTATGAACATTAATTTTGTTTCAATAAATAAATAATCAAAATACTTCGAGTTTATAAATAAAACCTGTTTAGAACTTGAAATTTTTTTTTTATCTCAGTGTAGCCTTCGTCTTTCTTATTCTTCTTTCTCCCACGAGCACCCGATCTTTCCCAAGATTGCATTCTCGTGTAGCCTTCTCTCTCCTCTCACATATCTCGCGACGTTTTCTGGCTCCAAGAACGAGCGCACCTCTCGTACCGGTATTGAAATTTATAACATGTGGACACCTGGTCTCTGCCTTAGCTCACACATACAACGCGTTAACGCTTTGACGATCCCATTTAATGGTGGTTGTTTGGTGCCCCTGTGGACTCTTCTTCGTCTTCTTCTTCTTCTTCTTCGTCTTCTTCTTCTTCTTCTGCTTCTTCTTCCTCCCTGCTCTCTCATCGTCCTGGGAACGAATGCATGCTGCTGCTGTTGCCAAAGACTCACGGCACCGGCCTGCCACTTGAGAATCACGCCGAGCAGATGTTCGTATAGGGTAGAGAGAAAACAGTTTTTGTTTCAGACCCAGATTTGTTTTCGTTGCGGGCGTTGCGGTGGGTCAAATGCGCCAGTGGAAGAAGTATCGTATATAGCTCTTCTCCTGAGTAAATGGCTTTCGTGTTAAGGTGGTGGGCCGATGGTGTAAACCCAGTGAGTAAAACCCAGTCGAGTGGCTACAGTGGCAACCTGTTACCTCACCAATTTTACCCTGTACGTTGCACCTTGGTAATCGACGTCTCAGTTTTATTCTCTCTTTCAAAGTCTACGCTCGTTTTCGTTAGATTATTTTTCGGCCTCTTGTTGAAGAAAAAGAAAGAAAAGAAAAGAAAAAAAAAAAAAAGAAAACACCTAGCTCCGCCTCCTCGCGAACGACGTAGCACAGCGCGTTACTCGAAGGTGCCTCAAGCATTTTACAACCGGCAATATTCTCGTTTCCTCTTGACGGAGAATGGCGGTTTGCTCGAGTCAGAGAGAGAATGAGAGAGAGAGAGAGAGAGAGAGAGAGAGCGAAAGAGCTTGAGGTGTACTTCCTGGGCAGCGACAACGATCCTTCAGTGGTTGGTCGGTTGATCGATCTGCGGTTGGAACGAGAATCACGCAATTGATCGCTTTCCTTGCAGTTTTCGTTCTTTGGTGCTACTTTGAAGTGTGAAGCGAGGCTGGAGAAAAAAAAAGAAGAAAAGAAAATATGAAAACAGATGGAAAAATATTTCAATGACTCTTGACAATTCAACCCTGTAAATGGGGATAAGGGAGAACTTTTTGAGCATGCTTGGGTAATATAAAGTAAGATAGGTAAGTGTCCTGGGTACCGTTGCCACTAGAGGCGCAAAATCCCTACCGACGTTTTTCTCAGAGGCACGTGATAATCTTCCGGCCGGTGTGGCTTGTACGCTCTTGCCTCCACTTGGTGTGTTTCTCTGTAACCTCCGGGGGCTCCGTGGTTGGCCATTAGAAACGAGTAAAAAGAAGATCCGTTAGTCACGAGAGTCGGGCGCGGGGTCTCTTATATACATATATATATATATATATATATATACACACCAAACGACAGACACATATATCGAGAGGAGACAGGAAGCATTGAACTCTTAACTGGTGTTACTCTGAAATAGTCAGGCGAATATCACTGAGGTTGTGAAAGAAATGGGAGAGTAAAAGGAGGAAACGAAAAACTTTGGATTTCCTTTGATATTTGTGCTCTCTCTTTTTTTTGGGATTTTTTTGAGCCTTTTGGGAGATTGAACGAGATTCTATGCAATTGAGAGTTTGGATTTTTATGGAGCATGGAACTATTAATTTTGCTTGTTTACAAATAGAATCATATATATAAAATCCTATGCTCTTGATTATTTTTAACCGTGTTGTGATCATATGAAAAAAAATCCCCAGGTCTGAATATAACAAACTGAAGGTGTTTCATTTTTCTTCACACCATTTTTCCATGTCTGCCTATTTTTAAAAAATTGAAACGCCACAAGTTTTTGGACCTAAGGTTTCTTGTTGCATGATTAGACCACTACTACAAAATTAATTTTTTCGAATTTTGTTTTTGTTTTTTAGGGATAGAAAAAAAATATAGATATTTGAATAGATGCTTCAAAGTATCTTTTGTATACTTTGAGTTTGGGTTGATTCGTAATATTAGTAAGTTTTTGGGAAACCTGTCTATTATTCGCTGATATGTCTTGGAAAGACGGGGAAATTTTTGTTTTTTTTTTTTGGTCAAAATCTCTAACGCTTCAGCCTTTGATGGATGAGACGTTGAGGAATAGGGAAAGTCGAGTTTAGTGAGATTGCCTGGAGGCTACGACCGTATGAACGGCTCTGGATTGAATTCCAGCTTAAGTGGACACTACAGAGGTGTTTCAATTTCAATTCTATTTTTAGTTTATAATATAAAATTTGTGTAATTTACATAGTATTTTATTTTCTACTTTCTGAGATAAGAAAAGGTAGGCAAGGAAAAATATTTGAAGAAAATCCCTAGAGCATCAGTTTACAATGTATTTTGTTTGAATTTTAAAGAGATAAGATAATTGGATTAATTACATTTAACAACAAAAAAATGTAGAAGGTAACTTTGAAGACGAATTATTGAGTCCATTTTTTTGACATCGGAAAGGAAAGAAATATGAATGGAAAAAAAAATTGGAAAAAAATGATATTCAAGTCTAAAAGAAAGATCCTGAGATGATCCATTAGCAGTCAGACGTTCGTATACATTTGAAAGAGGCCTTATCTCCATTTTCAGTCAGGCAGGGCAGAGAGCACGCGCCTTGACCAGCACGTAGATGCTAATGGGCTGCCCGAGAGATTACAGAACAGGAAAAGGTGTAGCACAGTAGGACACAAGGTGCAGCGGCACGCGGTAAGTGGCTAGACGCACAGCGACGAATGTCGATGAAGAAAGAGAGTCGGTTGGGCGCGTAGGTGGTGACAAGTGCGGAGGAGACGGTTTACGTAGGCTTTTTAACATTTTTTTTTTATTTCTATAAATAGAATAGTATCCAAGTATGGACAGGCGAGTGAAAATCCGAAAATGTCATGCGTCTGAGGAAAAGGACTTTTTTTTTTCTGGTGACGGACGGAGTCGGAGAGTCACCTTAATTCGATTTTGTATTAGTGTAATTCCTGTAAATGTAAACCTTCACTGAAATGTTAGATTCTTCTAAATTGTTAATTTCATTCGGTGCATCAGAGATCCCTTTAAATTATTCCCTTGAAGAATGCACAAAGTCCTTGAATGTAATTTAAACGTAAAAAAGGAGACAAATATGTTTTGAGCGACCTATAAATATGTTACTCAAATTTACATTCCACGTTCACCCAGCTATACTTATTTCTAATTGAAAAAACCTAGAAAGGAAAGTTAACATTTCGAGAAAAAAAGCTAATGGACAGGCGTGTTGAAATTTGAAACGATCTTGAAACCTGGCCAAGAGGAAAGGACAATACTTTGGTGACGAGTTTTATGGAGCAAAGAAGACGCGTCTTAAAGCCGCGGAGTCAGCGGGGCGCGTTAATTCGATTGAGAAAAAAAAAACGGCGACGCGCTCCCGATGGATTCGTAGCGGTTGAAGCGGCGGAGCAGCCGCGAGATAGACGGAGAAGCCAACATCTTTAGGAAGTCGAGAGTTAGCGGAGGGGAACCGGGTGGCCGTGCGGCGGCGGCGACGACGACGACGACGACGACGAGGCACGGGCACAAAACCATCGGGCGAGCCACGACGCCGTGGTGACCCGCGCGCGCGCGCTCTCGATCATCGGCGTCCAACCGCGGCTCTCTGGAGCTTTTTCCCTCGGTCTCGGAACGCGCGAGCACTCGTCGTCTCCTCTCCCCGGTGCGGCTCGCGCGCCGCCTCGATGTCGTCGTTGCCTCTCAGCTCCATTCATTAACTCATTCTTGTTTACAGGAAGTTCCTGGGGGCCTCCGGGCCGGCCGGCCGTCCTCGTCGTCGTGACCGACGGACATCGTCCTTTTCTCTCGTTCCACTTCTGCTACCATTGCCGGGAGTGCGGCGCGCACCCGCTCGATCAGTTCGCTCTTGGAGAAGCGCAGCAGCCCGTCACGCCCGAAGTGTATTCTCAGCGGATGAGAGGCTCGGAGGAAGATGAGAAATGGAACTCTCTCGTGTTTTTTCCTGTTGTTGTTGTGCCTACTCATAGAGGAAGCTTTGTTTTCGTGAAAATATGTTTATTACGATCTTCTCATCTAGTGATACTTTTAAAAATAGTTTTCAAATGAGAAAAGTGGTTTTGCTGCTTACAGCAAAAAAAAAAATGGCTCTAGCTCTCACAAATTTGTAATTATCTCGTTATAATTGTGTACATGAAAAGCTTAACACAGAACTCCATCATTCGACATTGAATTTGGTCGGAAACCATTAATGACTTTCGGACTAAAAGAATACAGAGGAAGCAATATCCAACATTCTACATTGCAACTTTTTTTTCTTCCTTTCCTCTCTATCTAACTCTTCTTTATTTCGGTGTCGACAGTCCGAGTTCAAAGAGAGGATTGCCAGTATCGATTATACCTTGAGTGCTCTGGGGGGCTTTGTACCTATTTCTTACACTTTTCCTTCCTGGTATTAGAAGAGCCTAAAGAGGATTAACCCGAAGGCTATTTCCACCTGCGGCGCCGACCGCGTCTAGTGGCATCGTATAACTTTTCCTCCAAGCCTCCAGAGTCTTTGTATATAAGCAGTATAATAGAATTTCCGGGAAAAAAGTGATTCTCTAGGGAATAATAATAAAATTAACTTGTGAAATAAAATTTGTATAATCAGTGAGTCTAACAGTTTTGCCAATTTTTCTTTGATTCTCTCTCTTTTTTTTTTTTTTTTTTTGTTTTCCTCTGGCTTTGAAACATATTTTCCAGCATTATTAAGTTCAGGTTGAAAGTCTTGTGATCCCCAGAGGCGGGGTAGACTCTGACCGAGGGTTTGCCCTCATTAACAAAAGGCAAAACAGCGGTCCACCCTCTCAAGGTTCACATGAACGGTTCAGCTCTTCACCGATCCTGCAGTGAGCTCCTTGGTTATTTAATTTTCAGCACGAACGCACGAGAATTAAGTGGCTGTGTTTGAAGAGCGGCGGTCTTTTACCTGTTTGGAGAGAGGCTGGATTTCCTTGCGAATATATCGCCCTTATAAATAGCCCCAGGCAATTTCCGCCCGGCAATTGTTGCGGAGTGGAGAGTTTACTCCTCACCGAGAATTCATCATCTTGTTATTCTCTGTAGTAAGATTTTCTTCAGTCAAGAATTATATGGTTGCGAAATTGTCTGAATTCACAGCTTGCTGAAGTTTTGTAGTTATTGGCAACACAAACTGCATTGTCAAGTCATCGTTCTCTAGTCATTATCTTTCTTGGAGGGAGATTTTCGACAAGAAAATCAGCTTGCCTGCACAATTGGCTAAAATGCCGATGGCTTAATCTTAATTTACGATTTGCAACAAGTTTCCTCACTTCTTTCTGTTGTTTCTATTGGAATTTCCCTCCAGTCAGAGTTCACTATTCGCAGACATTTTTTTTATAATCGATAATGTTATCCGCTATAGCCATCTTGTTGCTATTAGTTGTACCAACATTTTTCTCTGGTTGAATAGTTTAGTTTGCTCCTTTTTAATAATTTGCAATCCTTACTAATCAAGTTTTTATTCCTATCATCTTCTTGCCTGTTCTTCCCGCATGGAAATAAAGTAGAAAATATATAAGAGATATAGAACTCCTGCCGATATATAGAATTGTATATAATCTATATATCTTCAATATACTTTATTTCCATAGGATTACTATTGAGATTTCCCTCCAGACCAGTGCTTTGCCTGCAAAGTTAATTGGGTTGTCGTATATCTTGCTGACACTTTGTACAAACTTCCAATTAAGTTTTCATCTTTTCATCCTCTTTACCTTCCTGCAAGTGCGTTTCCATCCAGTCAAGTGCTTAGCCTGAAGAATTAACTGAATCGCCGATAGTTTATTATTCCACGCTGCATCTTAGCAGTCATTCCCTTTGAAGTTTTCATCTTTTCATCCTCTTTATCGTCATTCACGATAAATTCTCACCCAACGAAGTGCACTCATTGCCAAATTGACTGAACCATTGATAGTTTGAATTTGCAACAAGTATCTCATCCTCCTTCCTCTCTCTTCTAACAAGATTTCCTTCCATTAATCTTCTGCCCAGCGTAATTAGCCAAGCCATCATCTACTAAGTAGGAACCCTATAGTTGAAATCACTCAGAGCTAAAAAAAAAAAAAAAAAACACAAGAGTACATTCATTGTCAGTATAAAACATTTGATGGTCCCAGTATTTATCCCACCGTATATGTTTCTCTCTGTTTCACAGCATGGCATTAAATACAAGTGCCGTTAGGGTCTCCTAGAGGGAAGAGGAGGGTTGCACAGGTCCGAAGTAGATATATATACCTACATCAAGAGGCGAAATACTACTATACGTACTATTATATATACATATACGAAAAGCAGGATTGCAGGAGAGGAGAGGCTGCAACAGAGCCCGCTCCATTGTTGCCCTGTCACCGGTTGATTGTCCGTATTGTCAATGGGACAATAGCACGCCGGGGGCCTGAAACTTACACCCCGCGCGATTTGCCCAGGGGAGAAGCCTCAGCTTTTTCTATGCTGATGCGGTGTTGTTGTGCCGGCTTGGGATACCGGAGGAGACTTCTCTCTTTCTCTCCCTGTCTCTCTATACACCACCCTGGGGCCCACTCTCCTGATTTTTCTACTTAGTTAGGCGAGGGTAGTCCCGTCCAGGATGGGCATAAGAGAGGATACAACAGCTAACGCGCCAGAAACGACGATGAACAAACTGGCGAAGAAGCCCTCTGCGCAGGATGCACATCCAACGAAGAAGACGACGACAAGGACGACGACGACGACGACGACGACGACGACGACGACGACGACAACGACACCCGAAACCATGAGACAGAACCCCCGTGGCGCTTCGAGAGGGCCCGTACAACCAACGAAACGAGACGAGAAGGATCCCTGAGCATAAAACAATGATGTGCGGCCGTGTCCGTGTCCAGCCTGTCACGGTATTTTACCGTCTCTCCGTTTCAGCTTTCCTTTGCTTCTATATGCCTCGTTCGCATCTTATCGTCGCCCTTCATCAAAATAAAATAAAGGGACACCCGGGGAGAACCGGGAGATCCCGAGTCCGGATCTAACTACGATAAACGGGACATCTCGGATTCTCTCGCTAGGAGGTTCAACGTAAACAGCGGCTCCACAGGCCACGGTGGATTTTGCTCGGGAAACTGCTGACAAAGCTCGGAAACCTTTTGGTGACTTGGAGGTTGAAGAATGGTTGTTGAAATTATAATTAACGGACTGAGTTAGGATTTCGCAGTTACGGGCATTATTACAGGTTGATATTTGAAGTAGTATATGATATTTTTGTTGGTCTGGACGGGTTAATTTATGTATGAAGATTTGAAGATTGATTTAGATAATTTAATTCCAATTAAAACAGATTTTAAAAGAATCGCGCTTTTTTTCTTTTATTTTAAAATCGTATCGACAGTTTTTAGAGTTTAATTGTTCGTAACAGTGTTTTCGTAATTCACCTTTTAGGATTTTATACACTTGTGAAGCATTTTGCACGTAACTTACACGTCCTTTTTAGATTATTTTAGCGATATTCAGGTATGGAAGGGAAAATTATTTTTTGAAGAATGAAAATAAAAACTTTCAGGAACAACGATTTTGCTATCAGTCAAGTATATGAAAATAATAATGTCATTCACACTGTTATTTTCTTTCAGCATTATAATTATTATATTTTAGAGTTTGAGAATATTAGATATTCGAAAAAAAATGTGGAAAAAACATCGATTTCTATATAGAGAAATATATATTCTAGAGGGGAAGAAAATAGTCTTGCTTTGCAAATAAGTCGGGAATATTTATGAGGAATATTTTACAAAAATAAAATGCTTTACTATCTTATGAAAAATCTATCTTCGATCCACGTCGGAAATGCATGAAATATGATTTGAAATTTTCTTTTCTATTCTACCACTAGCATAAAAAAGTACAATGTTTTCCTCACCTCCCAATGGCTGAATACAAGTTGAGGGCTCGCGAGACCGGAAGTTTGCGTTCGCAATTCTCGAGCTAGCTGGAAACTCTCAGGTACAGGAACTGTCGCCAGTACTCTAAACTGTCCACCGAAACCAAGCGCGCTTTCAGCCGCTACGACTCTGCCTTGCCTCCTTCCGAAAACCGCGTAGAGTTTGCCTGCAACACGACAATAATACAAATTTTATAAATCCGACCTTCGACAATGAACCCCAATATATATAGCGATTGTGGCTCTCGACAGATCAGCCAAATTTTTTTTTTTTTCATTTCTCTTGGTTGGTGCAAGCAGGTAAATGTCGAAGGCAGCTAGTAAATGGTAAGCGAAGTATTATTGCATCGTCTCCTCTATGGACGCATATTACTCCTCCTACTCGATGGAATAAGAGAGCAAGTGAATGGCGCGCGAGACGAGAGACGCGCAAAGAAAGAAAGAAGAAAAGTTTCCACGATCGCGCGCCCAGCTCCGGCAATCGCACCTGTGCTATGAATATATATATATATATATATATATATATATGTACGAGGTAATCCACAGCCCAGCTTTGAGACCATCTGTCCTTACTATTTTTTTTATTCGATCAAAACTTTGCTCAAATGTTTGCATCAGTCGAGAGGATAATCTGATTTTTTTTCAAGATTTTTTCTTGTACGTTTACAGTAGGTTCATATGATCTTTGAAATAGAAAATTGGGATTTTAATAATTTAAAAAATTCAGACGATTCAAAACAAGATTCCAAGTGTATACTCATAGCTTAAAAAGTTTGTATGTATTGCTGCAGAGTATTACTGGTTGAAAATTACAAAAAAAAAAAGAAAACGAATACAAAGTACAACTTTCGACCTTGTTTCGATCAGCCTTTATTTCTCTCGTCTAAAACTACTCAAATCCTAAAAAAAAATCAAACTTTTCGTTGGGCAAATATGTGCAATGCATCCTTAAGTATCAATAAATATTTTGTAAGAACTTTCTTTCCAGGATGCAGATGAAAAACTTTTACACACACCTACTTTAGTAAAATATCATAAAATATATAAAAAAAAATATATATATCCAATAATATATACAGTAGCATAATCTGTTGGTACCTCTAGACTCTGCAGAGTACACAGAGATGAACGAAGAGGTAATGATTGGTGAAGCAAAAACGCTGACTCGCGTCCGGTTCGTACAGCCATCGCATCAGTTTCTGTTCCTGGCCGTCGTTGGGACTCACTCGCGAGAGGAAATACTACAGCGAGCTCTCGGCTATTAACAGGGAGATCCTGTCCAAGGAGAATCAGAGAGCCCGCAGCATCATTGAAGCAATAAATGAGGATGCCCGACTGTGGCATTAGTATTAGTAGCTAGTTAACGTCGTAGTAGTTATGGTTATAGTAGATATAGTTTCCAATCGGAGTTAAGGACTGTCTCTTCAAAACTGCTTCTATCAACTGATCAGCAGGGGACCGAGGCGAAGGAGAGCTAAGTATAACACAGCAGAGAAGCCAGAAGCATCAGCAAACGCGAGGAGATTGAGGCTGTCCAGCAGAATCGCTGCCGATCTCGATATGGATGCCTTCCGCTCTGCCGGTCCACGACACCAACGTCGCCTCTATTTCGCTGCTTCTTCTTCTTCTTCTTCTTCTTCTTCTTCACGAGCCACCTGACACCGGGACCCCAAATAATAAGACGAAAAGAAGAGAAAGACGAGGGAGAAAAAAAAAAGAAGACTCACACACTCTCGTGACTCGTGCAACACACGCGTGTCCCGCAACCCGACGAAATAAAACATGTGAAAGCAGAGGAGCTATCAAGCGCAGACGAAAGCGAACGACGAACATTTTTTATTTGTATTTATTTTTTCCCCTCCAGCCTTCTGCATTCGAAGAGCAATATTATATTGCAATTTTTCGCATCAGAAAATTGTCGAAACCTTAATGAGATTTATCGAAATTTGAGAGTAATGTAAAAATGGTTTGCTATGAAACTTGAATGTACTCGTGGAGGAAGGCTTTTTGTATATTAAATTTAATTGATCAGTACATTTAAACTGAACTGTTTAATATGGAACTACTATAATATTGATTTATCGTTGTATATTTATTTAATCGTTTATTTATTTATTTTTTTATTCAAGCTGAATTCGAGGGAATATAGAAAATCGATTAGGAATCTTTGATATATAGCAAAAGGAGAAGATCTGTGACTCTCCCCTTAAACGAGAGATGCCAGTTCGTTTGGCCTGGTCGTTCGAGAGCTTCGGGATGCAGCTTCCGGTCGCGCCCTGTAGCACCTGCGCGCACCTGCCCCCTCCCGCCTCTTCCTTGTTTTCTTCTTCTTGTTCTTCTTCATCTTCTTCTTCTTCCTCCTCCTCAATCTTGCTGCCTTCATCTGCCTTGATGCCAGCGTCTTTAATGCCGAGCTCACTCTCGTGCGCCGGAATTATACTGGAAGCCTTCCTACACCACGATACGTCAATAATTTTACGTTGCGTGAACGGTTCCAATACAAGCGGAGGCTGGAATTAAACCTGATGATGCGCAGCATCAATATGGAATAACATGTACTACGCTTGGCAGAGACGCAATTGAGTCATTGTCCACCCACGAGCATAATTGGTCAGTCTGTCTAGTTAATGGTTAATAAAATATGACGAAGAGAAAGTACGCAGATAATTTAGAGACAGATTGCTCTTTGCGCCTTTGTTAATCATGCTGTACCAGCGTAATTAGACACAATTTATAGAATGTACGCATTTATGTCTTGGCTACTTTAAATAAATTTAAAAACTTGGACAGTAAAAAAGAGCAAAAATTATTTTTTTTTTAAATCTAAGGATTTAAAAAAATAAGTAGGTTTTTTGGTCATGTAAACAAATTTATTAAACGTAAAATTATACAAAAAAAGCTGCAAAGCTTATTTCCCATTGCAGCTTTAACGTAATTTTTTAAAATTTAATTCAGCTGAATAATTTCATACATTACGGTTTTTGGTACGAAAACTACAATTTTCAATATTAGAATCTTTACATATATTTTTCTCGATATTTTGGATCATTCTGAATGTGGTGGCATGAGAAAGAAAAAAAAAATCATGTAAATAAAATTTCGTCTATGAGAAAGCGAAAGGATATTAATAAAAATGAAACAAACGTCTAATCAATACGGGAACTCTATTAAAGCGTAGGAGTTATTTAATGCAGATTGAATTGACTGTTACACAAGTCTTGACTGTTACCTCGAAAAACCGGGAATACCTTAAGTGTTCGCCATTACCCCCGTTCGTCCCTTGACATAAACAGCTCTCCTTATACTGCCAATCACCAAAGCCTTGTATCATACGTACATTTCGTAGTCTCTCTGGCAGCGCTTGTGAAATCGTGATGGTAACTACGTGCTACCAGGCTCGAAGCAAAATAAAATGCTCAATAAAAACGAGTCGTGGGGGTAGCGGCAGTGAGTCTTGATCGCCTGGGTATTGCGAGTACTTGATGCGGGACTTGCATATGGGCCATTCCATACCAATTCGACCTAGCTCTGACCCTCGAACACTTCAATATTATCCACAATTTTTTATTATATTGCTCAAACATTAAGAGCCAAAATCAATTTTTTTTTGTATTTTTTTTATACAATTGATGTAATTATTATATTCTTTGGATTCTTTGGATTCTTTATTATTTAATTATTTAAAAAATCATACGTAAAAAAATTGAATCGAGTCCACTTTGTGTCGAGGCTTAAAAATATTGATATCTGATAAAGGATTTTAAATCATTTTTTCGGATCTTCAGATTATGTCGAAAGATATGTTGGTTTCAAATAATCATAAGTATACCGAATATTGAAAAAAAATGAATAAAGATTCTGGATGCCTCTTAGAGTTGGAGCAATGAGATAAAAAATTGTGGTTCAAATGCGAAGGTGGAGGGTCAGACTCAGGTCGAAGTGGTATGGAATGCCCGATATATATGTGTGTAGGGTATAAGTACGTGCGTCGTGCTTACGCGTAAGAGAGAGAGAAAGAGTATGTAGGCAACCGAGGAAGGAAAAAGGAGTGAACGAGCGAGCATTCTCTCAGCCGATAGTCCCAGAGGTGAGTGAGGTGAACCAGTACAGCTTAGCCAAACGCGGGATTGTAAAGATGGAAGGGAGGTAGCGGACGAGTTGCGGCTGCTCTCTGCTGGCGATAGAGAAGAAGAGAGAGAGAGAGAGAGAGAGAGAGAGAGAGAGAGAGAGAGAGAGAGAAGAGAGGGAGGTCGGCCGAGAAGCCGATGAAAAAGAGGAGAAGGGGAATCATCGAAGTCGCTGTAACGCCGAAGAAGAAGCAGAAGAGGGGCAAAGGGAAGGGAGTGAATGGACCACAACCTCCATCAATGAAGCAGCGGTTCTCATTGCCACCGTTGAAAACACCTCGTTCATGAAGATCTCGATGCGTATCCGCTGCGTGTTCAATGCGCGTCACGCTCTTGGTATGCCAATGAATGTTCGAGAGTCGCTCGAGAAGATTTCGTCCTATCCCGCATCGTCTTCTCTCCGCCTCTTTACGACGTTTAACACCACCGATTCTTCGTAATTCCGCGTCGAAAACAATAATACAGATGCCCCGGTCATTGACCATGCCAAGAATTTCGGTGCCTTTCGATAATATTTGCTGTTTAACCTTCTGATATGAATAATCTTGTCATTCTCTTCAAATAGCTTTTACAATATTGTTATTATTGTTATAATCTTATTTTACGAATTGGTTTATTATTGTTATTAAATTAAATTCGTGTTTGAATGTTTTTATTGAGATAATATAATCGCGGTGATGTAATCAAATGATTCAATATGCTTTAACATATTTCTGCGATATGGTATGAGGTGTTTTAGTAATGTCTGATCCTCTCGGAAACTTCTCATAGTTAGTCTGGTTTTCATACTACTTCACTGTATTTTTTATAATTTTATGTAATAAAATAACAATATTTTTAAATAAAATAGTTAAAGTAACTGTTTTATAACTCAATGCACTTCCTGCCAATAAATTCCTACATTTGAATATAAACAATTACTGGCGTTCAATTTCCAAAAACAGAAGAAAAAGAACCTGTTACAATTTCTTATATTTTTGAATTCGATCATTTTGTTGGACAAAATCTGCTTTAAAAAGATGGAATATGCATGTCAGTAACTCAACATTAAACGAAGTCTGAACGAAAAGTAGAATAACTTTGCTAGTCACTCTGACTAAGCAAAGTAAGGAAAATCTGACATTTAATAGCAGATGCGTTACGGTTGCCTCTTAATAAACTTCTGCATAGGTCGCGAGAAATCTCGAATGGGGAGCATGTGGTGTCTAAAGCACTGACGCCAGAGAGCTTTAACGTCAAACACGAGCAGCAGAAGCATCAGAGGAGCAACAGAATTGCCGTAGGCAAGAGAGTAGCTCGCGAGGTCTACGAGAGATTTGTACGCCCACGCGTCTTCGATTATATGTGGGCACAAACGTAAGCTGTGTGTCCCATTGCCTGATGGCTGGCTTATTATATACGGGACGCTCTTCAAAACACGATTGTCGCACAGGAGACTCGGTTGCACGCCGCGGTATCCCCAGCGGTCTCTCGATGCATGGCGAATGGACAGAGTTCGATTTACGCAACGAGCGCGTACCTCCAGCAGCAGAAGAGAATGTACGCGACGATGGGCTCGTCCTCGGTTTGCGCTCATCAGCATCGGCTGAGAGGATTCATCCAACTATATATGGGAGATCACCGCTAAAAAGGTGCTTTATCTTTCAACCCCAACCAATTCTCATTTTTTCTTGTCAAAACAGCGATTCAATAGAATTCCTCTACGCATCATCGACTCTACACCATCAATTCTACACAACAGCAACTATTCAGAAGAATCTATGCTACACAACAGCAATTCTACACAGTTCCATCACTACACAAGCATCTAATTCAACTCAGCCAAAGTCTCCAAGCCAAACCTCCTAGTCAATCATACCTCTACACAGAAAAACTTCCACACATACAAAACTCTACACGGGCGAAATTCACCACTTTCACTTAGCAAAATTCAACACAGTTCGGTGTTCTTCATGTGTAGAGTTTTCTCTGCGTAGAATTTCGCCTGTGTAGAGACTTTCGCTGTGTTGAATGCGTGTGCTTGTGGAGAGTTGGGAGCCTGTGTAGAATTGCTGTTGTGTAGAGTCGATTATTGTGAACGGTTGCTGCTGTGTAGAGTTGATGATGTGGAGTCAGTGATATACGTAATGTCCGATTCTGTAGAACCGCTGTATTGCCTCGGATTTCATCTTGTGTGAATTACCATGGAATGCACGCTGTACTCTACACAGCACGAAATCTGTATATATATATATGCATCGATGGGGGAACTCTCGGTACTCGCGTTTACTCGCGTGGGTGTACTTTCTCGATGGCACGAGGCCGCGAGGGCAAAACAGCACGCGAAAGTCCAAGGGGGATAGGCATGCGCGAGCTCACGATATAAGCGAGGAAAGATGCGAGTACATATATCGAGACAAGGAGAAACGTATATACAAGCGGTGTACCAGGAGAGATCCTGGATTCTGCATGGTGCGTCCGACAATCTCAGGCGCAAAATCACTAACTCTACGTGTTGCCGTTGTATTATTATATCGCTGAGCGCGTCGCGGGAGTTTCACGTCGTGTGTTACGTACACGATTATAATTAACACGATCTTCAGGCTTATAATGCTGGGTACTCCGGACACCGTTCGGAGGGTATTGTTTTTTTTTTTTTCTTCTCCTTTTTACTTCACGTCACATAGTAATTGGCTTTACGGCAATAGATTGGCTAATCAGCGTTTTTTTTTTCTCAATGATCTCTCAGCGTTTCAGGTGGTATAATTCGTAGAATCGGCAGATACTTACGCGTATAATTTATCCGAATAAAAGTATTTAAATAAATGGTAAATATATTAGAATAATATTTTTTTAAAATTTAACTATGATTTATAGAAATTCAATGATATTAATTATAGATATTTGGTTTGTATTATTTATGCAAATAATAATATACTGAAATTCTAAATTAATTAAAACAAATTATTCAATTTGTTGAAATAAATGTATTTATACTGTTATTTGAATTATTTGTACTGTTTGTTATATATATCGAGCTTAAGAATAATGCAGTGAAACGTATTTTTCCTAGAAAAAGATTTTTTTTCCACTTGATTTTTTTCTAATAAACCTTTATCGAAAATTGTTAATGAAAAATGATCACGTACCTTCGATACAGCGTCAAAATGAAAGTTTCAACATTTTTTTCTTAGACTCACGATTTAATAACTTTTCAGGACATGATACAAAAAAAAAAAAAGAGTTTCATTTTACTTCAATAGAAATTCTGCACCGTGGATTTATTGATACATAAAGGCTATATCAAGAGAACTCCATGAAGTAGTCGTAGCAAAGCAATATCCGGGGTTATTAATAACCGAAAATAATAGTCTCGATAGAATATTTCTCAGGGGACGTCCGTACATCCCGAAGCAAAAATTCATTATTTCTCTCTCAGCGTTTGCTAATGACACATTTTCAATATCCTTGCAGTGGACCCAATTTAAATATATTTCACAGTAAATAGTTATGATACATAGATATATATGGGGCATTCGATGGTAATTCACAGAGGATAAAACTAGGCCGCCTCCAATTTCCCTAATTGTTTTTATATTATGGTTGCCACTTAAAAGAGCATCTGTGAATTTTATTCGATATTTGCTTCCTCATAGAGGAAGTGTTTTCGTGAAAAAAAAAAAATTTTCGAGACTTTCATATCAGCATACTCAGAACGGTCCAAAACGTCGAGAAAAGCATGTAAAAAAAAAAAAAAAATTACGAAAATGCGAATTTGTATCAAATTTGAGATACTTTATTGATTTCGTCGAAATTCAATACCAAACGTCGCACCACCTCGATAAAGTTTTCTTGCGATAACTGAAAATTTCTTCGAATTAGAGTGTTCACAGAAATTTTACAAAATCTTAAAAATTCCATAAAATCAAAATGCCTCAATCAATTTTTATGAAATGTATATGAATTTTAGCCCCTCTGTCACACACACACATACGTACGGACATTTTTTCTAAACCACTTTCTTCGACGTTTTGGACCATTCTGTACATTCAAATTAAAAAAAAAAAAATGCAGAACGTCCCAAAATAAAATTGAAATTGAGGAGGTTCGGTTTTGACCCTGTGTGTGAATCACCATGGAATACCCCATATATACAGCAAAGAATCGCCAGGATATGTACCGCTCGCGGGATATCCTCCCATTCCGTGGTCTGATAGTCGCATAGCACGTCAGAGCGACGAGCTTACGTCTATCGCATAGTTTTGCCTTGAAGAGAGTCTCTCTCGTAATACGCGGGAGTCGCGGGATACGGCGAATCCGCTATTCCCGGCGGATGTCTCGTTCTCGTAGAAGCGTCGAAGAAGCGACACACCATGAGGAGGAAGCTGTTGCGAGTGTTACTCCTCCGTGGCGCGTCTCGAACCTGTGCCTTCGAGACACAACCTTATATATAAATATATATATATATATATATGTATACGTAAACGCGTATATAAGTCTTAAAGCCTTTGCATGTTACTTCAATGTAACACGAGAATTATTAAAATGCATGTGTTGTACGCAACTGTTTGTTTTTGTGAGGGGAGACCAAGGAAAAACACGAAGATACGAATGGTTGGCCTACAAGAGATATCTCGCAGCACGTAACGTATGTGGCCGCGAAGTTATACACGTGAGCTGTGGGGAGACAGGGAGAAAAAGAGAGACAAATAGAGAGAGAGAGAGAGAGAGAGAGAGAGAGAGAGAGAGAGAGAGAGAGAGAGAGAGAGAGAGAGAGAGAGAGAGAGAGAGAGAGAGAGAGAGAGAGAGAGAGAGAGAGTAAGAGAGAAAAGTACTTTGCGTCGTTTTTCATCTGTGTAGGAGGAAGCAAGTGAGAGGAGGTTTATGTATGTTTCTGTACAATATTCACTATGTATGGAGAGAATTTTTAAGTACACTCAAAAAAATCGAATTACGTAGGAAAATAAAGTTTTCGAAATTTGTCAAAATTACACATTTTTTAATGAGTTTCTAGTTTTAGAATAGTGTACAAAAATAATTAATTGAAAATCTTGTACTTCTATTTAACAAAATATCCTTTTTGAAAAACAAAATGCAATTTAAATTTGCCAAGTTTACAATTTTTGGTTTGTTAAATTAGCAGCGGAAAGAAAACTGTTAAAGCAGATATGATAAAAAAATGCTTTGTCAGATTAATAAAAAAAATTGCTTACGTAGCAAAGACAAACATTTATTTGTAACAAGTGACAAACGAGATTGTGAAAGGAAACTTACTATTTTTAGTTTCACGCCTATCTTTAGTGTAGCCATAATAATTTTTGGTTTCTAACAGAAAATTTTGTATGTCGTATGTCCTGAGAAACCTTTAGAAATATCAAGCTAGAATAATTCATAGGAAACCTTCTGAAATAATATTTAAATAGGAAAAAGCAAAACATCAAAACAGGAATGACTCCAAAATATTTCTAAATTCATTGAATCTTTGTAACATTGAAGAAAGCTGCACAAAATTAAAATCACAACTTTTCAATTCACTGTTTTGCGAAATATTCGACCACAAAGTTACCGACAATATTTGAATTCAAATGAAACATTATTTAAATGTTAAATACAAATGCGCTGTGAGAAATCTCCAAATATTAACGAATTAGGCTCAACTTAAATTCCCCTGTTCACCTCAACCTACAATCTTTTCATTTCCGTCTGGAAATACAATTAAAAAAAAGAAACAAAAAAAATTGCCCCACCCTAAATGTGCATCAACACCTCAAGTGCGTTACAACCTGTGCGCGCAACATCGTCGATAAATCTGCAAAGAGTCCGGGGGCCAAAGGTACGAAATGGCCCTCAACAGCCGTAACTATACCATCTCTCTTTCTGTCTCTCTCTCTACGTCCTATAGAATCTCGAGATTTTCGAGAAGGAAGAAAAAGCGCCCGGGGCACGGAAGACGAAGGCGACGGGGATCCCCACCTGGTGCAGGAGCAACAGCAAGCACGAGAGACCGAGAGTTACGTTGGGGCGACGATTTTCTCAAGGGTGGGAGAGACGGAGAACACGAGCGGGAAAGAACGTACAAAGATGGATAAAGCGTTTATATATATTTTATCTCTCTCTCTCTCTCAGTCGCTTCGTGTGTATACAAGAAGAAGAAGAAGAAGAAGAAGAAGAAGAAGAAGAAGAATAAAGGAGGTGGTGGTTAAGCAAAGATGAAAGAGCGAAGAAGAAGGAGGCTAAAGTTTAAGGGACGGTAGTGAGAGGAAAGGGGAAGCAGAGAAGGAGCGAGGGAGGGAGAGAGAGAGAGAGAGAGAGAGAGGGAGAGAAAGAAAGACAGAGAGGAAGAGGTGGGGGCACCCATTCATGCTTTGCCTCTCGTCTAAGAGACCAGTTCACCGCACAGCATACCTTCGTGTACCCCGTGGGCGCCATTCTACGCCCGGCATTCACCTACTATACTCAGCCACGAGTCATCCGAGTCATTCGAGTCATTCGAGTCGAGCCGGATAGCCGAGGGAACGATATATAACCAACTACTCTCTTGACTTTTATCATACCAGCTTTGTATTCTGTTTTGTTATTTCAAATCGCGACTAGCACGAATATAACGATTTTTTGCCTTTTTTTTTTTTTATTTCACGATCGATAAACAAGTTTTTTTCATCTCAGTGCGTGAAATCGACACGTTTACGCGAATATTATTGTTGCCGTTGTTTATTTTTCTTTTTTCTTTTTCATACGAGAGAGACTGCGAATTGTGCTGCGAAATACGAGGATTGGTTTTTTTGGGGCTAAAGTTTTTATAGAGATAAAAGGTGCGAGAGATTTATTACGAGTGGGGAAGAAAATGGACTTTAAATAATTTGTGCGCGCGCGCTTTTTTTCTATTTTTATTTTTTTAAATTTTTTTTGGTGGGACAAGAGACTTTTTTTCTTCTTTACTTTGCTGTATTTTGCTTGAAGAGATATTATAACTGAAGACCACAAATGCGATAGACGGCTATCGTCGTCTTTGCAAAACGAGTGTGTTATGTGATATCTGTGGCTCGCGCCCTCCCACCCAGTTGGATAATATTATGCGGTGTAAAGGCGCGCCTGATTCGACGAGCTGGTAACGTAATAAAAAAGAAAAAAAAACAGGAGGAACTTTGTGAAACGTACGCGATAATATACCGAGTGGATAGATTACTTTGCTTTGGAAGCTTCGAAAGTGACGAGGATAGAAATAAAAAATTTAAAAAAATTGGATTGGAAGCATTTGATTCACGATGAAGGGTTTGAGGCTTGTTGTTTTGCTTACGAGTTTCGTAATCACGAGAACGAGATCGAGCCTGTTGGGTGTCGAACTGGACGAGGCTGGCGAAGAGTTTCTCAACGAATATTTGTCACTAGACGAGAGCAGGTATCTCGCTGAGCTACAAGAGTTTCAAGACGCTGCCATTGAGATTGATCTCATTGACAGCAAGAAACATCGACATCCACATCAAGAGCCAAGAGTTCTGTATCAAATAGGGGTAAGTTCGACAATTACTTTCATTTTTTTTCACTTTCATCTGCTGAAATAAATACAGGGAAAACCCTGTAGATTTTCTGCAGGGTTTTCCCTGAAAAAAAAGAGTATTTGCAATATTCTCCATGTAAGAATCCTTTTAATTGATACTAAATTTTAAACATAAATATTTAGGAAAATATCATAATTATCAATGGATTGGCAAATATGCTACAATTTAGTTAATATGTTTTTTTAGACAATGTTATTTTTATACAGGCTTTTGAAATAAATATCAAAACAGCGAATAAACAGTCGTATATTGGCAAAATTTTAGGCAATCGTGACATGATTTCAACAGAAAAGAATATTTTTGTAATGTATGCATAGAATTTTTTGTTATTGTGTTTGTTTATTTTATAATAACATAAGAATTTTTCCATGTATTTGGCAAGTGTCGAAACATTGAAAAAGGTTATTACAATATTTTGCATTAAAAAATTGTTTCAATTGATATTAAATGATAAATAAAAATATTAGGGAAGGCAGATTGAAAATGGATATTGATCACAATTTTCCAAAACATGTGTAAATCATAAAATGTCACGAATTGAAAATTCTATTCAAACGACAAAATCTGTAAATATGCAGGAAAATAGCAAATCAATCACTCAATCGAAAGTTTGGTAATTAAATCAGACGTTGTAGCGACATGTAATGTGCAAGTTATGTAACATTTTGTATAAAAAATCGATTCAATTGACATGAGAATAATTGATAAAAAAATACATAGAAAAATAGCGATAAATAATTAGGTTAAACATATATTGAAATCATATAATATTTTACATGCAAAAAAATTGTTTTCAATGAAAAAAAATATATATACATTGAAGGCTATGTTAGGAAATAGCAATGAAAAATCAATTGCCCATTAAATTGGTGTCACAAAAAAAAAGGCAAAACAGAGTGTGACAGAAGAGTGACGATTAGGGACATTGAGGTATATTTCGTTATTGCCTCGTGAATGGAATACGGAGGCTCGCGGTGGTGTTTACTCGAATCGAGTTGACGCCGCCCGCACCTCATTGCCCGACACGCCGACTAGCGTTCGAGTCTGTTGCGCGCCTTTTTTAGCCTTTAACGACTCTCCTCGGTGTCCGCGCCGTAAACCCGGTATAGTGTGTGTTTCGCGCCCACGAGCGCCTCGTATACATACAAAATGAGGTATAGATACAAGATACAGATAAACCATTGGGTATTTGAGTTCCATGGAACGCAGAAAATTCTGTCGATACGCGAGAGTGTTGAGCTCGCCTTTTTCCGGCTAAAATACATAAAATAATTTCCAACAAATTTTCTCCACTCCTTTTCCATTCTCTCTCTCTGTCTCTCTCTCTTTGCTGCTGCTTTATCTCCACTTGCTGCGCAATGTTGATGCAAGCCACGGGCAATTAAGTGAGCGATCCAGTGAGTATAGTCGCCGGTGTATATACCAAAGGGGTCTCAAAGATTCCACGGATACTCTTGTGCCGGGACAATTCAAGTACATCGGGCGAATCTCGGAATAAACTGCTGTTGTCTTTGAACTTAAGGCGGTTTTCTTGTGGCAGCATTTTTGAAATTTATTTTTTCTCGTAATTTTATTTCTGTTGAACTACATTCATGTTTATTCTGTTAGAAGTAACACTTTTTTTTTCTTGATTATCGAAATGGATTACTTTTAAAAATTTCTTATGAATCTTTTATATTATGGTTCAGGTTGCGATAGATAAAGTGAAGAAAAATTGGTTCTCTGTGTTTTGACTACAACATTTTTTTCTTCTCGAGGCTCCGATTATTTTCGTCTTATTAATAATATTTATTGATTAACCATTACAGCCATTTGTATATTTAAAAAAGAAAATGTAAAGCTACGAAAATAAATCAACTTTTTTGCCAAATTGAAAAGCGAAACGAAGCAAATTAACAAAATGAATTATCTTTTATCAAGATCGAATTTAAATGATAAATTTGACTTGTAACAACTTGAATAAAAAAATACCTCACGAGTATACTTATTAAATTCAAATTTGTAATACTTTAAAGCCAGAAATCCATAAATTTAATTTCACGAACTTTAATACCAAGTTTCTTTAAATGAAAAATGTCGACAAACAATTTTCGAAATTTTGGTACACGTATTGGCCTGACTGTATCGCTAAAGCCTCGATAATATAACAATATTTTTGCTGCCAGTGTATGTCTAAGAATGTTATTTTCATGAATTTGAGGTGACTCGGCTCCCTTAAGGGGGCATTGAATGCACCTCTGTGTGCATCGTCGTGGAGCACGGCGCAGTCGGGACAGGCCGAAAGGGGGGCACATCGCTCGAGGGGGGCACAGCATAGTAGGGACCAGAAGGAGGCGAAGAAGAAGAAGAAGAAGAAAAAAAAAAGAAGTGGTAGAAGAAGAAGAAGAAGAGAAGGAGTAACGGTTAAGAGTGAGACAGAGATGGCTGAGATACGCGAGATGCTCAAGAGTAAAAACGTAGCCTGGGGCCACGAGTGGCGCCCACTCGACGTCCTCTCCAACCTGTCGCCGGCGTCGAGTTCGAGCTTCGCGAGCGCGACTCTCGAGTAGAGCGAACGCGGAGCGAGAGCGCAAAAGGAACGTGTGTGTGCGCGAGCGAAGGGCCAAAGCCGAGCAGGGGGCCCCATGCAACACGCTCCATTCATAACGAGTCGTCGTGTCTCGTGGCTGACCAAGCGAGTGAAAAAGGAAAAAGAGAGAGAGAGATATATATAAAAAGAGAGGCTCTTTGGTGAAGCGATCGACTTTGCAGTTGACACTACAAAGTCGATCGCGAGATTCTTATTTCCTTTTGTCTCTTCGTTTCGAGATACTATATAAGTTATCCGGGGAGAGTCCTCTTGCGGACGCGACTGCCGGTCACTTAGTGGAATGCAGTCGGCGCTTGTATACCACGCGACGCAAAGTCGCGCACGTTTATTTTTATTTTTTATCTTTTTTTTATCCGACGATCGACGGAATGATGATCACACTGATCGAGAAACTCGAGTACGTCTCAAACGTTAAAATTGAAACGTTAAAAAAATTATTTGTATTTTAATTTTAGTTATTTTTTTTTTTATTTGTTTTGTTTTATGTGGATAATTTATTTAGTTCGTTTTGTTTCCTTAATTTACTGCGAGAAATTCAGGTAGTACTGGCAATTGTTAAGTAACAACTTCTAATTGGTATTCCATGTGAACATTTTCATTGTTGGATAAAATCATTTTCCATTTCATAATAAATGATTGCGAAAATAATGTTGCAAGTAATTAAAGTTATTTATATTATGTTTAATGTAAATAGAAAATATCGTGTCGGTGAAAAATTAATAGTTCTTACTTAATGGTAATGACGACCAGTGGCGGTTTTAAATGAGAAATATTCAAATCTTTTCTATAACTCGAATTACCAAATTTTCCGAATTCAATTGATTAACATTTTTTACACCAAGATGTCGAAATTTTTTTCTAGAATGATCAACATTTATTTGGTTGAATAGGTTTGTCTCCTAATAATCTTTTTCATTTTTTCTTTGGCATCCCTTGACTGCCCTTATTAAGCGGAAAAAAAAATTTGGATTTTTTTCAGACCAAAAAAAAAAATTACGTAGAGTTCCAAGGCCATTTAAGGAACAACAGCATTCAAAAATAATTCTGTTTTTTTTTTTCGTCGGTAATTCATTATACCTACAAAAGTTGCTGGTCCTTCTCCTTACCAAGAAACACTACCAAAATGTTTGTAAATCTGAAAAATGCTAAGATACTACTTCCCGGCGCTAGTCTTTGAGATTCTTTAGGCTACGTTAGATTACCTTCTCTTCTTTTTACATTACAAAACCGGTCGGATTGAAAGGTCCGTACCGATACGTGCTGGCGCCAAAATGTTTGGGGCATCCCCTCAGGGGATGCCAAGCAAAAGATAAAAATAATGATTAGAAGTCGCACTTAATGACCGTGAAACACTCCTAAATATATATTCTTAACAAATCCGACAAAATTTCCCGTTGGCTCTTTCATCAAAATAGAGACACTGAAGGGGTGCTAAAAGAAATAAAATAAAAAGAAAAAAGTATAATTTTGGGAACCACCCTACAGTGTACACAACCGCGGGAAATAGAAAGCGGGTATCGATGGCCGGTGCATATTAACGATGCTACTGCACCGGATTTCGATTTTTGTACAGGATGGAAAGTCCGGTGGATTCGTAGAGCAGAAGGGTGTCTCTTCTCTCCTCTCATATTTATAGCCACACTATAGGCATCGAGTTGTCTCAGTTGTTGTTGTGTTAGTCGGCCGATGGAACGTTATAGACGTAACCAATATATTCCATCTCATTCCCACTATGGATCTTGGCGATGTGTGTATATATGCTAACCGAGAGCGCCTTCGATTTCCTCGTAGCTCTCCTCGGTTCTCTCGGTCATCTGCGTAGCGGGTATATGCCGAGTGCCAGGTGTCATGTTCGTTGCGGTCGTGGGAGAAGCGGGAGACTCGTGAGAACTTCCGGATCGTTCGTCGAGGCCCTTCCGGTCCTTCCCTATTATTCCCTTTTAGTTTACTGCCACCGTTTCAATTCCCTCCTGCTCCTGGGTTGGGTATAGTGTGTATAGCGCAGAAACTTTGAACAAGGACAGACAGAAGATGTAAGCACAAATCTCTCTCTCTCTCTCTCTCTCTCTCTCTCTCTCTCTCTCTCCTTCTCACTTCTTTCCATTCCTCCTTGCTTCCACGTGGTTCTCTCCCTTCGAATTGCCAACGTGCCACTTTTTCTCATTCCTCCCCTTAATGCTATATACACACGCAGTGGAGTTTCTCTCACTCTCTTCTCTGCTTCCTATACGCACGTTCCATTATTCCGTTCGCCTTGCTCGTTCGTTCCATTCATTCATTCATTCTCTCATTCATACTTTGTACCATACTCTCTACTCTCTACGCCATTTTCTCTTTCTCGCTCTGTCGTTGCTGGCATATACTATGATGCCCGTGCGTCTTCCATCAACGCCATTCATATTCTCTACACTGTAGTATCTAACATTCATCCATTCATCTTTATAGGATCTTCTGCTGCTACTTCTGCAGCAACAGCAGGGAGACTTGAGCTCCAGCTAAGTGTAATACGTAACTTACGGTTACGCGAATGACAAGGCTAGATTTACGATTCTTGTATTATTTATCTCTCTATTTATTTTTTGTCAGACAGCCTTCTGTGTGATTGTTGCACACAGCCATTTATGATTTCGATGACTGTATCGCAAAGTCATACACAGAAAAGCTTGAATATTCATTTTAATCAAATCGTGTTGAATATTTTCCATTCGTAAACTGATCCGTTTTGCTATGTAAATAAAAAGAATCACATTGTTCGTATAATATTGGAAAATACTTAATTTCATTACCACCGAATAAATCTCTCTCAATAAATTTATTTCGTTTATATTATCGGTTAATTAATTCATCAGAAATTAAATACAGGGTAATGAAAGATAAATTGCATGTTCGTTAGAGCAAGCTCGATTTTTACTGAACGAATAAATAACGAGAAGTTTTTAGTTTAATTGCCAACATCCTGGAACTCCTGTAATAAAAACTCTTGTGAATTTTATCGACGGATAGAGTCAGCAGAACTTGACGTCTGAGTAATCAAAACTAAATTTGTGTGTTACCGAGCGACACGACTAAGAGTCATGCGAATGCATAGAAAATAATCGTGTAGAGAATACGTGGATCGCCACACGTGAATATCGCACGATGCGAGGCCGAGTCACGTGCCAAGCCGAATACTCAGTACAATGATCATCAACGAGTATTATGCTGAATACTGCTCAATACGACACGTTTCCTTTTGTTGTATTTCGCGTCTTCGTCTTTTATCGTTCCCCTTTCACTCTTTCTATATTATCATTATTATTAGTAATATTATTACGCATTAGAATGACGCAGAATGATTCCGAGTCCACGTCGTGTGTCTCCTAAAGGTGGTTTCACGATCCTCTCAGCAATGGCACCTTAAGCTGATGGTAGACGAGAAACACACGAGCGTGAAACAAAAAAAAAAAAAAAAGAAAAAAACGTCAGCGGAAAGCTGCGTGCGGAACTTGTCGGGGGACAAAAAAGCCAAATGCTCTATGGCAAAACGGCGGAAGGCCATTTCCTCACAGATTTTTTTGCTTTAGCGTTAGCAGCATGCTCTACGTCGTTCAGAAGCCACTAACATTTCACAAACACTAGTACAGAATGCGCGTATATGTAGAGTGTGATTATTCACTACTTTTACATCGATTTCAATCAATTAATACCATTTTTTTAATACAATGATATATCTGTTAAGCTTTGTAAAAATATTTGTAAATTCATCAAATTTACAGACTCTTTGTGTTGCCTCTGAAATGTAATTAAATTAAAATTTAAAAAAAAAGTGGAGTACAGAAACTTCTGTCAAATTTACAGAACTTCTTTTATTACCTTGAAATCTGGTATTTCGATTTTACACAAAACATTTTTTATTGCAAAGCTTGTAATAAAAATTGGAAACACTCATTATTTCAAGCCACCCTTTAACATTGTAGAAGACAGTAGTCTGAGAGGTCTGCCAGTGTCGGACAGGACGTGCGTGATTGCCTCATTGACTGGATTGACAACCTCTGAATGGAGTTGTTACGAGTGAGATAGGAGGAAAAGACAAGAGAGGGAGATAGAGAGAGAGACTTGCATCTCGTACCGATGTTCTTTTGCCCGGGTCCGAGACTGCGTGTATGCTAAACCGTCGTCATATCTTCGTAACTCTTCATCTTCCTGCTCTCTACCTCTTTCTACATATCTCCTCACCGAGCTCGCTGTGTATATTCGCAAAGCAATAGAAATAGCACTTGGCCAAAGACACACTATTTTCTTCCTACGTACAGAGCCAGTGAAAGCCACGAGGGCGAGAACTCGCATTGGAAAGTGCTATAGCTCTCCCGTCTCTTCGATGTTTGTTGCTTAAGCCAGCATCCACGACACAAGTGTACAGAATAAACTTCTTAGTCGTTCGATGGAATCTCATCGAATATATCGTTATGTGAATTATATAATACGAGCCCACGATTTATGCAACGACTTTCATAGTATAGTAAAAAAAAGAAAAAAAGAAAAGTAAAATAAGGATGCAGATTAGAACTTTGCACATTTGTTTTTTAATTATAGTTTTGAATTTTTACAAAGCTACTTCTATGGGGAATTATGTTGATCAATTTTGGCTTCCTCGTAGAGGAAGCTTCTGTATCATTCTAAGCATTTTGACATAAAAATGTGGAAAAATAAAATTTGTGACAACGAAGCTTCCTATATGAGAAAGCAGAGATACTAAAAATCGTAATATTTATTCATATTTATACTGATCTTTTCACCATTTCTGTCAATTTTTTGGCAAACGTTAAAACGTGTTTTTTCTTAAATTGTTTATTTGATTTATGTAATGTGTTTTGTTAGAGACAATAAAATGAAAGGTAGTACTAGTCAATAAATTATGTAATTGACAGCAGTTAGAAATCAGTTGCAAGATCGAATTACGTAAAACAAGTCATGATTTAGGCATTCATTTTCCTATAATCTTAAACAATTACTAAACATCGCAATGTTATTGAATCTTAACAATAGGCACACGATAATCATCGTTTCCGGCCGTTTCTGATGCATTTGCGCAAGTTTTAACAACGTTATAAGATTTTCCCACAAAATATTTTTATCAACCATGAATATCGTGTTGTTAAAGATCATAAAATAAAAGTTAATAACACTGAATAAATAATTCAGCATCACAATTTATGCATCAATTTTTCTGAACCCCTAAATGTAACAAAAATTGCAGTTTCACCCAGAAAGAGGAATTTAGTTGAAGTGACTAAATTCATATTTAGATTTAAATTTCTTTTCTCGTATCAACGAAATTTTTTCATTTCGCCAACTATTTCATTCAAATATATTTTATATTTATTTCTATCAAATTTATTTCTTATATATTCCATTAATATGAAAAAAAATTTACAAAGTAGAACTTTGCACATTGCTTCCTCATTAATTTTTCCATTTTCGTTCCAACGTTTAAATTTATATAAATCTTTACTATTGAAATACAAAAAGTTCACAGCGGGGTCTAAGAAGAGTGAAGAATAACGAGAGAGAGTAAAGATAGTGACTGAAGAGGAATATAATAGTTCTGTACTGAGTTGGTTCGTAGACACAACACGAGCGTGCAAAATTTTCATGAATGGAAGAGCACGTGGCGAGCACATTGAGTCGAAAGGCATATAAGAGTAAAAATGAGAGCCATACAATCCAATGTGTAGTTATTGGAAAGGAGTGCGAGTGAGAGGTGAAAGGAACCACATTGAATTAAACGTAGCGAATGGTCAGTTTCCGGAGGAAACGGAGGCTCACTGCGTGTTCGACGTTTCGAGAAGAAAAAAAAAAGAGACAAAAAAAAAAAAGTGTACTGTCGCGCCCACCCTGTAATCTCGTCCGGAAGATCGTAAAGCTTGCGATGGTTTTGGAAAGCGATGAGGTGGCAGAAGAATGAGTGAAGGATGGAAAAAGAGGAAGCTGCGAGAAGAAGGAAAAAGGATAGAACTATTCGAATGGGAAGGAGAGTGGTATTAACGAGCCGGAAAAGGAAGAAGGTATAAGTGTGAGCTGAAAATCCCTTTTGAAGAGTTTCGGGGAATGGGAGAGGAAATACCCTGGTGACGTGACCGGTACACCTTTTCTCATTATATTCGCTCGTTGCCTTCAACATTATAAATCGTTGAAGGGAATTCCCCACTAAAAATACCATTTGTTTTCCCACTTCCGGCTTAAATTTTTTTTTGTTTCTCTTTTCTTTCTGAATAAATTTGCTATTGTCATTTCCACAGTATAAAAAAGGTAATTTATTAAATAAATTATCTTTACATCTTGTCACTTATAATTTTCCAAGAACGAGAATGAGGGTGCAAAAAAATTGTGGTACTATCATTTTGATTGTATAAAAAAGAGTGGCAAAGTAGAACTTTGAAGTTAGCGATAATTGGGTAGAAAAAAAAAGAAAAGCTCGGTTTTAAATAAGCATTCTTTACAAGACAAGTGACGGAAGCGAAAGAAATATCTAATATATTTCTCCTAGCAACGTCCGAGTACAATGGAATCATACAAACAGATAGGGTGGGTTCTCTGTAGATTAGAAGCGGGAGCTGCTGAGGCAAATTAGTGTCCGCCGGTAGTGAAATAATGGCTGAATAGATCGACGACGATCAAGACGACGATGATGATGACGATGACGACGCGACGACGCTTACGCCGTTCTCTCTTCCTTCGAGTGAAATAGCGGAAGTCTGCTGGCCGAGAATAAACCGGATGACCCCACTCCTTAAACGACAATGCTGCTTTGGAGCTCTGTCGGATGAACGGGAGCGCTGAAACGAGTGGAAAGGAAGACCACGTGGTTCTATATCGTCGGCCTCTTCACCCCGAGGCGAACTGTGTATATGCTGCATATATATACTGTAGAAGAGGAAGAAAAAGAAAGAAGAAAAAGAAGAAGGAGAAGAAACAGAGACGCCGGTGGCCTCACGAATCATAACAACCTTCTACTCTTTACCCTCCACTCTCCCCCCTCCCCCCTCCCTCCTCTTTGACCGGCTTATCCTTCCGAATACCTTTTTACCTGTACACACCCCGGGCCCGGAAGCGACCGACTCTTCCACTTAACTTGGCAATGCTGTAACCATCACGATCGATCGGGAAAAAACGCTAAGTGCTAATAGCCACAAGTCTTGAGGGAAGCAACATTCTACACTCTTTTTCTCGGTTGCCTTTTTTTAAATGAAATAAAATTGTTTTAAAAGTGCCTTTGTAAAAATTACAAAAAGATGTAATTAATAATAATAATAATAATAATGAAAAAGTGGCATAAATGCAAGTGTTTAGAATGATTTATTATTGGAATTCAAATGAAAGTAAAGAACTGCCAATTAAAACATTGTTTAAAAAAAAAACGTAAGTGACATTTTTAGACTTTGATGTAAATTATGTCTGCAAATTCTTTTGTTTATTTTATATAAAAAGAAAAACGGCAAAAAAATTATTTATTTGAAACTCTATTTTCGTTTTACAAAATATTTCTTGCCACTCTCCTAATGTGACGAATTTGACTTTGTAATTTCCATAACTTCAACTCACGGGTTCTTCATGTAAATTCAGTGTTTTTTTTTTGTAATTTGATTGCTATACATTTTAATTTGTAACTTCAATCAGAAATTCATAAATTCGGTTTCATCTGATTCAATAAAAATGTGCTTTTGAATAAAACGTCACAAGACTATTTTTTCAGAATGAGTGGTACTCAAACGAACTGACTCTATTGGTGAAGCCACCTTAAACTGATGAATTATGAATAATATAGTGCACGGGATAGAAATAAAATCGTACGGTGTATATCTGAACATCGAACGATTCCATTCACGAAGCTATTTTAATAGTTTCGTGGGAAGCAACGAGTAAATTTATTGCCAACGATTTCGTTGCCTCGTTCGTACTACTTATCGCGTTGCTCTGCGTCGCTGGTTTCCCGGTAGGTGGACTCTGTTGACGAAGCAACGTTGAGCATGCCAATGTGAGCACGAGTGCTCCAAGAGCAACGCCCAACCCGCGAGAGCGTCTAGAGTGTCCGTGTCGATCTGCATGCATAATAATAAAGCAGTTGGGCGCCTCCGTCGTCCACCCACCCAACTCGTATACTCTGGCCAGCGTTTTGCTGCGTTTATCCTTGGACACGGAATCCGTTCACCCGCAACTACACATTTACACACACACACTCACACACACACACACACACACACACACACACACACACACACACACACACATTTACACACTCACACTCACCGTTGATGTATTATTGTCGTGGTGTCTGTTATAAGTGGCGAAGGCTCGCCGCCCCCGTTATATATTCCATTCAAGCAAAAGGCATCAACTAGAATTCTAATAGAACGATAAAATTACGCTTCGACATCGCATCTCGTCAGCTACTCTATTTACCGAAGCTAAAACTCGATTTCCCGAGGCAAATGCTTTTGCAATCACTCTGACTGTACTATCGCCGGAAAGGAGTCGTACGAGGTGTGTTCATATTAACGAATGATTGAATGATGATCATATTAAAATGAGATCATTTTATCAGGACACTCAGAAAAAGTGGGGGAATTATTTTATTTGGATAAAATAAAAATTTACTTCATTCGAATATGTTTTCATATTTCATTGAAATAAATTCAACGATCCTTTATCTGCGTGCAATATTTTATTAAGTAAGAATTTTAGGACTTTGAATTTTTAAATTTTAAATAAATTATCACATTTTTTTTTGTTTAATACATGTGATTCCTTTTTTTGGACTTTTCTCGTGATTGCGAAATAAATTTAATTTTTTTTTTTACAAATAGAAATGAAAACTTTGTATCTCACCATCGAGTAAAATAATTGACGTCAATTAAATAAATATTCATTTTGTGTTCAGTTCATCGTGACATTCATCAAATTTTATATTGAGAGCATTTTTTTTTTGTGACAGGGATTAATGGTAAATAATTTTCAATTATATTCGAGGGTAGCAGTTGAATGAAAAAAAAAAAATTCTTTGTAATTCATATTTCCATCGATTTTTCTAAAATTGTTAGCACACCAAAAAGAGATATTGCAGAAAGTCGTTTGCTACATCAATAAATATGAATAAATTTTTTTTTTTAACGAAGCGTTACTGTTACTCGAACTTTCCGTAACGGCGTACAGTTTCAAACAGCCACCAGATTAAAAAGAAAAAAATTGATAACACGTAATTTTTCGTGTGGGAAGTAGCCTACGAAATAATGATAATAAATAAAATAATATTAGAACGCAATGCAACTTCCGCTGAAAGTGGAATAGGCACAGTTACAGTATGCACGACTGTTTAATTGATTAAAGTTTCAAGTAACCGTTATAATCGAGGGATGTATATTAAAGCGGTATTTAGTTTAGTATATATACTGTACGCTCTCGGTTATAAAATTGCTTTAATTGAGCGTGAGGGGAGAAATTGATTGCTATCGATATTTACGTTTACGAGCAGTGAATTGATACTAACGAGGGTTACGTGATATAACGCACATCACTCGTGATTATACGATCATTCAGTCACGTACCAAGCGCCGAGAATATACTTTGATATAAACTCGTCACGCACCTTGGCAAATCAGGAAGGATAATATTGCGTCGAGGACGTAGGAATGAATATGTATTTAAATGTTTCTATGCCGCGCATAATATTTGTTGACCATCCGTTGTAAAAATGTTAAATTATGCACTCCGAAGACTGTACAGTAGACTGGAGTGTGGTGGCTAAAATAGGTAGATCAAATTGAAAGCATAAAATCAGTTTAAATAATTGCAGGAGAGAAAAATTAATTTACCATTTTTGCTGAAAAGAGGAATCTTTTGATTCTGGTTTTCGGTTTTTTTTCTAGATAGTTTGACGCAAACAGCGACGAGATTAAGAATAACGAGTTACTCGTCGAAAGTGCTTTTGCCCAAAAGTATTTGCATTAATAGAAGAAACTTTTTTTTTTTCATTTTTACTAAGTTAAATCAATTGTTGTCAAATGATTTTTTAAATTTCTCTCTCTCTCTCTGATACCTGAACTTGTCTATGAGCTAAAAATTATTCAAATTTTTGGAAGCTCAAGTCCCAATCTATAGTTATTTTATTTTTTATTTTTCTTCAACGAAAAATGATTGAAAATCTCTCACTTAATAAGATATTACCAAATTTTGTTCGATCATATTTTTTAAAAACCCAAGTGAATCTAATATATCCCACAGATGAAATGTTCAGACGAGAATAAGTATCTGCAGCCTACGTTTAAACTGCCAGCAATATCAGCAGCAGCAGCAACAGCAGTAGCAGCAGTAGCAGAGCAAAGTCAGCATTCTGAACATTCCAGCGCAATGCCATAAAAATAAAGAGAAAGAAAAACGGCATGACTAGCAGGGCTGTACAATGTTGGGGAAAGTCAGCCAATAGTCAGTGCGCCAATTTTCGCTGAATTCAACCAACCAGTCAGAGTACCAGTGGTTCAAGTCTTAAGATATAGACCAGAATTATAAGCAGCTGGCATTCGCATCTTCCTCTAAAGTCTTCCTGGATCTCTCAGGCTCGTTACTCTCACTTGACTTATATATACCCGGTAGAAGAATCATCTCGAGTGTCCTCTTTCATCCGTAAATGCAATTCCACGGTCTCCCATGGCAATTATACATCTGGTGCGAATAATTGGATGCTGGCCAAGTTAACGTCTCTCGTGTGCTACGGCGAATAATGATTCACGATTCCACAACATTGTCGTATATGAGATAGTCTGCAATTATAATGAGACCAATTAATAGTCGTCTTTGCTATATACTCGTTACGTACAAAGAAACTGACATATAATAGATTATCCCGGAATAACAGATGACGAGTTTGAGAATCTACCGAAGAAGACTCAGTTTTGTAAAGCGAATTTACAGCAGCTTCTCCCATGACTTGACTTCGAGGAAAAATACAATCAGAAAGGATGAACAATTGGTTACACCCAGAAAAATGATTTATTCGATTCGACTGAAAACATTGAGATTTTCTTTTAATTTCAATAAATGAATATTCATTTGAATTAAGTCATTTTAAATGAGTGACGGATTGATTTGTATAATTTAAAAAATATATATATGTAATGTCATTGGCAACGAATAAATGAAAATAATATAAAATAAATTCAATTTAACTAAGAATCGAGATTGAAATTATTTGATTCAATACAAATTTCTCGCTGGGGTTGAAGATTTACAAATGTAAACAAAATTACTGCTTTAAAATTTTTAATTGCAATTCAACACGTTTTATTTGATTAGAATTCTTAGAGAAATATATATGAAAATGTCAACGTCATTAAGGATAACAAAAACATTGATTTGGTATAATAATAATGTGACAAATTTATTAATAATGTAGCTTTAAAAAGATGCCTAAATAATTCACCAATTATGAACTTATTATTTAAATCCAAAAAGTCAAACGTTGCCTATTCGTATATTTATTACAAAGTTTTCTCAGCGAGAAATTCAAAGTCGAGATAAAAATACTTCTGCAAAGACATGTGGCTTTGCAGACAGTGGTATTTAATGTGGAAGCAATGTGCAATGTTTGACTTAGCACAGGAAAAATGTCTGGATATAACGAGTAAATACAAGGGAAACGAAAGAGGAGATCTGCCGCTTTTATTACGGCTGCTAAAAGTGAAAAAAAAAGAAGTCCATGTTTTACTTTGAACTTCGGTACGATGGTATAACAATGCTTGTCTGCATAATTGCATTAATTATAATATTGTGTACATACAGAACGCGGTAGTTGCGAGAGGACATAAACAGAGATGCGTTTACGTTGCTTCTAGTTTTTAAAAATGCACACGAAGCGGTGCGTGAAGGTGGTTATTGGACCGGAAGTCAAGAGGGTCCAAACGGCAAGCAAAAACAATGCATTTTCGACCACTCTATTTCCTTCTCTTTTGCTCTTTTAACGCTGTCGCGCTTCGATGATTATTATTTAGACCGCGCTCGTATATATTTCACAGCCCCGTTAACAGGGTGCTGAACACTTTTATCATTACTTCTCTTTTACTTTTATCAGATGACTTTTAAATTTTTCGTCGCCACTGTTTCATTCAGTCAATACTTCGGCCATTTCTAGTGGCCACTTGAATTATTCAAATTTAACTCATAATTATTTGTATATTAATTATTTTTTAATAATATCCTCTACAGTAGAAAATGCTAGTTCATTTTTTCTACATTTGACGAAAACTCCCTCCCCCGCAACGAAGTCAAAAGGTCTTTTTTTGTGATTTAAAATGAAATTGATAATACTTTTTGCAATATATTTTTTGACACTTTGACAAAAAAAATCTTAATCCTCACTCGTTGCGGACTATAATGAAATTGTATGTTGTATGTTTTTTAAATAAAATGTTTATTAATTTTCTTACATGGTAAAATATTCTAAGAATAAAATAAAGCAATTTTAAAATAAATGTCTCTGCATTTAATTAAAATGGACATTTCAAGAACATTTATTAAACTATTTCTTTGTTTCTTTTGTATTGCAGGAAAGTGAGGAAGAATTGCCAGAATGTTCAGACCGAAGTGAAGTCTGTAGCAAGGTCGATTTGTACGGTGCACCATGGGTCGAGAGACAATGCAGATGTCCAGGAGGACGTGCTTGTCCAAGCAGTCTTCATGCCGACGATGGTCACACCATCGTCGACAAGACACGACAATACAAGCTCTGCGAGCCCGTCAAAAGACTGCCGATCTGTCGTTATTTTAAGTGAGTTCACTGACAAAATAAAATGCATACCCTAGCATAAACTGCGTAACTCCGATATAACCCCTATCGAATAGAAAAAAAAAAAAAAAAAAAAAACAGAATAGATTGCCACGTGTGGTTTCCATTGCCCCGAAGGAAATGTATATTCCATTTATGTTGATTTGAAAACGAAACTCGGTCACGCTTTGAATATTGAAACGCAAAAAGTTTTGCGTTTCAATATTCCCTCTGGCATACTGTTTCAAATATAATTTAAGAAAAAAAAAAAAAAAAAAAAAAAAAAAAAAAAAAAAAGCAGCACTATATTTTTCTTTCTATTTGATTTTCCACAGAGACGTGACGTGGACATTGGCACCAGGTGGAGGACCTGCAAATGCAACAGTTCAACGGGTTCACTGCCGATGCAGACCAGGCAGTGTGCCTTATCTTGTCAGGAGACAGCCTCACAGATCTCCAGAGGGAAATCCTGGATTCAGCTACGCTTTTGCGTGCTCTCCGCAGAGCGTAAGCATTTATTTTATTTTATTATTTATATATTTAATTATTTTTTTATAATTTGTCAATAGAATTTTAGGGGATTGAATTCGACAGTAGATATTTAAGATAGCAACGACAAAGCGAAAGCAGAAGTATTTTTGTACGCTTCAAATATTTATAGGTGTATGCGCTGCATTCCCATTTTCGTAGATTCACTAAAAGATGCCGTAAAAATAAAAATAATGGAAAGTTTAATCGGAGAAATATTGCCCATTACTGTGATTTTTACAGCATTTACAGAAGAAAATTGAATTTATATTGAAAAACCTTTTTTTACGCATATGAATAAAATGTTCATAAACTTTGTCAACAATGTAGTAAAATAATCTAAACCAATAACTGATGTTCAATTACCAATAGTGTAAATAAACGAGATAGATCAGTCCAAAAATAATTGCACACTTACTCCATTAATGTTTTTTGCAAAGCATAATAAATGATTTTTATTTAACAATTTTTAATTAAATAAAAAAACTAAATTTCAAAGCTACATTGAAAGTAATTATTTGTTATTATAAAGAGATGACTAATTAAGTTTTTTTTTGTTTGTTATAACAGAGGCTACGTTGTCAACACAAGGAACCCTGCAGGCTGTTTACAGTGAGAAAGAGGCGAAGTTCCCAGCTAGAGGAAGTGAACGCATCTCCTCTGTGTCAGTGTCCAAAGGGTCACAGATGTCCAAGAAGACACACAGATCCCGGATCCCTTCCAGCGAGATCATATTCCGGGGTTTTGGAAATCAAGACCTACAGCGGTTACTGCGTACCGTCTCATCATTCCGAGCCGGTCTACACTCTATGAGATTAGGGAAGCCCAAGCCAAGAGTATTGTATTATACAGCATGCGTTTATAGCCACTGATATCAACGCCCTGACGCACCGAGAATCCCGTCGAGGAGTCCTTGCGGCTTACATTGACCAAAGTTTCACGAGAAGAAGTTTCGTCAAAGAAACCTTTCGTGCCGATAACTCGAATACTTGGCTTTGACGCTTCTCAGTTTGAAATTCTCACGAGTTTCACAGGTGAACCAAGTTCTCGTAATCCTGACGAAGCCTCAGTGAAAGGCTCTTAAAATGTCGTTGGAAATACCAACGTTATTAGCGAAGCATTGCAGGAATACGGTCCAGGGTCTACCTTGTCGACCACCGGTATTCTTATTCGCAGTGTATCCAAGACGACCGAAGCATACGGTCGATAAATCGGCAGGCATGTTGCCGATACAACATTTTTTGAAGATCCCGATCAGTACGTCATGTCCGGGAATCCACCTGGAACACTCGTGACAAATGAATTCACGCGCTCTCCAAGTTTTGGTCCAGAATCTTATTATAACCCTGATAAATTAATTTTAGTAAATAAAACGAAAGAAAAAAGAACAAGAAGAACCTTGTAAAGGTCGTAACGATTCACCACAACGAAATAGTATTAAAGCTGAATGAAGTTGAGGAGCGAGTGGAACGTGGAATACAAAAATGCAACACGAGGGTTGAGAAATGGAACTTCATCAGCGGAAACACATACGAAAGCTTTAAAGTGACGAAGTTCGTATTTTTTTTTTTTTTTAAAGTAAGATATAATGAAGAAGATACGTCACGCTCTGTTATTCTGTACGATTATTACAGGATTTATCGTTACTTGTATAGACAGTGTATAGTGCATTCCATTTAATTATATTTAACGATTCATCGATTATTATTTGCCTACCAATTGATATCACTATTATTACTGTGACTATTTTCATTACTATGTATGTTATTATTATTTTACTATTATTATTATTATTATTATTATTATTATTATTATTATTATTGAGGATATTGAGAAACGGAGTACGCGAAGAATATTTTTTAATGTTGTCGGTTAAACATTATATTCATTATATAGTTATTATTAATATTATTAGTTCTCATGCCATTATTATGAAAAAAAAAAACTGTACATATCCGGGCGACTAATATGCGATTCTTTTTTATTTTGTGATAGTTTGGTGTGCGTCGGTTTGACATCGACGTGTTTGTATAATTTCTTCTTTTACTTCCGTTAATTTAATAAAGTATATCACGACTCTGTTGAGATGACGATCTCTTGCTTTTTGAGTTCACCTTTAATCTAAGCCTTTTTTTTTGCAGACCTAAAGAAATAGGTAATTTATTTAGTGCAATAGAATCAAAATATTCTCCGGCACGCAATCCACATTTTACAATCATAATATAATAAAATGGAATACTTACAGAAGCAAAAAAAAAAAATGAAAAGTACCTCTGTATAAAACAGAGCAACAATAAATAAAATGAACACGACATAAACTAAATATGAATGACAATTTATATACAATAAAAAAAAAAAATTAAATAGTAATAGGAGTACATATTTAAAAACACAAATGTACGACTTTTCATATCGAAGAAAAGAATATTTCTTAAAATCAAGCTGTAATAATTAAAAAAATTATTTATTCTGCCGAATATTCGACAGCGATAATCAACAGAATTATTCTTATATTTGAACGTAATTTTATATGTATAGGATTTTTTTTAAATATATGAAGGCTGCAGCGGAGATAGTAAATTCTACTTTGCCGCCGCCGGCAACTTAGAGAATCGTCTGGGGAATTCACTTGTCGTGCGACAAGGAGATGGCGTTGAGAGTGTAATGTGCTGAGTAAAGCGGCCTGCTACATAAATATACGAAAAAAAATATATATTTAAAATATATTAAAAAATATTTTTAAAATATATAAAATATATTTTGTCCGAAAACTTGTATATGCCGAATATATTTCGGAATGTATGTCAAATATATGCCGATAAAAAATATATCAGAGATATATATTAGATACATCCAGAATATATTTAAAACCTATTTTTACTATATTATCGTCCGAAAAGTTACATACGTAACTTTCAGTCAGATATATTTTTGGATATATTTATTTTCCGTGTGGGGAGGTACATGAATTTCCCTGTTCGAAAAAATCACTGGTCAATATAACTCGCATTTTCGATATATGTATTGTTGCCGTTTTATGAATTCTCTGATTTGAGGCTGAGGCAGAGAGGTAGAGACTGAGGAAAGGGCGGAGAGACAGTGGCACAGGGGTAACGGCAGAGAACTGTTTTAAAAAATTGTAAGTTCCTCACTGAAAGTGATACTTTTTTAGTTGCGCAGTAGTAATTTTCTCATATGGGAAATTGGTACCCCATTTAATTATCATGAGTTTTAAGTGACTCGGTTCCCGTCAGGTGAAGATAATGAAATTTTTTCTTGTATATCTAATCTCATATACATTGAAAGATATATAATTTGGAATTTTAATTGCATTTCAACCTCGAGTACGAGCTTTAATATTTGGTCATCTGGATTGCTGGTCAATTAATTGTCTCAACGATATTCAGTGTTAGAGTTGTTACGATACGCTTTTGAAATCGTATGCCGTCGTCGTATTTCATTTGGGAAATGTATAGTTTGAATGCTGTTATAATGGTCAAAGGATATAATACCCCTTGTCAGAGGAGATGATACTTCCTTTGTGTGGCAAATCACTCTGTCCGCGTTCTATTAACGTAGTCAGAGTGCGATCGGATGACGCGTCACCATGATCGACAGTCAGACGCCGGTGATAGAATTTCGAAACCATTAGCTACTACAAAACGGTCCTCGATTTGATTCTGTCAGTTGCACCACTCAACAGTTAGTGCTTTTGAAGGGCGTCTTGACCATTGAAGACCCTTGATCAAACAATTCAAAACAGCGGTCCAGATAATTTCATCAGTACTTTCACAGTTGGAGACATTTTGACAAACGCAAATGAACGCATCATATTGACATAATTTTCTTTTCATTTTTAAATGATTTAACTCGAGAAGACTTCAAGCAACTGATCCAAAAATGTGCATAAAACTTGAAAAGAATGTGTTGCAGAGCTTTGTAAAAATTCAAAAATAATGAGAAGTTTTACTTTACATTCTTTTTTAAATACATAACACAATTTGTAAAGAATACAATTACACACCTCATTTTCACGCAAAATACTACTTCATTATATTATATATTTTGAAAATTAAATTATCGACTATTCAAATTTTATTTGACTAGCTGCTGTGACAATACTATCTTAACGAATGCAGACGTCCAGAGTGATATTTTGTACAATCTTGTCAGTTGACTAACTCAGATTTACAGCTCTACTTTAACGGTATCTAGTAAGAGTATATCAAATATCGTATTTCAAGAGAGTACAGGGTGTACTAGTGTAGAGGTGTGTTGAGGGAGTATGGGAGAGCTCATAGAGAGAGAATTCATAGGAAGTATTATAGGTATAAAGTTGTCTATGGGAACGTTGCGGTCCATCACCCCATCGGACTCTATATATATATATCTCGCTCTCTCTCTCTCTCTCTCTGTCTCTCTCTCTTCGTTTCTTTCCTCTCGTTCTTCGCCGATTACTCGATCTCTTTCTTTTTCGCTGCTCGCCTCTTCGTTCATCGGTTCAGTGCAGCAGTGGCGCGGATGTTTCTCCAACTGTATCCAATAACTCATTACCCCAGCAGCGTCACCATGTCTCGACTACCATAGTGCACAGAGAGAGAGAGAGAGAGAGAGAGAGCAGATTGCCCGGTAATATACAACGTTCTCGGTTCGTCTTCTCGTCTATCCTATATGCATTACAATCTAGGCAAGACCGGGGCAAAACGGCCAGTTTTCCCCTAATAAATAAATAAATTCTTAGCTTGACTTTGAAACTATGAATTTTTATTATATTTCATAATTTTGTTGTAATATGAGCGACGTTGAAATTTAATTGTTATTTTCTTCTACTAATAAATAGGGATACCCTAGTTTTTGTTACAGCTATGCGGTAAATTAAAGTTGTGATTATTATAAATAATTATATAAATGAAATCGACTAACGATATGCGTAAAATTATTTGGCGTCAAATATATTTTTGGTTTTTTTGGATGATGCCTCGGGGTATTCTGTATTACCCCGGTCTCCCCTATACAGTATGTAGTGCATTGTAACGTTTCAACTTCCAATCAATGGAACGATTGGCCGTTTGTTGGATACACCGCAGGATGCACTCTTCCATTACAATGAGTGAAGATTCGTAGTCGAAAGAAAATGTAATACTATCGAGTACTCTGATGTTTGCTTCTTCTTCCTTTCCGTATCAGTTTTTTGAGCTTGAAGCATCGAAAGCTAATTCGTAAAATGCCGAGATGAAAATCGGAGCGGTTTTTTCAATTAAGGATAAAGTATAGAAAGAAGTGGTGGAGAATGTGTAGTTGTAATATCATTCATAAAAAAATGTTCTATGTAAAAATATTCATTTTATATTTCATAAAAAAAAAATCTTGTTTTTAGAATTGTTCAAACCATTTTTTTTAAGTTTACTTTTATTTATTACTAGACATTTTCGCTCATCAATAATCAAATATATCATTTACAGAACTCTCTGAGAAAGTGGGGCGATGAACGTATTTGGATCAAATTATTGTATTTGAATTAAATAAATCCTTATAGAATTTAAATAAAATTATTTTCTAAAATGTCGGCCTAATAGGATTTATTCAATTCAACTATATTGTATTTGATACATTTAATATTTATTCCATAATCTTTTACAGTTTAAAATTATTAAAAAAAAACTTATAATCTTGCTTTTAGTGTATTTTTTAATTTTTTAATAAATTCAAAAAAATTAGATTTCTTAAAAATATATTTAACAAAAAAATAAATTGTTGGTTATATACTATCGGATTTACTGATTGGCTTAAATAATCGAGATCTAAAGTGGTATGAGGTGTTGGGAAAATATGAGATGTGGCCTCCAGCTAATTTTCGAGTTTAACATTGATTTGCACAATTCCCTCTACGAGAACGGTATTTCAGATATTATAACATTACATGGACTCACGTACAGAAATTCGATTTGTTCGAGGTCTCTCTACGTGGTGCATCATTAAACAACTATTATCGTTGGCTACGCCCCTTGATTGCTCAATTACTTTGGTCGCAGTCGATTAATTAAATATCCGCAGGTACTGTGCCCGGTCTCAACTTCGTTCAAAGCAAACTCACCAGGGAAAACATATGCACCACTTGAATTCAAAACCGCTGATGAATTCGATTTCCAATGCAATGCGGATAGTCGGGAAGTGCATACTTCCGTTACTTTCCTACGACAATCACCGTCTATTTCAACACTTCGCTATTAAACCACGAAACACCGAACACGCAGTTATAATATGTTAGACTATTCATGCGCGTAGCCTCCGTTCCATTTATCGTCTATAAATTTATTAAAACCGTATTGCATTTAAAAAATTTTTTAAAAATAAAATTGACCTCAGCTTTGATGCATATTGAAATTCCATTGTCTCAGTGAAATGAAATGAACGGACTTTTTAAACCCGTTATTGGATTATTGTCTATTTCATGCCATAGTATCGACTAATAATGCTCATATAATTTATCTAAAGTAAATTTTACGTGATATACCATTTCACAGGTTTTCATTACTTTCTTTTACTTCTTCATAGAAGAAGCTTTGTTTTCGTGATATTTATTTTTTTCGACACTTCTACAATTTCGGGGATTCTAACAATTTACAATCCACACAAGTATCTTAAATGTGTTTTTTTTTCCTTTTTCTTTTTTTAAAGTATTTCCCTAAATCGCATTATTTCTCCAAAGTCGTAAAACAAATTTGCTCAGTCATGGTAATAATAATTTCTCTGTTTCACTAGAATTTCTACTGGCTCTTGGGGGTCGTGCCTGCGCGTAAACCGAAGCGAATATGTGTCTCTTGGCTTATGACAGCTGCAACTTTCTTGCAGCACGCGATAAGAGATAATCAACGACGTCTAACTCGCTCGCTCTCGTAGCATTTTCCTTTTGATCGTCCCCAACTGTTCTTCACGGCCGTTTTACTGCAGCGCGGCCAGCGAGGACGATAAAGAAATTGCAGGAAAACGAGAACGCGTGCACCAGGAGCTCGTCTTCCTCGTCGTGCCACTCTCGTCGTCGAGTCTATTATGCTTTCAACTTCGTCGAAGGCCAGAGAGCGATCTCTACGAGAGGCTATGGATGAAGCGAGCATAAACTCTCATAGAATGCATTCTCTGTCAATTTAGTCACCCTTTTTCTCGTACTTTAAGATATGTTACATAATTAGCTAGATTTAAGATCTCCTTAAAGATCATATCTGTGATTTGTTTTACAGCCTTTAAAAATCGACTTTTCCGAAAATGCTCTATATAAAAAAGAAAAATCTAAGTCAATGTTAAGAAAAAGAAAATGTTTTGTTATAAATGTTTTAGTTGCATTTTCAATGAAACTTTTCAAATAATCTTATCGACCTAATGGCGTTGATTTTTCGTCTTAAAAATTCAAGATCATGTTTTATTTCGATAAAACGATTTTTATTCTGCTGTAAAGTTAAGAAAATTTGTACAGAAACGAAAACAATTCTGTACACTTTTTTAACTTATTTTTAGATTTTTTTTTTTAGCATTTATCCACAATTCTTTTTTCAATGTTACTTTTTACAATAGTGCTTTATTTTTCTTTTATACTTCTTTGGTTGGACCGATCTATTCTCCGAAGTAAAAAAAATAAAAGTATTATAATATTGTATGAAAAAGATCATTCGTAAAAAATTTTGAATTATTTAATTGAAAAGCAGGATACGTTGACTAAAAAAAAAGTACATTTTCGAAAATGTTGTAAAATCTGAAGGAAAAAAAAAGAATTTAATGAATATTATCAAATTTGGCCAACTGTGAGAAATATCAGTGAGGGTGGGAAGAAAAAAATGTGTCAAAATTGACAGAGAATGCCTGATAGGCGAGAGCGTTTCTCATCCTCGTTCACTTCCTTCTCAACCTCATCATCATTATCATCAACCTCATCACATCAGCTCGCTGCCCAGCTTCTCATATATATACAACGAACATGTCCAAGAGATACAGTGTCGAAGGTCCGTGAGATTTCGAACTATACAGAGAGATGCATTGAAGGAGAAAGAGCGCCTCTGGCATATATATATAGAGACCAAAGTTTCACGCTTGCACATGCACATGCATCGTATTACCAGCGGCAGCATAGCAGTGCGCCGTTTCTCTCCTGGCCTGTTTCTTGTCCTAGGACACCCGCGCGCGTGCTCCTCTCTCGACTTGGGCCTTGATCTTGCAGGAGACCTTTGCCTGCAGCTACAACCACGAACGGCGAGAGAGGACCACGCTCGATCGGACTGTAGAAAGCGATCCTCGATCACTTCTATTGCCTCGATCTACAGCCTCCGTGTATGAGGCATTCTCTCTCAATTCGCACACTTCTTTTTCTCTAATCCTCTTTGGTATTTCTTACATTCCGTCAAATTTCTGAAAAAAGTAACAATTATAATGTTGCCGAGAAAAATTTTTCTATTCGGGTAAATAAAAAAATCTAGTTACTACTGTACTCTAAAATAAATTGTGGAAAGTAGTTGCTGCATTTTTGAGAAGGAAATCTGAGATTGGAAAGAAAAGAGCTTTTAAGTAGGAAAAATCTGGTTATAATTATGTTTATGTTCAAGAGAACTCAGTATTCAATCATTATTTATATTATTTTTATATTGAACTACGTTGCATGATGAAAAAACTGGCCATATAATTTATGTACAAATCATGTTTTTCTTTTTTTATTTTTAAAAATTTAAGTTAGAACAGGTAATAAAAATCACGGGTGTACTTTTCTGTGATGATAAGAGTATAAAAAATGTACAAAGGAAATCGAGGAGGATCTTAATCCTGTATGAATTACCATGGAACGGCCCATACATGCCTCTGCACGTGTGTATGTAGCATGGTAGATATAGACAGATAGATTTTAGATGCACAGCATAGTGTACTGCACCGAGTATATACCACTATTTTCACCCAACACATCATCATGAAGGTACAGAACGTAGGCGCTCGATCATAATTTCTAATATCATCGATCGTACGTTATCTCGTGTACAGCACAGTCTGTTGGTAGGTTATATATACAAGCACGCGCTGCCGGCGCTGTTTGCTTGTATTCTTCACTGCCTGTGGGATGAAAGAAAAAGTGACTCGTTTGTGGGACTCTCTCGCGTTATCTCGTTATTGCTGCAGTCTTTCTCTTTTACGTATAGACAAGCACGGCTGCACACGTGCATTAGAGTTGGCGACGACCGAGAGAGGACGACTTGTCCCCGGAATCTTCGATCGAGAAGAGAAGCCTCTGTACGTGACTTTCTGCGCTACAGACACGTTACCAACTTTACGATACACTCGAGAAATTTTATCGTACACTTTACATGGCATCTGCCTTATTCACGAGCATCAGGCGCATAAATAACCGACTAGAAAAATTCATTTATATAGCTCCTGTAACGTTTATTCACGATTAGAAATTGTTAATAATTTATTTTACTAAGACGTCTTTTTTATGTTTCATTTATTTTATTTCATTTCTTTTCAATATTATTGAGACATAAATATGCTGGAACTGAGAACTTGATTGAAATATCTTTGCTAGATAGGAGAACATGTTTGGAACTAATTATCGTGTTAATTATATGCATAGATGATATAAATAAAGGATTAAGCGAATCGAGGCAATATTGATTTATAAAAATATAGGGGGGGGGGGGGGGCATCGCTCCCTGCGAGCTTACCCGCCCAGCCTTTAAATGGTTACTATGGCAGCGTTTGCTATGGCATCAGAGGATTCTGGCTGATCAGGGAATCCTGAGTAATCCGGAAATTTGAGGTCATCAGGGAATACTGAATAATCCTCGATTCTGCTACACAGCTGCGGCAGTAACATATTTTTATAATATAGGGAGATTATATTAAATCTAAATATTATTATCAAACAGAACGTGAAAAAGAGGATATTGATATTTATGTGTCTTGGTAATAGGAGGTCTTTCAGATTGCTTGTTGTTGGAACTAGAGTTTAGATTCGCAATCGACGAAATGAAAAATTCGGGAGAATCGACAGTGCGGCTAAAAGTTTATTAAATATAACTGCATTCGAGTGAACTCATATTAAAAGTTCTGAAATTTATTAGCACGGATTAAATTAATAAAAGTTCACAAACTCATTAAAGTGTAATGAGAATTTCATTGAAATATAATACTAAACGACGAAAATATGCTACGTTGTACATTTATATTAAGCTACTGAACTTAAACTTTGCACACAAATGCAGTTAGAATTTAAAGTTGATTCGTATAAAGTTTGTGGATTGAAAACATTGTTCGGGTTATTAAGCTACTAATTTTAACCAACATTTCTAACCTTCGAGCGAAGCTCCACAAAAATGGTCGACGGTTGGAAAGTAGACAGGACTTACCTGCAAAAGAAAAAAAAATAATACAATTAGTAAGAAATATATGAAATTGCTATGAAATATTTCTGGTAAACTCGATAAAACTTTGACCCGGGCCCCTTCCAATTTGTAACAATATTTTTTATGTTCTTATAACTGTTCTATTCACTAGAGGGGGACTTAGAAAAATTCGAGTCTTGAAGGGGTCTTAGAAAAGTCAGAGCCTTTGTGTGTAATTTCACCCCGGCCAGTTCGATTGTCCTACACAGCGACGGCGAAATATTTTAATAATATAGAGAGATAATTACAATCGCAATAAGAATCTTTTAAATCAATGATATAATTAATAATAATAATAATTATAATTATTATCATTATTATTATCGACGGTACAGGTAGCTTAATTTATAAAATCACGACTTACACATATATTTATCGACAAAATGGTCGTGAGGTCTGTAAGTCCGGTGATGACCACTCTTACAGAAAAATACAGTAGAATATAGTAGCCAATGTTATGGAATTATGAAGTTTAGCTTCGATGCTTCGAATTATTACGACCCGTTATAATTACATTAAAGCAATAACGTCATTACATACATGAATGTATTGGATGGTGGTTCACGATAGCGTTAAGATATATTCAAGGCCTCTATTCGAGACCGAAGAAGCGTGAGGGTCGCACGTTACACTTCGGATGGGCGGTCGTTTCGATTTTTTTTTCCGTCACGCGCGCGTTCGCTTGATGCTGCTGCTCGTTCGCGTCCATTGCCTGAGTATACCGAGTGCCGTGGACTTCCGGCAAGAATCGATAGCCGCCACTTTCTCGCAAGCATCTGGGCCAGCAAGCAGCAACACTGATGTGCAATATCTATGTCTGTAAATATAGCAATGATGCTGTGTACGTGGAGTAGTGCCAACGCGCATCAAGCTAATTATCCTCTATGGTAAATATAACGAGATATTCCTCTCCCCTCTGCCGCACTTTTAGTTTGTACTTAGAATCCCTTCCTGCCATCAACGTGCGCAAGCAAAATAAACTGAGGTATGATCGAGTTAACGTCGCTGCAAAGTGGTTTCTGTGCCGAAGAAAGTGTCGTCGTTTAAATAATCAAGAGGCCAGCCTCATCATTTTCTAAATACGATAAGTAGCGGTTTGAATATTAGTCATATGAAAGCGGAATTTGTTGAAGGAACTATTTTTTTAAAAATGAATTGATAACTATTTGGCAGAGTATTATTATTCAAAATCAACGTTCTTGGTATCATTAATGAATTTAATTTCCTTCAGATCTTTTCTCTCGTTTTAAAATACTTAAATTCAATTGAAAACAGACTTTTGATTGAAAATCTACGTGTGATTCTCGATCGAAATAATATGTGAATCTTTAAACCGCTTCCCTGTCAAGCCGACCCCGTTTAATCGGAGTTCTACTGTACTTAGAATTTCATCCCGTGTGCTCATCGCGTTTGAGCAAAATGCTGATGCATGATCGATTTAACGTCGCTGCTGCGATGCTCTTTCTGTGTCGAAGAAAGTATCGTCGTTTAAATAATCAAGAAACGGCGCGACTCATCATTACCACAAGCTTCGAGCGATAGTTCTTTCTTTGGTACAATTCTTTTGTCACTCATCATTTGCTCGAATACCTCGAGCGATATACCGCTATGAAGCTATAAAGCTGGAATGAAAAGAAAAAAATGATGTCCACAGGGACCGATAATAGGTGGCGGAGGATGATGATGATGATGAGGTGAATTAAACAAACAAAATAATTGTGAGAATAACAACAAGGCGCGAGAAAGAGGCCAACGAATGAATTATAGTTTTTAGTAGAACTTTTGTTGTACAAATACGTATCGTACAGATTTGAATAAGTACTGCATTCTTGTAACTAAATCGTGTTACGAAATATTTGTAGGAGAGAATTTAAAAAACACATATATAATTTCTCTTTTAATAATCATTTTCTAATTATATTACAAAAAACATAAAAAATTACATTACAAACATTGGGTTGGAGGGAGGATTATGCATTGAGAAATTAAATACTGTTGAATCAACAAAATCTACAGTCGAGTAACGTTGAAATAAATCTGTTAGTTGTGACATCAAAAACTCTTTTGCCTCAATGATAATGTGGTCAACTGAGGCAAATAACTATTTCACACAAGATATTTAGTTTTAACAACTACAGATTTATTTGAACGTATTTAACCGCAGATTTCGTTGACTCAACAGTATTTTTATCTCAGAGTGCTGACACAGCTATTTTATCTAATTCATCCTACACAAATGTCTTCTTTTCCCTAGGACATTTTTTCCTGATAGCTAAATAAATTTTCTCGGTATTATAGACCATTTTGATTATACTGACAAAAAAATCGAGGAAAAAAATGTTTTTACGAAAACTAATTTTCTTATACCAGGAAGCAAAAAAAAAATATGTAACGGGGCGTTGGCGTTATATACTGCTCTTGGTTCGATCACGCTGAGAGAGCTTTCCAGGTCGCGCCTCGATACTGTACAATCTCAGGTCGCACACCACACACGAGCCACTCGATGTACATATAATTGTATACATATATACAAATACAGAAGTGCAATTCTCGTGTCGTTCAGGCCAGGTAATTCTGGTCACCGATTGAGATTCGAGATTCTCTCCTATACCTATGTGTATACCCTGCATGTATCTACTTATTACACACACATATACATTCATTAGCGCCCAGTATTCCACATGTGACACGCCCGTGACCGCGATGCGGACAGACTGTGTCGATCGGAAGCAATTGTAAATATCGATTTGACCCCGGGGACCCAAAGTGATTTGAGCCTCATCAGTATATTGGATTGAGAGCAACCGAGAGAGCAACTGATTGTCTAGCTATTGTGTATAGCCAATCAATGAACGAATAAGTCGATTTCAAGTTTATGGTACGATCGAGACACTACTTTTTTTTATTCAACGATATTATTTAAAATCGTACAGGAGTAAATTGAAAATTGTGTAATTTTAACAGAAGTCAATGCTGACCTGAGCGGCTTTGTATCGGCCAATTCCAGATGGATACAGGAATATGTTTTGAGAAAGAAGTGTTCTTAATTTTGTCTTTAATTTCATACCTGTATTTGAATAATACAAGTAATAGTTTTTTGACCCAACAGATTTCTTACGAGTCCAAGCTATAGCCAATGCTTTTATCAGAACGTGCGACTAATGGAAATCACTCGCATCTGTCCAGAGGGAGTTAAAATAATGATTTCCAATTATTGTATATAGTTGTGTTATATTCCGAAACTTTGGTGTTTGGGAATCATTGATTTTCGAAGTCATTGGGGATTCGCTTTGGGAACGCAGAGAATCCAGAGGCAAGAGACTCATGTTTATCTTATGGAATATCAGATTTAAGCAGATATTTTTTTTTGGTCAGTTTACGAAAACGACAAATTTACACAATTTTTGTGTTACTTTTTTAATTTAACACAACATTCCGTAGAATACACAAGAGTTCTGTCAAATTATCATGACACTCAAGACTTTAAAGTCAGGCAATTATGATTTTACAAAAAATAAAATGTTTTCTTCTTAATATGAGAGTACAATTTTAAGGAAAGAAAAATATTAGAAAATGAAAGATGGCAATTTTCTAAATGAAAAAAATAATTTCATATGAATACGTCATCAGTATCACCCGTCTCTTTTTTTTTAAGTTGACGACAAATACACAATTTTTGTTAAGAAGAAAAAGTAGGGAACTCGAAGTAGGGATCTGACCCTAATCTAAAATCTGCCTTACAAAAAAAAATACAAATTTAGTAGCTTACTGAGTCATTTACTGTATAATTGAAATCCAGTTCTTGCGATATCCAGACCGATATAAATGCAAAACCACTATTTTAGAAAAATCTTGAAATTGATGTACGATTTCATTTAATGATACCTACATGAAAATATGAAGGTCAAAGCGAGAACGTGTTAGCCTGGAATTTCTCTATGTGTAATCCGTACATATGATCCTGAATAGGTATACACCGCTAGACAGATCTCGGGGTGGAAGATAAATAATGCAGAGATAGCCAAAGATAGAAGTAAGCGAGATCTCCCACAGCAAGGCTGTCCAGAGAGACCTTGTCGCCACCACACGCATCAACAGCAGTAGCAGCAGCAGTAGCAGCAGAAGCCAGACAGTCGTCGTCGTCGTCTATGTTGAGAGATCAGCCAGGTAAGATCGATTTCCAGGTCGCGCATAGATCGAAGCCTTTTTGCAGCCTCTGCGACGAGTAGTTTGACTCCCAGAGATCGCAAAGCAGAGATGCATCTCTCACAAAATCCCACAGTGTCTCCTTCGTTTCTACCAACTCTTATACCAAGGAGCCTCCGAGAAGTCTCTCACGGCTGTTCTACATGTGACACTTCCGTGACCAGCAGGAGTGAGTTTTACTCCTGAACAGGACATCTCTCTGAATTTCTAGCTCTTGGTATTTGTTGCACTCAGAAAAAAAATATATATATGTATGTACAGGTTAATTGACAGAATTTGTAAACTCAATATTTTTTAAATGCTATCTGTTAAATATGAATAAGTAACGCAAAGATTGCGTGAATTTGACACATGTTTATATAATAAATTGAAAGTGACAGGAAAAATAAAAAAATAATATTTATAGAAATAATTCTGTTGAATCAGTAGTGTCATAACAATTTTCATAATTTATGTACTTTTTTTTTGGTAAAACTAAAAGATTGACAGAAAAATTAGTGTCAAATAAACACAATCTTTCAATTATAAATCGACAACATTTTCTATTTAGTTTTTACAGTGTAGATTAGAATATTAAAAAAATTTAGTAGAATAGGATTTAGTTCGATCAGCTCTGGATCTCTTTTTTCCCGGTGTGAGTAATACTCGGTACACGCAAAGCTGGATTGAAATTCTTGCATTAAGCTGTCCGGAATATCCACTTCGATTTTGCGAGACGAGTGGAAAATAGGCCGGGATCTCGGGATCGAGCTACTCGATTAACGAGAGTCGTTGGGACTCACCGATCGATTTCTATGCACATCCTGGCTTTAGCGTCGCACAGCAACTCCGAGAGAAGGTGCTTGATGTAGGGTAGCTAGTACATAGGTGGGCATAACTCCTCGAGATCTAGTTTAGATAGTGTTGGACTGCTTGCTGCTGCTGCTGCTGCTGCTGCTATTGGCAGGGTATGCGAGCAACTGGGCAAACGAGTAGTCCTCTCTGCTTGCTTCTTGAAAACGAAGAACGAGACACAGATGAGGATGAAACGATCGCGATGGGAATTGGAGCAATTTCATGCTCGATACATTTTTCTCTTTACGAATGAGCTGTTGGCTGAACAATTCGCAAAATATCTTTTTTTTAGGCTACACTCACCAGTGAATGAAATGATCGGCTTGGCGTATTCACTGAATAAGCGAATCAAAGAGAAGAGTTACATAAAAAAAAAAGAAATATATTGTAAAATTTGCGTGCTAGTTTTATACAACTTTACTTCGGTGCTTTAAAAATTCCTTTCTTTTTTTATTTTACGGAGTATTACCCATTTGAATGATTTTCCATTTAAAATATTATTTCAAATAAATAATTATGGCTAATTATCGTACAGAAATAAAAATGTTCACGTATTTGCAATAATTATATGAATAATCTAGAGTAATCAGCTTTCTATAATCATTTATAACATTTCATAGACATAATAATCATTTAGCAGCGAAAGTTTTTATAAGAATTTTTCATTAAAATATTTTCGTACCTTTTATGAGTCAGGTATCATGATCCGTCTCGATTTTCAGGCTATCGAAGTAATGTGAATCGAGTGGTGAAGGGTCACGTTTAATTAAACTGTTGGTCAGTTTCGAATGGGCGAGAATTTCGTGTCAAAGTGACAATGCTACATCGTTAGCGCTTTGTAAATTGACGACGAGCGGGACGAGTGGGCGGACACTGCGAACAGTAGTAACGATGCGTCATTGATCAGACACGAAGAATTCACGTCCTGTTAACAGCTCGAACCCATAAAAGTGGTATTAATTTCTATTATTGAATGTTGATATACGAAACATTTCATGTTAAATTCCAGTAATATTATTTTTAAGAATAAAAAAGTACTTTTCACTGGTTTTTACATTTAATGCGAGAATTAGTTCGGCTGTTGGCGCTCTACTGAGCAAAAAATTCCTAAGACACATTTTTTGAAAGGCTTTTGTTTTAGTTATGAATGAAAAAAAATAAAATATTTGTGCATGTAGGGATTTACGGATTTACGTGGAATACTTTGTAGGCATGCTAATGATTATTGATTAAATACTCACGTAGATTACAATGTGAAAAAAATATATATATATTTCTTTTTGCACCAAGTAAATGGAAACATCGAGGAAATTTTTATTCAATAAACTAAATATTTATGCAACAAAAAAATGTGTTGGATGCACTGGATGATAAAATTTTTATAAGAAAAAAAGATTCCTACATCTAAATTGGTAGGATTCAATAGATAAGCTAAACCCTTTAAAAACCTCCAGTCAAAACAGAATCTATGGCGTAAGGAATTTTTTTAGAAATCTATGAAATTTTTTGTTGTCGCTTTTTTTTTAATTCATAGCGTGCATAAAAGAATTTACAAAAATGAAAATGAAAGTGAAAATAGTGTAGAAAGAAGAATCAATGTTCCTCCGAATTTGATATTTTTAAGTTATATTTTTAAGTTACATCACTGATAAGAGTGTCCGACGATCTCAAAGACATTCAATTATCCGTGGATGCAAAACTGGAATGCGCGCTTCTGGTTCAACGGCTCGATAAGCGTTCACGGGGCGTACAATCGCGGGCGAGGCAAAACGCGTATACAGTTTGCAGGAGCAACGACGAAGACGACGACGACAAGGACAAGGACGGAGGAAGAACGAGCGATTCCGCGAGGAGCGCGTTTTTTGACGCGACCATTCAACCGTATAGATAGAATAAGTTTCCTCGTTCGATATCACGCTCGAGGGAGCATCCGTACTACTCATTTCCACTCGCGTGGGAGTCCCATGTACGAGTGAATCCCGCTCGGGAGGATCTGCTCTGATGCAACACGTCAATGACAAGAATACCAATTTCTTTTCACCTTTTTACCATCTACATCACAACGACAAGACAATAAAGTTTCATAAAGTACGTGACAATATTCTACGTAACGGTGATATAATGCTGCTGAGAATGTGCTAGTGTCGTCTTTAAAAATATTCATTTTCACGGCTCGCCAATTGACCCAAAGAATTTTTGTACCGTAAATCGTCATATAATGTAGGTAGTCACATGACGCACAAAGTATCTCTATGATTTTTAAAATAATTCGACGTGCAAATGACCGACAAATTTTTGCCCACGTTTTTTAAAATAATTGGAGAACCAATATACCCACGAATCGCCAACTATAAGCAACCAATTGACTGACAATTTCTGCCCAGAATTTGTTGATCAATGAGTCAGTCTAGTGACCGAGTAATTGATTCCTTTTTTTCTCAGAAGTTGTCGAATAATTTAGGAAGCCACGAATTTTACTGACGATTTGTCGATTAATATGGCAGCGAATTAGTCGACAAATCCAACTATTAACATAACTAATCAATTTTGCATATGATTTTTTAGGCATACAACCGACCCACGAATGTTTACCACGATTTGTTAAATAATAACGCAATCGAATTGCCACAAATTTCAGCCATGATTTTTCAAATAATTAGGCAACCGAGTAATGGAAAGCACAATTTTTATTTTATTTTTTAAATGTATTCAAAAAGATTAATAATATTTAGAAAAAAACTTTTCCTGTCGACAGTTTCAATTTTTTTTTCTGCAACTTGTAAGACAAGTCCAGTAATAACGCAGAAATGGAGCAGCTATAGTAGTCTTTATTTAACGATAAATCACCGCAGCAAAAAAAAAAAAAAAAAAATTTGAAACTGTAAAGCTGCCACGAAGAAAAATGAAGACTTTTCTCTGCAACACCCACGCATATATTCTTTGTTCTCGATCTCTCCGGTACGAGAGTTAGCACTCGACGTGGGCGGTGTAAGCCACGTCGTGTCGCGCGTTCAACCGCGTTCAATTGCTCCTGCAGCACTCGCTCGCTCATGCATCAGACTCGAACGTGTGCACCATCGCGGTGAGACAATTTACAGTGGATAGTGGGAGCGAACGAACGAATGAACGGGCAACGCGATACCACAAACTCGGGCAAGCTACTCGCACGTGCTCCTATTTACCGCAGGAAAAATCTGTATACTCTGTACTACACTATACTATACGTATTAGCATACTACAGATATATATATATATATATATATATTTTCATGGTTTCATTTAAATGTCTATAACTCGAGATGTAAATGCTGTGAATTATTTTAACTGCAACATGCAGCAATTGATTGGTAATGTTCGATGCAAAAATAAAACAGAATGTTTACAACAATATTTTGTTTCAAACTGTCAAAAAGAACTTTCCAAAATTGGAATGCTATACTTTGCGTAAAAATTAAAAATAATTGTTATAAAAATAACACAAGTGACAGACAAAAATGTTTGTTAAATTTAGAAATTCGTTTTTCTTAAAGTAAACCAAAAAAATCGGACATTTTTAATTTAATTAATTACAATTAAATATTTAGCGAAATAAAAAAAAGATAAAAAAAATGTCACAGTCGTTTTTGTAGAAATTGAAATCTGTAAACGCTTTTTTTTTTTTTTGGGAAATTAACAACAACAGAAAATTGTGTTCGTACAAAATCTTTTTATTAAAAGTACGAAATAAAATTATTTCTCAACATAAATATCCTGTGTTCACAAATATAAAATTGTATTTTGTTAATTGTACTGACGATATTGATTTTTACACGGGAGAGCATATCTGTTTACCTCGAAGTCATATTACACTACATATGAAGACCCCAGAGATTTTTAATGAAAAATGCCTGTAACTCGAGATCAGCCCTCAATGACTGAAATTAATTTTAAATGCAGCAGCATGCAGCATTAAATTTCAATTGTTTTAAATGCAAAAATAAAATAAACAAAATGTCATCAGGCATTTAAATATTTCAAAATATAAATATTCTGAGTAATCTCAAATATAAAATAATATTTTGTCGTTTGTCATGAACGTAAACGTTGTAACTTCTGCATTGTATATGTATAACCAGTTTAAGCCCAGTGTTAACGAGATAACTTGCTGGGCTGAAAATCTCTAGAGGGATCAGTCTGCATATTGTACCAAAATTACGAGATGAAAATGGTGAAACGTGAGAAGCAGCGAATTAAAATTCTAATTAATGGTATACACGGGACAAGTTTTGGTCCGCGTGATGAGACTGAGTAAATGGGATGATATCTAACGTGTCGTTTTTGCATCTAACAGCATTTGTATATACATATTTATGATAGTTAGGAAAGTACAATATATAGATATACTGGGCTGCGTAATGTTAGCCAGACTTCTAATTATATTATACAAAATGGGAGACCGTCAGTGTTGGTTGTTGCTTATGACTCTTATCTCGAATAATGCCTATAGATTGATATTCGAGTCTGATAACAGAACATATATTTAAGGAGATAACATCTCAATTGAGATAAGAAATTAAATTTCACAAATCTTTATTTGCTTCTTAAAGCCAATACTAAAAAATTTTTAAAAATGAATTTTATGCTTCAAATTCTACTCTTCGAAAACACCGAACAGTTTTATTTCTATACTTTCTCAATTTGTAGATAAATTTAATTTAAAGATTACCTTGAATCGTTTTTTTTTTTGTAAATAGCTTTAAAATATGGAATATTATCGACAATTTATATTGTGAATTAGTTATAAAATTATTGTTAGTGAAAATAATATAAAACCTCGCAGCGAGTTGTCTTAAATCAGATTAGAATTATCGTCTATATTTTATTTTCTCTTGAAGACGAAACGACTATTGTACCTGCTGATTTATTAGCACTGATTGATTACTAAATATTTTTACACAGAAAGTCATTTACTTTCAGCAACACATCAATTTAACGTGGAGAAAATTGTGTTAATTAACTGTTTTATTAATTGTGAATTGTGTTTTATGTGTAGTGGTATCGAGAAAGGTGTAAATATGAACAAAGCAATTGATTCAATACAGTCTGATAAAAATGGATAGTAAAATAAATTATGCTTTACAATCTTTTTTTTCAATCTGCATCAATAAAACTAATTGAAATACTACATGATAAATAAAAAATGTATAAAAAAATACATCTCTCTGATAAATGCCTCCAAATAGGTTCAATTCCTCGTCTAATATTTTTGTTTATTTTCATGACGCCTTGAATATTGCAAATGCTTTTTTACGAAAGTATAAAAAGCGATTTACTTTCAGCAAAGTAACAATATATAACGTGAATTAAATTATACTGTGTTATATTAAATGTGGGAAATAATTTTATATGCAGCGTTATTCAGAAAGGTTGCAATTATAATCGAACACCAACGTGTTCGTGATTAAGGCATTAATTGTTTAAATGATCGGTCGAAAGTTAATTTACTGTCAAAGAAATTATGCTGTCTAATATTAATATGGGAATGAATTAATATGCTGTAGTATCGAAGAAAGGTGTTATTATATTTAAGACAATCGAGATAATTGACCAAAGTATGGAAACCACCTTTTCTCTAAAAATTAACATATTTTAAAGGAGTTCCGATAATTACAATTTTGTAAAACTAGATAGTAAGATAAATCATTATTTTAGAAGATTAAAAAAAAAAAAAAAATCAGTTACAAAACAATAATTTGAAAATGTCGATAAAATAGGTTAAACGAATGAAACACATAATTTGCAGCTTCATTAACGCTCATTGATTAACTTTAAGCAAAATCCAACAAGAAAACAGCAAAGAAATCATAAGAAATCCCACTGTGTAATATTAATGTGGGAACGAATTTATATGCTGCGGTTATATTGAGAAAGGTGCGATTATAATCAGGACACAGAGAGTCTACCGAGTTAAACCGTACGAAGTTATTGCACGCGACGAGGAGAAAGATGAGCAATCGATCATCACACGTGTGCGTTTCCACGTGCTGCACTATCAAGTTGCGTTGGTGGTGCTGTTGCTGCTGCTGCTGCTGCTGCTGCTGATGTTGCTTCAGCGTCTCACTCAAGAAAGACCGAGTATTAGATACATATATACAGAAAGAGACTTTCCATCGTGACTCTGCGAACAGTGTTCACTGACTCTGTTTCAAAGGAGATGGATGCGGTAGCATCGGTTTTCTTCGCAAAACTTTTCCTCATGATTTGCTCTTGCGTGTGTGTATGAGATTATTTTTCCTTAGACAAAGTTTGATGAGCAACGAGAAGCAATGTCGAGAGGGGAGTGAGCATTATTACTGGAGCACTACTATATACATGCTCAGCTATACTTTAGCAGTAGTATTATGTACAATCCATCTCTCTTCATTTTTCCTTCTCCTCACCACCTCCTCGCCCTCTTTCTCCTTCTCCTCCTACGGATTTTCTCGAGCGTGCTGACTATCCTCTTCTTCGTCTCGACCACCCGGGGGAAGAGATTCTGGTGCTGCTCTCTCTCTCTCTCTCTGATGGTGCTGCTGTTGCTATAATATTCAACTGTATAGTACTCGAAGGGGCCTACAAAGAGAAAGAGGGAAAAATATCTTGAGGAGGGAAGGATCTTTCGTTGCAAGGAGAAATATAAGCAACGACGATGACAACGACGACGACGACGACGACGACGACGAAGACGACGACGAAGACAACGAAAGTCCACGAGCTAGAGGATTCAACCGGTAGCCGGAGGTTTCTGGTTGGTTGATAAGTGGGACTAGCGGGGACTCATAGGCAGGACCCCTCCTACGAGAGGCCCCAGTCGTACTCGAACCCTGAAGACAACGCGTTTTACAAGACACACGGTTTTATACGAGTGCACAACCGACGACGTCGACCGACTACGAGGACGAGGACGAGGACGAGTACGAAATTATCAGAATACATAAACTCTCTTTGCGATTATTAACTACCGAGTTAATGTAAAATAAAAATTAAGAATAACAAGAGGAAGAAAAAAAAAAAACGCGACTCACGCGCTTCAAGGTGATCTTAGAATCGCGACTTTAACTCACGTTCATTATAGTCGCGGTATTATTTCATCGAGTTCGTCGGCCGTAACGACGTTAACGACAGTTTGTGACAATTTCTTTTTGTTTTCCTGTTGGATCTTTGCGACTTGTTTTGTTAATCGCGAAATTGTGATTCTCAATTTGCAAGACACCCGGGAAATAACAGGTACGTTATTTATTGTTGTCATTAGTCAAAATGTTGATTTTTTAAGTTGCCAACGATATTTTTTTTACTTGAAGATAAAAGCTGCACTGTTATACACAATATATGGAATACAATATAAATGATGAATTTTTCAATATCACTGTATGTCACATTTGGGAACTAGATTAAATCAATTAGAATTTATATGCACTGTTTCAAAGTTTGTAAACTGCCATCAATTTCATTACAAGTATATAGTGTATTTAATAAGTTCGACTGCAATTATTGAGTGATAGTTAAAATAAAATGTTCTCAATACGAAATGATTATTATTTATGGAAATCGATTTTTAACTATAATATTACTATCTAATGACATCACTTTCAACATACTAGCTGCTTGATGTTAAATGATTAGAAAAAAAAAACATTCAAAAATCATGACGAAGCAATGAGCGAAGCTCTACTTTTCACCCTTGTTTTAAATTGATAAATAAATAAATGCTGTTTATATATCATATCTTGCTCTCTTTTCACATTTCAATTGATTTAGTGTCTGTTGACCTGAGTTAGAGGAAAACGTTAATTTTTTTAAACATTGAAATTACCATAAAATCCGAAGCCCTTTACCGATAAGCACCAAATTTGGTACATAGCGTTGGAGAGTATTATTTTTCGCCTCTAGAAAATTTCAGTTCATTTGCTGAGATTTGACGTGAGTTAGAGCAAAATAAACATTTTTCGAAAAATTCAAAATCCCATAAAAACCGAATCTATTTGCCGATTTATCACAAATTCAATACCAGTCCTTCTTTGGCATAGTGTTATTTGTAAAAAATTATTTAGCTTGATAGCGAAAAATTTGCGACAACTAGAGGGCAAACAAACATTTTTCGAAAAATGCAAATTTCAATAAAGTTTCAAAAAAATGTTGCAATTTTTTTGAAACTATTCACAAACAAGTTCTCCACCTGAGCTATATATGTGCCAAGTTTCAGCTCGATTTTTAAGATTCGAAGGTTTGAATTTTGCATGCTGGCCACACATACACACACACACACATTTATCCGGACACTTTTTCTAAACCACTTTTCTCGACGTTTTCAACCATTCTGAGTGTCCTGACATAAAAGTCTCCGAAAAAAATGTTGTCATGAAAACAAAGCTTCCTCTACGACGAAGCAAAAACAACTGGATTTTTCTCTCCTACAAAAAAATCTCCTCTTTCATAATTCTTTGTCCTTTTCGAAATGCCGTTTCATTATTTTTCCATGGTGTATACGATAAAGATTCTAGAGTGACTTTTTGCTCTCAAACGAACTTCTTTCTTGTGTATACTTGAGTAATTCGATGGAGGCACTTGGATGAGTTCCGAGAGGTGACGGGAAGTTGTGCTGCGTAACGAAAGTGTTCGAAAAGACGCGCGGAAAGATTGTAACGTCATTCCGTTTGAAATATCGTGCGTGTCCGGAGTTTGATTGCCAGCTTGTCGCGAAGAGTATAGTCACAAGGATTGCGGGAGACAACAGCTGTTGAGAGTATATAAGGATGTATCGCGTAGTATACTATTTATATATATATATATATATATATATATGAAGAAGGCGCATCGCAATTGCAATCGTGCACGGACGAGGGAGCGTGACAACCGGCACGAGCCCCCATCTATCCAACACGCTCGATTCCGCGTGTGTATATAAGACGCCACCGCCGCGGGGCGCACACACGCTCGTCTGATCACAACCACTTTTTCTCGATGAAAGCGACTTTGCTGCATCGAACATACGTGACGACGTTTACTCTTCACAATTACTATTACGACAGATAATACTCGTGCTATCCTGAGATGCATCTGGCGACATTCTGACAAGTTCCTTCAGCGCTTTTTTCTTCTTCCTCAATTTTAGATCACAATTCTGATCAATTGGAATTAACACGCTGGATAAAAGCAACATTTTTCAGCGACTGAAAATTCTGTTACTTTTTTTTATGTTGCGTTGGATTTTTTTGAGACAACGGCAAAATTCTAGCTAAAAATTGAGGACTTTTCTGTACACATTGCCTAAATAATATAGATCGTATAGATTCCATAGATCTTAAAAGTTTTTCAACTTAAAATCTTTTAAGATCTATGAGCCAATACTAAAATTCATAGCAGAGGTATAAAAAATAAATTCCGACAATTTCCGTCCTTCTCCAGCTTCAAATATGAATGAGCAATTCGTTGATCAAAACGTTCCGTTTCTCATCGCCATAAAAATTAGTTGCAATTATAAATATTTGAAAATAAAAGGATTTTAAATGATCTCCATTCGAATGATAATCATCTCTAATCGACACTCACACCTGAAATCATTTAACGCTGCACTCATGCCACTCCGCGGGGTCTTTGAACGTAGTCTCTCGGAGGCAGCTCGATCTCCTAATGACTCGCTAATACCAGTAAGACGTGGATAATTGTACGTACCAGTTTGAAAGCTGCGCTACGTGCATACGTCGTACGTCGGGAAGGCTCCTGGAGGCGTCGTGAATCAAGTTAGCCAGAAGGTAGTTTCGCGCTCGTTCCGTATCTGTCATAAGAGGTACGAAACGACAGCGACGACGTCGCATATGCAACCAAGTTGTAGAGTCTGCCAACGCCGAGCGGGGACTCACGGCTCACGGCCTTGCCAATGCATAGACGTTAACTAGATACGCCAAAGAGTAAACGATGCGGCTTGGCTAGATGCGTTACTACCGGATGACCCAAATATGCAAAAGTACATTTTAGAGTCGCGTGTCGGACGATACGACGCTCCACTTAACTCTCTTTAGACTCGTTACAATGATTTTAACGTTGAATCGTAAGAATTGAAAATAGAATTACAACAAATATATTTGTAACATCCGAAACGAATATTATATTTGATTAATACAAATTTTAATATTTCGCAGACCTGCTTTTTTTTACACTTCAAAATATGGAAAGGCATCAAAAGATTCGACGATTTTTTTTTTGTATTTTCGACTTGTTTTAACATTTACTAAATTTAATAATAAATTTTTCTTTACACCGTTATTCTTATCCCAATTACGTTTGTAAATTATGCTTAAAGAGCATAAAATAAAAATTCCTATACTCAGTGTCAATCGGGTTCATCGGTGAATCTGTGAACTCCGTACAAGTAGTTAAAAATCGAAGAAAAAAGGCATTTGAACTTCTAGAATGTGGTATTATTTATAAAGTCACAGGATTGAATAGGCGCAATTATAACCAATTATTGTCATCATGATTTTCAGATGAATCGTTCTCCTTAAGGTGGGTCGATAATCAGACGCTTTCCAAGATACAAATCTAGATTTTGAATATGTTATAGATCTGCTTCATGCCGACCGATATGTAAAACTTATATTATATTTAATTAGTTTTAGGTAGCTCATTATTTTGTTGCACAAAATCACGACTGTTAATTGTCGATAGCACTCTTCATGTCCATACATTATTGGATTATTGCACAGTCTCCGATGACGCTTTCCCACGAGATTCAAAGATTCACCAAGGCTCTCTTTAGTTTTTCCCGCGCTTCTCTCCGGCGTGTCCATAAAACTGCTCGAATTTCTCGTGGCATGTCGAAAGTGCTCTCTGCGCTGCTGGTTCTTCTGCTAAGTCAGTGGTGGTGGCCGAGAGCGCTCCTAGATACAAGTCCAGTCTCGGGGCGAAAAAATGGTGTTACCGTTAAGGGAGCTCGCGCGCGGTGTTGTAGCCCAACAGCGTGTATAGTGTACGAAGCACACGGAACACGAACCTGAAACTTGGTTGTATTTTCTCTTTTCATCCTCTGCTTATCTCACTCGTTCTGTCTTACTCCACCGATCTCACTTCCTCCTTTATCGTTGTCCTTCTCACTCTCTTCCCGTTTCCACTGGCTCTGTCTACAATCTACTTTGCTCTACGTGTGGCGCGGCTGTTCTAGAGCTACCGCGGAAACTAGAGCCGAATACGACAAAGAGGAAAGTCTTTGCTTTAACTTTGCTCATCGTTTAGATACGATGATAAGATTGTCACAAAACTATTTTCGCTCCCATTCCATAACGAACCTCAATCTTTAAAATAGCATCGATACAGTCATTACTCAAATGCGAGTTGGATTATAAATAATTTGAAATATCGACAACATCGAATAAAAATAACCCTACATGTTCTTGAAATGTTAAACATATATATATTTTTTCTTTCTCATAGAGGAAGCTTTGTTTTTGTGAATTTTTTATTTCATTTTTTTAATATACATGCATATACTCTATGCGTTGGAGCATAAAAAAATTCAGCAACGTATCTCATAAATAAATACATGACCATACTTATACCTTAACAATTGATGCTCTTAAAATCACACAATACATTTCTGCATTTATTTTTACAGAACATCACGCAGTGGTAATTTAAAATCCTACTTATCATAAGGCTGTGAAATCAATTTTCGTTTGTCAATGCTCAGTCATTAATTAAGCACTTCAAAGAGAAATAAATAAAAGAAACGAGGCTCAAATAAACAGCAACGTTGGGAATTGGAGTACGGTCATTCAGAGTGTATGTGGAAATGAGAGCTCATTGAGTGATTGAAGTACGCTACTCGCTCTGAAGAGAAAATGAAAAAAATAAATAAATAAATAAATAAAATAAAAGAGAAGATTAATGATCGCGATGAGTGGTTAATTGAGAGCGAGAAAATTTCTCTTGTTCATTATTTCTCGATGGAAGTATTTCTGGTTTACTCTTTCGGAGCGTTTTGTAGTTCAATTCACAGAGATTGCAGTTTATATAGCAAATTTTCTGGATCCTAATAAGTTTCATCACTGTTCGATAAGGTATTATCTGATATTATCGAGGGCATTGATTAACTATCGATAAACTTGACTTGTGTTATAACAAACTACGTGTAGGATAAAAGTACACGAGAAATTATAAAATTTATTTCATCCACAGGAATCGATACATATGCTCGTTAATTTTGTAACGAGTTTCGGATATCATCGCAATTATAAAACGTGGAAGCAATTGATTGAATTATTAATTCTGATAGATTGCTAAAAAAAAAAAACAATCTACGAGTACAGCTAGTTTTTTTTATTAAATTGATTCAAATTTTTTATTTCTCATACATCTAGTTTTATATTATTTATCTTTATATTTATGTAAATTTGTAAACGAAATTATATGTTTTCATTTATTTCTACCAAAAAGTCGTGAGATTCAAGATATATTTAAATTTGTAAAATTTACTTTTTGCTGATAACTTTCGTTTTAAACTTTTATTGGAGAATTCTTTAATATACTTATTTACTTATTGCACCGACTGAATCGTTAATTTGAAAGTTGTTAACGTTAGCGAGATTCAAAAGTAACGTTAGATTTTTATTCCAATCAAACTTACGAAGCGAACGAAGTCAAAGAACTTGGAAGCACCGAATAAACAAGTGAAAACTAAATCATTACCGTCGCGAGCACAAGACTGTTTATATAGCCGCAGCGACGCAACGCTCGATTTTCTAGTTTCTAGATTCATTTAGGGCTTGTCAGTTGCAGAAAATTCGATTTACCATGCGAACAAAATAGTGAACTTAATCAAGGCATAGCGTAAATGAGTAAATCATGAAACTCAAGAATTGTTTTAGCTGGTTCTTGTCGCGATATTGAGTATTTCCTCAGGGGGGTACAGAGAATGGCCACATTAAACGAGGGATACGAGAATGTAGTTGAGATTGATAGTCTGTATCATTTCACATCATACAAAATAAATCTTTTTAGATAAGACTAGCAGCTAGATATTCTGAGCACGGTTTCAATTTTATCAAATACAATTTCTTTCGCTGTTTTGAAAGTTAGAAATACATTTAACACCAAATTTTACGACGATTATAACGCATTTTTTTTCTTTATACTATTTATAACTAAGTAAAAAATCAGAAGCACCAACATCACACGAAAGATGCATTAAAAATCAGAAAAATAAAATTCAACATAATTCAACTTTACCAAGAACATTGATTTTAAATAATTAATGATACCACAAGATTATTATTAATATTATTTTATAATATATTCTATTATTATAGAAATATTATTTTGACAATACTATAATAAAAAAAATACATTTTTAAAAAGTAGTCGGAATATTGAATATATAAAAAATGGTAGAACAGCAGAAATTTAATTACCGACCGTCATACCAGACTTGCATCAATTACATTCTTTTTCTCTCGTTCTGAGACGAAGTAAATAACATCGACACATCGAAACGAAAGCGCGCACCACTGGAAGAAATTAGTTGGCTGTGGCTCCAAACTCGTATGAAATTTGTTCTTTGTGTCAGACACCCGGTACAAAGAGATAATATCTGTATATATTGTAAAACACGCAACGGGGTCTCCCCTACTGCCGATAACTTCCTCGCGGTTGTCGTTCTCTCGGTGTCTGTGTGCCACTGGGTGTTTCAAACGGTACCCACCTCCATAAATGTAATGTTATGTCGTGAACGAGGGAACAAACAATAAATCCATTCTTTCTGTGTAACTAGTCGCGGTATTTAGCGTCTCGTTCTTCGACCGGGCTAACCCATCAAAATCCACATTTCTTCATAATTATCTGAGCTCTCTTCAGGTTAAGAAAAAAATACTTTCGTCCATCATCTCAATTTTCTGATTTCACTTAAATTAAATTAGTGCTTGTAAATAAATCCGGAGAACAAGTTCACATAACTGATGATTAGTGCAACAATTTTTGTTGGATTCTCCAGCAATCATTCGGTTTAACAGACAATGTTTGAGGTGAGCTAAAAATGTTGTGGTGTTGACTAAAAATGTAATTGACAGAAGTCCATCCGAATTTTTTTTTGTATTGTCAACAAATTCACGAATTTTAATTTATTCAATACATCAATAAAAATACAAAAAAAAATATGACACAGAATTTTCACGATATTATTCTTTTTCTTTAATTACAGGATAAATCGAGTATCAGCGAATTATCCGCAAAAGTGAGAAGTCACATATGGTGCGTTGAGGATTTCAGCAAGAAGGCTTTTAAGCTCGAAAGCAACGGGAAATTAGAAATCTTGTGACAATGAAGAATTTGGGTAGCACAACGTTTCTCCTGTTGTTCGTAAGTGGTTGTTTGGCTCTTCCGCCGAGTCAAAATCAGAGTCGAAGTCCCCCGAGGACCAAACAAACGACTCCGATTGCGAGCAATAATAATCTAGCGAGTTCATCGTCATTGACACCTTCGGTGACGCCGGTCACGACGATCGAGCTGAGAACGAAAAATACCGATCACGGTAATGGCTCGACTTTGCCACCGAAGAAAACATCGCAAACACCATCACCGGATGTAGCAGCTTCGACGATTCAGCAGCAACAAGTGTCTTCGTCGAGTCCCGCGAAAGAGACCCGCGAATCACCGGGTAAACTTCGACCGCAGATCAAACTTACCACCAATTACACGAGCGTCGGCGAGGTGAGTATTTCTAATTAATTCATTTCTCTTTGGTTGAAGATCAAAACGATATTTCTTCAGTGTTTTTTTTTTTTTTTTTTTTTTTTTTTTTTTTAATACCCGAACGATAGCTGTTGTATAGCTGACATAAATGAGATTTATGCTGGTTCTCGCGTTCGAGCAACTCGTAAACTCAGAAAACGTTGGAACTTTACGATCGTGGAGTAGATACTTAGAGCGCCATGTGGTGGGTTATGTTTAGTAAGGTTGGAGTATAACCTACATTTTTCTCAGATGTAATGAAGACATACTATAGAAATTGTGTTTCTTTCACCGTGAAAAAACAATTCAATTGCACTATTTATGATATTGTTAAAAAGGAATAATTGTTTATAAAGATAATTTAAATATATATGGGGCGTTCCACCTGTTTCCGATCAGGGTATACCATTTTCTACATGACAAAATGCATTATGAGCACGAAGGTTGCATTAGGAATAAGTCCGATATTATGATGAAATCAAAAAAACATTAAATTAGGTGTGAAATTTTTTTAAAAATGTTAATTTATCAAAAGTACCATTCATCAGCTATTATGATTCAGAAAAATCAACGTAGCATATTTTTCTTTCAACGAGAAAGGAGCTTCACTGTTATAGGATTACGATGATATTCACTGTGTCTGACTCAATAATGAAATACATGGTTACCTCATGGTTGCACAATGCTGAGTGTCCTCTCAACGAAATCAAATCGACACGCCATTGACATTGGATGCACCTGTTTGTCTCCTATGTTTCAATTCCCTTAAGATTCGGTGAAGAAATGCATAAAGGAATATATCACAGAGAAAAGCAAAGAACAATGCTTTCGCGTTTCACCCGTGAAATTCCCAAGTTTCCATTACTCGGTTGACGTACTATTGAATTTATATATCGACCTTTCGCGACCCAACACGCCGTAGGTGTTCCACGGAAGCTCGTAACTTATCCACCGTATCCGGCGAGTTCTCTTTGCACGTGGATAAGGATATCCCGTAGTGAAGGTGCAGAGAGGTCGCCTTTTCTGATGCTCTTCATGCATCTACCACCGAGTCTTTCCTACTTATGGTACACTTGACTCCGTGCAAATCTACCGCTAGAAACCACGCCTTGCTCCTAAAGTATCATGCACTCGTGTTTCGAGTAGCATTTTAAAAGGAATACAATTTCAGTGTACAATTCATTTGTGCAACTATACCAAAAGTAACAAATAAAGGAACTCTACGCATATTCATTATTTTTCTATGACAAACCAGCGCACTGTTACTCGTTGTTAACGAGAGTGAAGTATTTTAATACGAAGAAGAAAGAAGTTTAAAGTGGCGTGGATCACAGGCTTTGGGAGATAAAAGGTCAACCGTTACTGATATAGAAAGGGGACCCAGTTTCGAGGATTTTCCGGGTGCTTTGAGGGCTCTTTGTAAATGTCTACCACCAGCGTTTCGCTCACTGCGTGGGGCAATCGGGTTACGAAAAGAAGAAAAAAATAACAAATAGGTCGATCTGGAAAGTAGTCGAGTGATCGAGTCACGTGTTCCATCGGATCTCTCAGATATACGCGCTATGAAGTTCGTTTATACATGATCATAGACAAACCCAAATACTTCCATACCAATTGTTTCTACACACTATTTCTGTATAAATTATGACACAAAAATAATGTATAAATTCATATAATTTTCACGGTTGTGTGCGAGACAGGAAAGCACAGCTCGTATTCTCATAATCTTCTAGTTTCACCTGCACGTGAACTCAACGTGAATATCTATGAGTGTTTCGATGCTACGGGTTTAATAGCATTGGCAGTGTCGGTGAAACGAGCGAGGGCAAGAGAGAAAGAGCTTGAAGTTGCATTTAAAATTGACTAGATAATGTTAATTAGACCACGTGCGTAAGAGGTGCGCGTGTTAGAAGGTGCTACTACGGTATTATCGTTTGCCATTGGACGAGCACCGGACAAAACTAGGTTGAACTTGGGAAAGAAGAAGCATCCATGGTTATTCGCCACGGTCAATCGCTGTAGACACCAGTAAACTGACGAGAGAAGGAGAGAAGGAGATAGTGAAAGAGCGACGAATAAAACTGGGCTATAAGATGCTGAAGAAATGCGACAGAGGAAGAGAAGTACAGTCATGAAGAAAGGTGGTTATACGAGAAAAACGGATTTTGCACGCTTGGATGGTCAGCGAAATGGGAGTAACGTATTGCGGGTTAGGATCTCGACGACTCTCAGTGGATATCGCGGTAGGCATAAGGGCGAGATAGAAAGAACGAGATGTCTAATAAAGAGAAAACAAACGACTTCCTACTTTACACGTACTTTTACGTGTGAACGAATAGTCGTAATTCCTATCAGGAATTTTCTTCACTTGGCTCACATACCACAAAGTGCTTGCACACATCACTGTGAATCAACCTGTCTCGTTGGCTTGGGAATACATGTGCACAGTCATGTACAGCGTAATCTTGACCTTCGCACTCGTATAATACTTTCGGATCTCACAATATCTTTGCAGGTTGGACGAAGAGTACATACATATATATCCACTTGTGGATGGTGAATGGAGAGAAAATCTGGTACACTACGAGAAGGATCTCATGAAAATTACCATCTCGGTTATTAAGGAGATAATTACATTTTGAATGATTGCAACTGACAATCACAAATGTAAGAAAAGCCTGCTGAGTAGAACCTTGCAAATTGGTTCCTCATGATTTTGTATATTTGGCACAGCTTTTTTTTTTTTCAAAAAGCTACCTTTACGAGCAGATTATGTTGATCAATTTCGGCTTCATTATGCAGGAAGTTTTGTAAAAAAAAAAACTTTGTCAAAGGCACAAAATAATGAGGAAGCAATTTGCAAGATTCTACTTTCGAGACTAATTTGAGCTCGAAGAACATTTTTCAAGAAAAATCTTGAAAATAATTAAACTCGTCCCACGATTATTGGTAATCGTATAAGAAAAAAATGAAAACCGTTTTTTTATTTTACCAAAAAGTGTACTCGACGGATTTGTAACTGACTAAACAAAGAATATTTTTAACGAAGCATAGCAGTTCAATTTTACAAACGTGTTTTCATGCCTATGTACCAGAAATATATATCAGATATATGGTAATTTTCATCAGATCCTTGAGAACAGGTACCTTCTTATATTCTTCTAGAATGCTTTGCAGCATCCTGCGACCTTGAAGAGGGCAGGAAAGATAAAAAAGAAAAAACGTGCAAAAGCCAAACGTTACCTGTATACGTCTCGAGCATCTTCAGATATGTAAAATACGGTGTAAAGAGGGAGAAATTGTAGTGAGAGAGTGGAAAGGCAACACACATCTAGCGAGAGCACCTTCGTGCTTGTAAGTACATAGGCAATGCACATTACATCCGTAGCCTTGCTTGCATATATATAGTACAGAGTGAGTACAAAGAAGAAGGCGAGACCATGCGAGATATCTCGCTAAAGCGCCAACCGATCCGCAGGCCTTTCCTTCTCCTACTTGCGTTTTTTTTTTTTTTTTTTTTTTTTTCATAGCATAAAATTAGCCGATGCGAGATATAAGTAGGCAGCACAAAAGTACACTTTCATGCGTCGAGTCATTAAGGTTGGTGTTGCTTTTGCTGCTGCAGGATAGCCTTAATGACCTCGCAAGGGGTGCAGTTGTTTCTTCGTTATCGAGTACTCTGTGGTACAGAACTCTGTGTTATATAGCCTCCTGTGGTCGCTTGTACTATGGCGGCTTTGAGGTATAGTTTGTTGGACGTCGCGGTCCTTCAGGCACGCGTCTCACTGGTAACGATTAATGACCACAAGCATCTTGGCTGTGTCTTCGTAAAAGGTGCAGTATTTCGCAGCAATACAGCGGTTCTGCAGAATCCGACTCTAAACCACATACCAATTCTATACAGTGCTAGAATCTGCACAAAAGCAATTCTACACATGTGCCAACTCTACACAAGCACAAATTCAACAGCAGCAAAAGTGTCCAAGGTAAAAGTGTACATGTGTTGAAGCTTTCATCGTGGAGAGCTTTTAGCCTTGGAGACTTTTGCTGTATTGAATTCGCGCTTGTGTAGAGTTGGATTCAGTAGAACCAGAACGAACATTTTTCGTTTCTGGGAACAGGGTTTCCCAACCCCTCTGCAACCAAGCCAAACATTATTTCTCGGTCAGTTCTACAAGCAAATGCCCAAAATATTCAACACAATAAACATAAATGAATTATTAACCACAGTACCGGTTTTATTAATAATTTAAATGATTACATTAATATATGCTGAGGCGCAAATCTGACGTTCACATCCGGACTGAAAATGATGCATCACAAAAGTGAATCGAATTTCCATATTTTTTCAGGAGTTTTCAATTTGCGATGCGTACTTAACGGGCATCTTTTAATATCCCTGTGCCATACAGCGATGTCTTACTCTACGCGTGTACAAAACATTCTACATTCATTGTACTAGAAAATCTCTCTTCTCCTGTACCTCGTAAAAATATTCACAAGATTCCGAGAGATAAATGCGTATGCAGAACAGGAAAAAAAAGGAACAGAGAAAAAGAGAGACGAAATATATGTTGCTGGATATCCGCGTGTATACAGAAGGACTAGAATTGTAAACTAAAAAAAAAAAAAATCACAAGATCGAGAGCCTAGCGCGTTCTTCGAGTGTCTCAGGAAAATTCCTCATTCGCTTCTTCAAGCTCACAGGACTCTGTGTGCTCTTTCTCGTTCTGTGTATCCTCGTCTCGTTTTGTGCACGTGTACGTCGAGAGCATTTGGACACGCTTCGAAGCACCGAGACGTTATTTACGAGTCTCTTACTCTTCTGTGCTGCTTTACTCATCGACTATGCACCAAACGATATACTCAGTACGATGCTTAGTATTATGCTAAAGTACTTGGTATATTGTATATACAGATATATATATATATATATATATATATATTCTTTAAGACAGCCCAGCTCGTTAGTCCAGGCTCGCCTAATTATCGATCAAAATCAATCATTGGCTTCGAGCCAGGACGAATGAATTCCTAAGTTCGAAGATGCTTCACATGCGTCCAGTATTTGCGTCGTTACATCGAGACGCAACTTATTTTTTTTAGATCGGAACTCGAATGTCCAGCGCGAGTTACGATGCGAGAAGACTGACAGATTTGCATTGCCAAGATCTGCGGGAGAGAAATGCTGCATGCACGCGAGATTTATCAAGAAATTCCTTCGCGTAATAATTAATCACTGACTTTCAGAGAAAGACCGATACTTCAAGGGATGTTTAGCAGCGAGAAAATCTGTTCACTCTCAGAGTATATGGCTAAAATTTAAAAAAATTAAAAAACATTGCCCAAGTATACAAAATTTTATTTGTCATGTGGGATTTTTTCTGCATGTGCATTTTACATTATTGGTCAGACTTGACACTGGCAATTACAGTTTATGTTGATGAACGTCTGAAATGTTTTCTTTTCTGTGAATATGACAAAAATGTTTTGTCGATATTGTAGAATAATGAAAATACACATTTTTTAAAAATTATTTTGAAATCAATATTATCATTAAAATATTAGAAAATTTAGTTGAAGTTGGACTTTTAATTCAACTGAAAGTAATTTTTTTTTAAACCCTTTAAGTTCATTTACATATTTCGAAATTCTTTATTTTGACGAATAAAAGTAATTCAAAGCTTGCAGCTTTTTTTCCGTATAACTAAAGACTTACTTTTTCTTTGTAAAAAATAACAAATTATTTTGTGGTTTCTTATGAAGAAAAACGGAGGTTTTGTTTTTCTTAATACGGTACACGTAAGGAACTAGATGGCCTTGCCCTTTTTTTTATTCCAAATAAAAGTGATAGAGATTGTTACGATAGTACGTTGTGTCCAATATACTGCGGTGAATACTATGTGAGTTTTGAGAAGCTGCAGAAAACAGTGAGTGCACGTAAATAAGTCTACAGCCAATATTCTGTTCATCTACGTAGTTGCATATTGAAATATGTGAAATTCAACAGAGATGCTCAGAAAACGTTATCGAAACGTGGAGATATATCGTTTTATCGAATATGGATGTATATGAACGCACCTGCTGATGGGCTTACGATATTGCAAATATTCTCCGGGCATTGGGGATTTTATCGAGATAGAAAAAGAAACATAAAAGTGGCAATAAATTTGTCTGGATGCAAAAGTTGAGGAGATATAGCGAATAATACACTTCGTATTTCCGCATTTTTCTTTATAGCCTTTCTGTCACCTCTACCTTTTTCATCTCTTCTTCCTCAATTCGTTTTCCGACAGTAACTGTAATTTACTATTGCAATTTCCGATAGCACTCGCTCTTATAGTATACTACAGCTGCTGAGTGCAATTTGTACGAGAGTTCCTTGATCCCATTCCTCGTGGACGTATAAACTATGACCATCCCAATGATGGTGTTCGATTTTTCTTCGTTATATCGTCGCACTGAAGCTTTATACATACAGCCCAGTGCTTTGCACTGCCGTGGACAGATAACTTAATAATAGAGAGGACGAATTGCGACGGAAACTAAACGTAATTGTAATTAGTATTTTCATTGTATTTTTTTTTTTCACTCAAAATTAAGCCGCGTAATTATTTTATTTTGAACCAACTACTTTCTGCATTTATAAAGCAACTGATAGTTTCCATATATGTTCAAACAAAATTCTCAGCTCCGACAAATGTATTTTATAGTGACGTATTTTTATTTCATAAAAAAATATGAATGTCAAATTTTACTCATCGAATGAAATACTTAATTAAAATCACTGCGATGAAATAGAAAAGCTATGGCAAAAGTATGAGGAAGGATGTTTTGACACGAAAAAAGAAAAAGAAGTCTCTCTTCACACAGCGTAACGAGAGTTTAATTCGTTACGAACTTTTATCTAAAGTGAAAGAGTTCGTGCAAGAAGAATAATAATAAGGAATGAAGTTTCTTGGCCGGTAAATATCTCCGATGTCTAAGTTGATCCGCATCTTCTCCCAGTCCTGAACTACGCTGAGGATAAGAAAAAAGAGCGTGTGAAAAGTTGACGCCCGAGACGATCTTAATCGTGCCGGAAGTTTCATCTTGGCTGAACTGTGACTATACCACACTGCTAACGCTGCCACCAACTGTGCCTTTGGTATTATAGCCAAAGTACTCTCGACGGAGCACCTCGCACTCGTTCACTTACTTACTTTCCCGGTTGCCCGGTTCGCATCCTTATGCATGTAGACAGCACCCATCAGGATGTGACCTGATTTACCTATGGCGTGTGCCAGCGCCTCTGCCCGTCGCTCTAGGCCCTTGCTATATATGTGTAATTAAATATCTACCGATATATATATATATATGTACCGATTTTTCAAAAATTTACGTCATCTTCCTTTCACCGACACTGACGTCTTGAAGTGAATCCGTTTAATTCAATTAAAAAAACAAATGTTTATAACAAGTTTTGAAAATCTCAATAAGGTGGGACAGCCCCAGCATTGGGCTTATTTAATTTTTCAGTTTTGTTTTTGCATTACAAATAATTCGGCAGATTTCCTATTTTAATGAGAAAAAAAAATTTACTTTTTCATGGAGAATAATTGATTTTTTCTTTCTGGAATCAAAAATTGATATTTAAATTACTTCACTTAACAGGAATTTTTGTGAGTTCGTGAAAATTTTTTTCTTTCGATATTTTCTATGATCTATGAATAGGTACGGGTTTTGTGGTATTTAAATTTTTTTTGGCAAACTCACATTTTGCTATAACTCACGTAAAGTATCATCAAATTGAAATTTTCTACAGACGAAAAATAATACTCAGAGCAATGTGTCTAAAAATGTTATTTTCCAGATAACAAATTTCATGTTATTTCATTATTATACTTTGTCACATTTCATTATTTCGTTTAGAAACATTCAAACATTATTTATTCATAATAATTTAGACAAGAATAATAAAAAAATCTTTCTTCATATTTTATTCAATTTTTAATTTAAAAAAAAGTCTGCACGCATTACACGATGATTTTACAATTGCTACGATTTGTTTGTGTCTCAAAAAAAACTTTAAAGGCAACAAAAAAAGTTGCAAAATTTTACATCGCACATTGGATTCTCATTAATTTCCATTTTTCACAAAGCTTCTTCTGTGAGACAGTCAAAAATTATAATAGCGATTCCTCTTAGAAGTGGCTTTGTGAAAAAATGAAAATTAATGAGGAAGCAATGTGCAGTATAATGCTTTACAACTTTTTTTTTCAGGATAGAATTACCAGCTTTGAACGTTAGAAGGTACTCTCTATAATGGTTAGCTTATCTTTTTCCTTACCATGTCAGTTAGCAGTAGATGCTCGTATGTACCTCGTGTAAACAATTTGTAGCGTAAACTATGATGTCCACACTTTATGTGCTCTGCCGTTTCCCGAGAGTCAACATTTACTTATTCCCTAGAACGTACTGGTCTCTCTCTCTCTTAATCAAACAAATGTTTGAAGGCACCTGAGTTTGAGGATGTAAGCAATGTCGAAAACAATTCTGAGGACGATGATTGTGGCTCAGCCTTTGGGGATTTAACTTTGTACGATGATACTTGTCGCTATATGCACTTTGTCGTATTTTATACAACCATAGAATGGATGTTGAGGTGTTGTTTCACCAGAGATAGAACTACGTGGTAACTACACTTTGACATCTTCGTGGTTTACTATAAGATACTCGAAACTCTATTTGCTAACTGTTCTGTAGCGTTACTTCCAGTGTAATTCATCTCGATTATCTATCCAATATGATATAGAACCTGTCAACAGAGTTACAATCTTCAAATGACCTTTCAACTCACTTATTATTTGTCCATAAACTAGTAGTAATAAATGTGTCCATTGAAGAAAAAACAGGAATTATTGATCATTTGGAAAAGGTAGAGAATAATCTTTTTTAAATAAATGATTTTATTCACAAATAAATGATATTTAAAATTTGTAGAGCATGAATTTGAGAGCGAATATAAAATTAATGGTATGGTTGGCATTGTCAGAGGTGCCGGGTAAAAAAATATCGTCCTTTATTCAAAAACAACTAATTTTTCTCATCCATTGCATTAGATGTCTCGTTTGTGTCAATCACAGAATAGAAATTATAACGGAACGAGATTTAAACGAGTTTGACCCACCAGTTTTCCAGCTGATAGAGCTTAAAGTGATTTTCCATCAGACAGCCTCACCGCACATAAATGCACTGTACTGTCTGCATGAAACGATATACGATCACGCGACGAAGAGGAAAGTCATGTGATTCGCAGAGTCGTAAAATCAGTATTTATGAGACGTGGCACGAGCTCACCCATGTTGCCAACCAAGCCCGCATGGACACAAATTTTCCTGTCCTGCCTCGGTGGCGTATACCTTCGAACTCTGGATCTATTTACTCCAATCTGCTCTCGCTCTAGCATCGCGGCAACTACCATCAGCGTAACTGCATCCCGGAGGAGAGCAATTTCATCGTGCTGCTACTAGTGTAGCTGATCGCCTGAAGTGCTTCCAACAGAAATGCTACCTTTCCATTTTTCATCGGGAATATGTATATTTTAAATATATTTAAAATTTGAATACTTTGACGCAAGAGAATTGATTTTAAATAACAATAATGCCCATACGGTTATTAATAAATCAGGAAAAAAAATATGTATATTGAAAAAAATGATTCCGTAATTTTCTATAATTATTTTATTGTAAACAAAATATTAGACTGAAAATCCTTTGGGAATGACTATTTTCTGAGATTGAAGAGACTCCCCACTGGCGTGCTGTCTATACGTAATCGGTGGTATATTACAGAAGGCTTTTCTGAGAATACGTGCTCGCCTGTATAAACGACCACGACCTGGCGGGCGACATCACTTCTCTTCAGCGTCAGCACTCCTTCCGCCTGATTTTACCTCGCAAACGATCTTTCGTATTTTCACATTATTCCTTCGTGCACCATCATGCGTATACTATATATACTCTTCATCAGGATCTATCATGACCAACCTGCGATAAACTTATACGCATCAGCCACAACTTCCAGAACTTGAGTGCCCAGCAGAAGCAGCGGCACCAGCAGTGCCATCATGCAGCATATCGTGTACGTGTTTTCTATCCAAGCGTCGAGGCAGGTGAGCTGCGAAACCAAGGAGGGCATGATGCAAACTCTGAAAGACAGGCAGGATATGACGCTTCAAGACCATCATCTCCTGTTGAAAATGATGCTGGAAGAGATCTGAGGGTGCAGTGGACTCTACATAACTACTATAAACAGCGCAGTAGCCTCATCGGGATACGCGTATAGATATGGGCGATTCCATATCAGCTAAGCACACTTTTTATTTACGTGCATATTTTAAAACTTAAGTGACGTGTCTACAAACGTAAAATTTGACGAACTTAATGAAGTTAACTTAACGAACTTCGAGAATTGAAAGAACCTGAAGAGCTCAACGAACCCATAGAAACCAAACGAAACAAACAATAAACCTGACGAACTGAACTAATGTAATGCAATGAACGTAACGCTAATTTTCTTAAGCAAACTTAAATCGGCAATTTCGTATAGCTACTCAATGGATCAAAATGCGTCGAGAGAAAATATAACAAATTTTATTTATCGCAACTTTCACACCAAATCAGAGGAAGGAATTTAGTTATCTGGTCTATCCATTTGTTTGATTTGTAATATTTATTGATTAAAAACTGGACAGACTACGGTTGTACCAATTGTCATTGCTCTCTGAATTCCTGTACACGAACTGGAGCACTCACTCACGAACAAAATAAGAATTAAAAAGCTAAAATCCGTTCACCGGTTTCAAGTGCACTTCTGGAGTACACGTTAGATGAAACCGTACATCTAGAACCGCCCGGATTGATATCCATAAAATCAAGGATGTCAATTTGAAAAATCTTAAACTGTACTTTAATAAAGAAAAATATGCTTAAAAAAGAAAATCAAATTAACGTGAAATGCCACATATCTGTTTCAAAGTTGCGACGACCTACTCAAGGTTTTTCGAACGACATTGCCTCGGGTATCCTCTGACACGCATACTTCTCGCGGTCGTCTCTTCCACATTCTACACGCCCCTGTTTACGTGTATCCGTCTCTTTCCCCGCGATGTGGAAGCGTTGGATTCATTATCGCGGTAGCAAGTTCGCGAATTTGCATAATTACATAGTTGGAAGCTCAACACATGTAGAGGAGTTGTGCACAGGCACAATTGTGATGTCCGGTGGCAAGAACATCATCGTAGTTTTATTGACTTAATGCGTACTCAGAGTCACAGTCGTCAGTCTTTTAGCGTCTAACATAGCAGAGGAGCAAAATATCGTGTTACTTTATGGTGTTGGTTTATATGGCTATCAGAAGGAAACTCCTTCCTCGAGGGGACTGCCTTAAAAATCTTAAGACGAGTTTCCGTATTTGAATGCGCAAGACAGGTGTTATTTTATGAATTATTTCCTTTGCGAACGAATCACATGTATTAAGGGAGCATTTCATCGATCATGAACATAACAATAAATAAATATAACGAAGTTTTTCATTTTCTTATCGGTAAAAAATTGTATTAAAACGCTTCACTATTTTCTCTCTACAGAATTTTTATAGAATTTCTTTTCAAATTCAGGAAAAAAAGGTATTTCAAAACAAAAACCGAGGGTCCTTGCTCTTAAGGTAGTGTAGACACAAGATTATTTGATTTAACTATTTTCCAACTGTACAATATTAACGGATTCAGGAGAAATTGCAATTAAAAAAAACCAGCCCATATACACGCGCTTACCCAGTTCATTTGACATTATTTTATTACATTTTTTAATTATTATTTATTTTTTAATGCAAAAAACTTCTATCAATTTATTATTGAAGTAATTAATTAATATTGAATTACACAATTTCATGAAATTTATTTATCTCTGCCTCAGCGACCCCATTCCTCCAGCACTCTGTTTCTGCCTCTTCCTCAGCATCTGGCTATATGTCGATTATTTTAAAAATTGCATGAAAATTAACTCTCCTTGAGGCGATAGTAGAATTTATTGATTGCTTTCCAAGGACAGTCGTGCAATAAGCTCGACAAGGATCTCATTGAAATTTACGAGAAGGGTAGTTAGAATAGAATAGAGTCTTTATTTGTTGAGGTGTTTTAACACCTATTACAAATTGGATAACTTAGTTATCACATACATCTTATTATTACCTTATAATTATCAGTACGATGTTTAAGTTTCTTATTTATTACGATATAAAAAAATATTGCCTGAGACTTCACGGATACTATTGGCTAGCTTATTTAGTTAGTAACACATTTATTTAAATACAAACAAAAATCTCTTAATGGTAAACTTAGTTCGAAAGGATAAAGGCACGCAGTTTACAACATGACGATAGGTACAGCGCTAGGTTTTTTGCTTCTATGGATGACATATTATACAAAATGTCAGGAAAAACCATGTTACGTACATATTGTTCCCTTAGCGGTGTATATGCTGGACACTCTGCCACAACATGAATTAGTGTTTCAGGCTTTTGAAGATCGCACGCATTGCACGTGACCTCTCCATCTATCTTATACATACAGTTCTTGACTTTAAAAACTACTTTATTCCGACCTGCTAACCTACACTGTGCTACTAATCTGATCAGCGGCAGTGGTAGGTCCGACATTAGATATCCTTCACATCTTGATTCGTTAATATCCGTAATATTTTTATAAGTTGGACTGTACGTTGATAACATTGCTCTGATCGCGTCCCTAACAAACTGTTTTTGCTCTATACTGGTCAAAATGTGTTCAATGCCCACCGACAGTGCCTCTGGAGTTACGTTATCTAGGATAGGGTGCAAATCATGTTTTTTAAGATTTGTTCTTAAAGATGAAAACCAATTGTACTTCCGATTGTTAAGATCCGAAGCATCAAGTGCCACTAAGCGATCTAGGCATAGGCGTGGAAATCTGGAGGGAGTCATCTCTAAGATTCTTTTCAATAAATTTAGAGCCCTCTTGATTACCAGCTGCTCAACGGTAGAGCTACCGGTTTCTAGCCTTACCATATAGCCTGGTGTATAACCAGGTAGCATTAATAGCGATTTGTAGAAACGTCTTTGGACCAAGTCCAATTCTTCGATATGTCTTAATCCCCACACTCCTACGCCGTATAATAATGTTGAGGTAACAACTGCTTTATAAAGTTTTATTCTGGCCTCCCATTTGTTCACTTTAGCCGCTGCCAACGGGCCCCATATCGATCCTAGTGCAATTTTTGCCTTCGTTAGAAAATGTTTAACCGCGTCACCGTGCAATCCTGACGAGGTAAACGGGACTCCTAAGTAGGTGTATTTCGTCACTTTACCAATCGGGACGCCATTAAGTTTCACTTGTCTAATTTTTTTTATCCTTCCCGCTTTCTGGAAAACCAGCATTTTGGTTTTGTTTGTGTTTACCTCCAATTTGTTTTCCTCACAATATAGTGCTAAGGTATCTAGTTTGTGCTGGAGCTCAACAATATCATCTGCCATTAAAATTAAATCATCTGCAAATAGCAACATTTCAATTTTCTCATTAATGTTGATGTGGCCATGTTCGATAAAAAATGAGTCTATGTCTGCTAGCAATAAAGAGAATAATATTGGACTCGCCGGGTCTCCCTGGAGTACCCCTTGAGTCACCTCAATCTCCTCCGATCTACAGCAATCATTAATTCTGATTTTGAACGCGGCTAAGCTGTAGAGGTTCTGAAGAACTGCTATTAATCGTGTGCTCATGCCTAGTTTAAAGAGTTTCTTCCACAAGACGCTATGACTAACCGAGTCAAATGCTCGACGAAAATCTACGAATACAGCGAACAATTTTCCACGTGATTTGGAAAGGGCTAACCTGATTTTCGCATTCAGAACGAAAATGTTGTCTTCACACGACCTACCTCCCCGGAATCCGGCCTGCGTTTCTGGGAGGATGTTATTCTGTTCACACCATAGATTCATCCTTTTTGCTATTATTGAAGTGAAAATCTTGGCTGCAGTATTTGCTAGCGCAATTCCTCTCCAGTTTAGTGGATCTAATTCATCTCCTTTCTTATAGAAAAGTATAATCTCCGCTTTGCACCAGCTAGGGGGAATTTTTTTAGTTGTCAGGATTTGATTGAACAGCGTAACTAGCACCGCTTTCCACTCCACCGGAAGATTCTTATACACCTCGACGGGAATGCCGTCTGGTCCGGGGGATTTATTCTGTTTTGCCGACCTTAGCACCTTAAAGACCTCTTCTAGTGTAATATCATCATCTAACTGAGCAACTCGTCTTTCCGGAAACGTCTGACAATCCTCATCTCTCGGAGGTAACAGTCTTTCGTAAAAATTGCTCCAATCCCTAACTGAAATAGGACACCTTTTGAACGGTTTCGGTTTAAGCCTTTTATATGTTTGCCAGAAAGAACGAGCATCTCTCGAGCAGGAAAGTGCCTGCTGAATTTCCAGCATATGTTTCTTTTTAGAGGACTTGATGAGCTTCGTGTATTTTTTTCGCCAAACCTTAAATTTGCTCTCATGTCCAGAAAGTTTCTTCTTTAACCAAGCTCGGTAATGCTTTTTAACTAGTAATTTTGTACACCGACATTCCGGGCTGAACCAGGGTTTATTCTTTGTAACTTGTGGATTTCTAGGTACCGGGGCCTGTGTCATCCTAAGTTGACTAGCAGCTAACCTGACCGAATCAACCAATTGTTCACTCGTTGCAACCGGATCATCATTAACAGTAACCGTAGTAATGAGGTCTTTCATCAGAGCGCAAAAATCATCCCTTTTATTGTCATCCCATTTGATTTTCGGTGAAACTTGGGCCTCCGATGAGATAGTCACTTCTTTTTCTGGGAAAGGGAGGGCCTCGAGTCTCACTCTAATTGGCAAGTGGTCGGAGGAGCCTAGATTAAGTATGGCCATGTCTGTAAACCAATTCAAACCCAGCGCATTAGTCCATGCCAGATCAATTGTACTTTCTCCTTGGCCCCAAAATGTAAATCCACCCACACTATCCGAGATTGAGCGTCCATTTAGTACAAAAAGTCCTAATTCTTCAAAGTTCTCTACAAGTAAAGTACCGTTGTTATTTATTTTCATATCTCTCGAGGATCTAAGGTGTGTCAGGCTAGAACCTGTTGTCATCATCTCATCCAACTGATTTAGTGTACCTATCCTACCATTAAAATCCCCGCCTATCAGTATGGGCATTTCGTACATTTCGATTAAATCCAGCAAGCTATCTGTTAAAAGCTGTAGCCTATCCGCATAGAAGTTATCGCGGAGATATACATTAACAACAATAAATTCGACAGGCTGGATCTTGCACCTAATAGAGATTGCAATGTCACTTTTTTCTAAAATTACATATTCCTCTACTATTTTAGTATTAACCATCACGCATAAACCTCCACTTGCTCTGCCGCGAGTGTAATCTTTGGTTGCAGGACTAGTAATACATATGAAATCATTTAAGATTCCAGGCAGAGATATTATCTCTTCAACACGCCAAGTTTCACTAAGACCAATTATACCACATTCCGAAAAAATGGTGACTAGCTCGTCATCTATACTATCATACAGAGATTGTAAACCTCGCACATTCCAGAAAAGGATACCGGGGAATCGAGATTGAATGTTAGTCTCGCATATGTCTTGTCCTATATTAATTTCTTGCTTCGCTTGTGTGTCTTCTCTATCTGTGACGTCCCTTGATTTCCTTGAAATTGTGCCACCAAGATGTTCCTCATTCAGGACAGGTCCAGTATTTTGTTGCCATTGTTGGGTGTAGTCAGCTTCCTCTCCTTCTATCGACTTGGATCGAGAATCGATTTCGTAGGCCTCCAAATTATGGTTAGATGCCGGTATATTGGTTTCCCCGTGGGGAGGGCGATCGTGTAGGGGATCTTCTCGGTGAGGAACGAAAGGACTCAACTAGTCCTTGTCCCTCCTTCCACATGTACAATTGATCGTTCACATAGAGTTTCTTATAACCAATTTTGACCCGTTTGCCTTGTTGTTGTTCCTCACGGGCAATATTGGCAATTTTCCTCTGAATATCTCTTTCGGCGACGGTTCTGTCGTGATTGATAAAGATTTGTGAACCTTTCAGTTTGGATTTGCACTTCATAACTCTGGCTTTGCTAGCCGCATCGCCTAATTTCACCACAAGTAGTTTGACTGTGCCCGCTACTTTAATCGGTTTAACCTCTTGTATGTCGGCGGAGATCCCCAAGTCATTGTCTAGAAAGTCGGCAACCCTAGATGCCAGGTTATCCTCCATAACCTCAAGACCACTTATTACTACATTATTTCTCTTCTCATCTTTTTGTCGTCCTTCCTCATACTTCTCGAGCGCATTTACTCTATTGCGAAGTAAATCATTTTCCACCTCCAACTGTGTCACTTTACTGCGCATTTCCTTGGCGAGAAGGGTAGTTAAGACTGAGAAAAGGGAAAAAAAAAACATTAAGTGGGTCGTGAATTGTATTAATTAATTGTCCTCGTCTAATTTAGATTAGCCAGTAGGAAAAGACCAGGGGATTGAGCCAAGTCCTTGAAGTGGACGAGTTTATCGATGAGTTGGAATAAATTTCCAATGCAAATGGTTAAATGGTATATTTCGTTCTGGTCGACATGTAGATTAACTCACTTTCCAAGTCAGTCGCAACGGCGAGAGTATACAAGGAGAAAAAGAGAGTCTCTTCTGCCCGGTTGGTTAAGGATAATAGAAGGACGTAATGTACGTTGGATTCGTACTTCGCAGCCGTATAACGGTAAGAAATAAATGAATACGACGAGTTTCTCGGTTTCTCTCGTTGTGGACTCGCGCCCGCCTTGGTGGAGAGATCAAAATCTGGTTGAGGAATGCCGGGGCCGGTAATTATCTGATTGCCAAGCTGGGAGCAGAAAAGCGGGATGAGAGCAGAGCGCGTGTACGAAAGACATGCACGTACACACGTATACAGTATATACTTTTGTACGTGGACATTGAGCTCGGAAACGGACTGACAATGCCCGGGGTTGGTCGCGTTCCGTTGCCAGGCTGTCCGTCTGCTTACTTGCTTTTGCAGATCGCTTACACTGCTTTATATAGCGCAACAGGAAGCCACAATCAGGAATAATAGGGCCGCTACGTTGCTCCGTTGACACCGAATCTTTTCGTTAAACTTGGCCTAAAGCCTGTAAATTACATTTCAGATTGAGTTTTGATTTTGCTTTATTTTCAAAGTATACTCGAGGTAAATTTTTACGAAAATCATCACTCAGACAGCAGACACAATGTACGCTGGTTAAGAGAGTCGAGTCAGTCAAAAAAAAATTGGCCTCCACTGAGTCTCAGTCTCTTCGTAATTATATTTGTTGTAGATTAATTGGAGGGATTATTTTTAAGAAACATTTTTAAAAATCGCTACGATTTTTGACAAGTTTCAGCCTAATCCTCGCTCCCATCTTGGACGACCTCTGGCTGAATGTCCCCAATGTTATCTTGAAACTACTGGCCACCAGTAGACCAGAATTCGTACATGTATATTATAAAAACAGTTTGCAATTTTGTCTTAATGGCCCCTCTGGTGTACCTTGGCTGAATTTTACGTACATTGAATTCCCTTGAATTCTGAACCAGGAGAGTATCATGACAAAAAAAAAAAAAAAGAATTCTCTGAGAGGGAATAAGCACAAGAAGTGAGAATGATGTTAGAACTCACGGAACTTCAAAAATAATATATTGCAAGATGTTTTGTAGTACGAACGAGAGAAAGAAACTTCTCTTCCTAGTTCAATAATTACTCGACGATTATTCTATATATTTTCTTCGAGATTTTATGGCCCTATCTATAATATCAACTGTACACCTAGTTATTTTTTTTTCTTTGCTCGATGATTTCTGAACTGATAAAAACCAGGAGTAGAGAGGTATTATGACGATGATTATGATGATGTCGGTTGTTATGATTACGGGGGAGAGTTGGAGAGGAAATTCCATACAGCCCGTCGATTCCCGTTCGCGGTTTTGTCACGCTTGGTCGCTTGACGTCGTTCTTCTCTTACCAGTCCATCCATAGAGCGGACGCTCTCTCCCTCTCTCTTTCTCTCTCTCTCTCCTCAGCATGCATCGCGCGATTAAACGATACACATTAGCACTGCGGGGGCGCCATCTCTGCGGTGGGCATCTTCACAGATTGGATACACATATACATACCGCCGTCGTACATATTGTATATCATGCATTATGCATTGTATTAATTATCATTACGTCTTCACTCAATTAATCCGTCGCAGTGCTTAATGCGCGAAACGGGTGGATAGAAAAATGAATAAATCTGAATACTTAAATATGCAATGGGGAAAACTACGAGTTCGTTCCCACTCGCTGCAGCTGACATAAAAATTTTGTGTTTTATAAATATCGTTTTTTGGCTCCAGCTCCGTAGGAATACAAGAAGTACAATCAAGTAGAAGCGATTTCTTAGCTGAAACTAAAAAAAAAAAGAAGTTTTTGTCACCTAATTGATTCATTTTTTACATCGGAAGTTCCTAGATTTAAATTTCCAATGGATTAAAAAAAAAATCATTAGACTAGTTTTTAACTCGTTGAATAAATTCATTAATTGAAAACTAATAACGATCGTTCGAAAATGATGAATAATTATTTTTTTCAATAATTTCAAGTGAGTAACTTCGCAAAAAACGAAAAAAGAATTGGCTACTGAAGATAAAGATAATTTGTTCAAAAAGTAGATTTGGTAGAACAGTTTTTTTTTGTTTGCGGTAAATTGATGTTTTTACGGTACGAACGCTCATCGTGCGAGGACGGTGAGCCAAATGATCTCCGCACAATGGCCCCATGACTGTGCGACCTGTATGTATCCGACAGTATTTGTCGTTGCCCTGTGCGCGCAGAGGTGAACGAAAATTGGGGCCTTTGAGGCACGCGCGTATTAAAGAGAAAAAAAAACCGTTGGCTGGCCTCAAGTAAGTCTCTTGCTTGAATCATCGTCGCGCGCGCGCGCGCGCCTCCTGTCTTGAGACTGACCCTAGTATCTCGAAAAAAAAAAAAAAAAAAGAAAAAAAAATACATCCCGCAGTCTCACTAAATTAGTCGCTTTTTTAAATCTTTCATTTTATTCATACGTACACCGCGCCGCTTCCTGTATAATGAGATGAACCGCGCGTCAACGAGTTATACAGTTTATAAAAAGCCGACACGAACCCGTCCGTCTGAATGCAGAATAAAAAATGTATGGTTTCTTCGTTGCGACGCCTCGCGTGTCATGAGATTCACCATGACGAGTACGCGAGCGACCATTAAATTGAATTATAATGAATTTTTTTTTATTCGTCGTGACACGGTATTGCTTCTATGCTTCGTCGCGCCAAAGGAATTATATGAGATGCGATGAACCGACGGTCAGCAGTAAGCAGCAGTAGCAACAACAGCATCGTCGACGTGCACGACACGCTGCGACCGCCTTCGGTCATCTCGCTCTTCGACTTTTTTTTTTCCATTTTCATCGCTTGTCTCGTAGATATAGTATTATTGTATAAGAAAAGGCAAAGTAGGAAGCACGAAACCGACGCCTCCGCTGCCATTGAATTACGGACAACAGTTACCCGGGTGCTGTTGCTTGCTGATCCTGCTATTTCTTCTCGTGCATTCAATCGTTTTCTCGCCAAGACCGCCAACATCGGTTAGAGAGACGAGCTATTCCTATCCCTGGCTATTATTTGCTCTCACCACGATCCGCAGTCCGTAGAATGCCTTCGAGCTATTTTTATTCTGATACCAGAGTGCTCGCTACGAACGAGATAGAAGAATCTTTTCTATAGTAAATAGCTGACTACTACATCCCCCTTGCGATTTTGTCGCAAAACTATATTTCGTATCCTTGACAAAGCCACCTCTATGAGGAAGCCAAAATTGATCGATACACACTTTGTCGTAGAGGTGGCCTTGTCATAGATACAAAATAATAAGGAAGAAATTTGTAAGGTTCTACTTTGCAGGCTTGTTTTATGGGGCATTCGACCTGGCTCTGACCCTTCACCCTTCCGAACCGGTACACAATTTTTTTTTTTTTTTTTAGACACATTTTTCTTTATCCACGATTTTTTTAAACAAATTATCGAACGACACATTTTAGAAATCTGAAAAACCTTTTTGGTAACCGAGCCAAGGTGGATCGGCGAATCCTTCTATTTTTTCCCGGCCATTTTTCAAGAAGAAAAAATAAATAAAAAAATAGTACCTCTACGGTGGGCGGCAGTTAGTACATTTTTGTATGCAACACATGATTTTTAAGACTTTATTTCAGATTCTTCCAAAGAAATGAATGCCTACTTTCCTCGACCGTTGAAAAAATCCAGTAGATTAAGATGGATCGAATAATAGAAACAACGTAATTTCTGTGTCAGTAGGTTTTGCGGGGGCGTGCCGATTTTTCGATTCGACCGCAGAGTGTATTAAGCTCGCGCTAAATATCACATCGAAAGGAATGAAGATTGAAGCTAGAATTAGCAGTGGTAGCCAGGAAGCAGGAGCCGAAGTAGTAGCGGCGCAGGAACGTCACGCCGTTTCTGTGTCACCGAGTCCGCGGGGCCGGATCGGTCGCGGTTAGCTGGTCTCTCGACATCCGGCGCGACCGCCACCGCATATATATACTCATTGCCGGTGCGCATTGCTACTGGTTCTACACGCTACTAATAGTCATCGGAGTCTCCTCTATATCGATTTGTCGAGCGCGTACTAATCTCATCCAACTTTGTGAATAAAATAACCTTCTGATGCACATGTGGTTTCTCCCCCCAACTACGGTAATTCGAGTAAAGAGGATGAACGGAAACTTCGTCGTTTAAATTGGACTCTCGATCGATCAGAAAGTGTCACCAAAGACAGCGTTATAACTTCCGGGAAGAATTTTACTCCTCGTATATACATCTCGCTCTTAATATTCCAGAATAATTGCTTATGGTTTCTCTATTCGCAAGATATTACAATTTTTTCAGAATTTTCTAAAATTAGAAATTTACGACAGCATTAAATCAAAAATTATAGCTTCCGGAGACAATTTTACTCGTCCTATCTCGCTGTATTAATATTTTAGAATGCAGTTTCATCTTGTTTTCGCGTATTTTCGCATCAAGACCTTTTAATTTTTATGTCAAGTTACAGAATTATAATTTTACGACAGCAATAACATATGATTATGACATCCTGTGACAATTTTATTAATCGTGTCGGTTACTGACTATTTCAGAATGTTATGAGTATAAAATCGATTAAGATTATATGGTTAAAAATGTTAAAATTGTCTTAAAAAAATTTGCAATATTATTGGTTAAATTTCTTTTCATTTTTTAAGAATACGACAAAAATAAAACAATTGCGATTATTCGTTTGGATACATTTTGTCAATTTTTTTTAGGGGAGCCGCAAAATAAATAACTTTCTTTAAATCCTAAAATATTCACGCACGAATTTTACGAATGTATAAATTTTGTTATGCCAATGACAAAATTATTTTGTATTAAAGCAACAAACGGATTTGTCACTTGTTTATCAAATATTATTTTGCCAAAATATATCATTTTGCGATTCTATGAAATTACTTTAAATAAATAATGTATATATTTATATACAAATTGCATACATTATATTTTCAGTCTTTCATTCTCACTTTACCGTAAGCGCCATTATTTCTGTCTCTCTATTACCGACAAATATTTCACTTGGCAGAAGCAAAAAAAAAAAAGCACGGTGGTAAGAGAAAAAAAAAATATACACAAATAAACATAGTGTTAACTGTGTACATATAGACTGCGTTACAGTAATTTATATTGCTCTTGTCATTAGTTCGGCCGTAATTTGTTGCGGGAATTACCTTTCCCGAGCAATTTGCTTCGCCACCATCAGAAGTTGCACAGAGTACTTCACAAATGTGCGCGAGTACTCGACGTTAGATTGCTCGTTTGCGCCTCTAAAGACTTAGAATCCTCAGTGATAGTGATGTAAGTACTCAGAAATATTCTCTATTATCGACACCTTGCCTTGGAACTCAATATTATATTTAATTGCACTTAGTCTGCGCTTGGAAAACCCTTCAGTTACTTCCGAGAAATTCAGGAGGAAGTTAGAGAAGACATAATGTCGAATAAATTGGCGTACATTCTGTGAGTCTGTTTCAGAGAAGTCGATAGCAGATAATTCTAGTTATGTGAGATGCAGCTACTCGAGCCTTGTATCCCACAATTTATCGACACAACAGCAATGTAGGTAATACTGTAATGCTGTTATATTTACTGCTGTATCCCAAAGATATTTCAATAGTCGATTTATTGGAAATCAACGATCTATATCGGAACGCCGTTCTCTGCTCAGCTCGATTTATCCACCTCAATGCATTTGTTTACTTATTATATTATACATTCGCTGAATTCAATACGTATTTATTCATCCATTTCATAGAATATATATATATATATTTTTTTTTATCGGTATGAGAAAAGAAATACCATTCTACTGATTGTTCGTAACGGTGCTTCCACTCGTATGATGAAATTTTCAGACCCGAATATTACAAAACTGTAGTGTAGTGCTTGTTTTTTTTAAAACTATATTTCTTTTTCTAAATTGTATTTTTTTTTTAAATTTAGATTTCCCACAATTCTTATAGAATTTTTTATTCGATTATTGTACTGATAAAATAAAATACGCTTGCTCGATTGAAGTTTGCAGAGCCGTATTTTAAATTTGAAAATAAAATATTGAACAGTACTTCTGGAAATATTTGCCTGGCTAGCCACCGGAAAAATAAATCAATTACGCTGGTTCTCAGAGGAACAACTGCATGCAACTTAATTTAAAACAAATTGGTCAAATACATAATTATGCTTGAAACCAAATGTACATATGGTTGGAATTATGTATAATTATGCTTTCGTCTAAGTGTAAGCTTGTTTCAAGAATACAATTTTTCAATGTATGACTCTCGAATACGTAAAAGCACCGGTTGTGCGTACTGCAGATTCAATAGCTCTTTTCCTTTTTTTTCTTTTTTTTTTTTTACATTCATCTCTGCAGAACCGTAAACTGTGACTCGTCGTAGTCCGACAAACCGAACGATCGGTAACTTTACGGTCATGCATAAAATAATATAAGGTAATAAGGTACAGACGTAACGTACAAAATCGTTATTGAAGCATGTCGATGGCATTTTTAAATATGTAACAAAATAAACGTACATCAGGTATTGACGTTATTTTATTGTTGTTATTTTCAAGACCAGACGTTGATTTGGTTGTTGATTTTACGAAACATATTTCGATGTCAAAGCCGGCAATTGAAGCGGAAAATCCCCGAAGGCTATAAAAACTCAATAATGAAATCGTACTGTATTTGAACTAGTATATTAAAATTCCCGCGTTTTTACATCGTAATGTTTCTTTTTTTTCTCATAAATAGATTTTGCTTTGCGTTCAAACATGTGATGTTGAGAAAATATTATCGCAATATTGTGAAAGCACAAAAACTCAGTTGAAAAGTACAAAAACTATGTTTAACTTTTTGTTTTTCATGAGTGAAAGAATACAACGGCTCTTTGAAGTTGCAATCCAGTCACGAATTTTCACAACCGAATTTTTCTTTAATTTGACTTTTGACGTAATTCTTATTTCTCTCCAATTAATTTTTGATTTTTTATTCTCGTCGAATGGATGCAAACAGTAAAAGTTCACTTTCAAATCAAACGTGAACCATATTTCCTGCAAATCTACGAATATTTTTTGAATTTCCAAATTTTTTTTTTGCGTAACAGTTTAACGTGAAAAATGTTTTGGCGTTATTTTTTTTACTATAAAATTCCGAAGTTTGTGTACTCAATAAAAATTTTCAAATAATCAACCTGCTATAAAAAAAAAATACTCAAAGTTCGCCGATGACTTACAAAATTTGAATCTACTTTTCCGATCAAGATATCCGAAAACCTTTCGGCAAAAAAAAAAGTGTCAATTTCCTCAATTGATTTTCCCATAAAATGTGGCCTGAAATTACATTATACAAACATCTTTTTTGTCAAATATAATCAATGGCACCACATTGTATAGAGATATTCCGATGAAAATTAGACACAGTCGTGAATGAAGAAGTTTGAGGGTCAGTGGACTCCCGCGGTAAATCGAAGAAGGCCAAAGTAACAGAGAGATGAGCTTCGAATACCGGCGCGTTACCGTTTGAGCAATTCTGACGCGTGTGCGCCACAAGTCTGGTGTTCGGTTCTCGAGTCAGCGTTATTGTACGCACGTTTCATGGGTTATTAATTGACGTTACCCATAGCGAGTGAGTGAGTTAGCTGGATGGTTAGGATTGAGACGAGTGAGAGCGTGCGCGGCACGAAGTAATGCTCCAGGGATGAGGCAACAGTGATTAGAAGCGGAGAGATGCACGCTCGAGCCATGCACCGGTATTTCCGTGTACAGAGCTCCGATGCTTTTGCTCGTGACTGTGCACTCTTGTGTTGTTCCCGAGGTACTACAGAGTATCTACCGGATTGTTGTTGTATTTCAAGCCGGGCGAATGAATGAGAAGAGAGTAGGAGGACCGAAGAGAAGTGGTGCGAAGCAACGCAGACTGAAACGCTCAAGTGCACAATTATTCACTCCTCTCTGTGATCCTCGACTCTGATAATGTTAATAATGCGGTTTTGCATATTGTTTGTATTTTCTTGCAATTCTGTCTATGAGCTTTCGCCTGTGGATTAATTGTATAAGTATTTTTGTTCGAGATACCAATCTGAAGGAAAAATAAATGGATTCGTGTATATATATATATGTATGTAATGAAAATGCATAACGAGAATAGATTTTAATTAGTGTCCACACCAGTTTTTGGAATTGAATTTCTATTGTGTAAATTAACAATGAATTGTGCTGAGCGAGGAATGTAAAAATGAAGTACGTGCTTCACTGAAATGGAAAACTCGTTGATTGAAAAAAGCTTCAGCGGAGCAGTCAGGTTATTCGAGTATCAGGATTTTTTAAATTGTTTGTATAATAGGGTTTCTAAAAAAAACTTTTTTTTTTTAATCCGCAAAAATATCAAACGTTCATGTTTTATCTCAAATGATGTCAGTTACATTTTGATTTTAAAAAATGTAGAGGTGCCTCATTTATTCGTCGGCTTTTTTAGGGCACTATTTTATTAGGGAGTTCTCATACATTTTTTGTTTTAAATACAGGTAATTTTAAAGAGAAAAAGTGGTTACATATTTATCGCTAGAGCTTATAGTTATCAAGCTACATATTTTTCAAAAATCTCACACATACGTAAAACGACGTTTGAAGCAATATTCGTGAACCGAGACATTACCCCTTCGGAATTTTCTGGCAAATTTGGATGCTTGAATTTGCGAAACGGTTACCGTTATTCTAATGAAGTCAAACTGTTCATCGAGGTTGTTTGTGTAATGTAATCATAGAATAATTTCGATGATCCAACGAGAGATCTTCTATAAATATCTTCAATTAATTAATTTATTTATTTAACTAATGGGAAGATCCTTTTCAGAAACGAAATAAACATCCCTCTATATGGTAATGGTAAATAATACCATCCCTCTTTAATATTGTACGCGAGAATTTATGTACGTTTTCTATGAGTAATCGGATCAATGTTTGACTCTCCAGAATACCCACGTTCAAGTACGCACCTCGAAATACTCCCGGTAACAAGGAGCATAAACATAAATACGATAACAGAATAAGAGTGCATAATACGGATATACTGATGCTCTCTGAATGTTTGAAATTAACAGAGAGGATCACGTGTGCATTGTACAATGTCACATCCAGGCGCTCGGGCCACGTGAAAGCTCATTTTAACCTTTTGTAGTTTTCATTCCCTCAACGGATAGCTGAAATATTTCGGGAACTAAATTAAATTCCACATAACATGTGGAATTTGGCTGTATTCAATTATTTTTTTTTTAAATGAAAATTTATTCAGTAAATATTATTCATTGGGATTTTAATTGATAAATTCATCATTTAGTTGAGGAAATGCTTCAATTTTTGTAAAAAAAAAACTATTTCAATGAAAATTCGATATTTAGAAAAATCTTACAGATGTTTACTTGTCAAATTTTCTTACTGTCACACAATGTGAGTAAAAAAATTATACTGTCTTAATATTTTACATATAAAATAGTAATCTATCATACAACTATTTTTCGAAACAGTGATAACGATATTTCAATATTTTAGTAATGAAACTCTGGTTCGACTAGCTTTATTCATTTTATTATTTTCACATACGAAAGATAAATTAAAGATACTTCGTGAATCTCTGATAGCACGTATTGAATTTAGCATTGGAAATAATACAGATCATTCTGTCGCTGTCTTCTTCACCGGAGAATACATACTTCTCTTCACCGGAGAAAACTCCATAAAACTTCTAGACAATGAGAGACCATTGGGACAAATGGATTAGAGGTTGGGTCGAGGTCGCGACGTGAATCCGATATTAGAAAGAGCGAAAGGGAATAAAACGAAAGCTGAATATAGAAAGTAGTGTGCGCTCACTCACACAGAGAAAATCCAATTTTGTATGAAAATTGGCGAATTTCTCGGTTGAACAGAAACGTGGAGGTAGCCCGACACCAAAGGTCAGCGGGCCACAACGGAATGCACGTGTACTGTATAACGCTATAGACGTTCGTGCGTCCACCAAGAGGATGCGCCCGCGATTCACGTTTCTTCGTGACTACAGGCCAAGAGAGAATTCTCAATAACGGAAATCCGGAACAGCAGTGAGCCACGGAATAGCTCAGAGGCTGCATTGGAGAGAGTATTATATACACGAACGAGGGACGAACGAACGAGCGAGCGAGTGAACGCGATCCCGGAGCCAAGAGATTTGTTACCGCGAAAATTACACGGTAAACCTCTACCGTGGTACACGGAGCCGCCAACCTCTGTACAATATAACTGGGGTTATACTCAATGTACCATCGAGTCTATAAAGATAGAAGAAACCGGGGTTAGTTGGCTCACTTTTTAGCTTTTCATTTTCAAAAAAATCAGAGTACATCGGATTAAGGAGGATGGATAACGCGTTTGCCAGCCAGACGGGTTTAAGTCGATGTGAAATTACTCGATCGGTAAACGAAAACTGTAATCCGATTTTTTCCGTCCCGATTGATCTTTTGAATAAAATATGAGAAAGTCGACATCCGTCTTAGGATTGTGCCTGTCGAGTTTCTCACTTTTTATCCAAAAGATTAACGATGACGGAACAATTTGGGATCGTAAGATTAGTTCAATCTCTCTGGCACTCGTTGAGGTCTCACATCACCTTAAGAGAAGAACGCCTATGATTATACACGGGCGCTAGTAACGGCTGAAAACCTCAAATCACATTTTCCGTCGAGTTAATAAAATGATTTTTGGCAAATAAACGTGTGGAGTATGTGAAATTAGGTATTTTCAAGTGTTTTTCATTATTTTTCGTTTAATTGAAAGCAAAATACGTGATTATAAAAAGAAAAAAGTAAATACAATATAAAAAGAAATTAAATCGATTGTCGATGCTTTGGCAATACTTCCAATGAAATCGCGATAAGAGAATTAATTTGAGCAGAATCAGTTGTTTTTTTTTCAGTCATTAATTTCTCGATACCCATTTGCTATCTGACTCGCACTTGTGGAGGTTTCGCCTCTCCTTAGGGAAGTGAACTCTCCTTAAGCACTCGTAAAGAATGATCCACATGAGTGGGCAGGGTATCTGCTCACGACAGACTATGTGAGATACCCTCGGTTGGCCTTTCTCCTCTTCGGCTTCTCTTGAGCTATACATAATATGTAAATTTATATAACGTCCTCAATTTGCACGAACCGGGGCAAGCAGTCGTTTATAAATTCACAATATGTCCTCCAGACCTGGCTTGGGTTGGAGCAAGTTGAATCAGTCACAAGTCCAGTAAATAAGAAAAATAATAAAATCATAATAAAAGTCATTTGTCTACTTTGATTGTTTTACTGCGTCCCACACCAGTAAAAACAAAATTGAAAATCGTGTCCACAAACGTCCACAGAAAATTTGTGTTAATTTGATACCATTTTTTTGTCAGTTTCTAGTTTTACAAAAAATAAACACAAAAATAATGGGTTAATAATTTTTTAAAAATTTTATATACGAAATATTTTTTGTATTTCAAACGGAAAGTAGTTTTTTTTTACAGATTTGTCACTTTGAATTTCAAACTTTTTTTATTCGCAAGTTTTTGGTCTTTTCTGCTAAGTCTGAAACGTAACACAAAGATTCTGAAAATTTGGTGACGTTACAAATATTTACTTGCGAAATTAGAAGTGACGAGAAAAAGGAGTGAATTTGTCGAAAATCACAAATATAATTCTGTTAAATCAGAAGTGACACTTTTCTTGTTTTAATTTGTCGACTTTAAATTATTTTGTAATGAAAAAAAAAATAGATATTAAAGCGTCATAAAATATATTGTTAAGCAAAAATTACACTATTCGTTTGATCAAAATACCAAAAAATTCTTCGTAAAATAAAAATGATGAACAAAGTATTCTTGTGCATTTTTTAGTGAAACTAGAAAATTACAAAAAAAACGTCCGTCAAATTTATACAAATTTTTAAACGAGCTTAATTCGGCTTACCTCTGAGCTAACTAGCCCCGGTATCCCCTGCGGTATAGACTATCTGCTGTTACAAGTACGGATCCTTGGTAAGGAGCCGGCGACATAGGAACAAGCCAGCAGATAGGTTACCTGCTGATGCAGTTAATCATGACATAGAGAACGCATAGACTAAGGATTATTTATGATCCCTTGAGAGCGTTTATGGGATAATCAAGATCCCTGCGGAGAGCTTGAGTTGAGTCGATCCGATCCAACTACTCGCTTTGTCCTGCTTTGTGTTCCACATCGAGAGCTCTATTGTCATATTATAAATAACGTATAGTATTATTAAATGATGAAATGTATCGATGATAACAACCAACATTAAATTTAATTCAGCCACGGATTCGTTTTGTAACATCTCTATAAATTATCTTAAATAAACGATATTAAAAAATAAAATCTGTCTGCTCCTGGAGGTTGTTCAAATATTCTTTTGTTTAAAAAATGGGATTTGAGATCAGTGGAAAAAAAAGTACACCACTTTTTTTGTTGTCAGAACATTTCTGCTTATCATGAATCATACCAAGTTTTAGTTAGAACCGTAAAAATTTTACGCGAAAACATAAAAACTTTCAGTGACTTCTAATTTTCGAGATACGTTCCTGAAAAAAAAAAAAAAAAAAATACAGCAGCCGTTCAAACAGCAACTTAACTAATGGACGGGTTTTAAAAAGAATCTTAATTAAAAGCGATACTGTGAAGCTACTTCTTGAACTTAACTACGTCTTTTTGATAATCAGAACCAAAATCTCATTATAATCTTGCATCGCCTAATTAAACCATCGTTAAAAGAGAATGTTGAACGAACTCGTGTTTCAGAGAATAAGAAAAGGGGATGAACAAATGAATTCAAGGATAATCCTGTTGCAGTGATATTATCAAAGCTCATTCTCACAAAATAAGTAGTCATTTTCGTAATAAACGTGTTTTGTGGCGTCAGCTGTATTACTAGTTATATTATAAAACCAGAAGAGAGACCAGAAAATTTATTTCGATAAGAGTCATAGCGTTGGAAAGGTAAAGTAATCCGGTGGCGAAGAGCACGACGGTATTATTTATGATCCACGAAGAGGCATTCATCATCGAGATTGAAGTGAATCTCTCCTTTTCCTTTTTCTCGCTCGTTTTACCAGAGATAAGAGTGTGGCCTCATCTTCCAGGCGAGGGAGCTCATCGTGCTTAAGCCTCCGTTGCAACTTGCGTCCACGTCGTCATAGAACTATTAAAGCCGCAAGCAGTAATTCGGTCTTTAGCGATGCGCTGCTATCGGATGACTCTCCGCGACTCTCTCTCTCTCTCTCTCTCTCTCTCGAATCGTTGTTTCGGTCACGATTTACCGAGAGCAAAGAGTAGTACCACAGTCAAAGTTTATGCAAGTACCCAATATCCAACTGTAGTAGCAGCAACTTTATGTTTCGTAGCAAAATGCATGGAAGCGTAGAATCTTTGATTCTTACCGCGCTGCCGCTTGATAGAAGTAAATACGATAAAACTTGAGAAAGCTGAGAGAAAGATAATTTGCAATGCCATGAGATTGGAAGACGCAATGAGGACGACAGGAATCGTGATTGGAAGAAGTTGTCCCACTGAAGAAAACATGCAATTTTCGTGGTCTTGTTTAGTCAAAGATGAAAGTATCCACAAACGTTCACCACATATATTGACATTTGTGTTGTCTAAATTAGGTAGTTTGATTACATTTTTTATATCCACAAGGTTGTCTTTAAAGTAGTCAATAATACGATAGGATGAAAAGCAACGATTAAAAAAAAAAAGCGATAAGCAAATTTGATCGAACAGGCTTCAAAGTTTTGTGGAAAATATCAGACTCATATGTCTTATTTTGTCGTTTCTAGTTGTCATAGACCCCGGTTGTACATAAGCGACATTGCGGTTCTTCCGATTCGCTAAATCATCTAAAGTTTATCGGTAATAATCCAATAATGACGTTAATAGTATCAAAGCATCATATTGGTAAATACTCGCGAGCCATTGTCGAAAATTGCCGACGCTAAGGAACAGGAGATGGGCGTTGAATCTCTGGTACCGAGAATACGAACATCGCATAGTTATATTCATTATCTTAATTATATTAAATTTTCATTATTGTTATCTAGTTAGGTACCAATGTTTTATTAATATCCAGAAGAATGCCATTACAGAAGCTAAGCCAAGCGAACAACAAGGATAAATGCTTGATCGAAGGTTTCAAATTTTCGCTAACAATGCCAGAGTGAAGCGCGCTTTTTTTCCGTTCCTCCACGTTCTCGTTGTTTGAGTCGATGAAAAAGTGGCAAGGCGACACTTTTGCCTTGATAAATTGTCTAAAAATTTATCGTTGAAGTATCCAATAAAGACGTGAATGGTGTACAAAATTCCATGCTCGATTATATTTCCTAACCATTGACGGACAAAGAAATGAGCGTTGAATCTCCAATTCCTAGGTGGTCATGATTTTCTCGCGCAGTCAGGAAAGCGGAATAGCTTATAACAGCGGAGCTCTATGGTATTTGCCATTATATTAGGAATGGAGTAGTAGGAGGCAAATAGTAGGATAAATATAGTAGAAATCCTGCACGTTACGCCACAGCTGCATCAGGTTCGTTTAACGACTATTCAGCGAGTGCGGTCAAACGTTCGGTTCTTTGATCTAGCTAAGCTTCCGTCGAGCAAGTCTACGAGCATTGAAGATAGCGGATAAAAGTCACGTCGAATCGGCCAATGGCCTGGCGCATCTTATCCGCTAATAAAAGAGTCGGATCACGCGATACCACTTCGGGTTGGCGACTCGAAACAAACACTAAAAAAAAAGATTGTTTTGCTGTTTCAACGTAGACGATGATATCAAACTGTTCGCACATGATTCAGAGCGCGGAGACGACAAATCAAACAAATCTGTCTGATGCAAAACACTAATCTCGCTGCTTTGCGACCCCCCGCGACGTTTTTTTTTTATACCGTATATTTCTTTGAAGCTCTGCGAGAGTCAGCAAACTCATGCTATATAAACGGTTATCCGCTGCCGTGACCACTCCTGACCGCAAATGATCGCGGTCTCTCTCGTTATAGAATATACACTGTGTGTTTCTCTCCGCAGGCGCGCAATACACTTCTCTGTAGTCACTCTTTAAGCGCAGAGAAAACGTTTCTGAGCACGAAAGATTGTTACGAGAACTCGGCTGATCTTCTCTGAGTTTCTTGTTCACTTTCCCGGTGTAATACAATATGAGATTGCCGGGACAGGGACTGGTAGAAACTATGGCAAGAGAGATGATGCATGGGCATGAACGCTGACTCTGATTACCACAGATGGATTGATGCCTGACTGGAGGTAGGAATGAGGAAAAAAAGTGCAGTACAGTGTCAAAAATAGGGGAACCGATCAGTCGAGGTCGAGCCTAATTTGATGTATAGTCGAGGCAAATCCCAAGGAGATGATTCAAAGTCCATTCCTCAATCTCAGCTTTATGGCACTGTCGAAAATTAATTTTCTATCTCAAAGAGACTCTTGGAATCGTCCTGCGGTTCCAGTTTTTATCGATCTCAATATCTTGTAGCAGACCCAAGGAAACTAAAAGAAAACAACAGTGATATTAGAAAGTGTCGGTTAAAGTGACATTGAAAGAACTTTTTCTTTTGTTTTTTTCTTTCTATCGGAGATGCTACGGCGTTTTTGCGACTAAACTATATCTAGAATTTTATTACAATTTTAATGGAGCACCTTATTGTAATCTTTTTCAACGAAGGAACGTAAATTGCAGTTCTGACAAACCATAAAAGTTACAATTTTCGGTTACATTCACATTCCAGCATAAATCGTCGAAGTTTTTCTTTTTTTTCATAACTTCCGACTTTTTACTACATGCTTTCATAACAAAGTTGGAAAAGGTACATTTAAAATTCATTACATTTAAACTTTCGTTAATTAGAAAGGTTACGCTCTTTTTTGAAAAATTAATGTTAACCGTAATTGAAGAGGAGTTAGTACTTCACTTACGTGCAGAATTTAGGTTCAAATCCTCGTATCGTTCTAAAGGTATGGACAATTGCATTATCCATACGGGGAACACACACACACACACATTCATACGGACATTTTTTTAAAACCACTCTTCTCGACGTTTCGGGTGATTCTGAGTATGCTGTCACGAAAATCTCGAAAAAAATAGTCAAGATAATGTCAGTGTATAACAGTTTTCAAAGACAAACTCGCTGTGTAATAGCTCTCAAAGAAAATATTTCCTTTTTCGGGATCATCCTATTGTCTTTGCTATTTGATAGGATTAAAATCATGTGCAGCCAATGATCATCCAACCTTCTCTGTCGAAATCGTTCCAATATTAAAACCGATAATCAATCATGCTCTTTCGAGGTCGTGGTGAGTGTCAGAAATTCTCTTCCTCCTCTTCTACCGCTGTAGATCTCGAACAAACAATTTCTGGCCCTCTAAGACATAGCAAGTCATCAGGTATTGACATACTTCGGTCACACATCGTCCAATATTTTTTTGACGACTTGACGGACAATTCACTCCAGCTTAGCCAATCTGCTATTGGATAGCCTACGTCTGAACCGTTCTCCCATCTTCGTGTAGGTTAATGGGAGAGAGTATCAGGCAAAAAAGAAAATAAAAGTGAAAAATCAATGTCCCTTTTACGAGGTAAAACAGATGGAGCCATATTTATCCAGCACTTCAGTTTGCTTCATGGACAGAATGTAACCCAAAACTTCGTTAACGACAAAATAGAAAGTGATAATCAACTGTGAGGCCAGCCAAAAATTCTGTCTTCGATTATCAACAATACAGTTGCGTCGTTATTTGTATATACAGAATAATACAGGACGTTTTCAATCTCCAATTTTTATTTCTTTTTCTAAACTTGACTTTCCCCTTAAGGCCATGAGATGGTATGTAAGTACAATACCATCTATCTTTCAGCAAGACCGAAAGACAATGAAAGAATCTTGAAGTAATAATTTCTCTGGCTCTGCACACACTGCAAGTTGCTCAACGAGGCTATATTATATGTTTCTGAGGTCAGATTGCATATCGCCTTCGACCTCTTGCCGGAGATCAAAGTGAACTGAAAGAAAAGAACAGTAATATTAGAAAGTGTCGGTGCTATTCGATTGCATTAATATCATCTACAAGCGATATCCATCTCACTCGCAATGTCCATCTCGAGAAAAAAATCATCCTGATATGTGGACTGATGATAGATTATGCCCCTTTCGAGGTCATGGAAAGTCTATCGATAAGCCTATCCCTCCTTTTTGTACCGCAGTAACTTCTCGATCAAGCAGTCTCAGGCGCTTTAAAGCGTATGAACGGACAATTCACTGCAGCCAATCTACTGTTGAAAATAGCCAACAACTGAACCCTTCTTCGCTAGTAGATTGAGGGCTGTGGAAAAGAGGTACAGCTGCTACTTTTCTTTCCATCCTCTTCCCTCTCAATCTTTCGGTAAGAGTAAAAGACTGCGTAGCAGTGAACTCAGAAGTAGAGGTTTCTGATGCACTTCTCAACGTGAGTTGCACCGCGCTGTGCACAGTGGGGCGGGCGGGGGGGGGGGGGGGGGGGGGGGGGGGGGGGGGTACAGGGGGCGCATAGCTTCACGTTCCAGGAAGTTACCCAGCGAAAAGAATATCTATCCCCCCGACGACGCTGTTTTTTATCGTCCTTCTTCCCTGGCATCTTCTTCCTTCGCCTCCCTCGTTCTCCTCGTCTTCGAACGATCTCTCGACAAAGCGATCGAGTTGATCGAGCACGTTCTGCGAGTCTAATCGTCGTCGGGTAAACGACCATCGCCGTTTCTCTTCTCTTCCTTCCTTCCTTCCTTTCAATCTTTCTCCTGTCCGGCTTGCAAGTCGAGCGAAAAATCCTTCGTCTTTTTTATCTTCTTCTTCTTTTTTTTTTCTCCCAGCTCCACCGATCGTGTCCTGGGTACCTCGTAATTTTGCTCTAAAGTCACTAGCATCGTTGTTTCCAACAGACAGATATTATTTTATGGCTTGCTGCACCGATAATCACAGAGTAAAATACAAGCCCGACAAAGACGAGACTCAATTAAAAATGTAATAATACCTATCTACGAAATAATAATGTCTCTGTCGGTATGAAGACTCTAATAATCCTTAGAATCACGCACTAAGGGGGTGAAGAGCTTGCGTGAAAGAGTTACGTGCGTGCGTGACCGCGAACTGGACGTTAACTTATGTGCGTGGTCACAAGTTACTTCAAAAAGTACGCGTGTGCGTGATGATGAAGGCTGTCTTACTCTAGTCTGTTTGCTTGAGCTACCAGCGCCATCGTATATACACAAGACTGGAAGGAGAATCTCAACATATTGCCTCGTGGTTGAATAAACCGGTAGGCTGTGTATATATAACCACTTTGTGGACCGTGCGCACGCCGTTTACAAGGTCGTGAGAAACCTTCAACTTTCAGTGTCATCATCAGCCCTCGCACCGCGCTGACTCTTTGGCTCCGTACACTGTTTTGTCTATAGTGCGCTGCCATTACACTCGAACGCTGCTGGTGTTGCTGGTGGTGGTGGTGGTGTAACGCGGAACGAGAGGAGAGGAAAGACAGCGACGCGCGGCTTCACTTTCTTGAATCACACAGCTCACGGCCACGGTCATCGCGTAATCGCTTTCCTCTCCGCGAGGCAGCGAGCCTGCGATTACTTCCGCACGGGAGTTGCGAGAATTTCCGGACACTGTATACTGTTACATAATCAAGGGGATCTTGCGCACACCGGGAGTTGACCCTTGGGGCGCAATGGTTTTTACCGGCTTTAAGGCTTTTTACAATTTGTTGCGCAGTCACCGTAGTTGTAGCAGACAACTGGTGTCGCGGTGATTGCCACGCAACATTGTTTAACAATTTAGTTATGCGAAAGTTACTTTGGAAATTACTCTTCAAAATCTTGGAATATTGGAAAATTTTCTTTTTTTTTTAATATGCAATATTGTAAAACAGTTTTTAGACAAATTTGAAGTGTTATAAAAGAATTTTTAGACATATCTGGACTTGGTTTATTTTTTTTTTTAAATGGAACATTTGAAATTCTTTTTGTTTAAAAACAATGTCTAGAAGTATCTGAAGTTGTCGGATTGTAAAATGTTGATATTGTAATAATGTTTTATATCAAATATGAAGTTTTATAAAATAGTTTTAGGACAAATTTAGACATAATTATTTTTTTCTTTTTAAGTGAATATTTGACACTTTTCTTTAGAAAAATCTGAAATTGTTAAGAACAATTTTTAGAAAAGTCTGTAGTTATCAAATTTCAGAATATTGATATTATAAACCGGCTTTTTAAATTTCGAGCATTGTAATACATTTTACTTTAATATGGTATTTTAATAAACAATTTCTAATAAAATCTGAAATGTTTACATCAACTTTTTTTTTTCAATGAACCATCCGAATTAGTACGAAACATTTTTCAGACGAATCTGGAGTTTCTTTTTTTATTCTGAACATTTAAAAATAAACCTGCAAATATTTAAACACTTTCCAGTGAAATCGGGAAAAGTGTGTATTTATTTTCAAAAAAATTTTTTTTTTTTACTGAAGGTTTATTAAAATTCGTGAAAATCCTGTAACATTTTCAATAGCTGCAATTTTTCGGTTTGAAATTCGTACGAATTCGCGATGGCATTTGCATAAAAGAATCGGGACGGGAAGTTACATTTTTCACGTCAGTATTATTTCAGACAAATCACACGAAAAGTTGGATCGCGCGGAGAATTCGATAACTTGTATAATTTTTCCCTTGGTGAAAGCTTTTAAAGTAACACTGTTACCGCGTCACGGCGTAGGAACGGAGATTGAAAAAGGTCCGGGGGGATGTGATGGGAAAGACAGGGAAGCGAGAATGTACCGACAGTACGTCGTGCTATATAAATCGCTGTATGCGTATTATAATATACTGTACATTTAACTGCTACAGTGCATATTTTCTAGTGACGGCGAACGTGCGCAGCGTTAACAGTAACGGATATAGCGAAACCAGCACCGTGACAATGGTGTACTTGCGATACCCGACTATTACTGGTGTGTCGTCGCACCGTGCCATAATTGCCTTTGTACAGTGCGATTCAAAACCAAAGTACCATAACGTCAGGCCTTCAGTAAGACGGAAGGATTAATGAATCTCGATTTTCTCAATATTGCACACGGAAAAAGTACGATAAATAAATGTATTAAAAATATCTTATCTTTCATGAAAGAACTACCCCAATTTTTCATGTCAACAAAACGACCTCACATTTCTTCAGGATGTTGCTCTAGTTGAAGAAAGAACGTAGGAATTTTATCCAATTTTTTTTATTGCATATTCCAGCCATTGAACATCGCTGAAAATAATCATTGTTTATTTTTTAACGCCAATAATACGGCTCGCAAAAAAAAAGTTATAACAACATGAAATTTTGGATTTTCCGCGTACTTTCCAACAACATTTTTTGTCAAATTCTCCGGTCTCATTTTATGCTACTTTTCAATTAAATAAAGTCGCCACTTTTTTTCCCTCCAAAACGGCATTGCCGATATAATTGAAATTTGAAGCATGTTGACATTAAAATCTGAAGAAATTTTTTTTTCCACGAAATCATAATTTCCTCTATGAGGAAGCAAAAAAGATGAAGCCATTGATTCTTATCGAGATCTCACTGTAAACAAATGAAGTATATAAAAAAAAAAAAAAAAAAAAAAAACCGACTTTACAACAAATTTCTACAGCCTATCTGGCAATATTTCATTGCAAAACGGTAATACCAGAAGTAACAAGCTTCGCCCTAATAACACATAAATAAAGAAATACTTTATTTCCGTAAAACTGAATCGCACTGTAAAAACTATGTGGTATATAACGGGTCGGCATCGCTGATTTTGCACGCGTATAAAGACAGTGATCGTGCGGCGTGTGCGCGAATCGTGAGAGTATTCATAGAGACGATCGAAGAATAAGGCTTCTCTCTCTCTTTCTCGCTCGCGTCATTGATGCGAGACGATGAGACAAGAGAGTATAAACGCCCGCAGGTCGGCGTTATCGAAGTATATCGAGGGAGAGCGCACCTCTAGGTGATTATCCGTTTTTTTTTTACAGTTTATTGTCGTCGTCTTTTCTCACGGATGACGTGACTACGATATGTCCATGAAAGACCCTACGGAAACGAAAGAAAGCACTAAAACGCTTTGAGCCAGATCGTTGACTCTCCGAGCAATAAACTGCCCGTAACGCTTGATCGCAACTCGGGCGCGTAGATCGCTCTGGTATTGTTTGACCGTAGATCGATGCGATCCCGGAAACTCCCAAGGTCTTGAGGCAAAGTGCCGCACTGTAAATCTATTCATATTCTACGCAGAAACGCCAAACAACAGTAAAACATGAAAACGGTGCGGTCACCACCAGACCACCGGTGTCTTCTTCACGCGAGAGATTCGTAATCCAATTCAACCGGAAGTCGAGCGGCAATTTCGAGGTAAAGTGGGTCGGCAGGTTGAAGAAAAAAAAAAAAAAAAAAAAATTAAAAAAAAGAAAGCAAAAGAGGAATATTCTGCTCTTGCTAGGAGTGCCTATTAAGCTCGAGAAACGATTTCCGTTTGTACGCCAGGCCCGGAGGTGAAATAATGAAAAAAGTTCTAACCGACAAAAATGCGAATGGTATGAAGGCCGCTGCGAAGAGGTCGAAGATTAGCAAATATTTTAAGGTCGAAATTTGAAATTCTTGCATTTCAATATGGATTTCTTTAAATATCTGTATTTTCTGTGTGTTCGACTCTTTTTTATGCAACTTTATGCAGATGAACGTAGAGATTGAACGAGCTTTTCGCTATGCCACATTGTTTCTTTTGCATCCTCATAGCGAAAGCGTTGAACAAGAAAAATTGGTACGATTTTGAATGACTGTATTTTTGTTGGTACCAGGGCTGGAAAATTCAAATCTCTCTATCTCAAGAATGGCTTCATCAATGAACCTAAAAAGTGACACGAATCTACAGTAATTCAGCTCCTATGTTTATAATAATTAAAATAATAATTTAACCACCTGTTCAGGTATCATCAGACTTGGCGTTTATCGAAGAACAGAAAATCGTCTTTGCTGTCTAATTCATTAAAAGTACAGTAGAACCTCAATAAGTCAGTGTCACGTAAAAACAACACGTGTCTCTGATATTGCATGTCGGAATAACACAAAAAATAACACCGGCATAACAGCACGCATCCCTACGACAAAATTAAAGAAGTAATGAACAATATATTTTTGAAAACCCATTGGCATCATTGGCTCGAAGGCCACTGCAAAGAGAGCAAATATTTTCGAGAGAAATAAGATAAGAATTCTCAACATTCGAAGATGAAGTTTAACATGCTTTTTTTCTTTACCTTTGTTCCTATTATATTCCATTTTCTAATCGAGGTTATGGAGGTTAATGTGAGAATGTAACGATCCTTTCGCTGTGCTACATTTTTGTCGTTGATTTTTGTTTTGTTGTTTCATTCTTATACAGTCGACTGTGATGATCGACGAGGTCGAGCGGAGCCTCTGTGTACCGGGGCATAGCAACAGATGAAATAGTTGAGAGTCGTTTGGTCATGGTAAAAGCATCTACTACCAGGCTGGCAGCGAGAGGCACCATTAACAGGGAGTTATCGCTCGTGACAGAGAAACTGAGAAAGAACGAGGGAAACCGGGTGGATGTACAAGTAGAACCCGCGGGATTAGTAATGACAGAGCTTCGCCCGGTTGTGTTTTTGCGTTTACCATGGCCAAGCTGTACGCTTGGACCATAGCGAGAATAATGCCACAGGGATAATTATAACCTTCTGGAAGTACGAACAGCTTCAGTGGATCTAGCCAACAGTTTGCGTCGCGAAAATAATACCTTGGAATTTTTGTACAGAGTGAATGTCCTGCAGCTGGTAAAATATATATTAGAGACGCTTGAGTGTTAAAAATACCCGGAAAAAAGAGGGGCTTTCTTTCCATTTTATATTTCCCGTATTTTATCTTTTTTTTTTCACTGAAAGTTACGCTGGTACATTTGCGATTAGCCTGTCACTTGGAAAAATGGAATATCTTGATGAAAAAATTTCCAAAATTGTACGATTTATTGTAGATTAAAATGTGTAATTGTAGAATAAATGTGTAAAATTTATAAAGGACTTTGAGTCATTAATCTGCATAAACACTAAATTTTTGTTTCAAACGTTTGGTACTGAATTTTTTACTGTAAAATCAGTCTAAAATAGCAATTAAAAAAAAATGTTTAAACTTAAAATTGACATTTAAAAAATATTACATTACATTCGAGAATTTTGTCTAATTCTTTTTACGTACTATAATTCAATTAATGCAAAGACATTTATGTCGAGAAAAAAAATCGCTTTTCCCTAGAGAGACTTGTAAATATTAATTCGCTTTTTTTTTCTTCTAATTTCCAATTTCAGACCGGAGTCAGATTACCGGAGGGTGCAAGTGCAGCCCTGGCAAAGCCAACCAAGTATCATTACTACCCCCACAACCAGCATATATATCTGCTGCCGGAGTGCGCGGTTCAACAGGTCTGCAACGCTGTATACGTAAGGCTCAACTTTACCCAACCGCTGTGCGCTTGTCCAGGACGTTACAGGGATCCCTGCAGCGCTTCGCTCGACAGCGACGATCTTCACACTACGGAACTCGTCACTGATCCCCGGACAAAGGTCAGTTAATTAATTTTCTTAACACCATAACCGCGCTGTAACAGCCTATAGTATCGTAGTATAATAATAACCTTTTACGAGCTAATATCCGGAGGGACGAACGGTGGACGAGAGCTGGGAGGGAGGTCAAGAGGGCGACATTCCACAACCTAAAACAGGAGTGCCTGGAGCTATTCACTCAACCACAAAATAAACGCTCCACAGGGTACGAACTAATGAAAGCACCAGTGGTGTAAACGCGTACAGCAGACAGACACCCGATTTAAATCCCATGGCGATTAAATCCCAAATATGACATCCTGAATTGCGTAAAATGACCGTAATTTTTAGTCTCCGTCAAATGTCGGTTGTTTGGGGTGATTTTGTTTCATTTTTTTCAACATTTTCTACTCAAAATTATCGTCATTCTTTCGTGACAATAAACGCTTATGTAGATGCAAAATTATGGTAATCCCTTTTTTCGTTCTTTTTGTCATTTTTGCTACTCATAGAGGAAGCTATTGAATTTGTTTTTCATCTTGCACAAAGTTTCGTCTATGAGGACGCCAAAATTGAAGAAAATAGAGGGAGAATAATTTTTGGAATATGCGAGAATAGCCAAATAGATTTATTGATTGACGGATGGAACGAGGTCGGAAAATTAGAGAACCATCGAGAACGCTTCGATTCTATGCTTGGATATTTGACCTGTGAAAATAATTTTAGTACTATTGACATTACATATAGAGGTATGTAGGAGGAATACAGGTAACGTAAAATAATAGTTGAATCATGCATGACAACCGATCAGCGTATAATCGAATGCAATCATTCGTACGGACGAGAGAAATGCGATACAAATTGCTGAGCAATTGATCCAAAATTCAATCGTGACGGAATTTCATTTGTAATCGTATAGCACCCAATCGAAATATAAGCCGATTGAACACATTTGATATTTAAAATATATAATGTAATGGCTGGAGTTGATTGCCAAATGCTCTATCGAAAATAAATATGCATTCACGTACATTCCTAACCAAGAGTTTCGATTCATCAGAATTTCAGTATTTTCAGACGAGAAAAAAAAATCTTTTTTTTTTTAAAGAATTTGTGGAGAGACAAAAAAAATCAGAAGGAAGCAATGTGAAAGGTTCGACTCTGTAATTTTTGTTTCAGTTCAACTGGTTAAAGTTGACGTGAAATTTTTTTGAATTTCACAAAAAAATTCAGTAAAATTCAAAATTGCTTATAGATTGATGTTAAAATTTAAAGAACAATACATCAATACATACTTCTTTACTTGCAAAAAAAGAAACGACTAAGCTCGATAGCTAGAAAAATGAAGAGTCTAATGAAATCCGAACAAGTGTTCCAATAATAATTTAACATATTACAGACAAAAAAGCTTAATTGTTGTACCTCATTTTTTTCAAAACCATGTTTCTTGACGTTCTAAACAATTTTGTGCAACCCTCATAAAATTTTTTTTTTAATTTTACCATGGCAACAAAGCTGCTATGAAGAATTGTAATTTTTTCGTATAAAAAGATGTACCTTATTCCCCTATTAATAAGCAAAGTTTTACACCGATTTGGCTAGTAATGTACAAATTTGCTTTAACAACATTATCTCCATCACTACGTCACGAACTACATTATGCAGCATCACATCAGTCTGTACTTTCATTACCATAGAGCTGCCGCAGGAGTATATCAGCATATAGAAAACGATGTCAAACGTTTAGACACGGATCAAGTGGCGCGGTCGTAAATTCGTGCAACGTGTGTGGCACTTTGAAGCTAACTAACCGCTCTCGGAACTCGTAAACGCAAGTTCCAAAAGAAAAATTAAAACAATGAAAAAAGTGATACGGTAGTGCGTGCTCGGAGTTTCTGATTTTTCATGGGGAAAATAATAAGTCTCTTGGCTAGGATTTTCCTCTCTCGCGTCTGTTACTGACCGACATACATAGACCTCGCTCGTTATGCACTGTACTGCGGCATATATATGTATATATATGGGGCAATTCATACCATTTCGACCTTGGTCAGACCCTCGACCTCTCGGATTCGGTCCATGATTTTTTATATAATTATTCTACCTCTAAAAAGCACTCAAATCTTTTTGCTTAAATTTTACTTAGTTATGATTTTTCAAAACACACGCATCCTTAACCGGAATTGAAAAATGCAAAAAAAAATTCTCAAAAATGCTGTAAAACCAACAACAGTGGTTTTAAATAATAAGGATATAAAAAAATTCTCAAAAAATTTGTAAAAAAGAAAAAAGTATTGTTAGTCAATTCGATAGAAAACTCAATTTTTGTATATGTATGTATGTAATGGATTCTCTGATTTTTACGAATACATTACATTTCTTTCCCTTGTAAATGTGATTTTTTTTCGTTTTTACTTGTGAAAATCATCAAAAATATATTGCAAAGGGAAATAAAACTTTTTTCTAATGACAATAAATATTTAGTGAAATGCAAATCAAAATGTTGAACAAATCATTTCTGTTTAAATTTAAAAAAAAAAAAATTTAAAAACGAGAAATTTATAATTTCTGTTTTAAACTTCGTTTTTACTTGTGTCCATGAAACAGTTGAAGCATTCATACTCCAGAGAGGACGGAAAACGACGAATTGGAATAAAAAATTTTAAAAAGATGAAACAATCTACGGAAAAGTGAGGAATGCCGTATAAAAACATGTATGCCAAGCTCGCTGTCGACAAGTGACCCTATTTGCATGGGTTTTAGCTGGTGGGTCGAAACTTTTTCCGTCTCATACTTTCATCCTTCCTTCTTTATTTATTTTCTATGCTACCTCGCTCCGATATGCACCAGATATCAATATAATATGTCTGTCGTCCTCGTGCTCTTGTCCAGATAGTTACTTTTCAATGCATATCACCACCAGTGCAGTACCACTGAATACTCAACACTGTTAGATGCTCTGGACAAATAGTAAAGAGGCGAGCTGCTTAGCTCCACGCGCTTATTCGACCGTGAATTCACTTCTTTTTGCGTGGAAATTCTCTCTATAACGTTTAGCTATTTTTCTCTGACACAAACGTTGCATTTTTATTTCAAAAGGTTCAACATAAGAAGGTGTTCACGTATTTCTGTCTATGTCTTATCAATTTTTATTTTCTTTTTAGATAAATGATGGAAAAGTCGTGCATTTTTTTAATTTTTACGTAAAATGGTTTCACATTATAATTTCAACGTCACTAAACGAGTTCTTTTTTTTATAAAAGTAGCCTTAGCATTTTTTTCGATAACGGAAAATTGGCAATTGCAAAAATATTCTTTAAAAAAAATCATAGAATTTATTTTATATTTTGTTGGAATATTTCTTTCGAATTGTTTTTCACTTTTCATTTACACAACAAAAGAGTGAATTCTGCAAATTCGAGAAATTCGCAATTTTGTTGTTGTTGTTATTTTACTAACGTAAAATGTAAAATTGTAATGTTTTATTCTGCAAAAAAATACTACGAAATCGTCATCTGAATGTTTAGCATAAAAAACGACCGATATCCAAGAACACAAAATTTTACATGACAATTACTCTAAAAAGTGGCAAAACATTCTCAATAAATGTTTAGTTAATATCGCTAAAGTTAATTCATAACATTATTTTTTATTTACACCAATAAAACTTTGCACCAAAAAGACTTTTTACTCTCTACAAAATCAACTAACATATTTTAAGCACAGTTAGATTTGCGAGTTCGTGAGAAAAAAGTTTTTCCGCCCTCGTGCCGTAATATACTACTTAATCCCGCTTCCTTACACAAAATGCCCATTATAATTCAGCGAGCCGATGCTTTCCCGAAAACTACTAACAACTCATATGAACTTCTCAGCACAGTCTGAGCTCGTATATCCAGAGGACCGACTTCCCGTATGGAAACTATTTGATAACGATGATATAAGTTAGTGAAGCGTACTGCAGCAGTCTAGTTAAACTAGTTAATATATTTCAACGTCACGTCGAAACTGATATATTTCTATATACAGGGTGTCTCGGAACTATGTGATGATATTTATATATTTGAATAGGGGAGATCGCGCTGAACAAAAAAGTCTTCGGTCAAAATTTTCTACGACCAAAATTGACCACGTCATTAGCAATTAGAGTCAGCCAATCACAGACCGCTAGTGTCCGCCCGGAAACTCGAATTCCTGGCGGACCACTAACGGTTGAATACGCCTTTTTCGCCGTTTTCGTCCACCAATGTCCGCGCGGAATTCAGGTTTCCGGGCGGACACTAGCGGTCTGTGATTGGCTAACTCTAATTGCTAATAACTTGGTCAATTTTGGTCGTAGAAAATATTGACCGAAGACTTTTTTGTTCAGCGCGATCTCCCCTATTCGAATATATAGATATAATCACATAGTTGCGAGGCACTCTGTATATATCAGCGTTTTGGACCATTCTGTGTGTCGTGACATGAAAATCGAGGGGAAAAAATTAAAATTTCAGGAGAACAAAGCTTCCTCTATGAGGAAGCAAATTCGAGCAGAGACATGTCATGCTAATTTCATTCTGGTTTACCTAAAACTTCATTCATCCTGAAATATCGAATTCCACGCGAAAAGGTTTCTGTTTGTTTCTACTCACATTCCTATGACATATTGAACGAAAGTAAATTTGTGGTGTTGTCGTATCGTCAATAAACGAGCATCTGAGAAGTCGATTGGTTTTTCGATAAGTACGAGTAATATAAGGAAAGCTGTACGTTTACTTCTTCCATTTCCACATTGGAAATGGAAGACGATTCTCGCGACACTTCGTCAAGAAATTTCTTGGATAAATATTTGTTTGCAGAAAAAGTCGTTCATAACTGTAGTCACAGAAAGCACGTGTAGCTGGTACAGACGACAGTAAATCGACAAGGTGCACAAAAGAAGATGATGTAACAGCTTGTGAAATTGTCGGATAGAGTTGCATGAGCTAGCAAAAAAGAAATCAATACTTACTGTCGTCGCGACGACAGCAATGACAATTTTGCATTCTACATTGCATCTGTGCAAACAATTTTTCTTTTCTCACTATTTTTCTTTAAAATGACACTTGTACGAAGATGTACATCTTTTTTGTCCCATTGAGTTTCTTTTGAAGTAAAGTGTAAATAATGTGTAAATAGTGCACTTTACTCCAGCGTTTCCAATGTTTGCATTCTGTACGTATTGACTAAAAAATTGGCCAGATATGTTTATATTTCTCTTAATATACTGAACCGAATTACTTGACATTCTTATGACTGAATTTCGATTGCGAAATTTGAATAAAATTAGAAACTGCATCAGTTGTAACCCATAATGCCTATTATGGATTAGAATTTTTGTAAATTGGCATTTACGAAAATTCAATTCTGTGTAAAGTAATTGTATAAATATGTGAAATTTCAATTTCCGTGCCAAACAAATGTACAAATATGTGCATTTCAATTCTGCGTCAAGTAAAATATAAACATCTCGCAGTCTTTTGTGCTTTTTTTTCTGTCAAAATAAAATTTAATTAACATCTTGAAAAAAAATATATATATATATATTTACAATAAATTCAACGCCAGACACCAGCTCCAATCCCTAAACGGCACATTCCGCTTTAAAATGAAGCGACAGAATAAAATGTTGCCTCCGTTTCATCATAATTATTAATTTTAAAAAAATCCATCACGTAACAGCTGATTAAATAATAAATCCTATTAAGCCGGTATTTCAAGAAATAATTTCATGTACATTGAATAAATACATTAATTCAATAACCAGCCTGATTCTATTCATTTAATTGAACTATATTATATTTTATTTTAAAATATCTCTTTTTTTCAGGCTCTAACCCTGGTGAAAACATGTGAACCGGTTGCGGAGATGCGGGAGTGCCGGGCGCCCCGAGACTGGTCGCTGCTGGCGTTGCAAAATGTGAGGACAGGAAAATCCCATTACCTAGTGATTTGCCGGTGTCCGGACACCAATATACTCGGTGAGTACTAGTCCGAAGGACTAAAAGACCTCGGGCTTTGAGCATCTATTCGGAGCGCCGTACGATACAGTCAAATGAATCTACAAAATAATATGGTTGAAAAAAAAAAATCGCAGAATAAAGTTTTATCGAAGATAGAGGCTATGAAAAAGAAAGTATACGACAAATACGTTAAAATACGAGAGAGGGCCATGTTATAAAAAAAAAGCTTTATAACTTTCTACTTAAAAAAAAAAGTACAAAAATAATTTGTTCAAATTTTATATTTTCATTTTACAACAACAAAAAGTGTAATTTGATATTCTTTTTCTTGTTATTTCTAATCAATATTGCAAAGTATCTCATTACTTCAGAACTCACCCTGTTTATTTATTCCATAAATATCATTAGCTTCATTATTTTTCTAGAATATCCTATCATATGAGTATGAAAGTGTATGAATATTTTATTCAAAACAAAGCAATACATTTGTCTACATAGAATTGGTGAAATAAAATAAATAAATAAATAAATAAATAAATAATTAAACAAATAAGCATGCCATGAAAAGTGAATACATTCCCTTACCATTGTGGTAGAATAATGTAAAAAGAAATATTCACATCGAATTACTTATGGAACGAATAAATTTCATAAATCTTTAAGTGCTACTAATGTAACAGAAAAAAAATTCGCAAGATAAAAAACAAAATATGAGCGGGAAACATAAAGCAACATAACGTTGTAAATTTTATGTTAACGCAACTTATTTATATAAATAAATTTGAATAATTTCCTTTCCTTCCGATATATATATATATATATATATAAATATATTTTTTTCCGTAGAGGGGCCAATGAGTCACGACCAACCGACATACGCCAGTGTTCCGGGTATTCGAGTCTACGGAATGATGTGCGTCCAGGGTAACAGGAGGGGACGTCCTTTGCGCCATGCTCGCAATCTCCTAGGTAAATATCCTAGGTGCTTTTTGTACTCTCCGTCCACACTCGTCCTCAATTCCACGCGATGCTTAATCAGCAGACCACGTGCGACAATTTCACAACTTTTTCTCGCTCTCTAGAGTGTTTGCTATATTGATCTATTTTTGTTTCCTAAGTATACTTAGTCAGTATACTTAGTAACTGTTCTTCTTCAGTAAGCGTTCGGGCGATCGGACTGAAATTTGACACGCAAGTGAGGTAGTTATCCTTTTTGGAATGTTGCAATTTTTAACAAAATACATGCAGCCATTCAGATTTTATGTGATCATGAATTTTTTGAAAAACGATTTACCTAAATAGTTCTTCATAACTGAGGATAGGTTCAATGTTATTTGGTCTTGAAATTTAGGTCTTTTTTTTTAAATGCTATAACTCTAGGACGGTTCAAGTAATTCATCTAAAATTGTGTACAAAATTTAAATAGAGTGTGTCATTGTTTGATACTAAATTTAGGCGAAATCGATAAAGTTATGATTTTATATAAACTTGGATTTTCGTAATTTTTTTGTAAATGATATAACTCGAGAACGATTCGCCTGACCGATCCAAAATTTATCGTAAAACTTGAATGGAATGTATTGTTGTTTGATACTAAATTTCGTGAGAATCCGACAAAGAGATTATATCTCAGAGAATTTTTTTTTTCGCACGAAGCTTCTTTTATGATGAGGCTAAAATTGATCATCGACATACATTCTCGTATAGCTTTGTAAAAATTGAAAAATAATGAGGAAGCGATGCGCTAAATTCTACTTTGTAGGCTTTTTTACTGTTTTGACTTTTAACTTATAGATGTTAAGAAACGATAGAGCGACGACAAGAGATTAAAAGAAATAATATAGGTATTACGAAATAGCTGAGTAGCCTTTGTGATAGAAAAAAAGATTATCTGTCTGTCTGTCTCCCGAGATGTCCTGTGTCAGACCACTTCCAAGCGATGCTCAATGAATATAATCTCACTGTGTGTTTTAATAACGGGGCAATTAAAAGTAATTCCTGTTATTTCCGTCACTCATCAAAGTCACTTCTAATTAACGATAAATAATAGTTGAGTTTAATTCTGTATTGCTGGAGAGAGACTTCCTTTGTCATCGAATTACGCAATAAATTCAATGTTTACGATAAATTTGTAAAACCGTTACTCAAGCGAAAATCGCAATTTTACTGTATTATTGAAATTTTATGAAATATTTCTTGTATTACAGGTCTGGAGCTGAATAGCGAGGAAAAAGATAGCATGGCTGCGTCCTTTCCATGGCACAGGGTGCCCCAATTGATGAAGACTGCATCTTGGGATTGAGCATTATCGTCTTAACTCAAAACACTGATGTTCGAGCGAATTCACTACAAGAATGCACTATTTATTGTCATGCCCATTATATTTCCTTCATTTCTTTCTCTCTATCTGCATTTATTTATATTATTTATTCAATACTCGTTGAAAATCTATCAAGAAATCGGCCATCGATTAAAGCTTAAAGTTTATCATTGCACGTAAATTTCCGGTCTAAAGTTTGACTTGATTAGAATTTGAAAACTTTTAGATGAGAGAAAAAAAGATATATATATAACGTCATTGAATAAATCAAGAACATTGATTTTTAATGAAAATAATGCCAATAAATTTCTAACAAATTGGTAATTTATTCAAAAATAAGTGACGAAAAAAAATTGTTCAACAAATCGAAGGGAAACTTAATTAAAAAAAGAAAAAGGAACGAATTCCCTGATTTTTACGAATACATTATTTTTCCCCCTAAAAAGATAATTAAAATCTCGCGAATTAGAAGTATTTATTATCGGTAATAAATATTCTTGGTATCTTCTATAAAGTAGATATATGAAAGATATTTTTCTCCTCTCAAGGTATTCTAATTCAAATAAAATCAAACGTTTGGTTATTCATGTAAGCTAAACTTGATCGCAAATATCTTATATTCCGATACGAGAAACGTGACGTTCCATTATTTTTCTTCTTGTTTCTCTACGCTCGTTATATTCTCCCCCTGTACTTGTCATTTATCACTTCCACCCTCAACGGTTGAAATTGCGTTTACGTTAAATCTGTCAATTTGCAAGAAATCGTTCGGGCGAGTGAGGACGAGATGTGGTTGTAGTTAAGCAAAACGATGTGCACCTGTGTTTTCAGGTGGGGAGGTATTACGGCGTCATTATACCTGTATTCACGATTGAATTGCATAATAATAATCGAGGAACGAGGGTCTTGATTGAAGCTCCAACGTGGGCGATGATCCACCATTACCGATCATGAAGGACTAAAGTGCGTTGTAAGATTGCAATCACTTTCGTCGAGACATAGCATCAATCTCGTAGCTACTGTAGATTAAATTTTCGCAAATTTTTGCAACTTTTTATTTTTTTTCATACCCTCATCGTCTGCGAAAACTACTAAAAGCCCATTTAATACTTTCTCTCTGTTTTAATTTAGTTGATACAGATAACCCGAATGAAAACGTAATTTATATGAAACGTGGCGCGTAGTTGCCCGAAGTAGTTAGGAAAAACGATACGACTAGCTCTGTCGAAAGTTATTCTTGAAAAAAATCTTACATCATTAGAACACTTTTAAAGGATAATTTTACATTGTAAATAAATAATAATGTCAACATTAATGAGTAAATAAAGAAAAAGAATGAAAAAAAAAATCAGCCTTCTAATTAACTGAGTATAAAATAATTTTTAAGTTTGTAATCATTCGGCCTTATTTATTATTATTATTTTTTAAATAGAACTGAAAAAGGATAAGTTAAGTTAATTAACTACAAATTTGTTACAAGAGTTATTACAAATTTTAACTCTCGTTCGAATAACCAGCTGTATGTATATTAGGGCGATGAAGAAATAACGTTGTGGCACCAACGAGTTTTTACCCATTTATATTTAAAACTATGAGGAGAAGAAAATTATTCTCCCAGAAGCTGTGAGTTTGTAAAAAAGCATAATTACTGGCTCCGAAAATTCATTTTTACATTGAACAAAAAACTTAATATTGGAATAATTATCGAATAATTAAGAATCCCCGCAAAAGCTGACTCATCGATGGTAATAATTACCGAGGTCTCGTAAATAAAAATGTAAATAAACAAGGCCTGAGGTCCAGGACTGTAGAAAACATTTTATTGACAATGATCTAATGAAAAATATCGTCACTAAAGACGTCACATTTTTCGGGACTCTTAATTAATCAAAAATCTACCAGAAAATCGAAGAGCAATAAAATATTTCGTTATCAGAATTTTTTTATTTTTAATGTAGCTTGTATTGATGAGACAGTACTAACTTTTGCTTTTAATGTCTTGGTCCGTACAGAATCTTTTTTTAAAAGAAAAGATAGATTTTATCTGTCCAACATCAAGGCATTAAAAAGGATTCCGTTGATGAATCCATTTAAAAAATTGCTATTTAATTAAATTGCTAAAAATTGCTGATGTTCACTAAGTTTAATTTGGTTTGACTTGTTTTATTGATTGAAGCTTAACGGAATGAGAATCCCAAATACAGAGCTAACATGAAATGTACATGGTATGAAAAAGCAAAATAATCTGTCTAAAAATAAAAATTATTTTTGTGTTACGCACGCAGTGCTAGAATATATTTTTCGAGTAAAGAAAAATTTCCGAAAAGTAAAAAAGAAAAACCTTTAGAAAATTCTTTAACCCATTATAAATAATCATTGAATCAGTACTAAAGCTTTTTTGTCCCTTCACAATTTCAAATTCAGTGCTAAAATCTGTTTTTTTTCTTCTTTTTAACCACGCTAATTATGCTTCAATAAAAATGCTTGAGCTACTTCGTCAGTAAGTTTTACTGAAAAAAAAGAAACTAACAAAAGCCTTGACTGAACAAAAATCTTGGTCGAGTATCATGACGAGTTTCAGCATCCTATCTCTCTAGGTCGCAATTACCAGCAGAGGGCATCGCAATATTAAATCTACATGGTTTATGTCAAGGAGAGCATCACAGAGCAGAAACTTAACGCCAAGATATCAAGTCTGGGTTATGAAGAATCTTCTTAATCATATGCAACCTTCATTCAAGGCTAGAAATACCACTTTCGTCGACGAGAAAACTTATCGTCACGAGTCCTTTGGCGTCGAGGGTTTGCGAAACGAGCAAGAACACAATTATGTTAAATTTATATTGCCAGTGCAGTTGTAGAAGGCAAGTCGAGAGAACTCGATTCACGCTTCCACAAACGCAATCACGAGAATATAAGGGACAAAGTTTTCGAGCGTTCTCGTTTAACTTGAAGTAGTTGAAACAGAAGCGAGTAGTTTTCCACTTACCGAGTACATCGGAGTTGACGAGAACGCTGCAGGAATACATCGGCGTTACGAGTCGAGGTCTTCGTTGATTGAAAGCTCTCTTGCATGCTTCTTTGCACGCAGACATCAATTGCCCGCCAAGATGAGCGTGACTCTGTCCAACGGCATCACCGGAATCATCAAAGATCTCCCACTTCTTAAGAACGAAACAAACACCCATCATTGGTTCTTCGCAAAGTGGTCCAGCTAATGTTGCCAATTGAAAGCCATTTATCATGCTAGTATCGTAAGTCGCGCGAGGATCTGTCGAATTATTTTGCCTTTCCCAAAATGGCTTTCTCTGATAATCCGTCTCGTTTAACAAGATATTGGGACCACATTTTCTTGGTCCAAATGACCAAATTTTCTCAAGAACATTTTCCCATCCAGCGTCCTTGAAGGCATTAGCCAATTCGCTTATGAAGCATTCAATAGCTCTTTGCTTTCTCTCGGTAATCGAGGTATCGTGTAACACAATTTTCGTGACATTCTCTGACAGTTGATCGACAGTTTCCACCGTTTCCTTGCCAAAACGCTCCCAATGGTGATCCAACTGTTTGATCAACTCGGAATTAGCTTCCAACAATTTGGTAACATTATCGGGTAGTGGTTTAGCGCCAATTTCAAAGCAACACTGACGATTAATCGTCCAAGCCTCCAGCGTAACTTCCTCGGCTTTTTTCTCAATGGCCTCGTTCACCATATCGACTGTTGGCGGTGGAACGACAGTTTCGCGAAACGATACAATAGGCTCTGAGACATTAACGTCAACTTTTCCGTATCTTAACTTAAGATCTTCGAGGCATCTTTCAAGATGCACTTCGCCCGCGGTGTTTAACACAATTTCACCGGTTTCCTGTATATGCATTACAGCACAAGCGTCTGCCTGATTAAGTAGCTTAAGGCCAGCTATTAATTTCTGCAAGTCGTTTGGATGTTTCGGCTCTAATGCAACTCTTAATATCGGAACAGCGAGTGAAGTGAGCTCGGAAAAAGATGGACAAGCTATTGTCGTTGAAAGCGTCGCTGTTTTTAACACATGATCCTCCAAGCCTCCTATACCCAAAACATTACCAGCTGGAACTTTTTCGATAGATTCTAATTCACGACCCATGAGAATATAAAGTTTTGGCACTCGTACTCTAGTCACGTGCCAGCCCGGCGATAAATCCCTGAGTGATGTAGGTGGTTCAACGTATTCATCGGCTTTACGTTTTTCCATTGCTACGCAGGGGTTGTGCTTCGGTCCTAAAACGAATAGTTCACTTCCTTCTCTAATCGTACCCGAATAAATCCTCGCGAAAGCTATCAATACATTTTCCGATGGTTCCTCCACTTTGATCTCCTCTGTCATCTCGTTCGTAGCCTCTTCCTGTGTTAAATTGTCAACCCCATCGATTGTATTGTTATCCGCTAAACTTTCGCGTTCCAATTTCTCGACGTGCCTCTGTCGAGCGAGTTCCCGCCTCTGCTGTAGTTCCTCGTGCGTCAGAGGCTTTGTTTTATTTTCTGGCAATGATTTTCTCTCAACTGTAAACATTTTCGATACAAACACTATTATCGGTTCATCTTCGGAGGAATTACAAGCGAGAAATGATGCTTTTAGTTTTTGGGTCTCAACGGGCAGTGTCGAAAATTCAGCATTGCCACTCATAAGCCTCTCGATCTTCTCTTCAGTGAGATTAAGAGGTGCTGGAACTTTTTCGCATACCATGTTTAGACATGCTTTAGCTAATGGCAACCACTGTGAGCAAATCGCTTGTAATTGAGCTTTTGGATCGGTTAAACGTAAATCTCGTGTTGTTAACATTATATTCATTTTCTCAACCATGCTGTTCATCTTTTCCCGATCTTTTCTCACGACAACAGTATCATAAAGCGCCCAAAGATTATCCAATATCAGTGATACAAACAGTGGCTTTTTTGCTTTTTCCTGAGCCCCTTTCATGATCCTCTTTGCTTTCATATTAATATAAAAATCTCCCCACATTGTTTTCAAAAGCACTCGCTCGCTGAAGCCTAATTTTTCAGAAAATATTCTTGCAAATTCCTTCACACCGAAACCCCATCCATCGACGGCACTTGTGAACAGCACATTTCCCCGTTCTGGTGAAAAATACAGATTAGAATCATCGGCGTCTTCCAGCGCAGATTGCCAATCGGCTATAGGCTGGTCGGTGACATTGGAATCTTGGTTCGGCACCGTTTTATCTTCCTCCTCTCGTTTCATAATGTCGCTAGCAAAAAGCTCGCCCATTACGGCATTGACCTGCTCCAAAACTTGAGTCAAATAAACATAAGCGTCAAGCGGCGTAAGTTTCATCTCCGTTATGAGTCTGTCAATTTTATTGAGAACTAGAACTGGTCTGAGATCTTCTATGTAGGACATGGAGAGCGCGCTGCGAGTCTGAGGACAGACTCCCTCCACGACGTCGACGACAATTATAGCTCCGTCGCAGAGTCTCACAGCTGTGGAAACTTCAGAAGCAAAATCAACATGGCCAGGAGAATCTATTAGATTAACTAAGTTTTCTCGTTCGTTGTGCACATGATAAAGGGCTATAGAACTTGATTTCATAGTTATACCTCTCTGCTGCTCGTCGGGACGGCTATCCAGGTAGCGTAGCTTGCCAGCAAGCTTGCCCGATATAATTCCATTGCTCGCAACCAGAGAGTCAGCCAGCGTGGTTTTTCCATGATCCACGTGCGCAAGTATACAAATATTTCTGATGCACGATGGATTCTCTTGAAGCTCCGCAAGCTTCTCTTGACTGACCAGCCTCATTCTTGCTTCTACTGTGTGAAACACCAAAAAAAAAAAGAAAAAAAAACAAAAAAAACAATGACGCCGACTAGATAGATTTATAGTTGATTTAATCGTTGTAAAAAATAGAAATTATTCAAGGCACAAGCGAATAAAAACGGAATGAAGAAAACAAAGGGAAAGAAAAGAAAAGAGAAAAATTGAATTTCTAATTTATTCTAGGATAAAAATGTGTCTAAACACTATTTCACTTTGTTTTGTTTCCAGAGTGCATAACGTTCGCTAAACACGAGTATAAATTGTCTCTCGATTGGCATTGCATGCGACGTCAATTGCATCACCGTTTCGCTGCTTTGGGATTCTGATTGCAAGAATCTGTGAATTAGCGATTTTCTTCTTGCTGGATGTATTGTGAACAGTCGGCGAAATGAAGAAAAAAAAAAACGTGGTTGACACTTGGAGCGATTTTTGAGGTTAGTTGCGTTTGATACGAGCTCACGCACTTGTTTCGCGTTAACAACACCTCTTCGCTCGATTCAATTGTCAAGATTTTTTGTGATCTATCAAACTCACACAAATTACACACTGATCACTGCATATTTAAATGATAAATCGATTACGCGATCTCAACTCAGACTTTACCGAAGACAAACGCAGAGGTGGCGACGGCCATCACCTTTGTACACACTTTTACCGCACTAAGCAGCCGCATCTCGTTGCCTAAGAAAATTTCACAATATTGTGCAGTATTTTGAAATAAAACTATATCGCTAATTAGTCCGAGGATTTCGTTGCAATTACAACAACATTTTTTCATTCATCTTATGACACGATTTTGTATATTCGCTCTTAGAATAATTCGAATAAGACGAACAGCTGATTTCTGTTTAGGAGAGAGTAGAAAGGGTCAATGATATGTGCAGACTACGATGAAGAAAAACCTGTGTTTTTTTTTCTTTTTTTTTTTAACAGTTGCATTTGACATAAGATCTTGATCTGTATGAAATAATATTAGATGTAATTATTCTTTAAATATTTCTAATCAAGCGAAGAAAATAAGAACATGACGAACTTCGAAAAATAAGTGATTTTTTTCAGGCACTAATCAAGGCTATTTGTTTATTTTACGAAAATATAATTTTAACTCTGAAATATTCATCTTTCAATGTCCTTTTATTGCATTTCCACTCGTTTTAATAGAATTTAATATTTTCCTGGAAATGAAAATATTGTTTTACCTAAAGTTTACGATAAAGGAAACATACGGAATCACATTATCATTATTTCAATTAATTCAATGTAACAGTATAAAAGTACATTTTTTTTTACTCTTCTTTAGTTGAAAATCAAATATACAGACGTCGTAAAGTAATACGATGTATATAGAGTACATCGGATACGAGTAAACAACCAAGATATGATCACTAACTGACGCATTTACTTTTAGTGCCATCATTACATTTCTGTACGATTACATAAAGTGGTGTAGTGTAACAATAATAGAGTCAGCGATAATAAAAACTGGAAAAAATCGTCGCCTACAATTAATACAAATTGTCGAGAGATCATTTTTATTTCACGTATATTTTAAGCCAGCAAATTATTAATTTCCCAAATTTGTTAAATTTATCGGTTGTTTATTGATATCGTAAATATTGTAAAACCTTTAAATTTTAACCGCTTTTTCGTCAAACAATTATAAATTCATTTGTAAAATTGAGACCATTTTTTTTTTTTTGCGATTTTCCTGAATAATAATTTTTTTTTTATTTTATAAAAAAAGTTTATTACAGAAAAAATACAGCAGATTCTAAAATTTGAGTCGCAAGAATTCCATCAATTTTAAACGCACTTTTTTTAGAATATCCTATCGTTTAGATAAAATAAATGTTTATTATTATCATTATTTACAAAAATTAGAGAATGATAAATTTACATATTTAAAAATGTTCTAGTTTAACTTTTTTTAAACAGTGTTCATCGCAAATCACTCTTGTTATGCCGCTCAAATAGTTTTGTTACAAAATTAACATAATCAGGTAAAACATTGATGTAACAAATGAGTGCAAGCAGACAGCTCCAATACGTATGATAACAGAGTGTTATTATTCAAGACAATTTATCGCGTTCCGCTGGTTATTTTTCCAGCAGAGATGAGTGTCGCGCAGTACAAACACAAAAACGATTGAAATCTCGAGAGGAATTTAATAGCTTCCTGTTTCCCACAGACATGAATGCAGCAAAAAATAATGCTATATAGTTATAAGCATTTTTGCGGATGCTTCAATTTTGTCATGAAATATTACGTGTATTTAATTTGTCGCTGCAGAGGCGAGAGACGTATATATAGCAAGAGCTGGATAGTTTAGCTAGTTCACTTTTAAAAATTATTCAACGCGCAAAGGTATCCAAAGAGATGCTGAAGCTCGTGATTTTTGCCTGCCTTTGCGCAGCTGTGGTAAGTTCAACCTATTCTGTGTATTTTTTTTTAACTGCACATAAGCATTATTAAAAATTGTACTGTCCTCTCTGAATTATTTACTCTATTTGCTAATGTATTCCATAAAAAATTTGTTGTACGACATTTTTTTAGAGTATTCTATACCATATTGGTAAGAAATTGTGTAAGAATTTTATTCAAAAATCGTGCACATTGACTCCTCATTATTTTGTAATTTTTACAAATTTACGTCTGCAACGATGTAGATTAATAAATATTGGCTTCCTCACAGACGAAGCTTTGTGCAAGATGAAAAATTATGTGGAAGCTACTTTGCAATTTTTTAAAATAAAAAATTATATTTATATATATTTTAAGGGAAATTTCGATACAGATAACAAATTTTCAGAACGAGTAATTTGTAAAACTCGCTCATGATTTTATTTTTGTTATTTTTACACATCTCTCCATTTGAAAGATTAATTCATTTCCATTTTTCCAAATACATATGATTTTTTAAAGAATTTCCGTACAGTTGAGAAACTTCTATTTTCGAGAATTTGTGTGTTTTTTTTTATAAAACTCTTGAATCCTCGTACAAAATCTAAAGAGAAATCAAATAAAAAATCATGTGTGTTCAATAAAAGTCTGAAGATTTATATTTAATAAATTACGGTTTTTATCGAATAAACGTGTGTATCTTCTGATTTGACTAATAATTTGATTTTATTATTATTATTATTATTATACATGCTGCGAAGGCGCAGTATTTTTACTGGGACAGTGCAATAATGATAAGAATTGGCGATGCATTGTGCATGAATGGATATTGAACAGTGATATCGAAAATATTGCAGCTCGTTGAGAGCCAGGAACCGCCACCACCACCGCCACCCCCAAGCGCAGCGTTCGAGGGAGCGGAACACAAAAGGGTAAGCGACATTGTATATTCATTATTCTGCTGTGTATATACATATATGGGTCATTCCATGCCAAGGCGACCATTCATTTCCCTTAGCACTTCATTAAAAGTTGACCAATTTTTCAAAAAGTTTACCTTCTCTCGTTAATAACTCGAATTCCTCTGCACTATTGCACTATTTTCGAGTCATTAAAAAAAACACATACACACATAAATTATTTCTATAAATAATTGATAAAATTCAAAAAATCTCACAAACCGTGTTTTTTTTTTCAAGAATCATTTTTAGAAAATAGAAACCATTCGAAGTCGTATAAAATATTCATCATTTGACCCAGTGAATTTGAGTGAAAAAATTAAAACACGACTAGAGGGTCTCTAAAAACGTGAAAAAAAATTCAGAGCTGTTATTGAGACCCCTAAAAACGAAAACGAAAAATTCTCAACTTTTTCTGACGCGGTGGGGGAAATGAGTGTGTCACTCTGGCATAGAACGTCCGATATATAAAGCAATGCTCTGCACAAAAGACATGCCCTTTAAAATCCTCTACGTTGCTGGAAAAGCTGCGCCAAATAGGATTCTCCCCACCTTGCAGACGGAAAAATGTACAGCCAATGTATCCTTCAGTTTCGTTAAAGAAATATGTAATAGGGATAAAAATGTTTTTATGCTTCACTCGATTTCCAGATAAAAAAATGTATCCTGCAAGTAAGAATATTTTACATGGGACGATATTGAAAGAAGAATTAATTCATTCAATATTATCAATACGATATTATTTTTTAAATCACACGAGTTTTAAATATCTTGAAAAAGTATAAACCCTCAAAATTCTTCACGAATTAAAGAAATACATAAATTTAAATAAGTAATTAAAATTTCCGGGAGTACTTGAATAAAGGCGTGAAGCACAAACCAAGAGAACGAGTTTGTAAAAAAATTCAGGAAGACATATTTATTAAAAAAAAAAAAATAAAATAATGGGTGTGAAATTCAATAATCTACTTCAGGCATTAAAAAAGTATTTAAAAAATTTTATTCGTCGAAAAAATCTTAACAAAATTCCTTAAGACGATGTGCTACACCTTCGTGGTGTTTTGTCTGTTCGAATCTAATAAATTGTATGAAGAGATTCATTTGAAAAACACGGAAAATATTTTAATTTAAAAAAAAACGGCATTCACGAAATCATATTTAAATTTTACGTTCCCATCGTTATAACACCACAATGATCAGTTAACGGCAGGGCATTGTGTATACGATTTTTTTTTTGTTTTCATTACCTCTACCTCTGTACGTAGACGTGGAAAACAAATAATGAAAAACAAACAAGTAAAATGCTGCTTCAGAGAAATTGAACCAAATGAAATGAGTAATTGGATCTTCGATGGAACGCTTTGAATGAACTTTTTTTATTATTCCCTCTTGTTACTTTTAATGTACTATTTAGAACAGGAATTTGCATTCTCTCTTTGGGTATTGCTGGCTCGACAAGCTATATACCCTGCAGGCATCCTATATATTAGGATGCTTCATTTTCAACTGCAACTTTTATTTTTGCTTTCTCAATTAAAAAAGAGCCAAATTTCAAAAAAATTAAACCTCCCAAATCATTAGTATACTTGAAAAAAAAAATGTAGAGGTCGCTATCGAATTTTGTTCAGACTGCTTTAGTTGGAATTTAATATTTTTGTTATCTACCACCTAAAAAAACGGTGGCAATCAAAATAAAATTTCTATGGTGTGCTTTGAATGATTATTTATCGTCTGCGTATTAAGAGTGGAATATTTTTAAAAACAATGCTGCGTGCTATATATTTTTGTGCAGGTCGTTCGCCAAACTATGCCTCAGCCACCCTCTATGCCATCGATGCAGGACGGTATGGGCGGTAATCCCGGAAATTTGGCGATGCAGGGACTCGGCAATTTTCCTGATCCAACGATGGTCCTCGCCAAGGCACAAGAAGTAGGAAGACAGTTTATGTCCGGTAGACGTCGTCGTCAGGCCGGACCTCCACCCCCGCCGGATGCACCACCACCACCACCACCACCAGCCGTAACTTCTCTGGTAACAAACCTCTGAGAATTCAGTTACCTTGATCAATTTTTGCTTGTTCATAGAGGAATCTTCGTACAAAAAAAAAAAAATTCTTAAATATGAACTCATTGTTGGATTCTCACAAAATTCAGTTGTTTGGACTGTTTTCGTGTTACAGAATTTTCGAAAAAATAACGAAAATGCAAGTTTCTATAAAATCTTTACTACTTTATCGATTTCGACTGAATTATCCAACATTTTAGATCAGTTACTTGCAGTGTCCTCGAGTTATAGCATTAAAAAAAAAAAAAAATAAATAACGACAATTTCAAAACTCCATAAAATCCGAAGCAATTTTTGTTGAAATTCAATAGCAAATAACATTGAACGTGTATTCAGATGTGAAGAACTATTTAGATAAATTGTCGAACTTTACGAAAGTTAGAGCGACCACGTTTTTTTTTTTAATTCAAAATTCCCTAAATTCTGAATATATTTACTTAAAAATTGCAACATTCAAAGAGGGATAACTACTTCACTTGCGTGCCAAATTTCAGTCCGATTGTTCAAACAGTTACTGAATAACAGGCGATTGAATCTTCGAAGCCCCAGGCACAATTTTTTTTTCTTTAATGAAAACAAAGCTTCGTCTATGAGAAAGCAAAATACAATCCCCATTTGTACATAAAAGTTTATCCCCAAAAAATGCCAGGACTCTATGTTTCTTAAATATTATCCACGAAAGAGTTGTTAATATTTGTTTGTTTATTTCTTTTATAGGCATAGAATTAACTGGAATGAGGACAGGTGCTCCTGAAAAAATCCACCAGTGACTAAACGAACACTCGCACGCTCAACCGATGCACTTCTACAATCTTCCTATAGATGTTTTACAATTTGGAATGTAAAAAATAGATGTTCTTTGAAAATAAAGCCGGAAGATTTGCAATTCTATCTACCCTCTTCAAGTCGATCCTCTATCTTTCCAATTGCACGGGGATATTATCGTGGATATAGAATATCCGGAGGAAGCAACTAGAAATTGTCGTGTGAGATTGAGTCGTGAGATAAAGTCGCACGAACACCAAAGCACGGTACGAAAAGTGTGTCGATCGATGTCCGCAACTTCTGGGTTAGACAATATTAAAAAAAGTTAATCGCGAAGAGGAGATAATTCGTGCGTTATCACACACGTCATTGCGTTATCGACCATCGATCGACATACCTTGACAGTCGGAGTTGGTCATCGCCGTGAGTTTGCGTATGGGATCCGTGACTGTCACACGCTTTGAACTAAGTGTAAATGCAGTACAAATTGCTTGAATCTAGTATACGGTCACAATATCCTGTGTCAAAGGATGTTTAGCGCACGAAGAACCCAATATCCTGTGTTAAAGGCTATACATGACAGCAGCTAGGTGGGAATCAATGATAACTGGTTCGAAATGCTGCGATAATTGTGCTACGATATATTTACTACACCTATATAATGGAACATTCTCCGTTTTAATACAAGTTCTTTTTCTGACCCTCATAGAAATTTCTCAATATTTGCCAAATTTTGTTAATATTTTCAGATCAGATTTTTTTGCTCCGAAAATTTCGTAGTTGCACTTTTTTTTTGTAGAGTATTTATATCTTGGAGGAAAAATATAGTACAAGACAAATTAATTTTGAAAAAATGTATTCTACAAATAATATTCACGTATAAAATTCGATTTTTAATAATTAATTGGAAATTGTTTTTTTGAGAAAAGTATTCCAGTTATTTTTAAATTTCAAATTTTTATGTTCCCAATGAATAATTAAATAAATTACCGAAATAATGATATCTCGGGGAACTAAAAGTAACTCTGTGCTTGCACAATTTTTTTTAATAGTTAAATACAATAATATCAAAAAATTCACAGAAAGTAGTCAATAACAGTACTTAAATTTGGCTCTTTATGAAAGCTAAATAAATTTGATTATTTTTTGTTTCCTCTTCTGGTGTACAGGTGGTAGCACAACATTTTTAATCAGTAAGCAATAAGCTGTGAGGACTTTTGACGGTTTAATAATGGAAAACGTTATTTACGAACGACCCAATAGAGCAGGAGGATTAGGAAATGATCAGGAGCATTTTCTCATCACAAGTAAAGGTATGGACGAAATAATTTCATTGGATTTTTCAAAAAAAAAAATTGTCGAGAAAAATAAATGTATAAGAAGGCACTTGGCAAAATTAGTTGGATCAATTATTTGTAGAGTTAATTAATCTTTTCGATGAAAGCTACATATTATCATTAATTATAGTATAATAATTTATTATTCTTGGAAAGCAGCATCTGTTGCACTGGAGAGCATAGTGATTACTTTGAAATTTGAAATGAATACATGTTGCCAATTAATCGATTATTTATTTGTCAGCTATGCGTTCGATTTACAAAATATTTTGTTATAATTTAAAAAGATATTCGTTCTATGAAATAAATTCAGAAATTTAAATGAACTCACTATTATTATATTGAAAAAAGATTGGCTATAACGACTCATGACAAATATTTAGAACTTTCTTGATAGCTTTAACCAGGGAGTGGTTAATAAAATTTAAAAATTAATTTCACTTGGATAATCAATTTTTCTGTTTGTAAATCTTCATTTTCCGTCTGATTATATGCTTGCAACAGCGAGCCTTAAGGACCGGATATGTCTCTCCAATATGGTAAGATACGTCGTCCCTGCATTCGTGGTTATGACGCTCCTTATGGTCACAGTTTACACGACGATGTATTTAATTCTGAAAAACTCTGACAACGATTGGCCAGCCACGTGCAACATACGACCGAGCTATCGGATAGAGTGCTTACCCGGAAGAAACGAGACGGTCCAAATTTCTTTCGACGATTGCATGGCCGTTGGATGCTGCTGGCATGACGCAAGCAAACTCTGTTTTCACTCAATTCCATCGCGACACGGTTACACTCCAAAAAATTCCGAAACCTACAAGGGTAATTAAAAACGCTTTAAAAAGTGAATAAACAAAAAAGAGAGCAATCTAAAAACTTGTGCAAGAGATTTATTATTATTTATTATTTCCTCATAGAGGAAACTTTGTTATCATGGAAAAATGTCCTTTTCATGATAAAAAAACTTTTCATTGGGCAAACATTTTTGTCCGTCTTTTCCTTTGGTTTTCTTTTTTTTTTTTTTTTTTTTTATATCGTGTTTGCAAACTGTTATTTGCAAAGGTTCTGCTATTTGCATGTGAAAAATGTTAAAGAGGAAAGCTTATTTTCCAGAAGGTCGATGTAGGTGGAAAAATCTTTGATGTATCGTTTTGAAATTTATAGAAAATGAAATGCTTGTACCGAGGACATCGCGGAGTCCTCTGGGCAGCAAAAATGCCGAGTCCATCGTCGTTGAGCTGAAGAATGTCGATGCCAACCATGTTAAAGTTACTTTGAAAATAAGTCAAACGGCAACTCGAGACTCGGCAAATGTTAAGGATGATGGGTTTAAGAGAGGTAAGGAAAGATTTTCCACCTCGAAGGAAACAGACACGACGGACAAACTCTCGAGAAAGCTGCTCTACTTTCTGCCGGAAAATCCGGTACGCAGGACCGTCAATATTCAGGATGGTAATTATGACTACAATTTTGTAAATAATTACACAGTCTCGCGAATTTTTTTTTTTAATTTCCCTAATTTTATAGATACTGATTTTTTTTTTCTTTTGATTGAGAAATGGTGCATTTTTTCACCACTTTAAGGATCACCAAAAACGGTCATTTCAAGTTAACGTATCACAAAAAATATAAACTTAGTCACAGAATAAAAATATCCCATACAAATTGTAGTTTTGTATTAGCTCTTTAATTAAATTTTCATTTTTACTCTCCGAAACCACGTCTGATCCCAATTAATTGGCAATTATTTTCATCAAGTCCATAGATACACCTATAATGTTTGTCAATTTTATGAAAAAATTACAAAAATCACGGTTATCGTTATCACGACGGGAAAATTATTTGAGAATTTTCGTTGAAAAGCTAATATAAAAATACAATTTATAGTGTTGTCCTTTTTTCCTCTGAATTGTAGTTATCGAGACACATTGACTTAAAGGAAATACATAATTTTTAAAAGAGATCTTCAGGGTCATGTAAACTCAATAAAATAAAAAAAACGTACACTAATAATCTCTAATTATGATACTTTTAATGCGGTTTAAAAAATGCATATTATTTGCTATCAATAGTGGAGAATATTCGAATAAAAATGTATATAAAATTCTATTCATAATAGTTTTTTTTTTCTTTTTCAAAACATCTGATAAAATTTTAAAAATATTAATTACCTCAAATTCCTTTTCCGCGTTCAAAATAATTTTATTTAATTTTTCAAATTCAATATATTAATGGTTTTAAATATACATTTTTATTCTCATGCTTATTTCTGTTAATTATTTATTATTTATTATTGCAGATGTAAAGTCAAATTTGAACGTTTATTTTCATTCACCCGAATTTTCATTAACGGTGACGCGAAAAAATGACACGTCCGCCCTTCCTCTGTTGTCAACTGCGAGAGGACCACTGATATTAACCGAAAATTTTTGGGAATTCACACTTTATATAACCAACCGCACGATTTACGGTCTGAATCAGTTGCAACTCAATGGTACCAGCAATATGATTTACAATAATGAAAACGGAACGGCGATGCCAGCTTTCGTCGGGATCGATGACAATGGTCAAGGCACATCCTGCTACATCAGCTACGATGGTCCAATGGAAATTCAGGTATAAGGCATTCTCCGTAAGTTGAGCGACATTGTTTTTCTAATTATTTTCTTTTCCATTAATTCCAAAATTTTTGTAGTTTGCACTTAATTTTCTATAACCCACAGTGATGTGTACAGAACCTATAGAAATATTGGACGAGTGGGTAAAACATATTTAGAGGAGTAAAAAACGTTTTTCAAAATGTATATTGACTGAATTGATTGCAGAATGTTTGATATTTTTTCCAAACCACTTTTCTTAACGCTTTTGGACCATTCTGTGTGCTGACATGAAAATCTCGAAAATAAAAAAAAAACAAAAAAATTTGCAAAAACAAAGCTTCGTCATAGAGAAAGTTTTCTTTTCTCGATATTTCAGACCATTTGGAATATCGTGACACGAAACACTCGATATTTACTTTTGTTTCATTAAAAAAAAAATCTACCTCTTCCAAAACATGGTTTTTATAAATGAAAATTATACATCTAATATAAAACACCAACTTTAATAATTAGAAATTTTTTGTCGAAACGAACATAGTACAATGTGTAAATTAGCATTCTTGATTCAACACAGATTCTGGATGAATCAAATCTCATCGTACTGAGGGGTCTTTCGTTGCCGAGAGAAATTTCTTTGAACGTCTTTGCTGGTCCAACTCCTCGAGAAGCTGTCAGACAGTTAACGAAAGCTCTGCAAAAGGATTCCCAGATTAGAGACATGCCACTGTCGAATTTAGGGCTTCACGTCTGTCCAAACGATAATTCGATTAAATTCATCGAGAATTTAAAAGCAACCATCGACAGTATGAACGGGCCTTGGGACAGTCACTGTCTTCATCAGGGCTTTAATCCCACACTGGGAAATTCATTGAACGAAAGTCATTCAAAAATCGTCATTGACGCAATAACACTTTTGGCCAATGAGGGAGGAGGTGGTAGAGTACTCGTGCCACATTTGACACCAATGGCAAGTATAAACAGAATTTAATAGACATAGCAACCAGTTCATACACCCGAACTCAGGTAAATTCCGAAGCTAATGAACTCTAATTGGAATTTCTGCTATTTAACCACGACCAGGCATTTAACAGATGGACGTACCTATACTTGAGCAGAATAGTACCAAAAGCTTTGGTACTCGAATGCTCGAGAGCCTGGATGACGTAATTGTTGATATAAATAGCTTGAAACTGGTCAGGCTGCTAATGCTTCTTACCTGCAAATGGTTAAATAGTTTAAAAAGTTTAACTTCTTATTACAATGGGGCGAAACTTCGAGAGAATATAATTAGAATAAGATTGTTAACGAATTTATAGTAAAATATAGTAGATAATTATTGTAGGTTTGAATTTATTAATTTAAATAAAAAAGAGAATTTCAGAAATGCATATTAAAGCTTCACCTGGTATTTCGGACTTTAACTGCCTCTGGCATTGTGAAGAACAACTCTCTGGCTTGAATTTCGTCACGATTTTGTCCCATTATACAGAAAAACAAAAAAGTAACAATTATTTTGAATGAGATAATATTTTCAGGGCAATTCGCAATCGAAACGAAACTGAAAGATTTTTTATACAATATTAATAATAACTTTTTGTTCGCAAACGTTCACAATTTTCTTTTGTCATATGAACGAAAAAAAAAGTTTCCAGTAAAAAAAAAAAATAATAATACAAGAAAGTTTTCGTACAAAACGTTTTTTTGTCATTTTTCAGAAAATCAAATCTATTGTTTTCTGTGACAATATATTTTTTACCGTTTTAACAAACCAAAAAGTTGGACTAAAAAAAAAGTTTTGAAGTTCGTAATTTTGCGAAATAGAAGACAAATAATTTTTCGAAAATTCTTAAGAATATTTTTTTTTTTTAAACGGAGATTTTCAAATTGTCACAGAAATTTAAGTTGCAACAGAGTCGAAAAATATTAATTTCGTCGTTCTAGGTTTTCTTCTCCAATAACTCTTTGGCTACCCAACTAATCGACAGTTCCCTCGTGTTGAGTAACTCTTCAGGTCCCTATGTGGGCTTGTATCGGAATCGGAGTGTTGTCTATCCCGACTGGTTCGACAGCAGAACCTTCGAAATATCTCTCTCCAATCTCACCGATTACTTGACCAATTTCGCGGCCTCAAAGCTCCTTTACGTGAGAGACTCGTGGCCGAAGGATGAAACCAAAGGACATTTGGCACCTACAAATCGCTACTTTGATTATGTGCCCAAAGTAAGTGGAACGAACAATGTGAATTGCGAAATTTGATTTTACTATAAACATTTCTTTTTTTAAATACTTCTTTTAATTACTTTAATTATAATAATTATTTCACTTCGACACGAATTTTTAAATATATAGAATACGTATTCGAAATGTTATGTTGCACGACATTAATTAAATAAATTTCCTTATTAATTTCTATTAAAAGCATGAATATGCGAAAAATATCTTTCATATATTTTTTTTTTTATCGAATTTCGTAGCGATTCGAACTTTTTAAGTTTCATGCAAGCAATGTGCAGGATTTATGGTATTGTGAAGATATTAAAAAAAGGAAAAGAATACTTTTCCAAAAAAAAAAAACGCTTTTCACCCGTATAATATATTGTAATTGAAAGCACACGTAACTGGCCGTATATTTTGCTGAAGAAAGAACGTATATACGTAGGAACTGACAAGGCTCATGTCAAATGGAACAGTGCCATACTCTCTGCTGACGTCGTCGAGGACAAATTTCCATTACGTTAAGCACAATGCGTACTCAGAAAAGTTTCGTAACACGTCCATGTTACAAGGGTGGATGAGTTTGACTATACGCGGTCTCTGGGGAGAATCTGGTAATTCAAGTTGGGCAGCTCTACGAGAAGCAGTTCGCGTAGGTGTTGGTTCCTGTGTCGTTGGGCAACTTCCTCCACCTATGTACATTTGCGGTTCCGCTAAAGACTTGGGTCCCAGTAACAACAACGATGAATTGTGCAGCAGGTAAATTTTTATAAGAATATTCCAAATATTTCTGATTTTCTACTCTGGAGAACTTTTCAACAAATTACACGAGTACGCAAGCCAACGGGATACCAAAATCTATTAAACGAGTCGAATTCTACACATACAACCACTCTACACCAGCAACACTGCACAACACCCATTCTGCACAACCACGTTTTTATGCTGCATCAATTCTACACAACATCAATTCTACACAAACAAAAGTCTTCAAGGCAAAATTCGTCGAGCCTAAGGAACCCAAATAACGAAAAAGATTTGTTAGGGGTACTTTCAGTGCGGAAATATAGTTGGAACTTGGAACGAATGGCGAAAAAATTCGATACCTCAATTTTCTTTTCCAAAAGTAGTAAAGTTGGTCGCCAGAGTCTTATATTTCTAATAACTAGTGTTTAATTGTTTGCAATTATACGTGGGATCTGAAGCCGAAATTTAATTTCTCATTTATTAACAATTACATTTTTTTGTTTAATTTTTCAGATATTTATGAAACCCCAATAGAAAGCAAAAAAAAATGTACCGTTATTTATATTTATAGGTAAAACGATATTTGTGTTATTCTCAATCACCATTGCTGAAGATGATATGTTGAATATTTGATTCGTGATACAGGTGGTACGGAGCAGCAGTGGTATGGCCACACGTGCTCGTACTTCCGGAGAACCTGCCTGGCGGTATTCATCTTACCATGAGCGCGTCTACCTACGCAATCAAGCATCTCAAGTTGCGAGCCTCGCTTTTGACATATACGCGCACCACCCTCGCCAAGCACAATCTTGACGGATCACCCCTACTGGCGCCTACGTCGATTTACTATCCAAATGATCTTCGCGTTCGAAATAGATGGGATCAATTTCTATGGGGTGACAGTATACTAGTTGGTAAATACGAGATTCTCGATAGGCGATATTTATTATACAATCAAGATGAGGCACGATAGCGTCACGACGCCAAATGTTAAATCATTAAAATTACAATTATAGTCAGTTTCAAAGAAGCCCCAATGTTACTCGAACCTTTTCGCTGCATATTACAAATTATGCTGTAGAAGTGAAACTGAATTTTTGAAAACTCTTAACAGCATTTATCCGCAAACATCCATAAATATTTTGTTAAATTTTACAGTTTAACATTTTTTCTTATTAAGCATTGCTTGTTTAAGAAAAAGTTTGTCAGTTATTTCGTTCAATTATGTAACATAATTGTACGAATTGTGCGTCCAATATGTAAATTTCTATTTTGCAAATTGTAAAGAAAAAAATCCTCCAGGAAAATATATGAAAGATATATGTTACAATTTCTCGATCCAAAATAATTGTTTGTACTTTTTCAATTCAAATAGTGCCTATACGTATGTTTTAATAAACATGATAAAGAGACAGAAAAAAATTGCTCTGAATTTCGTTCAGGTCTGGTGACTCTACCGAGAGTGTCGCAGGTGCTGATGTGGCTACCAGGAGAATATCCGTGGAGGCATCTGCACGGTGGATCGAAAGTTTATCCTTCGAACTCGACCGACACATCCATCACCGCTGGGGAGGGTCAGATCGTCAGCCTCATTCGACCGGGATACATTGTACCCCTTCATAAGGTAATTTACCGCAGAGACTTGTCATTATCTCGAGATAATTATGTTTTATTGAGAGGAAATTATATATTTCTGACTGTTGATAAATAAATGCATTTTTTTATTTTTTGCTATATGTTATTTATGATGTACCTGACGTATTTGCAAAGTGGTGAGAAGCCCAGATTTTTTTTTAACAGCTTTAAAAAAAAAACAGAATTGTACTTTACAAAAATCGACTTTCTCCACTTTTGTTGTAGCGTAAAAAATTGTATTTTCATGTCACTTTTTCAATGCTATTTAAAATCAAATTTATGCAGCAAATAACATTAATTTTATGATAAAAAATGGACTGTAAAATTGAATACGGAGGCAAATTATGTACATTTAATTCAGCTATAGACAATTTTTCAAATATTCCCTGAAATATAGTTGATTTTCCTTGAGAATCGTATTTAGATTCTAATGGCAAAAAAGATGCTGGAGCCTCTTTTCGATACTCAGCTTTGTCGACAATTGGACTGAGAGTAATAAATTATACGTGCTGATGTAACACGTGGCGATATATATAGATAACTGAACCTCGGTTGCCTGACAATGAACTACTTACCAGCATGAGTATGCAATACGAAGACTAAACGCGTTATCCATCCTCCGTGATGTAGCCACGAGTTACTCCGTACGCTGCATCATATGGAGTGGATAATGACGTTCAAGAGCTTATTAGACCTATGTACACGCCTAGATCGATACTGTTCAAATTGCTTGCAAGCAATTTGAACAGTATTGGTATATTACTGGCTCCGACATTTAACATTGGTTCATTAGCGAATGAGTTCTCTTTGCTATCCTACAAAAGGAATATTTTAGGAAATAAAAAGGAATGTTTTATTCCAATCCAGATATATATGCACAAACTAAAAGTTATAATTTCCAAAATGTGCATATAATAAATGACCATAATTAAACTTGGTTTTAACCACAACTATGTTTCCGAATAAATTTAAAATGGGCTTCTTTGAAAATCTATCATTTTTTAGGGTGGACTGATCGAATGACTATACTGACAATTTACTATTGTAAAAATTAGTGTTTTTGTATATAGATCAGTGAGATGTCGAATTTAAATAGTTTGTACTAGATATTTTGGGAAATAAAAAATGTTTGTTATTTTATTATCCTTATTAGGTTGGCCATTATAATTGGGGTGAAATTAAATGTCCATCCGAAAATTTTATTTGGAACCCAAATCGGTTCCAAATAGGTAAAAAAAAAAACAATGTAATTCTTTCAGATTTTAATTTTTATATTTAACCAGCCCGCACAGTGTTTGAACTTTTCCATATAAAATATATGGGATTTGACTGTCTCGACACAGTTATTATTTTTTTTGTAGAACTATATATGTTGGTGAAATTTATTGAAAATTTCAGAAAATAGTCTATGAGTATATTGTGATATGAGAAAAAATAACGACCCTTGAAATTATTCGATGAGAGCGGAATTTTGTTATTTAAACGATTTTGCAGCTTTTATTGCATTGCATCTATATAATTGGTTCCACTTTATTCCAGGAAACTTCGATGACCTCCGATGCAACATTAAAGAACGATTTAACACTCGTTATTAATCTCGCCTGTGACGACGTGTGTTTTGCTTCGGGAAGAATATTCTACGGCAAGATCGACGGCGCATTTCTCAACATCAATGCAAGCAACACGACACTGGAACTGTCGAATGTTCTGAGAGTGAAGGAACAATTAGACTGCAATTCAGGTGCTTCCAAGCAACAGGCAACAGTAATAAAATATGTGGAAATTCTTGGCACTTCGATTTACACGATCAACACTGAATTGTGCAGCCTTCAAAATGACAATGAGTCAATCATTTTCGATGACACTCAAAAATCATAATTATTTTCAATAAACATCATTTTTTTCTCTATTTATTTGTTATGCTCAAGAAAAAACGAAAAATAAATTTGTTACATCCAGGAAGTACATCAGTTGCAAAGAGTGTGTCGAATTTTTTAAAACACAAAATTGGCTTCTCGACGATTTTCCGAGTACACTGGCATGAAAATATCGAAATCTATTTTTTTTTTTCATAAAAACACTACTTCCTCTGGAAGAAAGTAAAATTAGACTTTTCGTTAACAATCTATGTGTAAAGCATCCTTAAAGTTTAGAAAATTTTAAGGTGGCGACAAACAGTACCTACGCAGTAAGAATTAAATAAAAAATTGTTTTCAAAGAATCTATATTAACTTAACAAACATTTTTCTGTCAGATTCTTGTTCTACAAAAAAAAAACGTATATAAATAATATGTTAAAATCAGTGTACCCTCATTTTACACATATATTGGATCATTTTGACATTAAAAAAAAATGTATTCTTTTAATTATTGTGTCATTTCAGATTTTAACAGAAAAATCTATAAAACACAAAATTGCTGTCAAATTAACGTAACGGGGGCTTTTTTTGCTACTTCAAAATGTGGCACTCCGATTATACACATATCATTTTTTTTTTTTTACTGTGACCCAATTTATTTGTTACATATTGTTACTGGAAGGGTTATTACGACAATACGACAATGCGAAATGCGCAGTTACTAAACTATACGGCTAAATATCGTGTCCGGTATCCTGCCAAAGTTCATTTACGGTGTCCGGTGAAACGTTGTGAAACTCACAATCGTCTCTGCAAACACTACCGTATAGTGCAACCAACACTGCCGTCATTTAACCCTTAACGAAGGGAAACCTCATGCGGCGAATTGTCTCTGGGTTCGGGAGTTCCGTTGAAAGCATAGCTTTAGGTCTACGTAACGTTACATCAACGACATCCACTTTGTGGTTGAATAGCCTTTCAATGATACATAGAACTCGCAGAATGAAGGATTAAAACCCTTTTGGCGGTGTCGATGCCATTGAGCATTGAAATGTTTAATCAAAATATTGCTTCCAAAAGGGAATAACGAGGTGTTGTCCTCGCATTGACATGCTATTGAGAAAATATAATACAATTTTTATTTGATTTCGTTATTTTTTCGAATTAAGGCTTTTTCCGGTTTCAAGTATTACATCATTTTTGTTGTTGTTGAAAGACACTAAAAAAAAGAAAAACAATTAAAATGTTATCTTTTTTTCTGTGCGCTATTTATTTTGCAAAAAGTACAAGTGAAGCTTTTATCTTTGAAAAATGTGTAAGTATGAAATGTGGGGATTTTTGGAATCGGAAGAAAAAAACCTACAAAATTATGGCAGATATATAACTTGAAAATTAGGTTGTAATTGATAAATTTCAAATTGATTTCAAATTGATTCCGAAAATTACAGAAAAATTCTTGATTTTATTAGAATAATTCTAATTGAATGTACGACAAAATACAAAAATGACAAAATACGAAAAAAAAAGAGCATTTAAATATTTTTATTAATTTTAATATTCGAACGGCCACATTGCAAACTTGTTAAACACATAAATTTCAACCAAAAATAATTTTTTTTTCGCTTTTCTGTGAATCTATGCCGACTGCAAGTGACACATAAAGTCTTCTGCAGTCTCGTAAACGATAATATTTCGAAGTAAATATATGCTATGCTTGTGGTTATTCGCATATATTACGCATATGTATATATTATGTATCAATGCAAGTGACAGATGCCAAACAGTGTGTACAGTTCGGATTAGCAAAATCATTGTTGATTCTCATTTTCAATTTCATTTAATAATTCAACATTTCATGTACACAGAATAGATTAATTAAACCGTTAGACGTATACGCGAAAATTCAATGATGCCGTTAAATTTATTGCGCGATGTGAGTATCAAAAGGTTGGAAAATATATTGTCTCGAGCGCTGGTATGATTCTGGATGAACTTGCCAATTTCGATTCCCCCTTAAATAAAAAGATTTTTGCTTTTTTGAAGAAAAAATTAAATGTCGAGATTCTTATTTTGCAATGCTCTAAATTGTCTAAAACATCGTGAAAAGTGGTTTTTCACAAAAACAAAGCTTTTTTTCTACGTTGAGAAAAAAACAATTAATTTCATTATTGTCAAAAAAAATACACCTTTCATTTCAGAATACTCAGAAAATGCTCTTTTCTTATGAATGACGAAAGGACTCTTCTACTTTGACAAATCCTAGTCGAGAGGCTTAAAAACATATCATCAAAAATCACGCTATTATTTCTGTTCACCGAATCGTCCAGCTAAATGTCAATTCGAACTATATAAAAATTGAAAAAAAAAAAATTCGCCGCAGTATTCGAAATTGCAGCGTGAATCTGAACGGAATAGTACAAATCGGGACATAAAAAAAGCATCGAATATGTGGATTTTGACGAAACATTGAAATCGAGTAAATAAAAAATTGTCGCTAAATCCTATCGTGAAATTAAATGTGAAACAGTGTAGAAAAGGTTTCGGGATTTTATAAACTCCCAGATTGAAATTGCATTTTCTATACAACACTCGATTTTCAACTGTCGCGTTGGGTGAGGGTTTGCACCCCTCCCCCCCCCCCCCCAAATATATGGGGCAAAACACGTCAAGTCGGCCACCCCAATTTTTCATGTCAACAAAACGTACACACATTCTTCAGTTTGTTGGTCTAGTTGAAGAAAAAAACGTAGGATTTTTTTTCAGATTTTTTAATTGCATATTCCAGCCATTGAAAATTGCTGAAAATAATCATTGTTTATTTTTCAACGCCAATACTAAGGCTCGCAAAAAAAAAATCATAACAACATCAAATTTTGGATTTTCAGCGTAATTTCCAAAAACATTTTTTGTCAAATTCTCCGGTTTCATTTTATGTAACGTAATTCTTGTTTTTTGTATTAGATTACCGTCACGATGTTCCATCGTTCGAAGAGCTGTAACTCTGGAGCGAAATTGCCGTCGATCTCGCCAATTTTTTCGAAGATTGTAGATATTTCAAAGAACAAAATGTGCAAATTTCAGCTAAATCGGAAATGCCGGTTGGAAGAGAAAAAAAGTGACAACTTTGGTTAATTGAAAAAATAGCATAAAATAAAATCGTAGAATTTTACAAAAAATGTTGTTGGGAAGTACGCTGAAAATCCAAAATTTCATATTCTTATGATTTTTTTTTTGTGAGATTTACACAAAACACATTTTTCAATGTCTTCTGTAGTGTAAATTTGGAATTTTGCCGGGGACGGACTTTTAAAGTTGTTAAAAAAATTGCCAACATTATTTTCAGAAGTTTTTAATAGCTGGAATATGCAATAAAAAACGTGAAAAAATTCCTACGTTTTTTCCTTAACCAGACCAACATCCTGAATAAATTCGAGGACATTTCACATGAAAAATTGAGAAAAAAAAAGGGCTTGAGGTGTTTTGCCTCATATACTTTTTATACAATTTTTATCCGAAACCTGGTGAAATAAAAAAAAAAAATTCGATCACCGTGCGATTTGCAAATCGACTATGCGGCTTTTACAGCGTAAAAGTGAAAGTCGGGGTGGATAAAAGAGCTTTTGCAGAGAGAGAGAGAGATTTTCGTCTCCCACCGCCTCTTCCTCCTCTCTACCGTTCGCGGTACATCCGCTTCAGGAGACAGAAGCTCACCGAGCTTGCGTAATCGAGGCATCCGAGACACGGAGACGCAGTTGCCGCGCGTGGTTCACGGACACATAGTCAAACACAGTTCGCATTTCACGCGCGAAGCTTGCGACGTCCGGAACTTGTATATTTTTCGCGTTCGATAATAATAAATTCTACAAATAAATAATAAATAACAGAGAAAGGGGAAAAAAAGCAGAAAATTATGGGCGAGAAGGAAAAATGATTGCGCCAAACAGTGACCGTCATGTGGAAATGTGTAAGAAAATCGATTTTATCGCGTTTCCGAAAATTTGTACGATTATAATAAATATATTAAAGGAACAATTGAAAGTTTAAAAAGAGAAAAAATAAAAAGGAAAACAAAATGCGCGAGTGAAGATAAAAGATTTACGTCTGACGATCGTCCTGTGGGAAGATGTTTAAAAAAAATGATTTTATCGAGTTCCAGAAAGTTGGAATACCTTAGACGATAATAATAACATTAAAGACACAATTGGAAATAAAATAGGAAATTAAAAAAAAAAAAACTGTGCGAGAAAATGATCGATAATTGCACTAAAAAAAATTATTGTGTGCAAATTGTAATACATCGATTTTATTGCATTACGGAAGTTGTTTTCGATTAAAAACGAAAAAAAGATAACTTTGCGAGTGAAGAACGAATAATTGCACCAAATAACGATCGGATGGAAAAGTGTAAAAAAATGTTTTTATCCCAGTTCGGAAGTTGTATTTTACGTTCGATAATAATGCACATTAAAACAACAACTGGAATTTTTTTATAAATTAAATTAACTCAACTAGTGAATGTGTGAATAGGTGTAAAAAAAAGAAAATCATCGCGCTTTGGAAGTTGTATTTCCTGTTCGATAATAATACGTATTTAAACAACTATTACATTTTTTTATGTTTAATTAACGCTGCGAGTGAAAAAAAAAAGTAATTTCACCAAACACAATGTTTGCGCGTGGAAATGTGTGAAAAAATAATTTTATCGCATTTCGGTAAATCTCTGCAAGATATTACGATTAAAATAGCGGATCGATGTGCCAGGACATCGACACTTGAGGAATACAGTTCGGTGACTTGAGAGAGACAGAACGACGATAAATTGTTTTCTTTTCGTCTATTCATCCGCAGCTACAATTTCGTGTCTATCGATCGGAGCTTCTGGCTAAAAATAAGTGTTTTTTTTTTTTCAAATCAGGTGGCTCTATATGACGCTCATTTATGGTAAAGATTAACAAAGCATCAGAAAATGATTTTTCGTTGTTGATTAATATAAAATTGTACGGAAGAATTTTTATATTTAATTTTCACGGTGAAAAAAATTGTCATGTGTTTGAAAAAATAATAATTGAAAAATTACCAAAGATCTATATAAGGATATAAATAAAGAAGAATAAAAGAAATATTCATAATGTTGTTAATGGAATAGTGATTACATTGCAAAACATGAAAATTTTAAAAATCAATGAAAAAATTATTGAAAAAAATGAAAAGTTAAACAATTGGTAAAATAAACGACCCAGTCGCTAACAGATTTAAGCCTAATTACTTAGTTTAAAAAACTTTAATGACTCAATATTTACATTGATTATTAATAATAATTGATTTTTAATAATAATAATGAAAAAAAGTGATGAATACATTTTTTTTTATCAAATTGTATCGAAAACTTAATTTTTTTTGCAACCGATGAATTTTTCGATTTTTCAGAATAATACAATATAATTTTTAAAAGAATTTCCTTGTAATTGTTTACTTCTGTTTATTAAGAATCGATTTCAAAATTGCAAATGTAAGAGATATTTTCATGGAAAGCACCATATTACATATACGAAATTTGAGGACCTCAAAATAGGACGATTTCGGAAAAACAGCTTTATAAAATTTTCGTAAACGTAAATCTCGCAACAGCAGAAGAAAAAAATCTCGAAATAAAATCATTCGTATTGGAAAAAAATGATAAAATTAATTTCGTATAAAAGAGAAAATAAAGTTTTCTATCGAATTTGTTAAACAAGAATCTTTTTTCTTTATTTTTACTTCCTTTTTCTTATCGAGTTTTGTTTCAATATAATTAAATTCAAATGAAACGAAAATTTTGGTGTTGGGTATATGTTTGGTGTAAAATATTCTTAAATAGTGATTATTAAATGAACCATTTGCACTGTAAATCTGAAAGAAAAATGTTTTGTCGCTTTACGAAAGTCAAGTGCAAAATATAATCTAAAAAAAAATCAGTGTGTGATTATGCAGAACTTCGAATTGCGGATAATGGATGATACTTACGATATGTGAGTATCGATCGACACTTTCTTTTGTCTTCGTATTATCTGCATGCAAAGTATGCTGAAAGCAGCACTTTCGTGACACGATTTTTTTTTTTTTTCAATGAAGAGCAACGCAATTATACGGCAAGCAGAGATGTTAAAATTATAGATATATGGTCGCATCGCTATAATTATATCAGTACAGTCGAAGCTCTCACGAGTTACTTAATCTGGGAACAAGTAAGCTGTGCGAAGGGCCAATCATATTGACGAAGCAACACTTCCCTTCCTCGTCTGTTCCAATACGAACATTTCGTTCGCTCTCACCACCTACAGTCGTAAGCTACGTGAAGGTAACATTTGAGAGCTTCCACTGTATATATCATAGATCGATAACCGAATGAGCTTTCCCAATGCGATGCATCATTCTCACGTACGAAGCTGAAATATATATGGGGCATTGACATCTCGATGGGCCCCATGACATCTCGATCAGGATCTGGCGATGATGTCTCAAATCGTCTCCGTAATTTTTTCTACGAAAGTACTTGTCGAAAAACACGTAACAAATTTTTTTTACATTTTTTTGACACTTTTTATCTGAAATATAATTTTTTGAAATTTTTTCTAAAAACCTACGTTTTTAAAAATTTGGAAAAAATTCTGAAAAATCTTATAAAATGTAACAAAATTTTTGAGCACTATTCGAGGATGGGGATTTCGTAACTGCCAAAGATAAATTTGAAAAATAATTTGAAAAATTAAATAAAATATTAAAATGCATTTTTGGGATAAAGATGAAAAAAAAAGTTCGTTTCAATATACATCGAGAAAGTGATATTATCAAAATGGCGGTATGATAGTCAGGATCTGGCGATGATGTCTCCGATCGACTCCATAATTTTTTCTACGAAAGTACTTGTCGAAAAACACGTACCAAATTTTTTTTACATTTTTTTAACACTTTTTATGTGAAATATAATTTTTTGAAATTTTTTTAAAAACTCAATTTTTTTTACTTGAGAAAAAGCACATATACATGTATATATATAAGAATTTTCTGCTTTTTCTCAAGTAAAAAAAATTGAGGTTTTAAAAAATGTCGAAAAAGAAAATGCGGAAAATTGGAGTTTTTTAAGAACTTCGAAAAATGATATCTCAGGTGAAAAGTGTTAAAAAATGTAAAAAAAAATTTGGTATGTGTTTTTCGACAAGTACTTTTGTATAAAACAAAGATCTCATGGAATGCCCCATATGTTAAAAATATAATACATCCAATGATTCCATTCAATGCTATCGTTCTCTTACAGTCGTGTTCACGTATACACAAAACTCTGCAATTCATGGCGTATCACCATGAATACCAAAAACACGCTCACGCATTATACCTGTTGCATCGAAGGATATACGTGAAGCATTCCAATTTTCTATATAATTGACATAACTGCAAAAAAAATACTAATTTTTTTTTACACATTTTTAATTGTCTACGATTCTTTAAAATAAATTATCAAACGACACATTTAAAAAATCTGAAAGAATTCTGAAAAAGCTTTTTTGGAAAATGAAAAATATGGAAAACGAGCCGAACTAGGCTGGCAATTTCTTCTATTTTTTTCGGCCTTTTTCAACAACAACAAAAATGTAAAAAAATTTTTAAATAACAAATCTACGATGGACATCAGCCAAAAAATTTTTGTAGGCATCACATGATTTTTTGAATCTTTTCAATAATTCACCAGGTGGAATATATGCCACATGTCAAAACTCATTTTTCTTTAAATTTAATTAAATCTCGTAAGTTTATAGAGACAAAATTAGAAATTGTTGCCGTGAATGTATTTTTGTTAATTTATAATATACGAAAGATTTTTAAAAAACCAGTTTTTTTTGCAAGAAAGAAAAAACTGCCTAATTTTTTTATAGCAGTTCCAGTTATTTCCCCATCTCCGGACTAGTCTTAAAAATTTTGTTTTTCAATCAAAAATTCACTGTAAAAATTTCAAAAGAATCGTTGACGTTTTTAAGTACTTCACATTTTTTTTTATTGTAACCAAACGAAAGTAAAAAAAAATCTGAAATTTTCTGTCGAGCATTTTTTTTCGCCGCCTCTCAACATACTTCGAGGAAAAAAATAATAAAAAATATGAGGGTCACGACCCTGTCGATTCGAATGCCCCGAATACACTGTATAGAAAGATTTTTTTTTTTTTTTTTCAATAATCTTACGACAATAATTGCCAATACTTTAATTTCAGATCACTACTCCGGCTTATTCCGTTCCACTGACTTATATTACTAATAAATCTCGATCGTTCATAGATTCTTGGAGAACTGCACGGATCTAGTGAAGAATGCGACGATGCCACCTGACATGCTCTTCACCACTCAATCGCTGACCGTCGTAATCATCTACAGTCTATGCTTTCTCGTCGCTGCGATAGGCAACCTTACCGTATTCGTGACACTATCGCGAGGCAGATATCGCAAATCGAGGATATCCCTGATGATTTGCCATTTGTCTGCCGCTGATCTACTCGTCACATTCGTCAATATACCTTTGGAGGTAATACAAAAATCACTTATAAGTTCTACATTCTAAATTTAGAAGCAAATTTAGAAGCAATCGAAAAAGTAGTTAGGATTTTAACAGAAAGTTGCATTATTGTAATTTTTTTTTTTTTTAATTCGGTAACTCGAGAATGTTTCAAGCGATTGATCTAAATTTTAGCATAAAACTTAATAATAGAGTGTATCATTGTTTGATACTTGATTTGAGGCAAAATTGATAAAGCAGTCAAGATTTTGTAGAAATTCGGATATTCGGAAAAGTTGGAATTAGAAAAATTGAAAAAGGTGCACAAAAATAATTCTCAAGTTGCACTAAAATCTGATTAATTATGAGAAATATCAGTGAGGATAATAACAAAACGTTCAGTTACGACAGAAAATACTTGATATTATATACCTTTTCATGCGCAATAGTAGTGTCTAATATTAACTATCTGATAATTAGATCTCTCCTACTCGTAGTGACGCATTTAATCCACGCGTTTTCTGGCACCTAACAGGCCAAACTTAAGTCTCTACACTAATTCTTCGACGAACTTAAAGGAAGTTTATTAAAATACGAAATATTTTTAGGGGATAATAATTTTTAGGGTGCTACGTGAAGACATCCGAGTATTCTATGAAATGTTTTGGAGATAAAATCGTTTGTCTCTTTGAACTCTCGTGAAATATCACCTATCTGTACCCACTTAATCGTTCGATTATTCAGCGCATTCGAGTGCTTATTTCCAGGTTCTATTTTAGGTAGATCCTTCTCACTCCGTTATTCCTCGAACGTCTACCTCTACATTCGTCGAACAGAACGAGAGCTGTGAGAAGCCAAACTAAATTATAAATGTGACCTGCGAAATATGACGCCATCTCTAAGTTATATGGATTAGATCGGGAGACAAAAATTTCTTATTGACTATAAATAAACCCCGACTCTACAAAATCCCATCTCTACAAAAGCGCAAATTCGACACAGCAAAATTCTACACAGAGAAAATTTTGCATAGGCAAAGATTTCGACGCGCCGAGTCGGTGATATGTAGAGTCGGATTCCGTAGAACCGCTGAATTGGCTTTAATACGTATATAAGGCATTCCACCTGGTTTCGATCTGGGTCTGATCCATGACCCTTCCAGTTGTGTCCGCAATTTTTAACACGTTTGACATGAATCTAAAAAGCACTGAATTTAAAAAAAAAATTGTACACATTTCTAATTATCTGGGATTTAAAAAACAAAAATTGTCGAACGACGAATTTTGAAAGTCTGAAGAAATATTGAAAAATCTTTTTTCTCGAAAATACAAATTGTTGGTAACCGAATCAAAGTGGGTTATTCTAAAAAAAAGAATGGAAAAAAAATTATAAAAAACTAGTAACTTTACGGTGGGCATTTTTTGCATTTTTTATACAGCTTCCTTGATGAGGAAGCGAAAAATAATAAATAAGCTTCCTCATAGAGGTGGCTTTGAGAAAAATGGAAATTAATGAGGAACCAAAAAATGCAAAGTTCTACTTTCCAACTTTTTTTTAAGTGCGTTAACATTAAAATATCGAAGAAATTTTTTTTCACGAAAACATAGCTTTCTCTATGAGGAAGCAATAATAATAATAATGACGATGATGAAGATGATGATAGAGAACAGATATATTAATAGAATGTTGAGAATCGATTTTCGGGAATCCAGACAGCGAACCACAAACTACGACGTTCATCGAACCCACCGAATAATTGAGGGTAATCTCTCGCGATATAATTGGATAATCAATGAGCGGACGAATTTACGCCTGCGGTGTAACCATCAAAATTCAGAAATTAGTCTGTTCCACAACGTCGCAGCAAATTATCTTAATATATACGGAAAAGCACTCAATCAGTATCTGCATGCGGCATTAAGAGAAGGTTGTCCCGTTGCTAGAGGTTAGTTATATTAAGCTATGCAAAACATTTTGCCTTACAAAAAAAAACTGTTTAAATTTTCAAATATTTATAACAATAGTAGTTTGCTATTTCAGAACTATTGAAAAAATATGTCATTGAAGCGTGCTCTTTCAGCTTCAAAACGCGCTTTGATTTATCGCTCTACGACAGATAGAACCGGAGATATTTATTTCTGAACGAGAATTCGTGTCTATTTTTCGAAAAAATGTCATACATCATAAAAAAAAAAAAAAAATATTCGCCGAACAAAAAAATGTTGATACCGATAAATAAAAAATATGCAAACGGAATGGTCTACGAATGCAGTTTGAATGAAGAAAAAAAAATGATTAAATAATTATTTCATTCTACATTTGACATACAAACTGTAGTCAACCTATATGAACAATCGCTCGCGGCAGTTTAATATCGAGAATGTGTCTTTGGGAAAAATAAAAGTAATAGACATTTGTGCTAATTTCATTGGATTTCAATCGGATTTCTGCCCACATAAAGAATCGACGTCACTAAAATATGAGTTATGTGACGCCTTTTCAATATAATCTGGAACAAAATATTTCGGAGCAACCCGTTTCCAATAGTATATGTATAGCTGGTTTCAATAATTGTACATTTTTCTTTACAATTACTCGTGACTTTTAGTAATTTTCACACAAATTTTGTCTTCTCTGAAATTGACTAATACATATATTAATCAATTTCATGGCTTAGTAAAAAAAAGGAACGATCTGAGTGTCCTGATATGAAAATTTCAGGAAAAAAAATTACAAAATCAAAGCTTCCTCTATAATAAGGAAGCGGAATCGTGGCGTCCTATAGATGCACATAAATATTTAAAATATATAATCTTGCTCCGACCTCGTTAAATTTAATTAAATATTGTTGTTGGTTTATTATTGCAGATAGGATGGAGATTCACTGTACAGTGGATCGCAGGAAATGCAGCATGCAAAATATTTGCCTTTCTTCGAGCGTTTGGTCTTTACCTCTCGAGCAATATTCTCGTTTGCGTCTCCTTGGATCGGTCAGTAAATAAATTAAAAGCTCCATTATATACCCCCTAACATTTTATCAAACTCTACATTTTATTTTGCTTAAAAACTAATTATTATCCAATAAATCTATCAATTTATTAGAATTACAAAAAAGTAATTTTTCAGATTAATTTATTTTAAAAAAATCAAAACGACACATTCACGTTTTATATGAAGTATATATTTTTTTACGTGAGTATATATTATTTAACGAAGCAATAAACCGCCACTAAAAGACCCGTGAAAATTGATAACGCTTGACAAAAGATTTCAAAAAAGTCATTCCAACATTGCTCTATAAGCTTGCAATAAAGGCCTACTCCAAGCAATTTAATTGATAGCCAATATGTGGGAAAAGCTATCGATGGCAAATCTCCATTCCAATTTCAATCAATTCGACTACGTTACAAAAAGTACTATTTAATTAAATCACGCACTTCAACGTGCTCGAGTAATTTAAGCGCATGTCGTATTTTATTGACATTCCAATTCATTCGCAGATATTTCGCGGTGGTTCATCCACTGAGAGTGAACGACGCCAGGCGACGTGGCAAATTGATGCTGATACTTGCATGGATCTGCAGTATGATTTACGCTATACCACAGGTCAGTCAAATTGATAATAAATCAATAAATATAAGTACAAACGATTTAAAGGAAAATGGTAACGTCGTGTCCATTTAAAAAAAAAAGAAGAAGAAAATATAACGCAAATTCGAATCGATCGAGATATGAATACGAGCCGTTCTCTATCAATTGAGTCACGTTTCAGATATTTCTCACAATTAGCCGCAAATTTAATTACTACATAAGTGTGCCTTCTGTGAATTATATCAGATCTTTTTTTCCCCACTAAAATATACGAGCAACTAAAAACATAGTTAATTAAATTATTTTGCTACCAAAAATTAATGGTGTTTACATAAAAAAAAAAAAAAAAACAACAGTAAAAATGTCAGTAGTACTAATAAACATAAAGTTCTTACTTTGTATATTTCTCGTGCTACTTTTTCATACCATGATATAAATAGTTGAAAAAAAAAAAATGCAACTCCTATATCTTTGGGGAAAAAATGTGAATGGCAGTCTTCTTGAAACAGTAGTACAAACTAAGGTAACAGTGCCTCATATTTTTCTTGACTGATCGGCGTAGAATATTCTGAGCTTTTTGCGGATGTACCAAAAGCTCTATTGTAGTCGAATGCTCATAGAAATTTTCTTCTATTGTTCGATACGACATGTAGCTACTTCGAGAATATGGAAAAGCTCGAGGAGGCCATGAAATTCTCGAGTAGCATCAATGCCAAGGCGCTTGAAACAAGAGTACAATCTTCGTGGTTTTAGTGGGTACATAAGTGGCTGCAGTCGTATAGATTATTTATTACCCCTCAATGATGTGCAACGATGTGTTTGTCGGAACATTGGCACATCCCCCTCGTTGGCTTTAATTGTCCATCCTCATCCCCAATTGTGTATTTCTGTACACAGAGATTATACATGCGCTCCACTGTTGCCTTGAAGAAAGGAGGTCAATCTCTTTTCTTCAGCATTTCGCTTCATATCTCCTTCGACCAAAAAGCTCGAGCTTTTTAGCTAGCTAAGCAAATTTTACAACATATATTGTAAAACGAATTTCGTTGACACTGCAATATGCAGATGGAGTGGATGGAGTGGATGAAAAGGAAAGCTGTTCCTTATTTCCTCGTCCAACTGATAGAAAATTTATTCTTTGATCTTGAATATTTAAGGTGTCTCCTTTTGATGATAGACGAGGATTTCAACTTTTGCTTTCCCATCAGAGGAAGCTATTTTTTTTTTTTTTTCGAAATTTTCATGTCAGGGCACTCAGAATGGACACGTCGAGAAAAGTGGAGAACCTGAGACAGTCCAACAGTGAATTCAACGGAAAATGTCTTCCACCGTCTCGAGTTACTCAATGACAATGAAATACGAAATTCAATTCCGCAAATGGATTGCGGTCAATAAAACTTCGTGATAATGACAACAACTGATTAACGCAGTTTTCAACGGTTCAAAGAGCTCCGACCTCCTCATAGACACGTAAAATGAAAATCTTATTTTACCTAATCAATTATCCAGCAGATTCGCAGCGCTGAAATTTAATCCCTTCGTTACAGAAGTTCGCGTTTTCCTACAAAGTTCTCACGAGCTTACACGAATTTAACGAGTAAGCCAGAAATTGAAGTTCACAAGCGCCATTCGTTTTTCAACTTTGTATATTGATTAATTTAACTTCACTAGCTAATGAAGTTTCCTTTAAACGACCGAGTAGAAACTCGATGTGGATGATATTATGTACGTGCAAGTTCCGTAAGCTGCTCGAGAAATTAGTCTGTCAGTCTTTTACTTTTAATTCTTAATCCTTCCGCGTTTGAATCATTAAAAAGCTTTTCACGGAGACAGCCATTCCTATGATTACAAGTTAATTAGTGCCGCTCCAGGATTAGTTGCTCGTTAGAAGTTATACACCTGAGCTTACAACATACAGAACTTCAATTAGTATAGATGCATTGAAATTCAGAGACATTCTCAATTTCGTGCTAATTAATGCACGTGAATGTTTGCCCTACAGAAAATAGTACAAGCGCATCGTGGTCGTCGTCTTGTCATTTCAAAACGCAATCAGATTTTCAGAAATACGAATTTTAATAATCTACTCATTCGGCAGATTAAATTATATGTGCTGAAAATAATTTATTCTTCTTAGGCTTTATTTTATCATATGTAAAAATAATAACAATAATAAACTAATAAAATAAAAACTAGAAGAGTAGAAAAAAAAAATATATATATACGGGGTCATTCCACGTCAAATTTACAGCTTATGACCCTCATCCCCCCCGAATTTTTAATAATTTGTTGACAGTAATGTTCTTTCCGATCCAAAAGGGTGTCAGAATTTTTTTTTCGAACTTTTTCACCATTTTTTCAATTTTCGAAATGCTGATTCTAAAAAAAAAAAAAAAAAAACAGCTATTTCTGAAAATCTAACAAAATTCACATTGATCCTAATGATTTCAAATATGATTTTTAAGCGCACTTCAAGATAACGGTATCCCAATATTTACTAATTTTTTTTTTTTCGTGAGTTTTTAGCTTTCTTTTATGTCCGAATTGGAATTTTTTTTTTTTCTTTTTTCATTGGTCATAATTTTCTCAAACTTCAATAGATTTTAATTTTTGTGAAGTTTGTAGTGATATTTATTATCAATTCAGGACTTTTTTCAGTCGGGAGTTTAAAAATTTTTTAAAAATTTTTTCAAAATTATTTAGCTGCAGAGAAGTACGCGCTGGAATCTCATTTACAAGTAACACTGAGACACATTATTGGATATGAGATTGGTGTGACTGAGCACACGGCGACTTGCACCTGTATTTCACGTGTTATATTGCTATATGAAAATTTGACTTTCTGCAAGCGCATTCTCAACATGTAAATTACATGTGTTATTTCAAACGTCTGTTGCAGTGCTTCATATTCAACGTGTCAACGCATCCAATGTACCCGGACTTTCAGCAATGCGTGACTTTCAATTCCGGAGTCCACGAAGCCACTTACACGATATTCTGCGTGCTTGGAATGTACTTTGTACCTCTTGTTATAATATGCTGGGCGTATACGAAAATACTGTGCGAAATTAATAGCAAGAGTCGAGAAAGCAGCGACCCAAGTGAGTGTAATCACTTATGTAATATTACAATTTCAATTTTCCGAGAGAATAAAGATCTGGAATAAGATGTCATGAAAATTGAAGATACCAAAAGGATATAATTGAACAATAATAATACCAAAATGGCATTAATAAATTAGTAGTAATAATATTTTTAACAAAAAATGTAATTTTTCTTTTTTATAACTTTTTTGTAACTAACACATTTTTTTCGACACAATTGATATTTGTGTATTTCAAATAACATTGGACGAATAGTTACGTAAAAAAATCCTAAATAAAATCGTCGAGAACAACAATTTTACAATTGCAAGAATATATATTTTTTTTCCTAATTTCGTAAAAAATCATAAAATTTATTTTAGATTAAAAACAAAATGAAGCTTTTATTCGAAATTGTTGAACAAGATTTTTTTTTTAACGTATTTATGAATAACTTTATGAAATTATTCATATTCAAATTCAATGTTCTTAATGTCTGCAATCATTTTTTTTTTTTTTTAGATTTTTCTCCTGTCTCAAAGTCTCAAATAGTTACGAAAATTATTTTCGTTATTGTGTAATACAATTTTTAAAAAATTAATATTTATCAAATATAAAATGCAGTAAATACATAATTGGTTTTTGTCTTATTACAGTCATGACGAGATCCAGCAGCAACGGTACACTGGGCAGCAGCGCCGCGAGTTCTGGAGAAAGTAGAATGAGACTTAGGAGATCAGACATGAGCAGCATCGAGAGAGCAAGGAGTCGAACTCTCAAAATGACGATTACTATTGTAGCAGTTTTTATTCTTTGCTGGACGCCTTATGTAGCTATGCTTCTCTGGTTAGTTATGCTCAATTGAAGACAGCTAATAGAATAATAATATATATTGTGCAACAAGGGCCAAAAGTTGGAGATTGCGACGAAAGTGAGATTTTCTGCCCTAGGGACATAATAGTATATTACGATACGAGGAACCTTGAGAACCTAAGGCACCTAAGGAACCTAAAGAACCTGAGGAACCTAAAGAACCTAAAGAACCTGAGGAACCTAAAGAACCTGAAGAACCTAAGGAACCTAAGAAACGAAAAATTATAATAGGATCCATAAGTTCCTTAGGTTCCTTAGGTTTTTTAGACTCCTTAGGATACGAGATCATCAATCATCAATGCAATCACAAATCTCCCCTTTTAGTCAGGAGTTTTTTAATTTTTATAAAATTATTATTTTTTTTTGTTTTATCTTATTCCAGCATATGATATTCATAATAATAAAATAGAATTTAATAAGCACAATAATAGCTAATAATTATTTGCAAAAGATCTGAATTTGTATTGTTAATTTTTGTTACTATATCATGCGACAGGTACATGATGGACCGAGATAGCGCCGAGAAAGTGGATCAAAGACTTCAAGATGCGCTTTTCATAATGGCAGTGGGAAATTCGTGTGCCAATCCTCTAGTTTACGGAAGCTACGCGGTCGACCTGAGAAAAGAGTGCTGCAGATGCTTTCTGCCGTACAGCAACAACACCGACAGACCACAGATAGAAGTAAAGCTCGTTCAACGAAACACCGGTAATTCGATGATGAGTAATTGCCGTCGTTAACGCGACCTTGATCGTCGACGACGACGACGACGACGACGACGACGACGATGATGCTGCTGCTGGCGCCCGGGAACGCTCCGTTGCGTTGGTGAATACGTCAAAACGCGGACAATGAAAAAAAAAAAAAAAAAACCGAAAAAAAAGAAAAGAAATTCGTCAAGAATAGATTGGCTCTATTTGTTTCAGGGGCGCTGTTGTTACCAATTCCGGAAAAGAAGCACCCGGGCGTTAGCACGTATTTCGCGACTCGCCTAGCCTTGTTATATCAGGTGCGTAAGTTTTATTAAACGGATATATGGAAGCTTATATCCACGTGTCGCGTCTCGTCGCCGTCTCGATTTTACAATTCAACAATATGGAAAAGTCTGGCAATTGGCTTTTCTAGAATTTAGGAAACAATGCACCGATTTTTATCGCCTGTTTTATAGTATTTTTAGAACCGCATTTGTTGTACTTGGGAATTTAATTTATAGGGTAAATTGTGTATTAGAATTTATAACATTTTAAAGAACAATTGTTTTCAGTTGTTCATTTTCTATAGTGGAAGCTATAATATGCGTGAAACAATTATTTATTTACCAAAAGTGGAATTTTTTCTTTTTTTCTTCTTCATAGAGCGAAGCTTTGTTTTCGTGATTTTTTCTTTTTTTTTTATTTCGAGATTTTCATATCAGGACACTCAGCATGGCCAAAACGTCGAAAAAAGTGGTTTGGAAAAACAGGTTCAACAGGTTGACAGGTTCGAAAATGCAAATTTCTATAAAATTTTAAGTGCTTTATCGATTTCGCCCAAATTTAGTATTAAATGTTGGCAACCTCTGTTTAAGTTTTATAGAACATTTAAAATCAGTTACTTGAACCGTTCTCGAGTTAAAGCATTTTTTTTTTTTTTTTAATTACGAAAATGCGAGTTTCTGTAAAATTTGAACAACTTTATCGATCATCCAAATTCAATACCAAAGGTAAAAAACCTTCACGAAAACAAAGCTTCCTCTATGAGGATGCAAAAATGCATACAATCATAAGATTTGCAAGAAACACTACGTAAAATATATAAATAAACCTGAGCCATAAAATCGGAAGAGTGTTGCCTGATGAAAAAAAGCGATCTACTGAAAAAAAGTATATACATATAAGTAGAGCAAATAAGATTTTGCTGTCTATAAGAAATTAATTAGTTGTTGATCATATTCATTTTTTTCAACAGCTAGCAGACGTTCGAGAAACACCGAAACCTCGGCGGTAGGTGCAGTCCAAAGTATCTCCAGTTCGGGTAGAATATCGGAGACACCGCAAAGGTTGCCCAACGGCGAAGTGGTCAGTGAACTGTACAATTTATACTTATATGTCTAGTCAACAAAATTACATTTTCTAATTGCTGTTTTTTTTTTTTTTTAAATTACGCTTTTTAAAGCAACTAAACAGTACAGGCTTTGTTAATGGTTGCTTATGAGCGTTTTTTTTTTAACATTAATATTACTGGACGCATGAAGTGTTGTTTACAAAATATTGTCCTTTGATCTCCGGGCATTATTTCAAACTAAATTAAGGGCCACACATTAACGCAATTACTGTTATTGCCACGAACTCACGAACTTGCAAATCGAGTTTAAATATTCAGCGTCAACGTAGCTGATATTACAAACGAAATGTAATTACGTAAATTTTGAAACCATGACACGACAGCTAATACTCTTAATACCAGGCAAAACCCCTCGTACGTTGAGTACACTATTACTGGGATGATGTTCTGTAGCGATATTACTGGCAGAAGTAACAAACTAGTGAAATAATTATTTAACAAAATAGTAATAACATGAAAAATTATAGAAATTACAGATTTAAAAAATTTTTTTTAAAGAAATAGAGGCTGTTGTAAAGGCACTTTTTTGGGTAAACGTTCGACGAGCGTAAAAGTTTTGTTCACAGAATATCAAAATCTGAGCTCTACGCATAATTATGCGTTACACTTAAATTCCTAACTAAAAGTTTGATTTGATTAGAAATTTAAACATTTCAGACGAGAAAAATCTGAAAAAATTGAGCACCGTTGAATATAGGGAATACAATGATTTTGAATAGCAATAATAATAATGCCAAAATGTTATTAATTAATTAGTCATGAAAAAGTTGTTTTACAATTTTTTGACAGAAAACTTGCATCTTAAGCAATTTAACATAGAAAGTTTAAAGATCATTGAACAAACAGTTTCGTAAAAACAGTATGAAAAAAATGTCGACGACAACCAACATTTTACAATTGTAAGAAAAATTGTTAAAAAAATTATAGAAATAATTTATTATAAAGAAAAAGTTTTCTATAGAATTTGTTAAAGAAGATTTCATTTTAATTTTTTAATGACTTCTTTAAAAAAATTTACGACATAATTTTGCAATTTTCAAGAAATCTTTGAAAATCCAATAAAAAAATGTTTAACTTTGAAAGTCTAAACATTTTAACACAATGACTCATAAACATTTCTGAAGAAATTTAATCACTGTTTTTCTTTTTTCAATAATAAATTACAAAATAAAAACCGTAATCCGTCGATTAAAAGTTTTGAAATATTTAACCAATGCTGTAACAATTTTTGATTAATAGTGAAATATTGGAATCATTTCGTCAATATTCTATGCTATGTAAGGTGCAACCTTAAAAAATAACGGTGGAATACACTACCGCGATTAGACTTATTTCTACAATCCAGCGACTTTTCGAACAAAAGCTAATCAATTTTAAATATTTAGTCCGCATGTCGATAATGCGAAGAAAATATAGTGATGAAAATAATAAAATATTCACAGACGACAGGAGATACTTTAGCTATACAGGCTTAAAACTCTTTGTACATCAAAGTACACTATTACTGGCACGAATCTATAGAAATCCACGCATAAGCAGTTAATACATTCGAGCGAGCGCGAAACGCTTGTAAAAGAAATATTCGCTGACGAGGAATTTACGAAACAATGCATATCGAGTGAACTACAAATACATTAGTTATTTGTCGCGTAGTGTGACATAAAAAATGTAGCGCGACAGCATTGAATACCCGCAAAATACGATTACACACGCTTTATTCTAGTTAAGATAAATTATACAAAAGAATCCAACTCGAAGCTTCAACGAATTGCGTCGTAAAAAATTGAAACGCGTGTGAATAAATTTCGTCGACTTAGCAGAGTTCCATCGAATGACAGTCAACTTGCAGAGTCGAGTATTTCACATCCGGCCGTTTTGTGATGATGAGGCTGAAAATTAGTCATGCGCGTGATCGCCGAAATAATTAACGACCATTCTTCGTGCCGATAAACTTTGACCTCTACGGTTTTGAATATACTATCGACGGAAAATTTACGTTTATAATCGAGGGTCAATTGACGAAATAATCTGAGATTATTATTACGTAACGTTCATATATATATATATATTTCCTCTCTTCAACATAACAACAGCAAAAAATAATAACTCTTCGATCCGAGATCAAATGACGACTCAGTGAACCTCGTCAGTGGTTTGTTTGACTTCTTCGCCGGCCTTCGTCTTCTTGCGAAGAGCTCGTCCGCGAATATTCAGCATTGTTCGCGCTACTAACCAGATAGCACCTTTTTCGCAAACACAACGTAAAGCGTTGACAAAACCGATGATTAACGAGTGAGGTGGATATCCAGTCGTTCTGGATTCGATTCCTATCGTCTTCAACGAAGCTTCGACGAACTTGTCGGCCGTCGGTGCCATCCACGTTGCTTTTCTGCGATAAGAAATTACAATAATTAACACTTTGTTGTCACAGTTCCCTGATGCTAAAATTTCTCAAAGTGATTTTTTTAAATAGGCTGTTATTTCAAAATTATCGATTCGATTCGATCTAAAGAATTGTGGAACATACTTTGGACTTGTTAGAATATATTTGCACAAAAGTTACGGGAGAAATTAAATAACATATTTTTGACAAAAACGCATGAATTGGAAGAAGTACTTTTTTGACAAAAAAGAATCTATAATTCGATTTTTAAATATTTTAAGATGGAATTTTAATCCGATATTCATAAGATGTGGTGTTATATGTACAAAAAGGTCCTCTAGTGCGTGTTTAAAAAAGTATATTTAAGAAATCACAAGTTTTTCCACTTTTTTACTTTTATGATAGTGAGTTTACAAAATGTTGGTCTGAAATTTTGTCGTTGTTGCAGAATAAAGTACAGAGAATTTTCAAATACAAAAAAATACCCGCACGGTTATTAAGATGTAAATTAACAAAATTCAACGATTTTACATTGGCTGTACATGAGAAAGCAATTTTCTGCAAAGGTGTATGTTTGTAATGAACTTACTATTATAAATGTGTGTTCTCTGTGTGCATTGAAGTCTTAGCTTCACATATAAAATTGAAAAAAATAAATAAATAAGAACCGTTTGCGCCCGCATTAATTAAATCATCAACAAAAATGACAATAAAAGATCGTAAAATCTAATTTATATGGGATTATATTTCATTTCGACCAGTGCTGGACTTATTATTCAAATCCCTGAAGATTATAATTATTTTAATTACCTTTTAAATAGAGCTTTTAAATACTGTTTGGTTAATTCTCTAATAACTAAACAAATTTTCAAAAATAAAATTTAAAAAAAATCAACGTAATTCGGAGTGACCAAGTAGATTTATTTAATATCTTGAAAAAAAAAAGTTGGACTCACTTGATTTTCGACATTTTCGTTGCTACCGGTCCCGGAAGAATACACTGAACGGTAACTCCTCGCGGAGCGCCTTCAGCCGCGAGATCGGCACTTAATTTGTCGACGTATGCTTTACTCGCCGCGTAAACTGAGAGATAGGGACTTGGAATCGCTGCGGCTGTAGAACTTATATTCACAACTACACCCTTACGACGCTCCATCATACCCGGGAGAACCGCGCGAGCAACTCCCGTCACTCCGGCGACATTCAACTGCAATATCCTCGCAATTGTTTCCTCCGTGACGTTGGTAAAGACCTCAGGGTGATCGTAACTTGTACCAGCATTGTTGATGAGGACACCGACCTTCAGGGCAAAAGAGAATTACGTTAATTATTTAAAAATTCTTAGTCACATTTCAATGCAATTTTAACTCAGTTTTACTGGCGTTTGCTTATTAAATTAAGTACTAAACTAAAAAATGTTTGCTCTTTATTTTTACATTGTCTTATCGGACGTACCTACATTTTTTTTTTTTTTGTATGTGAACTCAAATCTATTAAACATAAAACATAATAAATATATATATCTATTGCCATATTAAAATGCGAATTTCTGGGTAACATACAATTAAAGATAAATTTAATTGAACGCCTAAAAGAGTTATAAAAAATTAACTTTAAAAAAAAAAAAATTTCGAATTTGTGGAAAACTACATAATTAGATAAGTATGTGCGTACCTCGAGTTCCTCGATGGCTTTGGCTATCTTGGCGTAGACTACTTGACCCTCAGTCAAGTCGGCCTCAACGACTCTCGTCTCGACTCCATACTTCTCTTTGATCTCAGTGGCGACGGTTTCCAATTTTGCGAGAGATCTCGAGACGAGAACTATGTCCAGGCCTCGGGCGGCAAGAGCTTTAGCATAGGCTTTGCCAAGACCATCTGTCGCTCCGGTAACAACAGCCCATCTTCCTTGAGTTGCTACGTCCACTCCCAATCCTAATGCAGGTGCTATGAGCTTTTTCCACGCTAATACACTGGATCTTATGATTATTCTGAGACCGATAGCAGCGATCACCACGAGGGACAGTTTATCCCAGCAAGACAGCGTCATTCTAAAGAACAAATAGCAAAGTTCAGTAGAAAAAAGTCATAAAACATCATGTTTTTTTTTTTCAATAAAAAAATTCTAACGTCATAAAATAATTATTATTCTTTAATAGAAAAAGACGTTTTAAGAGGAGTTCACTAAAACGAAATTGAAACTCCATTGAATAGTAATATTATTTATTTTAAAAAAATTTGGTATAAAAAATGTTTAAATCGAATTTCACTAAACAAAAACATCCAAATTCCATCGAATAATATTCTTCGAAAAAAAAGCTTTAAACCATTTTTTTTTCTTAATTCAAATTCAAAAATAATTCCAAGTTTCACAAAATAATCGTTTTCTTGGATAACCAAAAAAAAAAATTGAAACGGATATTACTAAAAAAAAAAATAATTCCATCAAATAATAATTTGCTTCGAAAACAAAACAAAAAAGTTTGAATCGAATTTCACTAAAAAAATAATCCATATTTCACAGAATAATTTTATCCTTCAACGGCATAAAATATCTGAAATGAAGTTCACTCAAAAAAAAATGTTAAACAACATCGAATATAAATACTCTTATAAAATTTTTTTTAACAATTCGGACCAAAAACTTTTTCAAAATCCACAGAATAATCCTTTTCTTCAGTGACAAAAAAAAGGTCGGTACAAAGTTCACTAAAAAAAAATTGTATTCCATCGAATAATTATGTTCCTCAATTAAAAAAAAAAAAACGAAAATAACCGATCACACGGCTACCTTGCAGATGAATCCAAATTCACTGACTAGAAAATGAAACCTAAATTTCGTGATGTTACACAAAAAAAAAGTACACGCGAGACCAGAGTCAAGTGGACACCAACGAGTTCCGAGTCTATCGGTCGACTGACCGAACGATCGTGGCTCATCGCTGACCACGATTCCGGCATAACGCACTGATAACGTTATCAGCGAGTCATCGTGTGCGCCACTAGACATTGACACGGCCTCGTGTTTAAGCGTTGGGCTCCCTCGTATTTATAGCTTCGAAGCTGCTACACTTTATTTAATACGATTGCCGGTTCGCGAGCAATCACTTTCTTCTTGCGGTTCAATCGCCATCTGACTTGTTTTACTGAAAATTCTCGATTCTAATGAGTACTCAATAATTCTGCAGTAATTTGTGAAAAAAGAAAACTGTTGCTTCTCTGCAAGCTTTACATGGTTCTCTGCAATAGGAATTTTTTTTTTTTTTTTTTGTCGTCAAATTATTTGGTTCATTCCATTTATTATTGCATTTTTTTCTTGTCACGATGACGATTAAAAGCATTTGCATTTTTTTATTCGTAAGTAGTTCAAACTCATCAGAATATCGAGGAAATAATTCACTCTTCCAGTTCGCTTAATTTAATCGGAAATTAAAACGGTATATCACCGATATTAAACATGAAAATTTATTGATTCTCCATCGTGTGAATTTTGTATTTTTTACATTCGGAATATTTAAGAAGTCGATAAAAATTGAGGAGAAATCAAGAATTCCGGCTTTCATTAGGTTTATTAGCTGTGCTTCTAAACTCACCAAATCACAGTACTTTGTAATGGATGTTTCGAAAATTAGGAAGTTCAATATAAGATTTAGTCATTTTCACCTGACTTGCGTATTAAATTTAATATGCCAACTGATGAATAACATTTTCGGGAATAAAAATTTGAAAATAACTTTAATTAAATAACTTAAATTTATTTGTCGTAATAATCGTATTTGAATTGGCGATTTGAAGCGTAAATCTTATAAACGCTATTGCTTTGGGAATATTGAATATTTAAAAAATACATGTGGGGGATATTAAAGCTGAATTTTTCATGCTCTGACCCTGACCCCTTTCAATAATTTTGACAATTTTTGTCATCAAAAAGTATTTTGAAAAAGAAAAGACACGTACTTTTTTGTTTGGCCCTACGTTCAATATTTTCGTCAGACGAATTTTTGTAAAAATTTGAAATTTTCTGTGTTTATATTTCTTTAATCGTTAATATTTTGGAAATGAACAGTCCTATCGAAAAAAAGTCTAAGATGAAATTTATTTACTTTGCAATAAGCTACATAATGTATATAAAAAATGTTAATTTAGTTTTCCTAATTTAACGCGTTTGAATAAAATAAATTTAAATAAATTTGTAAGATTTGAAAAATTTATTTAAAAACAAAAATGAATTAATGACCCTTTTTGCAAGCACCAAAAGCATTTAGATAAATTCGAAAAAACGAAAAAATGTTATAAAAGCCAACTAAAAATTCATTTGACAATTAGTGTTTGCCAGATTTTTGTTGAACCGATCAATGACGTTTCTCAGTGCAATTGAACAAAATCTAAGCTACTCGATAAAACAAGTTCTCACGAAAATCTCGCAATATTAATCTCGGCTCTCAGCCTGTTCGGACTAATAACCAATCAGCATATATGACATAATGTGAAACACGTTTTAATAGCTGCATACCGCCGAGGAAAACTGGGTCCTTTCTCGATTGCACATACCCGCTATAATGTTATATCACAGACCGATTTACGCGGTCGCAGACCACGAGTCGAACGCAGCAGCCAATATTTTTTCCGGATTCCAACAACCCGGAAAGCTCAGTGCGTGTGTAATCTCGTGAGAAGTATCAATTTACGATCAAGAATTTCATAACTTTTCGTCGATTACATATTGAACGAGATCTTTATATCTACATTAAGACAGTTAGATTATAAGTCTACGAAAGTAGAATACTGATCGACTTTGGCTTTTCTTATTTTAATGCAAAGCTGAATTTAATTCTGAAAAAAAAAAAAGATTTTAATGTCTTTAATTGCAGCTGAATTTTTCATACCCTGACTTTCAATAATATTAATAATTTTTTAAATCAAAAAGTATTTTGAAAAAATAAATAAAATAAAATAAATAAAAATAGAAACTTCTTAATCGCTAACAAAATATGGTTCTGAGAAATTTTATTCAAACGCAATTTTTAATAATTTTTGTATATTTACATAAAAATTCTGTTGAAACTTACGAAATTTTCGAGACCCTGTGCAGGCTGGCAGGAATTTTTCTCGGAAAGTTCTATGGAATTGAAGTTTTACGTATTAATTCACGTAATAATTAAGGATATTTAAAAAGCTTCAATTTTACGTAGAACTTCTCATAAAAAAATCTTGCCATTCTGCGCAGGGTCTCGAAAATTTCGTAATCTGAAACAGAATTTTTCTGTAAGTATATAAAAGTGATTAAAAGTAGCGATTTTTTGGAAAACGATATTTTGTTGTTTAACGACATATAACAAAATATAATGAAAAAAAAAATGTCCCAATTTTCATCTGAGACATTTTTCGATAGAACTGGTCATTTCCAAAATATTAACGATTAAAGAAATATAAAGACAGATAAATTGGAATTGTTAGAAAAATTCGTCTGACGAAAATATTGGTCGTAAATCCGAACAAAAAAATACGTGTCTTTTTTTGTTTAAATACTTTTTGATAAAAAAATTGTCAAAATTATTGAAAGGGCTCAGAGTCAGAGGATGAAAAATTCAGCTGGAATCCCCCATATATTTCGTTGCATATGTTTTCACAAGCTGTCAAGGTTAGATGAAAGTTGGATGCAAAAACAAATAGTCATTATTGACAAGATAAAAATTTTAAATGTCTTCTTTTCTTCCTTTTTTTACACTAAAAGCAACAGCACTTAAGATAATACAAAAAAAAGCATATGTCTTTTTTTTTGTCACCCTAAAAATGAGTTAAAATTTTGTAGCTATTGATGGGCGTTTAAAAGAATTAAAAAAATATATATTTCCATCAAAATTATCAATTCTTACAGGCTTTTCTTTCTTCTCTAAATACCAACATAACTAAATTTTAAAACGAAATTTCGAAAGAAACATGTCTCTCTATCTTGCGGCAATCTCATGAAAAATAATGCCCTTACATCTATATAATTTAATTTTAATTCATACCAAGTCAAAGTGTTTGACGTGATTTTTTTTTTCCTTCCTCTCACCTGTCATTGACTTCCGGTCGGTGGTGTCAAGCCTATCGCAACTTTTCTCGGCGCTGATTTTCACTTCCTGCTATATATCAGTAGCCGCAAGAGTCTTTTTTTATTTCCCGGTCGAGTGCAGAACTCGGACGTTCCGGCTGCCTTTCTCGTTCTACACTCACTGTAACTCCACCGTAGAGGCTTTATAAACAACAACAACAACAACAAAAATATATTTTCTTATTTAATAATAAATGAATATTTATCACGTTAATCGCGAAATGAGAGTGTCATCTGCAATAGAAGCAGCAGAAGCGGCACCACCACCGAGGAAGCAGCGGTTGGTTCACCTCTCGTTGTCATCGAAACACACGCGGTCGATTCTTCAGCCTTCGACGACGACGATGCGCGCGCGCAATGTCAGGGCTAGCTATATTGCTTTCCACCTCTCACTGCTCAGGCATCGTTTTTTTTTTCTGCTGCTGTTGGTTGGCTTACTGATGGTGCTGTTGCTGTTGCTGCTGCTGTTGCTGCTGCGTGCTGGCGAGTCTCTTTCTTTGGCACACTTTAGCCCCGGTATTGGACGGACGCATAGTGGAATATCTCGGTAACTAGGCTGTACAATTTTCTCGCGCTAGGCTCTTCGGATAAACCTCCTTGAGCGCCGAAAGAGGAAGATCAAGGAATACGATATGGCTTTGCACAAAGATACTCGGCACCCCCACTTCCTCGTTCTACGGTTTTTTTCGCTTAATTTCGGTTATTTTTCTGCCGGGTCTCGTTTACGATTTTCACAAAAGAGGGCCACGATATTACGAAAATATATGAAATATAGCATTGTTGACAAGAATATTTTCAAACCTGTTGACAATGTTATTTGCCATTAAGCTTTAACCAATGGTGTTGCGTTAGGTTTTTTTTGTAAATAAAACGTCGCATTTTTTTTTAGACATCTTTGAAAATATTAGGCTATCACACGAATTTTATTGATATATTTTGCTTTTTCAAGAAGCTTTGTTAGCGTGAAAACGACCAACGTGAAGATATGGTTTGTTGACATGAAAAATTTGGGTAGCCGACTTGACGTATTTTGCCCCATATATATATAAATATGTACGTGTAACATAATTTGCTACATAAATAACGAAACATGATCTCCGACAGCCATGTTTACTCTTTACTCTTCCTTTTAGCGCGCTTCGAAATTTCTTTTTCGCAGGAGCATCGGTCCAGTCGTGTGGACCACTTATTTCATTAGAATATTAATATAGAGAGAACAGAACCTGCTCCGCGTAAGGATATCAATGTGAGTAAGCAAGAAGGCGCCAAGCACCGTTTCCCGACTCGCTTATTAAGACCCGCTGGGATCGCACAGTGCTTATTATTATTATTATTATTATGCTGTTGCTGCTGCTAGTGTCGCTGCGGAACGATGCTTTCATCTTTCTATTTTCCGTCGCGTTGCGACCCGCAGACTTCCGCCCCGGGCTGTAGGTCAATATATTCGGAGGACGTAGTTTATGAATCCTCTCGCTTTTCGACAGGTACCGTTCTCATTGCAGTCAACAATCTATACCGGGTGATCGAAATCGATTTTTCGAAAGTATCACTTTTTCCACTCGTATCGAATTATATCGAACACTAGGATGTGTTTCGCAGATAATGGCACCATAAAAAAAAGAGAAAAAGCAAATATTTCTGAATACAGTATTTTTTAGTGGGACACGAAAAACGCACATTTTCGTTTTTTTTACAAGACATTACAGATTAAATGTAAATTGAAGAAAAAAAATTGGCATGTTCCAGCTGAACATTTTTTTTTTATTTGAAATTTGGTGTATCTATCGCAAGCACTGAACCTGATTTTTCGAAACTTTCTGAGATTTTTTTGTAAGTCGATGAATTAGTACGAATTAAAATGACTAATTGCTACTTTATTGAATTTTTTGATCCAGCATCTTAAGGAGAGCCGAATGGTGATAGTGACAACGAGGTCGACAACTGTAATTCCCACTTTGCCACCCTCGAGCGTGACAACAATTGACTCAACATTGTCTTCGGGAGACAAAGCTGTAGAACGTCACAGCGCGTTCGCTAAACGAACTAGTGGAATATTACGAACCATCGGGAACATTCATCGGAGAACTCTCGGCAAGAATTGACGCCCGAGTATATACCTCCGAGTATAGCTGCGAGGTGAAAGCAGAGTGCTTGGCCATTGCGTGCTGGACATTTTAGTAATTAAACTCTCTCGAATTGAATCGTTGTATACTACTGCGATATGTGAATAGACTTGAACATTAAGAAGAGAACTACATTGCAGTCGATGTTACCGACGCAGTGTTACTACAATTTCTCGAGACTTAATGAATTTTGAGACATTGCAATTCTCCGGTCGATAAGAACCATTCAAAAGAGAACAAAAATGGGCAAAATTGAATTTTCTAATTACTTTTTCTGAAAAAAAAATGTATCTCTCTGATTAATAATTGAACATTTATTATTACATGAAAAATTGTATTAAAAAAAAACATCAACGGACTGGCAGTGGAAAGAAAAATTGAAAGCTATTTCTGACAATAAATGAAATAAGATTAATTGTTGTAAAAAAAATGGTTAAAATCATGTTATTTATAATAAAAAAAATGTATAACTAAATCGTCAAGAATTAATATTGAAAGTTTTTCTTTTTCTTTCGACTATAATAATTGAAAATACAATACAGTTTTTGAAGAGTAATTAGAAAATTTTAGTTTTCATCTTGTATTCTGAAAACGACGATAATTTTCTCGACATTACTTCTGGTTGTGATTATTCGTTTTCGAATAAGAATTGCATACATTTTCTGTATCACATACGCGGTATTCACCCCGCAAGATATACTGTACACGTATTGTTAGATTAAAAAAAAAAAGTATTCGTTGGATTAGAGGCAAAACACATCGAGTCGGCCACTCCAATTTTTCATTTCAACAAAATGTCCTCAAATTTATTCAGGATGTTGGTCTAGTTGAAGAAAAAACGTGGGAATTTTTTCAGATTTTTTATTGCATATTCCAGGTATTAAAAATGTCTGAAAATAGTCATTGTTTATTTTTTAATGCCGATACTAAGGCTCACACAAAAAATCATAAGAATATCAAATTTTTTATTTTCAACGTACTTTCCAAACAATATTTTTTTGTAAAATTCACCGATTTTATTTGATGCTATTTTTCAATTAAACAAAAGTTGCCAATTTTTTCCTTCCGAGACGGCATTTCCGATTTAGCTGAAATTTTCACATTTTGTTCTTTGAAATATTTAGAATCTTAGACCAATATCCTGAAGAAATGTGAGGACGTTTTGTTGAGATGAAAAATTGGGGTGGCCGACTTGAAGTGTTTTGCTCCATTAATAACCACACGATAACAACATTGTACACATATAATATTACCGAAATTGTTTATCGATAAAAGTGTATAATATCAATTGCGTTATCGCAAAAGTTCCGTTTGAATGTTTGATTCGTAAGTTTGTTATTGGATATTGTTACGAAAGAATGATGCTAAAATGAAGAGCAAAAAATGCGGGTTCGGAAAATCGAGCTATGAGAAATACTTGATATACTGATCAAACGATCAGTATAAATTAACCTCCGAGATATAAGCTGCATGTTGTATTGTATAATTAGAACTTAACGAACGAAGAGAGAAAAAGAAATGAAAATTGGCTGTAACTTGTGGTGCTTTATGAAGGAAAGAACATTTTTTTTTTTCTTTTCTTTTTTACAGAAAATAATAAAAAGAGACTTCAGAGAAGGCAATATTTTATTCATATAATTAGCATAGAAATGGAAAACTTAGTGTAATTTTCGAATTTACTTTCCTGTGCAGTGTCACTCTGTGTGACTCTACAGAAATATGACTTCGCCTTACTTAAGAGTCACGGTGTACATCGGAAACTTTGTAGTGAGCACCGGAGAAATGAGGAGATTCCGCCTCGATTGGAGAAGGCTGATCTTCGTCTCACAAATACAAACGTTCAAGTACACCCAACGATTCGACCCTCACTTTCTCCGCATTGGTTGGCAGCATTCCGTTATATGATACACAACGTGAACCGGAGCACTCGATAGATAGGTTTCGATGTGTTCTCGTGGTAGAAAGCCGTCGAGAATTTTGGCTTTTTTTTCGTTTTATATATGTCACAGATTCGGTCTTTTATTTCTTTCACGTCGTCTAATATTCGACCATGAAAAATGTGTTTGATTGTAGTCAAGAGCGAGGCTGCTCGATAATCGCAATCTCTATAGGTATTAGACAAACTTTCTTTTTTATTTTATTTTTTATCCTCGTGAAAAAAATCTGTATAGAATTTTAAGTAGATTTACGCATATGTAAAGTTTCAATCTTTTTATTGGAATTAAAATTATTTATATGAATCATTCCTTGAATGTTTTAAATACAATGATGATGCTAATTTGGGAAAATGTTAAGATCATTTGATATCAGAAACAGATAAGAAGTTATAGGAAATTTTCGTTTTATATACATTTTTATTCATCACTTTATAATGATTATTTTTTTTTTTAATTAAACAATTTTCGAAAACGGATCCAACTAAACGGAAAGCTTAGAAACAAAAAAAAACGCAGGACTGTGAAACTAAATACGACTAGTTTACAAAATGATGGAGAGAATTTAAAAAATGTGAATTTCGGCTGCAAAAAAAAAAAGATCACTTGTGCCCTATCGTTTTACAATATAGTTTTATTTTTAAAATTACTTTTACTTTTAAGAAACAAACGGAGCAATATCGCATTAAAATGGACAAAGAATTATGGATTATTGGAAAAATTGGAACAAAAAATGTACTTTTTATGAAAAATCGTCGTTTCGGTTAATATTTTTGTAAATCCATCGCCATTATTGTTTCTCGAAGTTATGGGCATGTGCTGTAATACAAATGATCATTTACTGCAACCAGTTAATAAGTAAAACTCTGTAAAAACGGTGGAAAATACTTAACACCCATTTTACCACACCGCAAAAAAAAAAGGTCTTCATGAAAATTAAAATACTTTTTTTCAAACGTTTTTCTTCATAAACCGGTATATTAAATCTTACACGTTTGATGTAAAACTAATGAATTGTATATCGAACATAATATACCAGTTTATGCATAATAACGGAAAAAGTATATCAATTTATTAAATATTCCAAACGTTTTTTTGATGATGTAAAGCAGTCCAGCTATATTTTTAAATCTTACATAAATCCATTCCAATGAAATAGTACATTCTGTATTCGTGATCAAATATGTACCTAATCATCAAATAAGGTCGGACATGTAATTGAAAGAACGAAACGCAATTTTTGTCCGAAATTTTTAGTGGTTTCGACAGTTTTTTTCGACTATAATTACCAAAATACGAGCGAATATAAATTTTATGAACAGTTGCCTTAACAGACGTTTAGATGTATCGACAACCGAAAAAAACGAGCGATTTTTTTTTTTTGAGTTTTTACAGTCGTTACCGCCGATTTTCGGCGGTAACCCGTAAAGCTGGATGGTGTTTTTTACAGTAAATAAGCTGAAATATTTCTTCGTGACCTACGGATGCTAGAAATAGCTGTACTGTTTTACCAAACTTCTCTCCCTCAAGCCAATTGTTAATAGAAACTTTGTGCACAAACCTGCGTCTCATTTCTCCACCTCCAGATCGGTAATTTTCATTTCTCTCTCATAATCACCGTCAGTAAGATCTCTGGTACCGGTTTTCACGACACGTCTGTCGCGTATCATCGTAAGATTCTGATGTGCCTGATGAAGAGACTCAAGATAAAATCGTCTCCACAGAAGTGCATCTTCGTCAACGGACTTTGTCCAGTCGAGCCAGTCGCCACGAGTGACTTTGCCCGATCGCATTGCTTCGGCTTGTCTAATCGTCTTCTGTATCCACGTCGACCAAGTATTTGCCGTGTCGGACACGTAGCCGATCCACTTTGTCCATTCTCTCACGTCAACCGATTCCACAGTCGCGGGAAATTTATTCATGAATGACAATTGCGACTCGGTGATAATGTCTCGCAGCCAAAGAGCTATTTTTCCCGCTAAAACGTCCAACACGTCCTTTGTCAATTCAGTAAGTGGCTCTGGTTTCTCGTCCTGCACGACGTTTGAACATTTTTCAAAAACCGCTCGATGCAGTCGATTTGTAATAGCGTCGACACCAGGATTTTCTTTACTTTTTTCAATGGCATTGTAGATCGTGTGAAAAATCTTGTCGAAAGATACAAAAGGCGTGTCTGTTTCAAATTTTTTTCTTTTTGCGCCAACTATGCTAGAAGGTATTTTCGATGGCTTTCTCTGTGATGTCTCAATAATGCCCTTAGCTTCTGGTAATTTTACCACGGATTCCGTTGGTTTCTTCTTTTCAGTTTCTAAATCTAGTGCTGTATCGGCATCGACATCCAATTTTTTCTGTTTTGTTTCCAAAATTTCCGGAGTATCTGGTATCGTTATTTGTTCCACTGGTAATTTTGTATCGTCTTTTTTATCGCCTGCAGCTCTTTCATCAGTTTCACCTTTTTTTGTAGTCTCCTCGTCATCTGCGTCATGTTTTTCTGTCTCCAAGCCTACTACTTTTTCTGCAGGTTCCACTGGAACCTTTTCTGGGACAATTTTTTCATCAACCCCTATTTGCGCTGCTTCAGTCGGCTTTGATTCTACCAGTGATTCCGAAATATCGACGATTGAATCTTCAACTTTGTCCTCGGCAATGTCTGAAGGCTCATCTGTTGTTCCCTGCTTTTCTTCGTCTATCATCTTCAAAGTTTTATCGTCTTTCTGCTGTCCAATTTGTATTTCGCCTTCGAGATTGTCAACGAATTCTGGTTCAATTTTCTCGTCTGTTTTGTCCTCTTTATCAGAATCTTGATATTCTTGGTCCTGCAAATCTTTCATTTTCCGATCCTCCGTTTCTTTGGATGTCAACTGTTCGCCTGTAATTTTATCTTTTGACTCATTCGCGGTAACGCCCTTTGTCACTTCAGAAAAAGTTTTTTTTTTATTAGTACTTTCTCCAGATTCTACTACCGCGTCATGAAATACTTCCTCTTCGAGTGGTAATCCTTCTTTTGCCTGAAGCTTTGTCACATCTGGATCTGTCATAGCTGATTTCGGCTCAACATCCTCCAAATTTTCTTCTGTTGGATATTTTTCACCGTCCTCTTTCAATGTCTCTTCAGCGTCTTCCGTTTTTGGCCTTTCATCCTCACCTAAGTCTTTCTTTTTATCTTCTTCCTTTCCCGCGGGTTTCCCACCTTTCTTGTCGTCATCGTCATCCTTACCACCTTTGTGGCCTTTTTTGTCTTTATCGTCTTTTCTTTTTCTCGGTGGTCTTCCCTCTTTTTTCTTTCTCTCATCTTTTCCCTCGTCATCATCGTCATCGTTATCGCCTTCAGCGGATTCTTCGACCGATTCATCGTCAGAATCTTCCTCGCTGTCTTCTTCCGTTTCTCGTCGTCTTCTCTCGCATTCCTCCTCCAATTCTGTTCTTCGTGCTTCCGCAACGTCGAAGAGAACTCCGGAGATCCACGATGCAACGATGTCCGCGAGAAATCGCATTTGCTGAGACTTTCTGTCATCGTCGTCCACCGGATTATACTCCAATACATAACAGAGACGCTTCAATATCACTTCAGCAATGTCCTTAAATTCTTCCCTTGGAATTGGCGTCTTCCATTCTAAAATGCTCTTCACAAAACTCTCGGCAATCAGATATTGATAATTTACAGCTTCTTTGTCAAACGGAGAAGCGTTCGATGAAAATCCAGGCTCATCCCGCTTATTCGAATTGTTTTCCTTCTTGTTCCTCCTTTTATTGTTCTTCCTATATTTCTTCCGAGCCCGGATATCCTTCTCGCGAAAGATTTGCTCAGCTTGTCTACAAGCATAATCAATTGTCTATTAAAATATAAAGAACTCGAACATGAATAGCACTCTTTTGGCTTTATTCACGAGATATATTTCTTTGGTGCTTAAATTGGAAGGAAGAAATATTTGATTTGTAATGAGAAATTACTCTGGCGTGAGACAAGCTTCACCCTCAAGCGTCTGGATCAAATGATCGACAAGTTCGGTAGGCAGTGTTCCGGCACGATCTTGCAGAGTGTTCAACAAGCGATTTTTGGGTGGTTGAGCGAGTTCATTAATACGAATGGAAACTGGACGTATTTTTTTCGTGACTTCTCGCCGAAGACACGGTGAGGGACATTTCCGCCTAAAAAAAAAAATAATCTCCATCATTTGAACGACAGGATAAGATATCGCTTTAAAATGCTTGTAAATTATTACCTGGGAGTCGCGAGAATGTCGATCAATTCTTCCTTCGTTAAGCAATGCCGCGGTATTGTTTTTATTTTTGGCAAAGTACATTCTTTCTCGTTAATCAAAACTGTTGCTGTCTTTGGAGCTCTCGCAGCCTTTTCTAATTTCGCACGACAACATTCCTCCTTACTCTTCGGCGATGTCTGAAGAAATTAAGCGTGATTAAATAATCTTTTGATTCCAATAGATTAAAAAATTATTGAAGCTATTGCAGAGATGTTTGTTGATTAACTCACCTTCAGCTTCTTTGCATTGTCCTTTTCGCAGCGATGTCGCCTCCTTGCTAATTTTACTGGCAGCGAAGTTCCGCCAGAGTGCTCGTCAAATTCACCTCTCGTAATTTCTTCCTCGACCGGAGTTGCCTTCCTTACGTCATCGGGTTCATCCTCGTTGTCTTCCATATCTTCCTTCTTTAACTTCTCCACCGTCACAATGTCAACATTGGATTATATTAATGAGAAATGATAAATGTACTGAATTTTTAATTGATCAGACTGTGAATTTAGTGGCCGAAAATAAAGGTTCTTCAATACTTTTCGTAATTTGTGTTACATTTTTTTTTTGGTGGATTGTCAAATAATATGGGAGAGAGTATAAATTTGGGAGAGAAGTCTCTCGTCTGGAAGAACTTCAGAGTGTGTTACATTTTGTTTTCGTTCACCACATTACATTTTCTCTGATGTTTGTAAGAATAAATGCGAAATAAATCATATGTGTTCGGAAAAATCAGAGATTGTATTTCATATAATAAAATATAGGCTTACCATCGAATTATTATATTTAATCGCAAAATCATAAAATCATAAAATCATAAAATCATAAAATCATAAAATCATAAAATCATAAAATCATAAAATCATAAAATCATAAAATCATAAAATCATAAAATCATAAAATCATAAAATCATAAAATCATAAAATCATAAAATCATAAAATCATAAAATCATAAAATCATAAAATCATAAAATCATAAAATCATAAAATCATAAAATCATAAAATCATAAAATCATAAAATCATAAAATCATAAAATCATAAATCATAGATCATAAAATCATAAAATCATAAAATCATAAAATCATAAAATTATAAAATTATAAAATTATAAAATTATAAAATCATAAAATCATAAAATCATAAAATCATAAAATCAAAATTTCAAAATTTCAAAATTTCAAAATTTCAAAATTTCAAAATTTCAAAATTTCAAAATTTCAAAATTTCAAAATTTCAAAATTTCAAAATTTCAAAAAAAAATTATTCCCGGCGAATAAATAATGACCGGACAATTTTATTATTACATCGTAGAGTATTCTTACTTATCGACTGTCGAAAAAGGTGCTGTCGTGCTCTGAAAGTTTACAGGAATCGAAGAGCGATAGAGCGAGCTTGATATTCCGGTGGTGTGGGACGGAGCGCGGACAGCGCGCCCCCGTTCATTAATCGATCACTTTGGGAGTTGCTGTCCCCATTCGGGAGCTTCGGGACGTTGTGCTCGTTGTGTGCCTGCTGTGCTACTGCTGCTGCTGCTGCTGCTCCAGCTTAGGTGGATCCTGGCGTTAAGTGCGGAAACAGTTATCACAGAGGAGGTGTGGAGTTAGTAATATGCGGGAGTGGAGAAATAAATGTTACTCGTATCAGGTGGGACCGTGACGTCAGTCGAGCATTGACGCTCCGGGTCAGTGTATCATTATTTGTTCGGTGAACACGCCGAGATTTAACATAACACACGAGAGACGAGAGAAGGCTTCATAGCCAGGCCTCTCTCACTCTGTGGCCCATAATATATAGGTGTCCTATATAAATTTATTATATATATATATAATGTATCGTTGACGCGCGACACAGTGACAGCGAAGGGAAAAGTCGACGATATATTAACGAGGCCAAAGAAGCAAAATTCTCTTCCCGACTTTCTGGCTGACAACAAGAAAAAGAGTGCGAGGGATATATGATGAGATAACGAACCGAGAATGAGATACAGCAGCAGTGACCTCCTCGGTTATGCAGTCCTCACGCTCACTTTGCATCTCAATGGTGAGTCCCGCCTCTTATTTCTCTCTCTCTCTTTCTCTCTCTCTCTTACCCTATTTACTAATCATATCAAACACCGCTTTGTACATGAAACATACATAGTAGAGATAGTCTGAGCGTCGTCGAAAGTAGGATTTTTCTGAACAGCTGACGGTTTTTCCGTTTTTTTAGCATCGTTAACAATGTGTTTCTCTCTCTCTCTCTCTCACTCACGCGGTTGCCCAGTCGATAGACCTATTGTTATCACACGAGGTGTGCTACGAGTGACAGCACCTCGAAAATTGTTCCTCATTGTATCTCTCTGTCACGGCGACGTTTTACCTGTTGACGTACGAGTTTATTTATCGGGATATTGCTCTATTGTCGTTGTGGAAACGAAAATTCGTTTTGTTATTGTTGTTTAACAATGGTGAGAACTAACTCAATTTTTCATAATGGATTTAGAGATCGGTAAACAAGCTTGTAAAAATAGGGATGTTTTGAAGTTTATTTATTCTTGCTGCGTCTAAATTTTATATTTCTGTTACAGATTATATAAATTTTAGTAAATATTGCATAATAACGCATTTCGTTACTTATGTGCGTGAAACTAGAAAAGCATAACTTATAATATTATTTTCAAGCCTGTTTGAATATCTTCCAGTCCTTTAATAAATTGTATGCAATTGTAATTGTCTTTAGGGTTATAGTAATAATAATAATAATAATAATAATAATTTATTGCATGCACAAGTGCCAGAAAAAATGACATGCTTGTTGTGCAAACTGATCATTAGGATTTAATTTTGTGTTCTTTCCTGTTTATTTCCTAAGATAGTTTCCAAGCGTCTTGTGCTGGGCTTAGAAACAATGATCTTTATCACTGTACATTATAAGATCAGCCTTTATAAGATCAGTGAAAACTCTAAGAAGGCCTGCAAACACGAACATTATTTTCTGAATTTGTAAATTGGTTGATATCTTTGGTATGGGGACCTTAAAACAAAGTCCTTCTCACTTAGCAAATGTAGAATATTGTTGCAAACAAAATGAGATACCATAGAATTGAATCCTATGAGTGCTTAACTCTGGATAATGCACAGAGTTGAAAAAGCCTAAAACTGATTCACAGTAGTGTTAGTCAACAAAACTGATTTTAATTATGACAAAAAAATTGTTTATTCTAATCCTGAAATAATACATTTATTTCATATTTATCGAATGACTAGAATAAAAAATATAAATCTGTGAAAATAATTTTTTTTTTTTCTTTTTACTGACTCGACCCTCCCTTAATATCATTACATTTTGATTTACAGGGCGAGCCGAAGGTGCGTGCAAAGATTTCCAGGGGCACACATACGACACTGGATTCTACTATGTGCCAGGACCGGAGCCGTGTACTCTTTGTGTCTGTGACCATGGAAATCCAAAATGGTGCAAAGCCGTCATCTGCCAATTGCCAGAGGTAAAATAGCCAAATGTCCGCTAAGCAAAAGTTAAATTTACACCTCTCTAGCTTTTCACCCTTCTCACGCTTTTTGCGCTCTCCCAAAAAAAACAAAAAAACGTTTGTCCTTCAATCAGAAAACTATGCAGAAACAAGGTTGCAAGTCCTTCCGCTTTGGGACAGCCTGCTGTGAATTCATATGCCTGGACGACACTCTGTCCTCTGTGACAAACGATAAGACCGATGTAACTGGCGGAAATACCGGGGACACCGGGACAAATTACGACTTGGGTCTGAGGCTGGTCGCAAGCTGCATCACGGCAATACTCTCTCTGAGCCTTCTCTTCTTTCTCATTCACCGTTTGCGACAGAGAAAAATACGAGGTAACAATCTCAAAGGCGATATGGCTGTTAATAACAAACACCAAACGTATCCCGACCAGGAATGGGCTTTATTCAAATGGAAAAACATTTCAAAATATATTTCTACATTTATACCTCGTGTCTCTAAATGTTTTGCATTTGGAGTATGCCACCAGAAAAAAGAACACTCAAAATCTTGCAATATTTAAGATCCATTGTTTTTGTACAATTCATAAAAATATTACCTTGGCACAACAAATCCATAAACATTAAGTCACAACAGTATTAAAAAAACAAAAAAGATTTCTACATTGAAACGTTGCCCATTCCTGATCCCGGCGGTCAATCATCTAAAATAACGAAATACATTAACAGTTTGCGTAGCAGGAAGGCAGAGTCGTCAATTGGCAGATGATCAGAGAAGTCTTGGCAGCATGGGATACCTGGAGCGTGGTGGACTTCCTCATGGAGTGCCACTCGACGATATGGCCTGCAGTGGTGGATATCCACTGTGGAAACCACCGGGAAATTATTTTCCACGCGGTGAAGCACCACCGCCATACGAGGAAGCTGTCGCTGCGGCGAGAGCAGAGCAGGCTTTACTCACAATAAGTCCCCACGCACTTTCACCTCTAAATCTTCCGAATTCTTATCTATCGGCGCACAATAGTCACGCGAGTGTTGCACAAGGTGTTGGACAAGGTGGTTTACCGGCTAGTTCGCCGACACCATCGGGTCACCATATTCCAAGCACCTCGCCATCGATCTCGTCATCCGGTAGACCACTCAGCGCTTCAAATCCTCATGGGAATTGTCAGCAATCGAGCCAGAGCGATCAAGTTTCATCAGGACTTTATGCTGGAATGACAACAACGAGTTTCACGATGGGCGCGAGCACTTATGAAAATTTACCGGCTCCGGTTTCGATGAATATGAGCATGACACCGCAACATTCGTGTGGGCAACAACAGCAACAGCAGCATGTTCTGAGTAACGCAATACCGTTGTCAGTCGCGCAATCGAAAAATTATCAACATCACACGACACTTCCGCGCCAAGGAAGCGCATTTACCATTTCAGCTACTTTACCGAGCTCCAGCGTTTCTACGCATCGTACGATACCGCGAACACTCGCGACTAGCGGGAATTTGCGACTGCGACGCGATTTCACCGCTCATCAAATGGTCGCGCCGCTTTTTGGTACACCGCCGAGAAATATATCGCCTGAACGGTCACCGAGATCAGCACCACCAATTCCAAGCGGACAGAGCGCTATTAGGTCAGATGCCTTCTATGAAGACGTTCTTCATGGGCCGCCGTCGGCCCCGCCACAGCTTGAAGGAAAACCTCCTGAAGTTGCGACTACTTCGAGCGGACATTTCGAGATTAAGGTGATTCGAAATCCTTGATATTAATGACTACATTTTTTTGTTTGCACGGGCGATTAAGTGATTAATTCTTTCTACTTAATTATGAAGGTATGTAGAGAAAAAGAAAATCAGATCTCACAACGAATGTTTGAGGACTCTGTGTACCATTGAATTTGATCACCATTTTTTTACACATAATTGCAGTAACTCTTTGAAATTTTTTTAAAAGTAACTCCTACTTGATCTTTAAACACAGTTTCATGATTGTTTCAATCAAATACAACAACATCAAATGGAGTTTTCCACAAGTTATGAAATCAAAAGTGGAATATGAACAGAACCGAAAATGTTATCTGATATAATTCCAACAGTTAAACAAGTGAGATATCCTTCAATGAATATCGACGATTTTATCATCTGACCCTCGTTTTAATGCTTCGAACAAGACCCTTGTATAATATACATTATCGTATTCGATTCAGTTACGAATTGTCCAAATTTACGACGTTTGCTAACTAGCTTATTTTCTGTACTAGCCTCCTTTACTCGCGAGCGGCGAGGCCAATCAAGACGGTAGTTTCGAGTCTGTGACTTGTACGTGCAGTATGCAAGCGTTACCAACGTTGCACGACGACGCCGACGACTATCGAAGCGAGTGCGAGAACTGCAAGAGCGCCACTGGCTCTCGATATTATTTAGACAATGAGGACGAACTCGTAACTTCGCCCCACGAGACTATGACGTTGCACAGAAGACCCGAGGAAACTGCCGCAAGCGTCACACCACAGTATTACAGGACTTCTCTCACACTGCCAACAAGTACTCGTCAACGTACAAGGTACATTCACATTTTTATCATCCAACAATCACACCGAAGCTTCCTTTAAATAAAGATCCTCGAATATTCATTTCAAGTACAACAAAAAAATGAATATTAAAAGATCTATGAATCGTAATGCTTTGTTTTTTAAATTTTAACGTGTTATGTAAACGAAAATCAGATTTCAATATTCAGCGTGACGTCAATTGTCGCAGTGGCGATGCGACACTGAATATTAAAAAAAAATTAAATCGCATTGAACATTCTTTTTTTCTACTCTCACTTTCGTGGCGCCTTACAAATTGCTACTCGAATTATATGATGAAAAAATGTTGCAAATCTACAAACGATATCTACGAGTGTTTGTTCATTTTTTTTAAACTACTTTTGAAAAGAAACTTTTCATTTTTTTATTAACGAAATACTAGAATTTCACACGCTTTAAGCGTACTCGATTTTTTAAAATTACAATGAAAATGTTAGGAACTGTATATTAGATTTATACAATCTCAATTCCTGAGGGGTGAAAAATTTAATTCGGCTAATTTTAGAAGCAAGTTTATCTTTTTATTACTGCACAATATCATTTTTTAAATGTATTTATCATTCAAATGTTGGCCATTTCTCCACTAAGTTACGAAATAATTCTTTAATCGACTGTCCAAACATCTGCAGAAGCACCGGAGCTCGAGGAAACTGGTTCAGCTCGATGCCGGAAAGCTCCACCGAATCTTCGGACGAGGATTGAGCGCGAAATCGTCATTATTTGACGTGTATCGCGGTGAAAAAAACTAAGATATCTGTGAGTATAGACGAGGCGCGACATCGAGGCACTCCTTTCTATCTCTATCTATCTCTGTATCTTGTTTCTATCTCTGTCTCTCTCTCCATCTTTTCTTCATCTTGTGACTGACAGATGAACAATGGTTGCATCAAAAAAACAATTAGTATCGTCAATGGATATTTGTGATAACAGTTTCGAGTTGGTCAAGGAGGTCCAGTTGTCAGTTGCCGACGATCAGACTACGTACATATATATCATAAATAAGCGAGTGCCAAAAAAGAGAAAAAAAGAAAAAACACGTGTTTACTTTACAAGTGATATAATCGTTATCAGAAATCATTGTTTTTCCGGTATACAAACTATTCCGAGTTGTCGAATTTAGCATGGCGAGTTTACAAAAAAAAAAAAAATGTTTTCTTAGAAGCAGCATTTTTAGCAGTACGATAGTCAACGAGAAAACATGGTAAAAAAGCGCGTGTGCGCTAAAAAAAAAAGAAAAAAACGAAATATTTGTCCGAATTCGTACAATCATTTGTCCATGAAAGTTGTTTAAACGATTATCTTTCGCGTTAAAAGATTTTTACGATTTTTCTGGACGATATGTCGGTGAATAGGATGTCTAGTCATTGGCAAGAGTGAAGAAATTAATTCACGAAAAATTGGAAGCTAAATTGTCGCAGTCTATTATTCCAGTTTTTTTTATTTTTTTTTTTTTATTTTTTTATCCGGATATATTTATTCGATTGATCACAATCACAACTTTCGGCATCTCAGTGAACACAAATTTACGTACAAAATGTACGAATGACGAGTGCCAAATGATTAAAAAAAAAAAAAAATTTAAATAAGAAATTGAAGCCAAAAACCTAATGTGCATCACTAGAAAATGACGTGCTAGTGTTTGTTAGTTACGTATGAGAAGAAAAAGAAAATCTCAAGATGTATCGTTTGAAAAAAAAAAACAAAAACAAAAAAAAATGAGTTTAACGATGGAATATCGTAGGTTTACTGTATAAGTGAATTCGATAATCTGCCAAAAAAAAGTCAGAAGCGCATTTGTACGAATTATGACGAACGCGTTCGACGAGAGAGACATTTTATCATGTTACCCGACTTCCAATTTAATTTAACTTTGAGCTAGCCGTCTAGTTGCAATATTCTTGCCGATGCGCAATATTTTTATCTCCACTGTTGTTATATTGTTGTACATACGAGTATTTAACATTCCGAAACTGATCTACGAAATGTCCGCCATTTCCATTTTTTTATTTCTATATTTCACGTTAAGTTTTTAAAATATTGATAATTGAAAGATTCTAAACTAGTGCAGTATTATTTTTTAATGCGAATAGCCGGGGCTGTTTGAACATTTTTTTACATAGTTTTACTGTGACGAATGAGCAAGGGCGAGACCCAAGTGTAATAACGACTCCTCCCCTACCCCCCTCCCGAAAGAACAGCCGAATGACCAGAAAATTGATCAGAAACAGAATCTACTGAAAAATGCCAAGTGACCAAGAAAACGACCATCAAAATTATCGTTGATTGGTCATTTGGCGTTTTTCAATTGTTTTCTTCTGACATTTAACCACCAGCCAAAAAAATAGTGGAAACCACCGGTTATCGGACTTAATAGGGACCCCCACGTCTTCAATACAATATACGATAGATAACTGAACGAAGAAAAAAAAAACCAAACATTTAATCACGATACGCAGATTCGTAGATACAGGAAAGAAAAAGTCGAGTGGTAGTTGCATGTTCATTTTCACAATAATCACTACCTCCCTCCCATCTAAAAAAAAAGGTAATAGTAATCGAATCTCCAAAGTTAATACATGTGCAAAAAAAACTCGTTGTAGTTCCGAAGATGTTCGAGTGTTGTTCACTATCTCCGAAGATTATAAACAATTGATGACGTCGACATTGTGTATAATTATTAATTAATCGAAATCCACTGCTGAACTTTCTCACTCCTTCTCTCTATCTCTATCTCTCTCTCTCTACTCGTGAGACTGTGAATTATGCTTTCAACTGGGTTTATTACGTTTATCGCGGATCTGTGAATTTATTTATCGTTCGCTAGGAGTGAAAATTGGCCAATATTGTTGAGCTCAAGATCTGACGAGAACTTTGAACGGTGTAAAGAACCAAAGTTTGGGTATATATTTTAAGTAATCTACGTTTGCACGCGATATGCAAACGTAATGGTGGTTTTTTAGAGAATAATACTTGAAAACAATGAGTGGGCGTATTTCAACGTATCCTCTGCGTTCGTCGGGAGTACACGTGTAAGTAATAGTGTGTGTCGAAGATTAACTTTTTATTTCTTATCTTACGACTTTCTAAACTTTAGTTTTCGACCTAATACGAATCCACTTTCAAGGCGAGAGTCGTAGCTAAATTTTCAAAATCGTTCAACGAGGCTTTATAATTCTTATATATTTAATATGTGTAAACACAATTGTGTTTCCCTAAAAAAATATATATACATAACTCTGTTAAAACTGAAGGTATAGGAGTCGCTCGATCTCTATTCTAAAATAGATTTATTCATCTATATCTGTAAAAAAATCAAGAAATCAATTTTCTGCATTACGATGATGCGAAGAATTGTATTAAAAGAGAATTCACTCATGCTGTTAGAATTGCACCTAAAAACCTTAAGTTTTGTTTAACATACACTTGTAAATCTTCCCTGTAAAATGAGCCACGAAGAAATGATATATTCTCATTTTTAGCTGGGTTATACATTTTTTGGAGTAAAACAAATTTTTCACGTGTTAAACATATATAAAATCTATTTATAAACCTCTTTGAAAAAGCTGAAAATAATTAGCAGAGACACTCGCCTTCAACAACGACGTTTTTATTTTCAAATGGAAAACTAAAACTTAGAACAGTGGAAGCGGAAAAGTAAGAGAAAAAAAAATTAAGGTTCATTTACGACACACTCTAATAACTGATATACTTTGATATTCAGATATGTGATCGATCGTTTTATATTTCGTGTGCGACCATTATCTCACGAATTAACAGACATTACTTACTGGTAGCAAAATCTCGCTGTATAATATATATATATATATATGTTTACGAAAAACAAACACAACTATTTCCCAATAGTTAAACACGGTACAACACTTATGTTTCGCGTTAAAAATACGTAACAGATGAAACGACGACCTTACATCATTATCATAGCTGTAATATATTTTATTTATTATATTTAGGATCGTTTTTCTTATGTTCTTTTTTTCAATTTCCATGTGTAGGTAGAGAAACGAAATCATGACTATAGTACGATTATATTTAAAAAAAAAAAAGTACACAGTGAAAAAAAGAAAATAATCAATTAATCTCACGGTGAGATTATGAAGTATCATCGTTATGTGAGTATGTATGGTTGAGTGTCGCAACGTAACAAATTAATCGTTAAGTCTATACGACATATTATCGCTTATTTAAGAGACATCCTTCAATTATTAAAACATAAATAAGGGATATATCCACGTAAGTTAATTGAATTCTGTGTACCTGCCGTCGCCAACCAATCCAACCCTCTTGTCTCTGTTAGATGAAAAAAGAAATAAAAATAAAATAACTGCGTGTAACGAAGAATAGAGAGACAACGATCATAAACTAGATGTTCTCTCGTTTGTAGAGCATCGATTTCGTTAGATTTTAGCAATTCTAGTCTGCATAGTTGTGTTTATAGCTTGATACTCTTCGACGGACAGTATATAAAGATGTATCAAATATTTCACGGCTGTGCTTTTAAACTCCCTTCGCGTTGTTACATTCAATTGTGTCTCATAAATAAGCGTGAAAATGTAATATCAAAATTATTAAAGTGTTGAACACTTTTTTCCCCATTACTGCTATTTTGCAGAGTAAATTTGATATACGCCTGCCTTGGGAATATCGCCGTGTCCGAATGCAATTCGGATCGACGATGTAATATCATTCATTTCGCGTGTAAACATCTCTCGCAAGGCTTTTGACAACAAATTTGCTGCGAAAACGAAGTAAAAAGAAGATGAAAAAGAAAGAAAAAAAAAGATATATATGAGCAGAAGAACTGCGCAAATCAGTATGATTATTCATCCGAACAGTGTGTGCACTGAGAAAAAGACAAATTATTTCTTACAGATTCTACGATATAATTGTTCGTTATAATATTCGTTATTATTCATTATATTGTCACAGTCCAATGATGTTACTTACGCACGATTATTGGCAAAAGTATGTATCGACAGAAAATTATAAAAATATATTCCAGTATTTTTAACGTAATTATGATAATTGTGTCTATTTATTTGGTTACTCAATCTATCCTTGTACGAAATTTAGTCGAGTAATGAAGTTTTAAAAAACAGTAAGTGGGGCAAAACACGTCAAGTCGCCCACCGCAATTTTTCATGTCAAAAAAATGTCCTCACATTTCTTCAGGATGTTGGTCTAGTTGAAGAAAAAGCGTAGGAATTTTTTCAGATTTTTAAAAATTTCAGATTTTTAAGATTTTCAGAATAATTGTTTACAGTTTTTGTTACCAACCGAGTAGTTTCATATCGTTTTAAGGTGATGTGCTACTGCTCGGTCGGTAATAATAACAGTAGCGTATCAAGGGAAGGTGAAGCCTACTCAGTCGGTATGAGAAACTGTAAACAATTATTCCGCCGATTGCCAAAGGTTTTCGGATGAAACAAAAGTTTAACATTTTATTTTTTACCGTCATTGAGTCTAGTCTTTTGACTATATAATTATTCCGAAATTTATTCGCTGTCCTTCTCGCAACCCACAAATGTTTCGCATTCCACTAAAATGTTATGATTATTTGGGTACGTATTGGCACCGCCATCTATCGATAAGCATCGATAGATGGCGATACCAAGGAGAGAAGGAGAAGAAGAAGAAGAGTGCGATGGCTCTGCGCGTGGGCGCGTGCTATTCGCGGTGTTCATTGCTCGCCGAGCAGCAGCCGAGCAGTCGCGAGCGCTTTGTGCGAGAGCTTTGCGGTTCTCATCTCGGTCGGCGAAAAGAAAAAAAAAAAAAAAACCCTTGTGTGTTATATAGAGAAAGGACACGGGACACCCGAACGTGTAAAACATGGCTGAAGCCGTTGTAGATGGGACTCCGGTGTCCCGATTTTTTTGTCACAAATGCAGTGCCGAATTTGAGCGTTTGCTACCTGTAAGTAGCCACATAAATACGGAAGCACCGTGTAAATTCGTGTTATCGCTATCCGTACATAACGAACGGACAGAAGGGTCAAATCGGTTATTATAAACTGTCACTTTGATACCATGTGTGACTCACATTACAATTCCCGACTATCTATCTACCCATCTATCCCCTCCCATTGATTCTTAAAACAAAACAAAAAACTATCTTTTCGCCGAAGAGTATACTATTCGAGAGGATTCAAGTATATATTTACAGAATATCCGGAAACCTCGAGCACTTTCCTGTGTACTCTGTGACGATTCGAGCCCAACATTCGTAGTCCAATCCCTTCGGGATTTCGCGACAATTTTAATGCACGTCACACAAGCATGTAATCGTGTATCTTGATAGAGATTTATTATTTTGCAGGCCAATGCTGTTTTTAGATTTTTATAATTAAACCTCAGGTTTGTTTTTAGTCATATAGCGTCACTCTGGGATTTACTAGTTTTCAAATATCTCGTTATTTAGACCTTTTCACTGACAAATCTAGTGTTTGATATTTTCCCTGTATCTGTGTTGCTGAAAAAAAGTCGATTTTTCAGTATAATGCTTTTAACAAGGAACTCTACGCAGCTTTGAGATTAGTGCGGACGATAACGAGACACTCTCTTGACTTATGAAGATTTCTAATTTACTCATTGATTCAATAATTCTTTTGCTGTGGTAACACGATTCTCAATAATCATAGTTCCAAGCATTTTTATATCGCACAATCTGATGATTCCTCAAAATTTTTAAATTTTACTTTGGATTTGTATTAAGTATAACAATGCGATGATCTAGAATTTAAGTTGAAAGCTTTTACAATTTCAAAGTTCGTTACAACAGGTATTACTTTTGTTTGAAAATATTTTTCACAGCTTGTTTTCATTGCTCAGGTCATGGATTTGTAACAGTGAAAAAAAATTCTGCTATATATATGTATATATATATATATCCCTCCCTATTGACTCTTATTAAAAAAAAACCTCTCATACTTTCCCTTGTACTCTGCGATGATTCAAGTTCAACTTTCATAACCTAATGCCTTTGAGGATTTTACTTCAATTTTAGTACACATAATGGCCCGAATCTTCAAAGAGAAACTTTTTGTAGCCCAATACCGCCTTACATTTATTACTTGGACATTACTGTGATTCTTAGTCTGATAGCATGAAGATAGTATCTAGAATTTGGTATCAAAGCTTCCAAGTATCTTGAAGTATTGAGTACCTAAATATCTATTGAGTGTCTTGGAGTATTTGAGTATCTGATTATCTCGGAGAATTGAGTTGTATCTTTTGAGTATTTAGAGGTGATATTGGAGTAAATATTTCATTGAGTGATGAAATTTTGTATTTTGGGATTCACTTATTTATTCATTATTCTCTTACCATGACAACAATTGATGAAGGTGAAAATTATTTTACGAAGAGTGTAATATCCCACAAATTCTATTACAACTGTTAAAAAAGAAAAGTTTATATTCACTGAATAATACAAAATTTTGTACACAAAGAAATCTTGGTAGTGCTGGTAACTATAAAATGACAACTATTAGACAATGCAACTATTTTTAATTTTATGTTAACTACTTATTAATTATGACAATAATTTTATAGCTGCCATAACTATACAAAAATGTTGGAGTAAATCCAAAAAAAAAAATAGCTGTATGGACTAAAAATGATTACCGCAATGTTCGATCGTTCGAAGAGCTGTAACTCTGGATCGAAATTGCCGCCCATCTCGCCAATTTTTTCTAAGATTCTAGGCATTTCATCTAACAAAATGTGAAAATTTCAACTAAAACGGAAATGCGGTTTCAGAGGGAAAAAAGTGGCAACTTTATTTAATTGAGAAATAGCATAAAATGAAATCGGAGAATTTTACAAAAAATGTTGTTGGAAAGTACACTGAAAAATCAAAAATTAATGTCGTTATGATTTTTTTTGCGAGCCGTAGTATTGGCGTTAAAAAATAAACAATAATTATTTTCAATGGCTGGAATGTACAATAAAAAAATCTAAAAAAATTCCTACGTTTTTTCTTCAACTAGACCAACATCCTGAACAAATATGAGGACGTTTTGTTGACATGAAAAGTTGGAGTAGCCGACTGGACGTGTTTTGCCTCATATTTAAACAAGAATATTAATTAAAATAAAAATGTAAAAAAAAGAAGTAAAAGAGAAATCCGTTTAAATAAATCAAATGAAATTAATTGACTTTTCTAGGACTACACGTGTCCCTACTGCACATCTGGCTTCATAGAGCAACTGGAAAGCGGCGGTGGTGCTGGAGCCGAAGATGGTTCCCAGGGTGATGGCAGATCCTACCTCCATGGTTCCAACATGGACGTCAGTGGTGAAGATTTTACCGACATCGATGTTGATGTAAGGCTACGAAAATTCGCATTAAAAAAAAACAAACTTTTCATCCAAAATCTGTAAATGTCCACTGGAATTTACGAATTTCACAAGCTATCCTCATATTTTTGTTTACTGTCTTGTGTACAGCTTGAACAGCGACCGGACGATGATTTCATCAGGATGTACTTGGATTTCCCACAAAATCTGGCGGAATATCACCAAATGGCAGAAGGTCGACGAATCGGCGGTAACGGCAGTCAAAGAGGCAGAGGAGCGCAATTTCACGCACCGCCAGATTACAGGGATCGACCGGATCGTGGGGATCGCGTTGACCGTAGGTGCGTAGCGTCGATAGTCTTAAAACCACGGATTCGTCCGTGGTTATTTTGAAAAAAGATTAAACGTAAAAGAAAGTGCAAAGCGTCACTATTTTACAGGATGCGACACAGAAGACCGCACAGACAACTGCAACAGGTCAACCATTTGATTGAAAATTTTATCCTGAATCTTTCTGGTTTTGGATTACATCTTCCGGCTGCTGAAGGGGCACATCAACCTGTGTATGTATTGAGGAAGATACATCTGTAATAAGATTTTTTTTTCTAGTATACACATGCAGTGCAGGCGAGTTTACTTGTATCTGCGCGATTTTAAACTCTCTTGGTTGATACAATCTACCGTAGTTCACGTATTATTTTGCAGTGAAATTTTAGATTTCGATCTTTCACTCTTCAACTTACACGTGTTTTTGTTTGCCAAACTAAATCTCTCCCTAAACTTTCGAAATTCGCCGAATTAAAATGACGTAATAACATGATTAATTGTCGCAAAGTATGACTAATTTCTAGTCGATTACAAGAAAAGAACAAAAATTCGACCCACAATGATATCGATCGCTTTACACGAACTCAAATAATTTTGTTTTTTTAATTAACTTCAATTCGACTATAGATTGTTTTTGGGAAATCCGGGTGACTACGTCTGGGGCCGAGATGGATTGGACACAATTGTAACGCAATTGCTCAATCAAATGGACGGAAGTGGACCTCCGCCTTTGCCACGAAAACAAATTGATGAGATACCGACGGCATCGGTTTCTCAATCGCAAATTGGTCAGTAGGTTCACGAGATCGCTTGGAACTAGCGTTATTATGATTTTACAAACACTGTTACAGACATCAAACTACAATGTTCCATTTGCTGGGAGGATTTTATACTGGCGGAACTCGTCAGGCAATTACCCTGTAAACATATCTACCACACACCCTGCATCGAGCCATGGCTGGAACTTGTAAGAATATTTATATACTTTCTTTATTCACAAAAATATTGCGTGACATTTTTTCGCAATTTCAATATTATCATTTTTATATGTATTCTTTTTTTCAGCACGGAACTTGTCCCATCTGCAGACAAAGCTTAGGAGATCAAACTTCTGCTGACGCGAATCGCGACACCGTAGGTCCAAGTCTAGCAGCGCTCTTCAGGTAATGACTTTTTCATTATTTTCCTGAAATTTCGACGAATTTCTCGGCAGTTTCAACTATTTCAACGAAATGGTTCCAATCATTTGTTGAAATATCAAAGTATGAAGGCGAAAAAATTAAAAAAAAAAAATGTTATTAACATGATGTTAAGTTTGTAAACATCCATGCCAAATTTCAGCGAGAAATGTTTTAATAACATTTTGTTCCCACATATTGCTCAACGAATTATTAAATTATCTCTTCCTACAAGAAAGTATGCAGTCTTTCATAGTCTTTTTGTGACAAATTTGCTTCCTGAATTACAGAGCAGCTAACCAATCCACGAATAGCAGAACGCCGTCTGCCTCATCATCGTCGACATCGACGTCAGACGAGTAGTCAGCCCAAGACTTGAAGGAGATTTGAAATTATAATTATATACATATACATATACATATACACATATATATATATATATATATACATATATGCATATGTATATGGATATCTCTGAACATGTACAGTGTCGCTCCAGTTCTGTAGGCTGATATTGTAACGTTTCGCACACGTCCGTAACCCTCACTTTCCATACGCATTTGTTTTTTTTTTTTCCTACGCACTAAAAATGACAGCGAACGCGCGCCTCCTCTTGACCGAAACTAAATTACTAAGCGAAAATATACAAAACAACTATTTATATCATAAATATCAAGGTTTACATAACGATATAAATAGTTGTAAAATCTTCCGTACCGTATCTCGTTGCAGACGCTAATTTTGATATAGGAAAAGAGATCGTCGTTCTAAAAGATTTGACGAAGAAACTTTCGTTCGGAAACGATTGGACAAGGGTTGCGGCGCGAATTTGTACAGTTAACACAAATCGGCCCAGAAACTCGTTTTCTACGTTAGTCGATGGGAATAGAAACGAAGAGTGGTCTTTTTTTTTTTGAGTATGCAGCGAGAATGAACAGCAGGATATATTGGATGCTTTTTTTGTTTTGCTGAACATGTTTTGAACAGAATTTAAGTACTGCTCGTTCCTTTAAAAAAAAAAGTAACTTTTGTTTATTAAAGCTCATTATTCAAGATTAAATTAATTTTGAAAGGTCTATCGCAAAGTAACGAAAGGCGTCTTTTTCTTTCGCACTCTACAATTTTCGGGTTCTTTTTGTTGTCCCTTAAATCGCAGAAAAACATTACCGATGTTTTTCAATTAGTATTTCACAGTAGATTCGCTCGTCAGCAGTCTCAAGCAAATTGCGTGTAACGAATGGACAAATTGTAATGAGCATATTGCAAATAAATGAATACGCCTGCTGGCGAGATCGATACAGCAATTCTTCTAACGAATTATTTTTTATAAACACACAGAATGTATCGTTTCAATACACGATTGGAATCGTAGGAGTTTCGATGCTGCGCAGAACTATGTTTGATAGACAGTGATCGCTAAAGACTTGGAGCTCGAGTGACGTATCTTTGTAATATTGTGGGGAAAGAAGAGAAGCTGATTCGTGGCTTACTAGGAAGTTATATGCAGCCATCACTTTACTATACCGTAAATAGAAGAAAAAAAGATCTAAATAATCGTGACTTGAGCAAAAACATGCCGTGGATCAATGCTAATATTATCTAGCGTATATTTAAAGTACACCTCTTAAAGAAAAAAAATTATTTCGAGCGTAAAAATATCACTGAAATCTCATAGTAAACTATTAAAATTCAATATTTAAGTCTGGTTATATTTTAGCGTTCGGAATAATTTTATTTCATAAGCGACACGGCGGCATCCAATATACAAATTGTAAAAAAAAATATAATATTAATAATAATTGATAACCTTGACTTAAGGATTTACTCGGAAAAGAGCAGCTTAATATTCTTCTTTCTATCGTAATACACGGACGGATGAACGCGGAAGTGAAAGCAAATAATTGACAAGAGGAGAAGTTATTGCCCACGGAGAAGGTTACGAATGAAATAGCTCACGCTCCCTTTAAAGATATCCTATTTCTTCGAAGGCTTGTATACCCTCTTAAATGCTAAGTCAAAATTTAAAAAAATAAAAATGTAGTCTCCTTTTGGGCGCCGTTTACATTTGTTTATCTGCGACACTCGTAGCGTTACGATTATCCTGCTTTATAGATGATAAATGTGTACATTAGTTAACGTAAATAAAAATATAAATATAAAGTCATATATCGGTAATGTCTACCGAAACGAATGCGACGCAAACTCCAGAAAGCCTTTTTTTCCTATATGTTTTTTTAAGTACAATTAAAAGTAATCGGAAAAGGACTTTAGAAAATCATTTAGAGTTCGCAAATAAATAATTATTCTCCTTGAAGACTACGGTCTTGTTTTGTATATTGCACAGTTCACAAAGAAGCTGCTTCGCAATGTTGCACACGCTCATCAAAAGTTCATAAACTTTTTTGGAATAATATGTTTATGATTTCAAAAAGTAAAATGTTGTTCCGAAATGTGCGTGAACTTTACATTGCTTTAAATAACAGTTTTTGGGCCATTTTAAGATTACGTTTATATTCCCAGAATAAAAAGATTGATTTTACATATTAGAATTCTAATAAAACCAAGATGCTGGAATAGATTTTGCTACCGACTTTGGTCGATGCTTCCAGATGCTTCCATTTTTGCAGGATTAAAATGTCATCATGGATGCATGGCCCTGCACTCGAATTTCGGAAAAAGTTTTCATAAAAACTGCCTTAAAAAAATACTCGAAATCGAATATTTCAGAATTGCATGAAAATTATCTTTAAAAAAACTATACATGTTCTGAAAAATTAAAGAATCCGTTCCATATAAAAAAAATTCCCTTCGAATTTTGTTATATAATTACTAGAAACATATATTAATTCTAGGAAAATTAATTCTAGAGTAAATCCATTATGCCACAACTTTTCGACAGCCTTTCGACTGTCAACAGCGTAAAACTTTTTTTTGGTGTTCGAAAAGTTCTCAATTTACAGCCATCTATATTTCTACACGATTCGCCCAGAAGATATCTTATTTCAGGACTTTAATGTTTTATAACTGTATATATTTTGTTTACACACATTTTCCCAAGTAGCACCAGATTGGTGCTGTACCCATGGTTGGCACCCCGATTCCGACCAGGCCCCAGCTTGGCCCCGACAGGCGCGTCCTCCTACCACATCGAGGTAACTATGTATTGGTAACTATCAACCCTCGGAGATGGTTTGTACCGACACAGTAAAATGACGGATGGGACAACTTCGAGCTGAAAAGCAACAAGTAATTAATAAACCCTTCAATTCCGACTGTTGCTTGGAACGTTTGTAATTTCTCGTTGTTTCCAATAGAGAACCAGTTTATTCATCAAATTAGAAAAATACAAGAGTCTTTTATTTATCGTGTTCTTGCGTCAAATCTGTTGTACCTTCCATGCCAAATTCTCAAAAAGTGAATTTCTATCCTTTACCGGATTTGTTTCAAAGTTCCCGCGGAATAAAGGCACTCCCCAAAGGCGTCGCACACAGAAAAGTGCCGACGACGCCAGTGTTAAGATTTCAAGCGGCGATATCTCAGATCTCAACTTAGCTAACTCCCACCACTGGCACTACAAATTCTACATTGCATTGTTACAACTCCGATACTAGAAGCGTTAGTACAGCAGTCGCGCAGCACGCGAGTCGCGGCGATACAACAGAGAACCGATTGATCTCGAGTAGGAACAATCGACTATTAAGAAGAAGAAAAAAAAAGTGACGTCGATGTAGCCTCGATTGTCAGAATCCGAAGAAAGACAAACACGTTTGACAGGGTGCTAACAGATGATCGGTAAACATTACGAAAATAGCGATCAAAGTAATTTTTTTGTCGCTAAGAAAAATAAAAAAAATACGTTTCCATTGAACCGCGTGAAGAGAAACGTTCCCATGCTAAATTAGTGATACAGAGAATTTGTAGTGCGGTGCTCTATAAAAGGGAAGAAGAAAAAAAAGGATTCTCTGAAATTTCTTTGAGATTTTTAAGTGGCGCGTGAGAAAATGCTGTGCGGCTTTATCATTGAAACAATATGAAATCGTGACTGCTTTAAAAAAAGCTCGAAGCTTTTGGTGCATCTGTACCTGCAGCTATGGTGCATATAATAAATAAATAATCCTACAGTTTTGTAAACTGGAGTACGAAAATGGCGTCCTCTGAAATAGATGAACTTTTGTCAGGACCTCTTGTGACCTGGGTGAGTATTTTATGGTGGGAGTTGCAAATTCCTTTCAAGGTCATATCACAGCCTATGGGAAATTCATATTTATGCGTCTTTAACATTTTTTTTTTTTTTTTCTTTAAATTACCTTTCCAGTTTGTCAGCTGCCTGGAGGATCCAGACTCATTGACTAACTATAATGATCTGGTTGATGGTGTTTTATTGCACAGTGTTTTCCTGCAAATGTAAGTCACAGGAATTGATATTGAAATTTTAAATTTGGTGAAACTTCAGAATTAACTGTACCAAAGATTTTTTATGAAAATTTATTTATTTATTTTGGAAAATTTGGGGGCTAAAGCTTATGTTGAATTAATGTATAGCTTAAAAATATCTGCTTATAAACACATATTATAAACAATGCGTGTTTGTAAAAGTGTATACAATGTTCTTTGTGAATTTTTGTAAGAGAAATTTAATCAAAAGTTACCTCCGTTTTTTTTCATACATTCTACAAAAACATAAATTGAGCAAACTAGCTGTGAACCTTTTCCTTACCTTGTTTTATAGTTGCAAACCAAATTTAATTTTTATTTTTTAAAATTCATTTTCATGTGTTTTAATTTTTTTAAGAGAAAAGTCCTTTGAGATAATTAATTTTCTAAATCTTGTTATTGCGGGTTTTCAAGTATCATTCACAGTGTTTCAGTGTAAAAAGAATTTTGAACAGTTCAGCTAAAAGTGGATTCAAAAAATTTAAAGAAAAAGAACTTTTAAGTTCTATATTTACGAAGTAAGATAAGATAGAATTTTGATAGGGAATTAATTTTCTTGTCACAACCATAAACAATTTGTTTGAAAGCTGTTAAATAAATATTTTCATGAATGAACAAGATCAATAATTAATAATGAATCTTTAAACAAAAAGTTATTTTTAATTAATTCTAATTTGAATATCATCAAACCCTGGTCATTGCTCAAATTGCCCAAATTGCTGCAATTGTGAGTACAGGGATGTGACAAATTGGTGGGGACAATGAATCACAGTTAAAATTCATTTTCAGTGACCCAGAGCCTCTGCACGACGGAGTAATACCAACAGGAGGAAGTGCCGCTATACGCACCAAGAATCTAGAGATGATTGTCGGGAACATAAAACAATTTTATGAGGAAGAGTTGGGTCATCTGCTTATAAGGCAGCCTGATACTATGAATTTGGGGAAAGAGCCTGAATCGCACATTCAACAGATGCAGATGCTTTTGCTGCTTCTTCTGGGCTGTGCTGTTCAATGTCCCAATAAGAAACAATTTATCACAAGGATTAAGACCCTTAATTTAGATACTCAACTCGCTATAGTCGATTGCATCAAGCAAGTCACTGATAATCATGACATTGTTATCACTCAGGATTGCATGGAAAATGCTAATTTGCCTGAAGTTTTCAAGCAAATTAAGGAGTTACTACAAGAACGAGATTTGTATCGAGAGGTGAACGACGTTTTGGGCTTTTTTTTTTTACAGCGTATTTCTTTTAAAATTATTGTATTCACGGATTTTTCTATTCTCGAATTGAATATTTGGCTACATATGCTAATTTTCACTTTGCAGCTTTTTTTAAAACTTTCAAAGCATTTGATTGTGAAAATAATCAAATAAATTTTAGATTTTTCTAATCAATAAAAGTACGAACTTTGGCATTTCACTGATTGTGGTATCTGTAAATAATTTTTGCATACTCTAAAAAAATAATTTTTGCATACTTTAAAACGTGGAAAATAGTGTAATATCGAAAGAGTGACGACAAGCAATTTTTGATAATAGAAAATTATAATATAGAAATGGAGAGGATCAGCGATCAGTGATCTGGCAGAAGCCAATGATTCTTCCGTCAGCATCGAGGGCGAGGATAGTAACAAGATTGCGCTGAATAATTCGCAAGCCAAATCAGAACGAGAGGAGAATCATCATTTTGCCGTTGAATTGGCCGACTGGAAGTCCAAAGTGAGAAAACAGCGCCAAGAATTGTAAGTTTATCATAGGCTGTTTCAATTTTAAAATATTATTTGTAAATCTTATGAAGGTACATTTTTTAATTCGCTGTTTAATTGTACTCCAACAGAGAGGAAAAGACGGAAGCTTTACTGGAATGCAAGGAAGAGCTCGAGCACAGTAAAGCATCACTTGTGAAACTCAAGCAGGAGGTAATACAGCTAATTCTTCATTTCATGTAGATTATCATTATTATTATTTATTAAATTCGTGAAGAATGGATTTTTTAATTAATTCATAATGAAAATTAATTTAGAATCAAGAATTGATGCACGAAGCACGCACAGCAAAATCATACAGGGACGAATTAGACGCCGTTATTGAAAGGGCCGAACGTGCTGATCGATTAGAAATGGAAGTAACAAGGTATCGCGAAAAGCTCACGGATATCGAGTTCTACAAGACTCGCATAGAAGAGCTTCGAGAAGACAACAGGTATATAAATCTCAAGATTAAATGAGCAAGAAATCATTGCAATTCATCGAATTCCATTAAATATACGTTTTTCAATTTTTAGGGTATTGATGGAAAATCGTGAAATGCTGGAAGAGCAATTAAGCTCGTCGAGAAGGAGAGCTGACAAAGTTTTGGAGCTGGAAGCCCAGATAATCGAGTACAAGCAACTCGTGAATGACATGGCACTGGTAAATTTATTTACAGTTTCTTTTAAAAACAAAAAAATCCATTTGTATTCGACTTTTTGGTCTTTAAACGCGAAAATTTAAAAAATACAGGAACGCGCTGCAGATAAAGAAAAGTACCAAGAGCTCTTTGAGGAGAATTCGCAATTGCATCGGTTGAAAAAAGCTGCGGCCGACGAAGCTGCGCTTGCTGGTTCTGTGAGCGAGTCTGAAGAACCAGGTACCAGTTAGTTCAATTTTCTTAGCAATTTGAAACATGATTCTTGAGAAAGTAATTGATATATTGTTTTCACTTTTAGCCACCTCTGACAATAGACTATCCGAACAGTTAACCAACAACGCACAGACTCGGGCGCTCAAACTCGAGTTGGAAAATCGTCGGTTAATGACGATAATCGATTCACTTAAGGAAAATTCGTTCCACGAGACTTCGGATCGAGTACTCGAGCTGGAGAAGGAAAAGAAAAAGCTTTCGCTGAAACTTGACTCACTAAACGACAACACTGAGCGACTTTCTCAACAAAATACCGACCTCGAGTTAGTGTGCAAACAGGCACTGGAAGAAAACAAGAAATTGCAGAATACCTTGAAGAATCAAAGAACCTCGTTTGAACGTCAGCAGCAAGAATATCAGGTAATAATAAGAAAATTTATAAATTAATACATCAATTAATAATAATTAATGAATTCAATGGTAATTATTTGTATTTATGCATATTTCTCACAAGAATTAGATTAATAGGTTACCTCTTAAAAAATAAATCGAGCTATATTGAGTACAAATGGAAGTACTCCTTAATAGCAATTAAGACTTTTCTTCTTTTTGTTTTCTCTCTCTAGACACAGCACAGTAAAATCATCGAACTCGAAAATAACTACGACACGGTGATCAAAGAAAAACAAAGAATCCAATCGCTTTTGGAAAGTGTTCAGAGGCGAGCAGATGACTTGGAGCGTTCTCTCGAGACTGCAAATCAAAAACTCGAGGAATTAAGAATCGCGCAAATGAAAGCCAAAGAGACTGAGACCAAGTGTCACGACTTGGAGACTAAGTTAACGATTCTGGAGAAGGAAAAGGAGACTGCACTGCGCGATATTTACAAGTATCGCGAGACAATAGAGGTAAATTTTCACATGAACTCAATAATCTTTTTATAAAAAGAAAACTCGACAAATTGTCCATTACTCAATGACAAAACATTTTCTTTTAAGGAAAGAGACGTCGCTCTTGATAAATCTACCAACAACATCGAAGTTTTAGAGAGAAAGGTCGTTCAGCTTGAGCAAGACGTTAAAAACTCGGTTTCCCAGATTTCCAGGTATCTTTTTTTGTTCTTCAAACTACACGAATTTTTGCCATTGTCACGGAATCCTAATAAACACTATGACTTTTTTTTAAGACTTCAAGAAATCGAAAGATCGAGCAAAGAATTGGATTCTCGTGCCGCGATTGACCGGGAAACTCTTGAAACTCTGCAGTCCAATCTTGTGGCGGAAAAGCTAAGCAGCCAACAGCTGTACACGGTGCTGGAAAAATTAGGTCTGAGCGTGGAAATGCTTTTGACACTGCCGCCTGATAATATTTTGGAAAGGTAGAAATCATAACGACTTAGGATAACGGTATCCGCTTTCCTCTTTAAAAGATTCTAGCTAATGGCACTATATTGTCTCGTTCAGAATTGCCAGGATTCCCGAAATTGTCGAGTGCATCAGGAGCTCAATTGTACAGGAAACTAAGTGCGATTGTAGTGAAAAAATGACGGAATCGGAAGATGCTGCTGCAACGGTAGACGAAACTATAACGAAGACTTTGCAGGAGGCTCTTGAATCACAAAAGGTGCGTTTTTTGTTTTTTTTTATCCGAAATTTTTACCTTTATCGAGTTTTAAGAGTAAATAAGACGACTTTTCATATTTCTTTAAAATAGAGGTTTCTATACACATATCGAGTAATCGATTTTTTTTACGAATTTATTAATAACTTTTTGGCATTATTATTATTATTATTAGTAAAATCAATGTTCTTAGTATTTTAAATATGGTTAATTTTTTTTTCATTTAAACCACTTCTGAGAAAATAAAATTTGTGAAATTTAAAATCACGTTTTGAAAAGTTTCAAATAAAATAATGAACTAATGAAATCTGTGCAGAAGGAAATCGAGAACCTGCAAATAAAATTAAATACGAGTCAGGCAATGGCAGAGCAGTTACAATCGGAGAAAGCAAAGCTTCAGGTTAGCGTGACGACTCTCCAGTCGCAAAGTACGTCATTGACGACTCAGCATACGGCGTTGCAGCTCGCGAATTCGCAGCTCGCCGCCGAAAAGGAAGAGGTAAATGAAAACAAAAGATTTATTATAAAATTGAGAATCGCTGCGGCTGATTTATTTTTCTTTTTTTCTTTGATATTGTTTCTTTTTTGTTATTTGAATGAACGAGGCTTGAATTAATTTTATTGTAGCTATTGAAAGATCGCAGCGCTCAGCAGCTTGCCCACTCGCAACTCGTTAACGATCAAGTCATCCTACAATCTTTGCACGAGCAGCTGAACAACGAGTATGAGAATCTTCTACAAGAGCGCGAGACTCTGAAAGCCAACTTGCGGGACGCTAAGAACGCAGCTCGAGTTTTGCGAGAAACGTGCGAGCGACTAGAGACGAAAAACAAATTGTTACAGACCGAGCAGGAAACGGCGGTCACGAATATCAAGAGTTTGAACAATTTGCGTGGAGAACATTCAAAATTAAAGGTAGAAAAAATAACGATAAAAATCGTAACGTGCTGATAGCTAATTATTAACGTGATTTAAAAACAAAACGATGAATTTTAGGACGACTTTAGGAATCTTTATACGACTACGGAGAAGCTGAAGCTCGAATACAGAAATTTGCAAGAGGACTACAGAAAGAATAAAGTCGAAACGAATCGATTGAGTCTGAAGCAAACGGAAATGCAGGGCGAACTTAGTGGACGGGACGAACGATGTTCCGCCCTTGAACTTCAGATAAGCAAACTTAATCAACGATGCGAGATGTTGCTTCAAATGAATTCTGGATTAGACAGCAACAGACGATCATTGATGGATCATATAAGTTTGTTATTCAGCCAGTATCACGAGCTACTTACGCATTCTCTCGAAGACAAGGAGCATTATCACATGGAAGAGAAAATTTACACGTAAGTGTAAATTTAATTTTTTTAACTGAAAATGTTTTTTTTTTTTTCGACGTTTTAAAGTAATTTATTATGGATTATTTACGTCTGCGACAAATTATTGCACAAAAATAGTTATAAGTGGAACTTTCGTGCATTCATTAACTACTTTCCATTTAGTTGAGTAATTTAAGAACAGGCGAAATTCTTGTCCATTTTAATTTTGGCTATTTCCCCAAATCTCCTGAAATGACGTTACAATTTTTGCGGATAATTTTGACCATTTAATTTTTAGAAGAATAAAAAATCAAAATAACCAAATATTTTTAATGCTTTTCTATTTCTATTGTGTCCTTTTCTAATCTAATATCTCGAAGATTTTGTAGCATTAAAAAAAAAAAAACTTAAAAAATGTCATTAACAAAAATAAATCAAATATAAAAAACTATTAGAAAGTTAAATATTATTTTATATAAAGAAGTAATAATTAATAAATGTTTATACAATATTTCAGGGACAAGGTCAATCATCTCTATAGACAGAAGGAGAAGCTCGAGGAAAAGATAATGGAGCACTATAGAAAGCTGGAAAGTTGTTCAACGAAGAAGAAGAGATTCGGCGCAAGTCTGATGAAGAGAGTGAAGAAAGTTGGCTCGGATCTTTTGAGTAAGGTACGGTTATGAAAGAATTTTATAAATATTCTCAAAGGAATGACGTGCTGAACAGATTCAGTTTTCATGGAAGTTTATTTTATTTATTTATTTATTTTTTTTGTCTTTTTATTTAAATTTTTTTTTCTGAAGAATCGACGCTCTTGGGCCGAGGACTCAAAACAATCGGATACTAAATCTTACGAGTCCGAGTCAGGAGAAAACGAGTCTGAGTCGGGTGGAAACGAGTCCGAGTCAGTAGCTAACGATTCCGACGCTAGCGTCGACGATCACCGTGTTACGGCGAAAAAGGAGCCTCCAGTTTTGGAAGGAGATGCTCTATTATTGGGACATCCTGGAACGAGACGAACTGTTTACTATACGGACGATTTACCGCCGCCCGTTGCGTCGTCATCTGTAAGTTTACTTCGGAGAACAAATGACAAATTTTTTAACGTTATAGATCTGGACCGGAATTTTTTTCACATGTTTGCCATGATAATGACAGTGATGATCAGCAACAAGAAAGTTCTTCATTGGAATAGAATTATTCTTATTGATGTATAAGATTTTTTTTTTTTTTTCATTTTCCTTCAATCGTATTTCTGTTCTCTGGCGTTATCCATTTTCTTTTCTTTCCTTAACCTTAGATCATGACAGGGAACAAAGTTACGTATCCTTTTGACGAACGGATTATAATTTTGTCGACCTTGTAATTATTATATTTTTCGAAAAACGTGATCTGCTAATTCATTACTACTTGGAATAATGAGACAGTCGAATGGATACTTAATTTTGTTCGCACAGATGTTCTGAGGATGGAATATAAAATCTGGAATCTTCAGGGAGCAGAATTATGATGTAAGACATAATTTAACGTTAAATTATTTCGAAATTGATATTCCGAATAAAAATAAATTCCTAATTTTTCTTTTCCCTTAGACTACCAGGGCTGTATATATATATATACAGGTCGTCTTGCAACTATGTGATGATATTTATATATTCGAATAGAGGAGATCGCGCATGAACAAAAAAATCTACGGTCAAAATTTCCTAAGACCAAAATTAGCCAAGTTATTAGCAATTAAAGTTAGCCAATCACAGTTTGCTTGAACAATCTCTTGAAATACATGTAAATTGTGCCAAACTGAAGTTTTAATATTTTTTTTTTAGGATAAAACCCAATATAATATATTATAATATGTAGATATATATATATATATATATATATACACTAAAATTTTTAACAACTTTAATAATTTTCGTGGAGGGATCCTCCTTAACTCGAAACTACACACAATTGTTCAGACAAGCAACCCCGACGATTGTAATGACTTGTGATTTTAGCCGGATAACAAACCTGCCACACCCTTGCCACAAGCGCATCCGGAAAGTGTAGACGGTCGTTCGTCGACTCAGGATCAGTCCGCCAGACCCGAATTACCAGCAAGCGAGCCACGTTCCCTTCTCATCTACAACAAAGTATCTGCGGTTATAAACGAATCGAGAAGTTTGAACAACACGCCAGTAAAAGACGAAGCGCAAAATGACGACATCGCCACCGACCCCCACACAATTAAAGACCCGAAGACCGGAAATTCCGTTTGGTACGAGTACGGATGCGTATGATATTAATTTTTATTTTTTATTTTTTTGTACCTTCTTCAAGGTATTTTACAATTATAACCGACTGAATGCAATCTCGCTGCAGGCTAAATTGATATACTAAAGTTACTAAAAAGAAAAAAAAATGAGTGTTGCTTATCGCGCGGCTAACACTAGTTTAAGCTCTGATCGAAGACCCGCAGTAAAATCCAACCGACAAGCAGTTATTTGAAGGAAAAAAAAAATAGTTACATTTAGATAAAAATATAGATATATACTTATTACGACGACAATTTGTTTTGTAATTTTTAATTTATTTATAAGTGCAGATGCTCCCTATGAAACGAGGTTAATAAAAAATCAATGATATGCTTATCACGCGGCTAATACTAGTTTTAACTCTAATGGAAGACTCGCAAAAAACAACTAACGAAATAGCAGCTTCTGAAAAAAAAAATTACATTGTGATATACATAGATATACTTTAACGACGACAATTTGTTTTCTAACTCCGAATTTATTTATGAGAATATATGCTCTTCCATAAATGACTATGTATACCTGTCAATTGTATCATAAAGTACGTGTGTGTGTGTACTTGTGTGTGTTTTATGTGCGCGATAGCAATAGTAAAAGTATTATTCGTACTAAAGACTCGCATTTCCTAGCATTTTAAGATTATCATTTTTTATACATTGCAAATATAACGTTTTTTTCTTTTGCACATTACAAAGTTTACAAAGAAAAATTGATTATTATAATCCTAAGTACCTTTTCCAATACTGTCCTACCTGTTTTTTATTTTAAAAGACCGGCGTTTTTTATAACGAGAATTTTAACTCTGTAGTTGTCAGTTTAAATCAGGCGTTACAAATACTATGTTTTCGAGAAAATATCGAATTCCGTTTCGAGAACAGTTAAAATAAAAACACCGACATCGGATTTTTCATTTTTTTTCACATTTATCTTTAAGTTTATCAATTATGAAATCTCCATCTTCGCATAGGGCTCAAACATTTGTTATATTTTATAAGATTATTCAGAATTGTTTCAGATTTTTCAAAACGTAGGTTTTGTAAAAATTTCAAAAAATCATATCACAGGTAAAAAGTATAAAAAAAAATCTAAAAAAAATTTGGCACGTGTTTTTCGACAAGTACTTTTGTATAAAAATTAGATTTCACGGAATGCCCCATATATATTTGTAACAAATATAAATAAATTTTTTTCATATGCTTCTCGATTCGAAAATGGTGCCCATCTGGTTGTGCGAGTTACGGAATATTTAATTATCCTGCTCGTAATAAGCAAATAACGATAAAGTTCAGCTCTGTGCAAAATGAGCGGGTGTTTTTTTTTTGGTTTTTTTTTTTTTTTTTTGGTCGTAGGACCCTCCCGGCATATTAAACGAGGTGACTTGGGTTGGGTATGGCATGCGCTCGATGCGTTTCTTCTTAGAGCGAGAGACGGCGACGGTATGGTAGGAGAAACGGCGTAGAGCGGAAGGGACGTTGGAAAAGGGCTTCGAAAGTTTTTTATCGTCATTCTCACGGGCCCAGGAGGTCGTGGTCAAAAAACTGCCCACCGCATGTCTGTCGCTCACCCCTTCGAAAGTTCTCAGGCTCGCGCAAAATTTGCATACCCGACTCTCCTCTACACTACTGCGCGCGTCCTCGGCTCGTTTCTCTAGGAACTCCGTGCGTCTGGTATAGAGTGTAATCTCTCCCTAAGGGCGAGATGGAACTTTTGTTTTTTTGCCTCATCGTTTCCTAATGGGCGACGAGCCTTCGATCGTGTGAATGCACCTTGACTACGGATAATCGGTTGGAAATGAGACACGAGTATCAATGATGAATATATGCTATTCTATGTACAGTTTTGCCGTCAAGATGATTTTCTTTTTAATAGCTACTCTCATCCCTTTGGGGGACATTAATTCCGTTTTTTTCTAATCTAAACTTTTTTCGTACACATAAAAAAATTTATGTATTCCTTGACAATATGTGATTTTATTTATTCATAGAGGCAAACATTTGTTTTATTAGTACAGTTTACTTTTAATTATAAATTAATTATTTTTATTTATTAAACATAATCGTTCATAATGGTATTGATATTTTATTGAATAATTTAAGATTTTTTTTTAACAGCCATACAATTTTGATGTATTTAAATTTAAATAACTACAAAATATACTTTTTTTTTCTTCTAATTATAATAATTTTTTAATAATTTTAGTGAAATTAATCTGCAGATAAACTAATATAAATTATTTATGTATTTTTTCATGTAACCTGCAGTAATATAACTAATTATTAATATCTTAATAAATCATTTAAGGTTTCTTTAACGTTCTTCATAATTCTTTAATATTGTTTACTTTTTAGTAGCTATTTTCTTTCCCCAGACATGAAAATGCTATTTTTTTTTTTTTTTTGGATTTTGAAAGACAAGAGTCATTTATTCTTAGTGATTTTATTTTTTGTAAGCAAAGTTACAAAATTAAATTTTGTTATAATTATATTTTTTTATTTTTATAATAAAGATTATCGCTGGAAAAATGAATAATATTTTAGTAAATTATTTGTATTTTTTTTTCTAATCTAATCGACAGTAATACTATTAATTTTTTTATGGATAATAAAAAATAATTAATTTTTTTTTCTTTTCCCACATTTTTTTGTAACAACTTTTTTTTAATGTTTTATTTATTCCATGAAAATACGTGAATGTACAAAAATGTACATTTTAATTATAATGAAATTTTCATAATTGATAAAGCTCGTCATTGAATATAAGTTAATTATATTTCTTGCGCATATAATCAGCAGTACTATTTTTATTTTTAATGAATAAATTAAAAAAATTGTTCAAAGGATCGTAGAATCAATGTGAATTCTACATATATAATTAATGAATGATTAATTGATACGAGAACTTATACGCTTAATACACTTTTGACATTTGGAATGAGTATTTTTCTGGTTGGAATAGAATTCATTCGTGAGTCAAAGGGTTAATGCGAATAGCTAGTTTATTTGTTGGAGGTCATTAAGAGGGAGGTTTAGCAGCGGAGTCTCTTTCTCGGTCGAACGTCCCGACCCTCTCTGCTATAGTTATACAGTATAAGTTACCCCTTAAAGCAAAAAGCATCGGACAGGCATGGCAGTAACGGTTCGTCCTGGCGCAGAATTCTCCGCGTCTCGCGTATTTTCCACAAGCAAAAATAAAGATCCGTCTCCGCTTTCTTGTCCCGGATCCTTTCCTTCCTCCCGAAGAAAGAAAGAAAAGGGGAGTTAGCCGGGTCGCGGCAGTGGGAGGGTCACAGTGGGTGGGTTGCTAGTGATGGCAAAAATAAGATTGATAAAAGCTCTGGGAAGCTCTTTCTCTCTTCCCGCGCGTTGCCACTGCAACCGGAGAAACTTTTCAATGAAAAACGAGGTGGTAAGAAAACCAAGGCGCTGGGAGGTACTCCACGGAAGCGAGTGAGAAGAAAACCGGAAGTCGTTGTCTTCGTCGCGGTACGCTCGCAGTAATGTGGATATGGGTAATTCCAAAAGAGGCGAAGTTACGTATTAATCTTGTCGACAAATAATAATCGTAATTATTAGGTGAAAGAAAGAAAAAATCCAAAATTTCCAAATTTTCGATAATCTCAAATTCTCCAGAATTCTCTGATTATCCAAAATTTACAGATTCTCCAAAATTCCTGTATTATCCAGATTTCTCTATTTTCTCAAAAATTCCTAAATTATCTAGAACTTTAAGATTTCCCAACATTTTTATAATACCCGCAATTTTTGGATTATCCGAAATTCCAAATTACCCAAAATTCGCAGGTTATCAAAAATTCCGAGATTTTTTAGATTATACAGAGTTCCGACGTCGGCGTTCTAGAAATTACTCGAGTTTGGGAAAGAAAAGAAAAGAATAGAATTCCAAAAATTACCAGGTTACTCGGGTATCTTTGACGAGCTGTACGAAATTATTGTTATTATTATTATTATTGTTGTTGTAGTTATTGTTATTATTATTGTTATTATTATTATTATTAAGCTCGTATACTTTTCGAGTTGTTTCTTTGTTTCTCACTACACAATGAATGAGAATAGAAAACAATGATGTGACATTTCGGTTCCATCCTTTTCCGGTTGCTCTCCAAAGTGCGAATAGCAAAAATGACGCCTGGCAATGCGGTGAGGGGGGGGGGGGTTTGGGGTGAAATTTAGTACGACGAGAGGAAAATCGCCAGAGAGAAGTGGCAAAACGGAAAAAGGAAAGAGGATAGTCTATATGTAGAACTTTAGAGCGAAAGAAATGGAATGGAAGAAAGGGGGTGGGGCGCTCGAGGCCGCAAAAGGAGGGAGGTGAGTTTTTTTTTACATAGCCGCAGGTACTACCACACCAGTGAGCAAGGGACTCCCTTCGATTCTCCGTCTCTCTCTCTCTCTCTCTCTCTCTCTCCCCCCCTCTCTTCTTCTAGATATATATCCAGCATCCCACAGAGCTCGTCGGGTTTTTCTCATTCTTCTTCTCCCCTCTGCCGCTCAACACCCCTATACGATATATCGGCTTGAAGTTCGCCAAAGGGAAGGGGGACGGTTTTTCGTTTTTACACCACAAGCTGCAGGGTGGAGCGTACGGTTGTGGACAACGTATCTCTCAGAGCGAACCTCCCCACCGTCGTCGTATATCTTTTTCAACCACATCTCTTCCCCCACCCCCCGGCCAACTCTCTCTCACTCTCTCTCTCTCTCTTTCTTTTCAGCTCTTTTGCCTCTTGTGTACGGGTATATACCCGCGCAGGAACCCGCGAGCCAAGGGAAAAAAAGTAGGGATCTAGGGATTCGGTTTGGTGTACTGTAGCGGAGGTTGGTGATGACGGTGTGATGCAGCCGACGACGGTAGCAAAAGAGGTGGAGGTGGGTTATGCGGCGCGTCCGCCGAGTCTGCCGGCTTACCTTCTGGTGGGGGTAAACTTCGTCCGAGTCTCGTGGAGGACTCTGCTAGTCGACAAACAATGTGTAGCACGCTATCGTACGGATCGCTTGCTACGCTTGTGCTGCTACTGCTGCTACTGCCGCTGCTCGTACGAAAGCGCGACCACGCCGAGTGAACTGGACCAAAGAGTTAGCACCTCGTGCACCAGGAGCAACCCACAAAGAGAACGAGAGAGGGAGAGAGAGAGAGAGAGAAATAATAACATACGAAGCGGTGGAAAATCGCGTGTGCAACGATTAATTAATAAAACGTAAAAGCATTTGGCTTATACTTCGTAAAGTGGTGGTTGGATGGAATTATTAAACCAGAGGCTGCTAAAGAATTGATTTAAAAAAAAAAAGGGCCAAGAGAATTTCTCAATCCAATTATCAGTTTTGGTGATCACTTTTATACGAGAAACTAATTGCAGCAGAGATCGATAACGTCTTAGAACACTATAGCTGGTTCGATCATCTTGAATCGTAGATCAGAAAATAATTACAAAAGAGTTGTTATTTGCTTCAACATCGGAAACAAACTGCAAGAAGAAGTCCGTAACGTCTTAGTGGCGAATAGTGGCTGATTTGGTGTTCTTAATTTCTACATAAGAATTCTAATTGCACAATAGAAAGAAGAGGAAAATTAATCGGGACATTTCTTCATATTAGGCCGTCGAATTTTGCTTGAACTTAATTTCTTTTACGCACGTGTTTGAACTTGTTTTTGTTTTTTTTTTATTACTGCAGCTTAGTGTGAGCTTGACTTTGGCTGGATTTTTTTTTTTGTATATGCCTGCAAATAAAGTTCTTTTGATCTTTTGATATTCTTTTTCTTTATCTTTGTGTGTCGTCTGTGTGTGTCTGCGTGTGTCCGGTTTTTTTTTTATTTACGGAAATACTTTGAAAGCGAAAAGAAGTAAACGCGGAGAGCAGCCGAATGTGCTTTGTGGTTGAATGGGACTTTGCGTTTTGGAAGGCTACTCGTACGGGAGTAGGACAGTTTTAGGAGTGGAGTGGCTGGCGGGAAAGGGTGTTGGTGAGTTGAGGCATGGAAACGCGAATTCCAGGAGGATTGTGCGGTGTTCAGGGGGTGGTTACCGGTGTCACAGAGACGACAACCAGAGGTGTCGCGACACCCTCGCCCGTTCCTTCGACTATATCGGCTACTGGAACGACCATTACATCTATCACAACCGTTACGTCCTCGGCAAACGCGGTATCTGCTACTACCGGGCAACTTACGTCCGCATCGATGACCAACAGCCCTGCTGGCGCCGTGGTCGTCAGTTCGCCCAACACTCAGCAGACTCATCAACATCAAACAGGCACCGGACTACCAAGAATTCTCAGTAGAAACGTCAACGGGACACGTGAGTTCGAGCACGTTTTTTTTTTTTTTTTCTTTTTTGTTGATACACTGTACACGTGTTTTGTCGACTATTTTTTATATGCGTTTAATTTCTTTATTTGTTCGCTTTTTAATAACAAATAAGAAAGGTTTTTTTTTAAATATCTGCTCTGTTTTAGAGCAACATCGAAAAAAAATACATATGACCAATTCTGATCGCGGGTGTGAAAACAAAATGTTATTAAAGAATTAAAAAAACGTTGAATATCTTAACAAAATCTGATGTTCGTGTTTAAAAAAAGTAATTAATGTAAATGAATTTTTTTTATAATGTGTATTAAATAAAAATAATGGGGTTTTAGGAAAAAGAATAAAGGCTTCAGTTAATCGATTCAATTTTTTTTAACGATTAATTCAACAAAACCTGTCGACGATATGAATGTGCCAACTTTTGCCAATTGAAATTTTTCTCAATTTTTCGCAATTTATTTTTTGAAACTTTGTTCCTCCTAAAAATGCATAAAATTTATCCTGCGCAGTTATGGGAATTATTTTGCAGTGAAAACTACATTGAAGGATCTAAATTTTATGTTGTAACATTTCGTTTGTACAATGGATCGATTTTTATGTACAGCGAATCGACAAAAAGTCAGAGTTGTCCAAAAAGAATTATGATTTTTTTTTAGATAATTAGTAAATACATTAAGCATTTTCGTATATTAATTGTTTTTCATCATATATATGTAATAAGAATAAGATAATTTTTTGTTTGCATTTACAAATCGAAGCCACTGCCTTAAAAACAGTAATAAATTTCCGGCAAGGTTCTTCTCATTTATAGCCTGAGTAGATTACTTTATAGAGATTGCTAAGGCGCCCTCTATCTGTCGTTTACCCATCACTTTTATACGCTTTCACACTTTTATATACCGATAAAAGACTAATAGTCAGCGTTCCGTGTGTGTATAAACTGCTTGTCAATGTTGTTTATCCGAAAGCGAAGAAATCGTCCTGGCTTCTACAAACTATATACAAGCTTTAGCTGTGTAGCAATTAGAGCTGCTAAACGTCGTAGCCCGCTCCTTGGATACATACATACATACTATGCAGCAATGCTACGTTGCCGAAGGAGCAAAAGAAAAAGAAAAAAAAAAAAAAAAAAAGAGAGACACTGTCGAGGCTCTGTGCGCGGGAAAAGAAAAGAAGCCGGATGAGGGAACGGGTAGAAAAGACAAGACGATACTCGAACGTCCAACGAGCACCGGATTAATTTATCAAGTAAACGTGGTTTCTTCTCTTTGACTGGATGTCTCTTAAACCAGAAGCACAGATATATAGTTTTGCAGCTCGTACTCGGCTCTAATAAAACAACCACCTCTCTTCGTCACATTTATGTTCTGATTTAACTCGTGGCAATTTACTTGTCACCGAGGCGTAATCGATGTCCGAAGTTTTGCCAACTGTAATAACAGCCAGCGCCACTGTTTGACTGTTGGTAGTAAAAATACTTTTAATGCGCATAGATCGAGCGGCAAAAGTTCCACTGCAAAAGCCCCCACAATCTTTTTCGACGAAAATCGTTTAAGATGGCTTTCTTTATCTTACCTGTGGCTGAGACTCATTCGCTCGGCAACCTTTCTGTGGCCTCTTCGTCTCTCTTCTGAGGAACTCTTTTTCTGTTGTTGCCGGTTGTTTATCGCAACGTACGTGCTTCGTACGCTTACCAACGAGACGAAAAACTGGATCCATAAATATTTCGGCTTAAGAAACACACAGACACACACAAAGGCTTTATCGGCTGCCAAGAGCGCGTACTATCTTGTGCTTTCTGCGGTCTAAGAACTTTGTGAACACATAGCTGCTATATTAACCTCCCCCCCTTCCCCGTTGTTGCAACGCTCACTTTTTTTTCTTTCGCTTTTATTTTTTGAACTTGTATTCTTTTGTTGTGTTTGTTTGAGACTATGAACTCTCGAGGTTTTGCGAGATTTAGATTAAGAGGTTTCGACAACAATCAATCGGGCAAAAGAAATACCTTGAGTGAAATTGCTTAATTAATAAAGCCAGTCAATCGAACATTACTACAAAAATTACACGTTTGTACGCATTTTGATGGTGAACTAGTATAAACAAAGGTGGTTCCTTCTGAGTAACACTTGCCTTCGTCTCGTGCTACAAACTCACACTCGTCAAGAAAATAATTTCATCGCACTCGTATCGTAATATACTATTATATATATTCAAACATTTAATATATTTTCGTGCAACGAATGATGAATTACAATAATAACTAATAATAATAATAATAATAATAATATATTCCTCCCTGGTGTTATAAAAAAAAATTTAACTGGGGGGTTTTTTTTTTTTTAGTTTTTCGTTTCTAGTAGTTTGAAGAGGACTGGAATCCCAGTCGGAACATAGCAGTTGCTGCGATAATAATACGGATAATAATAATAATCGATCAAGCCTTCCGAATTGCTGCATTCGAACTGATTTTTTTTTAATAGATGAGTCCATGCTGCAAAATTCGATGAAAATAGTGATGTCTGGGATTCGATATAGGGTAGAAAGGATGTTAGGTTTTCGTTATCGTGTAACTCGCGAAACGAGATGACTCAGGCCCTCGCTCCTCTGTTTCTGACCCGTCGCGTCCCTCCGTCCTCTTGTCCACCTTCGCACTCGGTTGCTCTCTCTCTTCTCTCTCTCTCTCTCTCTCTCCCTCCCCCCCGTCATTCTCGGCTGCCTCGCCGACGACTGCAAAAAGCGTAACGACTCGCAAAAAATAGCTGGTTTTTCGTCGACACCCGCCGCCGGGGCAACACAGCAGACCCCGGAGCGAAGCAAGCGAGCGAGAGCGCGGCGGGCTATTGCGAGATAGGTTTTTGCCGCGTTCTTGCACGAGACAAACATCTCGTGCCCGGAGAGTTCGCGAGAGAGCTGGGGATGAGGGGAGGAGGAAGAGAGACCGAGAGACTGCGGCTAGAAAAAAGCACTACGAGAGAATGAGAAAAGAGGGGACATATACGAGGGGGGGCGAAAGAGCGAGCGGGGGAGGAAAAGCAAAAAACTATACTCGCGGTTTTGCTCCAAGCATCAGCGTCGAGCGTATATATACCTTCTATCTCGCTCTTGGCTCTTGCAAAAGAAGTCGAAGAAGCGCGATACGCTACTACTGCGCGCGTGTAAAAACCTTTTTTCAATTCTCCGAGAAACGAAAAGGTTCGGAATCTGCAAAAGCAAACGCTGTTTTATAATTATATTTCAGGCAGAAAACAGAGAGTTTATTTTTTTTATATTTTTCTTACATGTTTTTTTTTTCTGGAAATTTTGATATTTTATTGATCGATTGAATAATTAGTTTTGATGCTGCGAGGAAGGCTTTTAGTGAAAAAAAAAAATCTTGCTTCATTCCCAGGATGATGAAAAATGTGATTTTTATTGTATATTTATTTATATTAAATAACTAGAGTATTATATATATAATTGTACTTAAAAATGGTGGTTTATCAAAATTTTAAATTAGAAAAAATGTATTACTCTTCTTTTAATACTATATTTTGGGTCATCTTAATTTTTCACTTTTTTCTGTACAACCAAAAAATTTGCACAATTTTCATGTTACTTTTCTAATTAATCACAAAAATTCTGTCAAGCAAAAACAGCGCGTTTTGTTCCTTCGAGTTTGCCGAAAATTTTTTTACATCGATATAGAACTTAACAACCGAAGGACCATCTTTTTGGAATTTTTGATAATTTATTTGTCGACGATATGAATAATTCTAAGTTTTCATGTTGAATTGTATGGTAAATAATTACTGATGATATTAATAATAATTATCAATCATTTTTAATTTACATTAATAATTTAATGATCGATCTTGTTTTCATAGTAAGGGTTGCAGTGGATAAAGGCAACCCTTTAATTCCGAGCGTTTATTCGTCGACTATTCGAGTGCAGCCACCCACTGTTAAAGCGCTCTATTTCGATCGGTATTCAGATTACATTCTCGTAGGAGAGCAATATTATTAGGTGGCCGGAGCGAAGAGAGTACACACGGGACGACCTAAATCAAGGGAAAAGATCGTCTCTCGTGAGCCCTTAAGCAATCTCGTGCAGCTGCACCGAAACGCGTCGACGAACACATTTCAGAAAGAACAATTCATAAATAGAACCCCGTCAAACAATACACGCGTGAATTAATAAAAATAAATATATCATTCAAATCTAATGTCTCATAGTTCCGCCAATGCAACCAGACATATATTTTATTTAAGAAGTAGAGGGAAAAAAAAAATATTTAATTAAAATGACACAAGATATTGTATAAAAAATTTTGAGAGGCGAGATAAAACCTACTTTTATGCGAATATTGTAGAGATTTTGAGAGAGCAATAAGGGAAAAGAGGAATGATTGAGAAAGAATGAGTGTGCAAGTTAATGTAAGGTCAAAGACTGTTGAAGAAAACCAAAGAAATGTAAATAAACAGATACTTCAGATAAGCGTGAAGAGACAGTTGAAATGTAAAACCTATAAAAAAAAATCCTAAAGCCCATAGGGCATGAATGGCATATAAAGAAATTAAAAAAAAAAATAGTAAACAATAAATAAATTTGCATAAAAATGAAATTAAAGGAATGCCTTTATAATTGACAACCAAGTTAGAAACTTGTCTCTAACACTGTGGTGTGTGTAAGCTGCCTTGTGGATATTACAAAAAACGGTGGAATTTCGAGATTTCACTCGTTCCATGTGAGACTGTTTATATGCTTGAAGAAACAAAAAAAAAATCGAGCAAATCATAATAACCTGATGCGCGTCGTTTTCATCTCCATGAAAACATGTATATTTCATGCATAAAGCCGTTAGACTGGCTCTGTGAGTAGCAGTAAACAAATTGTGCAGTGTATTTTTTTGCAACATATATATATATATATCGGCAAACGATTTCTTATATTAGCAGCATGCGTAAATGGGGAGAAAGTATTGGAGACAGGATTCTCTTCTTTCTGTCAGGAGGACTTTGGCATTATATTTATATATTTTCTTTTTTTTTTTTTTCTTTTTTTTCTTGAAATTTAGAAATCGTGTATAGCTGACGTGTAGCTCGGCGCGAAATCAACACACGGTCCGCATATATGCTCGCGGGAAATTTTCATCGACTAGTTTCCCATGCACAGATATATATATACTATGCGCGCGCGAACCTTATCCCTTCACGTGAATACATTAATTTTTTTTCACGGCTTTCCGGACTTTTTTTTTCATTACCCAGCCCTTTGCACCCAATAAGGGTTCCTCCTGTATCAGCGCTGTCAGCTTTTTTTTTTTTTTTTCGTATACTCGGTACTTTGCTTTGGTATGTAAGGCCGTGAGACGACCAATTACATTCACAACAGGTTGAAGGAACAATATATTTCATATTCAATTATTTGAATATTGAATTTTAATTATCTGAGGTATTTTGTAGAATTTATTAGTAAGCTGCTTATGTAATTATGCTGTGTAATATTAGTTAGTTTATTTATAATAAATTAATTTGATTTTAACTTTTAATATTTTCATACAAACATCTAAATCGATTGAAAGAAATATTTTTATAAAAAATAAAGTATTATCATTTTTAATCAGCGAATTTAATCAACATGATAAACTAAAATTCTCGACTTCATCTGAATAATAATAACAATGAATGAACTATCGACAAATTGTGAATTTAAACAAATTATCCAAAATTGAATAACATATATTATAATGATTATTTTTTTTTTTAATTCCCCCACGCTTTTTTCTGTGTATATAACTACTGTTTTTAACGACAAAAAGTTACAACATCAGTTAGTGTTCGGTTCTGCTGTCTGAGTCCGCAACAACTACCACGATAGTTCTCAGAGCGACAAAAAGAAAAAAAAATCCCTCAAAAAACAAAAGAAGAAAAAAAATTCTCTTCTCATCTTCGCGGCCGTGAGTCAGGTCGCTCTCGGTCTCGTCTGGTCGCACAGCGAAGCCGAGTTATAAGAAACGCGACGAGGGAAAAAGTGTTTCGTAATGAGAGACGGAGAAAGCGAGAGTGAGGGACGTCAGAGAGAGAGAGAGAGAGAGAGAGAGAGAGCCAAATAGTGGGGTGAAGGGTTTAGCTTAAAAAAAAAAAGAAAAAAAACGAAGCAGAGTCCTGAGAAAAGAGGCGCCCGGATCCTCCGCTCTGCACTGCTGTGGCATTATACCCTTTTGTTTTTTTCCCGATTCCTTCGAAATTTTTTTTTCTTCACCCCCCCTTCTTGCGTTTTATTCTCGCTGCCGAGGGGATTAGGTGCATATGCATATGCGAGCGGCGAGAAGGGTGAGAAAGGGGTGCGGAGGCAATAAACGAGGGTAAGCGAGAGACAGAGAGACCGAGAGGCTCTCTAGTCGAAAGGGAACGAAGTATGGAGGGGGAAAAAAGCCACGTGCGTGCGAGAGAGACCGAAGCATTTAAGTGTGTAGGCATGGACAGGTAGCAGAGAGAAAGACTCGTCGCGCGGGCGCTTCTTTGCATCGTCCTGCCGGATTATCGCTTAGAACAAAAAATATCAAACCACTCTCACCCCCCTTACGGAATCTATACGTATAGTTAAAGGGTTGCATGTCGCGGAGCGCGGGAACTTCATCTTGCGTTAATATATTCGCAAGGTGTGTGTATGTGAGAAGTCTCGTAAATATATTCACACGAATCATTAACGAAAGGGACGAAATTAAAAAAAAAAAGGAAAAAAAAAATTCGTGTCTCACGATTTGGATGCAGAGACACAATGCATAAAAAATTATGTGAAAAATCCGAGCACCGCGGATTTTTAAGTAATAATTTTCGTTTTAATTTCACCAGAAATATTTTTATGTAAGTTTAGTCGTAACAAGAGGAAATTCGTGAAATTGACACATTTTTTATATTTTAAATTTAAACACACCTTTTTTTATTTATCCCAATATTTTTCATTTTATTATATCTAATGAAAGAAACACTTTGATTTTTCACTATTTTTTTTTTCAAAGGTCCAAAAAAAAAATACTTTTGAAATTACAAAACTTTTGTACTAATTTAAACATTTGAAATAATTCAATAATATCGAGTATAAGCTAAAAAGATTTTTCACATTTTTTTGAAAATAATATTATTCAGAGACTGGCATTATTCGAATAAAAATGTATTCGAAAATCTTTTTCATTCAAATAACTGAACAATTATATAATAACACAAAAATCAGCAATTTTTTTTTTTTTTATTAAAATTAAAAATGTGTGATAAACGGATTATCGAAATTTATTAAATATATTCACACGAATCATCTATCAGAAGAAAAAAAATCAGTGTCGCAGGATATGGATGGAGAGACACAATAATAATATGATAAATCGAATTTTATCATTCGTTACACAAGTGTGATTATATCCTTGTTGACTATTTGACGTCACAAGAGTTTTTTATATCTTCTTTTTTTGTCGTCCATCGAGTCATTGGTTTTTTGCTCATGCTAAAGGAAGCAATAAAAGTAGAATGTATCCTGTTGCTAACACTGAATTGGAGGTCTCTCAGGTAAATTGATGGTTTAAATGGTTAGCCGACTTTGGGACAGACTAATAAAATAATGGCGTCACTTCGAAAAGGCTCTTAAAAAAAAAGAAACCACTTTGGGATATTCCGTTTTAATTTCGCAAATTAATATGCTGGGTTACGTCATTCTAGTTGGAGTGAGAGAATGCTGATTGGATTTCAACAATATTTTTCCTCGCGTGCAATTTTTTGTTGGTTTTTGGACTAGAATTCAATGGAAATTTTCTTAAATTTTTGTAGTTGATTTAGAAAAGTTTTAAAAATCATTTAAATTTTCTATAAATCAATTAATCAATTAATCTCTATAAAATAAAGATTTTTTAATCTGATAATATAATATAATATAATTTGATACAGTTGCTTTCATTAGGAAAGCAAATGTTATATATAATACAGTAATAATTATATAGAATAATAAATATGTGACTAATAAATGATAAAAATATGTTCAACATTTCAGCTTTGTTTTTTAATTTTTAATTTCATTTTATCACGAAACAGATCTCGGAATAAATGTATTAATATAAATTAAAAAATTAAGTCGCAGCTGCTTAAATAAAAAATTATATTGGGATGGTTCGATCGAAAAATAAAATAGAATTCAATTTAACATTTTGACTCATATCGGAGTCCTCTTCAGAATTCAACAAATACCTAATTTTAACAAATTAGTATTGGCAGTTAAGGACTTTTTTTTTACCCAATAAGTGACTCCTTAGTGAGATTCAAAAATTGTTTAAATAACGAAAATTAAGAACACCAAAAACCAGGAAAAAAGTACAAACTAACCATGGACTGGAAAGTAAAAAATATATTTTTATTTCTTCATTGAAAATACCAAAAAAAAATGACAATCAAGACAAGAGAAGAAAAATCGAATATTGCAATGCCATTGAGTGTTTAAAATGCTTGTAAAATAACTGCGTCAATTATTAAGATAAAAAAAAAAAACGTTCCAAAATTGCTTCTGAAGAACGACCGTTACAGACTAACAATTAACCGTGGGATTCCCTTCTCATCATTTTTTTTGTTTCTACAAGACAGCGAGTGGAAAAGCATAAAGGTGTAGCGTAGACATTTTTTTAAATGGTAGATCCTCTCAGGGTTTGCCGGCTGAAGGGTAAGAACAGCCATTTTTTCGCAATGGGGCAATTGTCAGTAGGGCGGTCGTAACAAGTCTGAGAAAATTTTGGGGCACAGCGAGCGAGGGTAGGGATCGAATATTTGAGGGGTAGAACCGTGGGCCGTACCCCCATAGAATTCTCAAGCCCAGAAATTCCAGCCTATGACGGCAGAGTACCAACCCCTGACTGAGAGGCCCCCTCGAGACGCCCTGGGACCGTTCGCCACCCCACGACAAATCGGTTCAACCGTCATTTTATAAAGTATGCTACTGGAAATAGAAAAAAAAAAAAAATTTGCAACTCTAACGTACTAGCATTTACCGTTATAAAGTAACAAAGTGAAGCACCCTCGGATAATTTAATTTGCTGCGATAACGATCAATCCCAAAAAAGAGCCATTTAGTTAAAGTAATAAGATTTGTTGACTATTGGCAAATGTCAGCGAGCTTAATTTGGTGTAATTCAATGTTAAATTTAGCTCAACTGAGATTCTACAAGAATAATTAAATGCTTAATTTCGCCATATTTAACACTCGATTTGTTAACTGTTAACAAACTTTTCTCTCAGTGTAATAATTCTTTCCAAGAAAAAAAAAAAAAAAAAAAAACGACGACCAAATATAGGACTACTAAAATACTAGAAGCAGCGGAAATGGCTTCGATCAATAAAAATCATAAACAGATAAACCAAACGTTCATCGATACATTGTTCTGCGAGTGCAGCAGCAAGCACATTGATTTTTTCGGCCGATTGACCACGATATAAATTCCTGGTTGTCTCGCGAAAAGAATCTCGTGGTAAGATATCGGTGGCTTTGGTTGAGGCAGAAAGAGAGAGAGAGAGAGAGAGAGAGGGATGGTAGAACGCGAAGGCGCATCGTCTCTCGTCGATATTTCTTTATTCCGCGGAGCAGCTCGCGGGTGTCTCTTCTTCTTAGCGTTCCCATCGCCGCAAACTCGCCATCAACGTTTAGTATAGAGTAGGTAGCATACAATAATTCGAGGAAGGAGCTGGTTCATCGTCGTCTCCATTCCACGTCCTCTTCTTATCCTCGTTCTTGGGCTCGTCGTGCGGTCAAGGTGCGCGGGTGAGCGACGGGATACGAGAAGACTCTCTCTCTCTCTCTCTCTCTCTCTCTCTCTGTCTATCCGTCTCTTTCTTTCTCTCTCGACATCGACTCACTTTTTTTTCGAGTCCTCCCCCCGGCTTTTTATTCCTCGGTTCCTCGAGGACCGGAGGGGACTTTCTGCCTACAGAACCATCAGCCACAGCGACTATCGCGTGGTACACCGAAAAACGCGGTTACTCCAACGATTTTCCCGCTCAAGGGTGACCGGTAACAGTGTGGTAGCGGCATTTCTCTCATAGAGCTGTAACCGTCCCATTAACTTTCCAACCGACTGTATTTATTTATTAATAATTGTTGTGTTATAACATATTGTATACAGCGATAAAAATGTCACGTTTCATTAGAAGGGGAAACAAATTATTTTGTGGAAATTCATTTTAAAAACTCTTACTAAAATAAATGGATTTTTTTCCCGAATTAAATCATGCCAAATGATTTAATTTGGCTTTAATCCATTTAGAAATTGAAATTTTATCGCTTTTTGAATTTTTTTAAAAATATTTGCTGGCTCGCTAATTTTTTTTTCATACTTTTTTTCGCAGTTGCAATTATTTCGTGCTCTAAAATTACCACAAAAGAACAATGGACTGTTGCAGTGATATCCACAGTCTCTACACTCATGTAATGCAAAAATGCAAAGATAAACATTAGAAGACAATTATCACTGAAAAAAATGTAAAAAAACGAGAGAATATTAAAAAATTGTGATAGAGAACAGTTTTGAAGAGAATCCTATAAAAAAAATATTGTGTAGAAATGAAGCATCCTACAATAGGCAGTACATAATAGCCTCACGTCGTACGCTTTGGTTTCGTAATAACACCGTATTTCAAGATTATAGCAAACAGTGCATTGTATACAGCTTATTGATTTAATTCCCTTTACCAATTTTAATTTTGGTACAATTATTGTTCCTAATATACTGTTAATTTCTTCTCTTCGTACCACTTTAAAGACTTTAAAGTAATATCTGCTTCAGTTGTGCTTAGGACCTTCGTACAATTTTCTAAAAAAAAACAAAAAAAAAAACAATAGATACAACTTATCAATCTCACAAATAGACAAGAGTGATTTCGAGAGAAATGGGATGGTCGCAATACCTGTGTTCCATCGTCCGCGAACAAGGGAGGTAAATTATAACAAGCTCTCGCGGCCGATATATAAAAGAAGAAGATGCGCGCACGAATGACGAGGAGCGAATAAAAGGGACGCAAAGAGAGAGCGAGAGAGAGAAATAAACGAAACTCTTTATTGGACAGGGGCGAACGGACACAGCGAGAAGAGGTGAAAAGAAAAGTCCGGCGCATACTGTTGAAGGACAGCGGAAAGGGGCGAGGCGGAGAAAAGAGAGACGGAAAGTTTGAGTAAGGAAGGTTTCGCACCGCGAACACAATAAAAATAAAAAAAAATTAAAAAAAAAAACCGCGGGGGTGAGGTTCCCTCGCGAAGAGAGGATGCAGCAGAAACGAGTGTAGAGACTATAAGTATATGGAGGAGGGGGATGGATATGCTTCCGTGTATTTCTGCGACGAGCAAGCAGCCAGTGGTGGTTATAGGTGGACGCGCGCGCCCCGGCGACTCAGTCCATCTGCCCGGTTGTGTTTTGTCCGCTGGGCCGAGGGAGAGGCACCCGTCGGCAAAAACTCACCTAACCCTTCCTTGATTACAATGCCGGCAAAAAGCGAAATACTAACCGCCGACGCGGACGCCGCACCACGGCCGATGCTTCTATGCTACTACTCTAGTTCCAATGCTGATGGTGGTGGTGCTGCTGCTGCTGCTGCTGCTGCTGCAGAGACGCAAACGCGCGGGCGCTCTCTAAGAAACTAGACCCGTTTTTGTATATTATAGAGGAGAAAAGAGAGAGAGAGAGAGAGAGAAAGAGAGACTGCTTCTTTTTTTTCTTGCCGCGATCCTCTCCCTCTTTCTCTATTCCTTCACCTCGTGGCTCTCTGTGTGAAAAGTATCTGACAAAGAAGAGGGACACGTTTGACTGGCAGCAGGTCAGTACGATTAAAGCCTCGAAGCACTCCTTCGTCTTAAATACGTACATCTGTTACCAGGCGTCACCTACGTTCGGAAAGGCTAGGCTATTTATGCCAATTGTATATGTAATATAAATACTTCAAGGGCTGGCATAGCCTTGTGATGAGAGACAGACTTTCCGGCCATTGCTCACTTCCGTACGGAATACCGGAGATACTCTTTCGGCATTGAAAGAGATGAACTTATCGCTGCTGACTCTTTGTTACTGTTATTATCTGGTATTTTCTCTATCTCTTTATATTTATAACGAGTCGTTTCTACTTCTGCGCTATTATTTCTTTCTTTTTTGTGTTTTTTGCCTTTATATTTGGCTTTATTAAGCTTTATTTTTATAAGTTTATATCGAGGCGCATTGTTTTTTTTCCTTTTTTTTCCTTTTCGTTAATTGCAAAACAGCTATTTCTCGGTGTTTACAACCAAAATTCAGGTGTTTTTAATACTGGAAAAGCACTGAGTGCTCACCGGTGCTTTTTTTTTTTACCTTTGTTCTTTCCCAATTTTTTTCAGGGTTTTCTAAATGCGTACATTTTCCCTGGTCAGTTATTAAGAACTAATTGTACTCTTCGTTATAAGAAATAGTGACATTAAAAATTAACGAAAATAAAAATCACAAAACTGTAGAAATTTGAATATCAACCCATACAATTTCCAATTACACAATAGTCATAATATACAAAACAGTGAACCTTTACTTTTTTTACTAATTTAATTAATATCCAAATCTGAGTACTAAACAACGACCAGTATGAGACACAAAATAGATGCAAATGTTTCGGCCAACAGATTTAACGAATAATTAAATAATTAGTTTAACATTTAAATATGGTCTCCCAAAAATATCAAGGAAGTAACAAAATTACCACTTCTAGAACTCCAACGCTGATTTAATATAGAACTTTGTGTTTCAATTTTGTCGCCTCGATGGTAGAGGTAAAAAAAAAGGTCACGCCGGACACAGAGAGGACCATATTATAAGTCTCATAGGAAACAGTGCCGTTCCCAGGGAACCCAGAGAGGTATCAAGTTCTTTTTTTTTTTGCTTCCCCTATCGCGCGCGCGCGTCTATATCTTTCTCTCGTTCTCTCGCGGTTATAAGTTACTCCACACACACACACACACTGTCGTTCAGCAACAACACACTGTAGAATCTTGAGGCTCGTGGCCCTCAGCGTTGTTGCTGAACAGAGAAAGAGTGCAACGTAGCGCGCGCGTTCCTCGCGCGAGATAAAAAAAACCTCCACGACGTGCCAAAAAAGTCGTTATGTAAATGACAGCCTAGCGGAGGGATCGTCAGGTAACGCATGGTAAATCCGCGCGGGAATAGGAAAAGAAAGAATCCGCAATGGGAGGGAGCAGATGAGGGAGGGCGAAAGAGAGAGAGAGAGAGAGAGAGAGGGATAGATACAACTATACGCTATATAAGAACTCAATGCTAAGAAACGCGGGAATTATATTCGTGTCTCGGACCTACCGAACTGCATAGCGCGAATACTTATGAAAATTACTGGAGGGCCCGACTACCATGAATTTTCACGAGCCCATTATTTCAAATCGTTCCTTTATACGCGCCTTTCGGTGCATTATAAATTGACCGCAGGGATTATCTCGATCATGGAGTTATGTTAATTTCTTTATATTGACTTTTAAGATAATCCATTGTTTCTTCATTTAGGATAAATATTATTTTTTCTTTTCAGTTTTTCAGCTACTATATTTTGTCTTTTTGCTCCTTCTTATATGCTTTTAAAAAAAATATTTTGTGCGACAAAATCAAATTTTTGTGTTTACATTTTAGCCAGAATTTAAATATTTGAATATTTATATTAATCTAATCATTTTTTTTTTATTATTTGTATATTCTATAAATTTATTGAAAATATTGAAATTATTCTTGGCCCCTTCTCGAACTACGATGTAAATACTTATTTTTAATCCCAGATATTGTACAAAAAAATTCAGAATATTAAATCTGGTAAAAATTCATTTTTACTCAAAAGTTATAGAAAAAAAATGTATTTTATATGGTAAAACTGGTGATAAAAATCTGAAAAAAATATCCTTGTTTTTTTTAACCAATGTATTAAAAAAAAAAATTGTCAATTGAATCCAAGGGAATCAAGCCGATGATCAAGTCAGTTGACTTGGAATGCTCTATTTATATTTACATTTTTAAATATCTAACTAGCAATAGGCGAAACCATTTTTTTTTTATAAAAAAAAAATTATAGACTCAGGTTGAAAATAATTGAAGGATATACAACTCTCAAAAAATTCCGTCACAGCAGATATTATTTGTAAACAATATCATCATAGGCTCGTGTCGGCTGGAGGAAGCTCTGCATCCGCTTCATCCTATCGTTTAACGAACAAACGCGCTCGCGCGAGATCTGTGATGGCATAAAAATCTCGTGAAGCAAGTCACCCTTCCCCGGGTATATATGACAAGAAGAAGAAGAAGAAGAAGAAGAAGAGGAGGAGGAAGAAGGAGGAGGTGAAGGAGCGCATAGCGAGGAAGACAGAAGAGAGAGCATATAAGCGTGAGACCGGCCCCGGCCACTGGTAATAAGACCGTCGGCCAGTTTTTTTCAGAATCTCCTTACCTAACCCTCCCCCCCCCCTCTCCCCATCCACCCCTCTCTCTCTCTCTTTTCTCCGTTGCCTGGTACAGTTGCATTTCACCCCGGTCTCCCTATACTCTCATATCTCTCTCACCCTTTTTTCTCCCCTTCCCCCTCCCTCCATTCTCTTCTCTTACGTCGCCGCGTCTCACCGGTATTAATTTATACGTGCTACGTGTGTGCACGCACGGATTCGAGCGAGCGCGCCTGAGCGCCGCGCCACTTTTTATCCCAGTTCCTCGAAATTTGCAAGAAACTAGTCGGACACCCTGCGATTTCTATATAGCGAGGAAGAGAGAGAGAGAGAGAGAGAGAGAGACGGAGAGCTTGCGATTCCTATACAGCGAGAGAGAGAAAGAGAGGGGGGGGGGGGGAGAGAGAAAAGGATTCTTACTTTTTTAAATTCTTTCATCTTGATCTCCCTCTTCTTCTTGTATACCTTTTAATTCAACGCTCTCTGTTTGCTTGGCTCGATTTTAAATTGATTAATCGACGATTCGATCTTTTGTATAGAAACTGATCGATTTTTCAAAATCAATTTTGAGCGTAATGATTAATTATCTAAATTAATAAATAAGGCACAAGATTGTTTCAGTAAATTAGCGGAAGTGACGCAAAATTACGATTTTTCAAAAAGTTATTCATTTAGCAGTCGAAAGACTTTTTTCATTTGATTTATTTGATTACATAAAAATAAAGATTTCGGTTGATCGATTTTTCCGTACTTTCGTGACTATCGAAAACGATCCTTACGGATCAATTGTTTTTCAAGAATTCGGCAACCCCAGCTCGGCCTACTGCAGAGAGCGCACAGAAAGACGCGAAGAAAGAATCACGTCCATGCTCTTATCTGCGAGAGGCATCGGTATGCAACTAACGATACCGGTGGAAAACAACTGCGTCCTCTTACTTTATCACCGGTCTCTCGGTTTGTGACTCCAACGGCATCAAGTTGTGGCGATACCGAGCGGAGAAGCTCTCTGGGGCGGTTTCCGGCCGGGGAATCATCCGCGCTCTGCTTGGCTGCGAAGATACCGATTTGCTATATATATATATATATATATAAGGGAGAGACAGAACGTATGAACTGGACGGCGAAGGGATGGGATATAGAAACGGCGAGAATGTCATGGTGGCAAAGGGAACGAAATGGAGGGGCAAAATGTGACACTGCTGTCCGCAAAATACTCCGGACGATCGTTCGTCTTGTTCTGGAGTTGGTAAAAGAGAGGAGGGAGATGTCGAAACAGGATATTTTAAGGTCCGAGTGACTTTTCGGCGGAGAGGATGATTATGTTAGGCATTTGTTTGAATTCAATTTACATCGAGGCTGTATGTTTTATTATAGGGTCATACAGTCCCACGTAGCTCCGAAATATTTCGACAATATTATAGAAATATTATTTTGGTAAATACCCAGCATATACAATATGCCAAAAACTAGATTTTATAAGCAACCGAGGAAACTGAACAACCGAATTTAATTAAGTAATTATATACGAAAAAAAGTATTGAGTCTTTTGTTTAAGCTTTTTTGGGATTGACAATGGGCATGAATTAAAAATTAATATCTTAAGAAGCAAGTTTTTTTTAAGCAAATTCGTTTGCTTTTTAAGGAACCAATTGTTTTATGATAATTTTTATCGGTTTTTAGAATCCTAATCAGGGTCTTCTTGAGACTCACTATTAACTTTTCGATTGCAGCTTTATTTTCTATTGAGGTTCAAGAGAAAATACAAAAAAGGAAAAGACTTACAGTTCCTTGTTTCATTTACTTTTTCAAACCTCAAACTTCAAGAATATTTTAAGGTATTAAAGATAATTTTTAATTTTTCCACCAGCGTTAAAAATATAGTAGAAACGGGATTATCAGTAGAATAAATAAAATTATCATTTTAATTCGTTCGATAAATCTTACCCAGGATTTTATTAAAATTTGCCAATCTTCATCTTCTTATTTACTTCTCGAATCAGAATAAAAGATCTACGATGAATTTTATTCGATGAAGCAAATTAAATCGAAATGTAATCAATGAATATCATGTTTCTTGTTACAGTGGTGCAGACATCGGTGCCACAGAACGAAGCGGAGCTGCAACTATACAGAGTGATGCAGCGGGCATCTTTATTGGGATACTACGACACCCTTCTCGAAATGGGTAAGACAAACCCACGTGGTATACACAAGTGGAGTAGTTTTTCTATAATTTTTTTTTCTTCTTTGTTTCATCATATTATCTTCAAAAATGCTTCGGCAATCTCGTCTACACGATAAATTACCAAGACAAAAATTTATGGAACTCCCCGTGTCCCCTCTCTTTCTCCCTTTGATTTTCTGTACAAGGTGGTGACGACGTGCAGCAACTCTGCGACGCCGGGGAGGAGGAATTTCTGGAAATAATGGCGCTCGTTGGTATGGCGAGCAAACCACTGCACGTGAGGAGATTGCAGAAGGCTCTTCAAGAATGGATCACGAATCCCTGTAGCGTATATTTTTCTCTTTTCTGCCCTCTCTTATTTATAATTCATTCCATCGATTCTAAATCAGAGCTTCCTAGCTCTGGACAATAAAAACCAATGCATCATAAAGCAATAATATAGATTGTTTTATTTTCATTTCCTTTTTTCTTCTTTTTGTAATTAAAACGTTTCTTTATTTCCGCAGCCCTCTTTCAAACACCGGTAGTGCCTGCTACGACTTCGTCATGCAAAAACCCAACGAGCGGAGTCGGCGGTTTCGCTTGTGCGAGTCCACGATCACAGCAGCAAACGAGTACCACGATTTTTGGTGGAAATTTGCAGCAGAGTAATGCAGTTACTCCTGGATCTTATGCTACGACTCATGTTACCCTTACACCTTTACCGTGCAGAAGCGTCAGTCCTGTGACACCAGTTGCTAATGTTGCTACCGCTGTAACCACCTCGACGTTTAGGCACAGTCCGAGCCCAAATGCGCCTGTTGCTTACTCCGCTTCACACAGTCCCGGAATTCTGCAGGTAATGCGAATTTTTCCTTCACATCACTGGCAAAACAAAATTCTACAACTTGTTTATTGTTGAAACTACAACTTACGAGGGTACACAACAACTTTCCACAACTCAGTCGAAGTGAATTTTTTGGAAGAAATTATGGTTTTACGTAAATTCTTGATGAACGTACAACTTACTATATTTTTAAGGACGTATTTTCTGTCATACATATCAAATACGACAAAAGGCAGGTTTCATATCTTTACTTCGTAATACCTTCAAAAAAATTTCGGCATCTTTTAATTTTCGTTTCTTTCTTACGTTATATTATTAAGATTTATGCTCGTAAATCTCAGCATCTTTCTGAGAAAAAATCAATTCAATTCTATTTAAAAAGCCTTATTCATTCTTGTAACATCTGTGATTTTCAGTTGGAAAAGTAAAAAACGTAGCTTAGCTATGTAATATAACCTTAACCCTTTTTAGGTCTCTGAGAATAGGGGCTCTGCAGCCAGGCCAACAATGATTTCTCAGTTAGTTGTACAAGCAAAAGTTGTCTTGGGACATAAAAAGAGTTGAGAGTACCTACGAGTGAGCAGCTATTTATCTAGTTCCTAGAAAGTATTGCATATAAAATAATACCTAGTTGGAAATAAGTATTCCCCAGTGTACGTTAACGGGTCAAAACCAGTTTTTGTTTTTTAAATTCCGTTGTTACCGTTTTTTGTTCAAAGTTTTGTAATCAAGTATTCAAACGTACCACAGGAAGCTCTTTCCTTTGAACATAATGATTCCTTCGAAGTTTCACAGACTTCGGAGTGTCCCGAATATTATGCCCTAAAAAGGATTAATTTATGGAAAAATAGTAAGCAATTATTGTCTTTCACAGGTCGGTCCATGTGAATCGTCATGCGGTAGTGGAACAACGCCAAGTCCAAGTGGCGGTGGTGCTCCGGCAAGTCCAACGCAACCAACGCCAAGCCTTTTGGCATCACAGGTGCAAAGGCTAGCCGAAGCTGCAGAGCGTCTTGCCACGACTATCCGTCCTCTGGATCCGAAGCCGCACAACGTTAAGAAGAAGATTTGCAAGAATCTCGAGGTACATATCACAATATAGCCAAAGAAATGGTTAGCTTGAGCGTCGAAGGATCGTCGCCGCCGCCGCCGCCGCCGCCGCCCTTTCCAGACTCTTTCTTCTCGAGTTGTTGGCGAGTGAGTCTCGCTATAGCAAAGAAATACGGCAACAGTCATAACTGGCAGGGGGGCCGTTTGTTTGCCGCTGACTTGTGCGTAAGTCACGGACTTGTGGCCGCGCATCGTCCAACCCTGATGTTAGCTTACTTTCCGATATGTGCTTCTCTTCCCCTTCGCGTATAGTATTATTATGTTTGGTTTTGCTAGATAGCTACGCGAAGGAGCCCACAAGTAACTTGTCCACTTTTGTTGAACGTTCGTGGCTTCAGAAAGCCCGTTTCCCCTTGATCGTTTCTCTCTCGCTCGCACAAACGTTTTTTCTCAAGTTTGTAATGAACACGCTCGTTCAACGTGTATGAGATACAACAGCAGGGCCTTCTTCATCCTTTCTTATCGTTTTATTCTGCACGTATTACCAAGCTTTTTCTCGTCACTGCTAACAGATGGTGATGGCGATACCGGACAGCGATCCAAGGCGAATGGAAGAAATCAGAAAGTACGCGGCTATTTATGGTAGATTCGACTGCAAGAGAAAACCCGAAAAGCCGCTTACGTTGCATGAAGTTTCTGTGAACGAGGCCGCGGCACAGATATGCAGATTTGTACCGGCACTACTCACGAGAAGGGACGAACTGTTTCCATTGGCCCGCAGAGTTGTGAGGGATTCTGGTTACCATTACTCCAAGAGCCAGTAGTAAGGATTATTTTATAATCGACATACTCGATGCCATTTCTTTTTAACTTTACTTTTTCTTTTATACAATTATTTTCAACATAGAATACTTATTTTATATTTTATACTGTCTTTAATTTTAATTCGCAGCTTGTCCATGACGAGATCAAGGGAAAACGGCGACGAGTCTGAGTCTGATCGTTCGAAGCGTCGTCATCTGGAGCTGGAAGTCGGCGAGGGTGAGGACACGTCGCAGGTTAGCTCACCAAATTCAAAGAAATAAATAGGAAAATACGTTTTTACGTGCTAATTCCAACGGCGACGAGCCGCAAAGGCATGGTCAAAACACGCTACTAACAAATGCCGCGTTACTCACAATCAACATCTACATACGAAGAAAATACTTTTTAAAAAAAGCGACGATGCGGTTAGACCCTCTTGGGATTCTGGAAAAAAGGTCAAGTATTTCGGAAAATAACTATAAACGAGTGGGTGTGATTATTTGTCGCGTTTATATCTGGCAACTGCGAGAATTACTAACTAAAATACTATGCTCGGCACGATTGCATGCTCTTTTTTTTTGTCGAACACGATTCTATCGCTTTTTGATAATAAGTATGAAAAAGATGGGGAGGTCCTTTAAGTGGTACGAATGACTTACTCGAGCTTCACGCTGATTAACCTGAAGCCCGAGGAAGTCGTGTTTACTTATTGTGCAAGTGTGTGTGTGTGTGTGTAAGTTTTTTTTCTGAGCCTTCTAGTCTTTCTTCTTCGTTTCGCAAACAGTAACATAAATATTTAACACACTTTTTTTTTAAATTCAAATGTTTAAGTGGTAATATGAAAATAACTGAGAAAGATAAAAACGTAATTTTTATTTATTTTTTTAATTTTCTCGAAAAAGAAAGTAATACATGAAAAACATAACAAGCCTATAATTTTTCACGTGTTCTGTTTGTTTTTTCTTTTCATTTTCTATACATGCGAAATTCTCTTTTTTCTTTCTCTTTGTTTTTTTTAAACGACAAACGTAGCTGTGTTGGCGCTATCCGTTTTGTACTGTCTGTAGCAGTTCACTGTTCTAGGCGGAGTTGGACCTTCGTTGTTCAGGTTCGGATCTGAACAGTTCGAACGCGAGAAGGCACGGCTCGCCCAGGTGAATATTCTTCGTTTCATAATCAAAAGCTACAATAACTCACGTTCAATTTAGCACGAAAAAGTGATTAGTGGTTCAAATCTTGAGAGTTATTTGCTTCTTGATGTTCAGATATTGACAATGTTTCAGTCCAGTCTGGCGGAAGAAGAGTAACAACGGTATTTTCGGCACGAGCATCGAGGAGATCAGCGACTCGGACAGCCAGTTTTCATTCTCGAACGAGGAGTCCTTGTCCATGCACGTGAGTTAAAAAAAAAAAAGAATAATAATTAATCTGCGATTTTCATCTCACATGAAAAATAACTTCTAGCTTAAATCGACAGTAATTGTAATTTTTTATCTTTTAATTTTCTTGTATTATGTTGAAGGTCCGTAAAAAAAAAAAACACTATACGAATTATTTTGAAAATTGATATAATCACAATAACACAATATTTGTATTATTGTAAAACTACGTAATCGATTTTTTCTTAAAGAAATTAACCATAAATTCAAAATTATAATGGATTATATAGAATTATATTATATAATGAATATTTTTGTTTAGGATCCTAATGAGGGGGAAGCTGATAATACTGACAAAGAGAGTGATTTCAATTTGAAGGTATTTTTAATAAATTTTATTTTTTATTGTCATAAATATTGTTCGAATACTGGCTTTGTTTTGTATTTCTAACTCTCATTTTCTTTTTAGGTGATCGCATCCCGAGGTGACAACATAATAGCGGTAGCAAATCCCGCGTTAATGGAATGCAATCATCCAATAAAAAAAGAACCAGAAGACGAGAAATCGACGCTGTGATATTACTATTAGCATTGTTGAAATCAACTGTTATCAATAATTCCTCTTACGCGGAAGGAAGAAAAAAACACAACAAAAAAAGAAGAAGAAAAAATATATCGTAACACAGACGTGTCCCGCGGCTACTGGGGCGCGCATCGTAAAACGACGATATATATTGTACACTAATTATTGTTTCTAGTATGCTCATTCTTATAGCATGCGTCGTTACTATTATTATACAGTTAATATATTCTGTTCATTGAACAGATGAGAAAAAGCGAATAGCCATGAGTGATTTTTTAATTTTTTTTTTTTTAAATAAACCTTACGGGGCAAGAAAAACATTTGTAAATTGCCATGTGATGTGAGCCAGTTTTTTTTAGCGATTTCCTCAGTAGAACGAGAAACAAATAGACTGTATGGTACAGCAATATGTAAATATAGAAGAGAGATGTTTTTTATTGCATACGAACGCAATTTCATTCAAACTAATTATTTTCCTACACCTAATCCATAAAAGAATTTTTTAGACTTTTGAAGAAGTTGTAAAAAAAAAATTGCGTGTTGAATCTTTTTTATACGCACATTTGTGATTGTGAAAAATTGTATTATACTTAATTATAATTAATTACCAGTATAAAAAAGCGTACTTGGAAATTCCTGAAACGCTTTTTTCCTATTTTATTCCGGATAAAGACAGTAATTAAAATTGCCTTCAATTAGTTTATTTATTCTTTTATTATAATCTATTCAATAACTATAATTTAACAAATATTCTTTTTCAAACAGATCAATATTTGACATCTGCTAAATAAGCAAACAACAATAAATAAGCTTTTATACTTAGATACTATTATTTTTAATCCGTTTGGGCGTCTCTTTTCCCTATTTTCAGGGAGGCAAAACACGTCAAGTCGACAACCTCAATTTTTCATGTCAACAAAACGTCTTCAAATTTATTCACGATGTTGGTCTGGTTGAAGAAAGAACATAGGAATTTTTTCACATTTTTTATTGCATATTCCAGCCATTGAAAATCGCTGAAAATAATCATTGTTTATTTTTTAACGCCAAGACTTTGGCTCACAAAAAAAAATCATAAGAACATCAAATTTTGGATTTTCATCGTACTTTCTAACAATATCTTTTGTAAAATTTTCCGATTTTATTTTATGCTATTTTTCAATTAAATAAAGTTGCCACTTTTTTTCCTCCGAAACTGCATTTCCGAATTAGCTGAAATTTTCACGTTTTGTTCTTTGAAATATCTGGAATCTTAGAAAAAAATTGGCGAGATGGGCGGCAATTTCGTCCCAGAGTTACAGCTCATACGCTACATAGACTTTGGTGCAAGATAAAATATTATGAGGAAGCTATGAGCAAGGTTATACTTTGTTTGAATTTTCGTGTAGCAACAATCATTGGCGCTGTTATCGCAGCGACAATTACGAGAATTAAATCTTCATCCCCCGGTCACTGAAAAGTCAGGTTATATTTATATGTATACACGTGCTTCAGCAATGTTTTCGAGAGTTTGAAATTTGAATATTTCTCGTGAACAATGGCATTTAAAACGAAGAAACAGAGTTTGGCTGAGAAAATAAGCAGCTTAGTAACTGTTGGACCCACGATTTTTGGTTCGGACGATGAGAACGAGGAAACTAAAGCAAGAGTTGTCGAACGTTACGACGAGAGTGAATCTGAAGAGGATGCTGTTGGTTCTGCGTTTAGAAAACGAAACGTAGATCTTCTTGATCAGCTTGACAACAGGTAAATTCGAATATATATTCAAAATTTCGAAAATTTCATGAGTACCTCTTTTATATTTATTTGGGCATCGTTTTGTAAAAAAAGTTAACCTAAAAAACGCATTGCTTCCATTGAAATTCAATTTTCAATCTCAATATTCAATTCTCGATATCGACCTTGGATTACAATTAACTTCATCCTGCATGTTTCCGATAATTAATACTCTATGCGTAGAATAACATCATTTTTTTAAATTTGCTATATATGCCGAAATATGCATATTTGAAATTTTAGGTTAGAAACTACGTGAATATTTTCGATTTACTGATTAAGGAAATTTTAATTCTTTGCTGTTATCGCGCGTAAAACTGTTTTTTTTTTTAAATAAATAAAGCGTCTTTTTATGTCATTACATTTTTACAAGCATTATTTTATGTCTACCATGTAATAGTAGACATATAATGTTTACAGTTAGTTCAAGATTTTTTCCTTTAAATCAGTCACGTTTGAACTGGTGTATAGAAAAAAGTACCCTTAATCTTTTACTACTTTTTTTAGAATTGTTAATTGAATAGTTTTTTTTAGAAATATGAAATTTCAAACTTAAATATTGTCATGTTTTACACAAGACATCAACCATGACAGAACAATGAATTTTTTATTTTAATTTTAACAGATACAAAGGTAAGAAAGTCTCGAGAAAAGATGTTTTCGAGGAGGATAGTGAGAGCGATACAAGCAATTTGGAAGAGGTGGAGGTGGGATGTGACAACAATGATAATGATGACGATGACGATGATGACAACAGCAATGACAGTTGTGCACCAGAAGCATCAGACAATACGACCTTGGACTCTGAAAATTCTGCAGAGGACAAAGAGTCTGGTTCAGAAGCAGAAGAATACAATTCCGAGGAACACGACGATTCTGAAATCGACGAGGATAATCCTCTACGTAGGGAGCGTCGAGGGGAAAGAAATTTTAAGAACATGAGCGAAACAAATGTCCGAGCGGAGGTAGAGAAAGGTAATTGCGTGAGGGATCAATTAAAAATCTGGGAGAATCTCTTGGAAATGAGGATAAAATTACAGAAGTGCCTTATAACCAGTAACAAGATGCCGCAATTAGAAACGTGCAAATCCTTAAAATCCGACGATACTTTTAAAAAAGAGGCAAACGACAGCACGAAAAAGCTCTCTGGGCTTTTGGACAATCTGCTGGATATGCAAAATTCTCTTTTAGCCAATTATCCGGAAACGAAAAGCCTTCGCGGCAAAGGAAAAAAGAGAAAAGCAGAAGAGGGCGAAAAGATGGCTAACGAGGATCCGATGGACGAGGAAATTCCTTCGGATACGGACGATGAAACGAAGCAGGAAGAGGACGAAGACGCTGAAGAATCGTCGGAAAATGAGGCCGATAGTCAGCCGGAGAAAAAGAAGAAAAAACGAAATCTTGCGGAATACGAAAAGATACTTGCGGAAAATCATAATATTTACAGAGACTACAGAAATTCAGTGATACAAAAATGGAACGATAAAACGAGAGTCGCGACTGGAAGCGTAAATAAGGGTTCGAGTCAAGCGGTCGTGAAACAAATTGAATTTGTTCTCAGTGATAAAACAAAATTGCTGAAGCGAACGCAATTGAAACGATCGGAATACGATGTAGTTGGAAAAGTCGCGACTGAGGACGAAGACGGCAGAAGAATTCAAGAATACGACACCGAGATTTACGACGATGACGATTTTTATCATCAATTATTGCGCGAATTGATAGAATACAAATCGTCGGATATCACGGATCCAATTCAATTGAGCAAACAGTGGATACAGCTGCAAAATATGAGGAACAAGATGAAGAGAAAGATCGACACGAGAGCCACGAAGGGACGGAGAGTACGTTACAATGTACACACGAAATTAGTGAATTTTATGGCACCCGTTAATACCGAGGATCGTTGGTCGGATCTCGCGAAAAATGAATTGTACAACTCGCTCTTTGGTAAAATCAAATCGTCGGAGAATGTTGCTACGACGAGGGAAGAAACTAGCGAAAAATCGTAGAAACTTTGATGTAATGGAAATCGTTATTATAGATTGTATATAATAGTTATTATAGGAACAAATAAAGGTTTTCTTTTTTTCACGTTTTTTTTTGTGCATCGAATTTTATCTCTCAATATTGTAGATTTTTGCGGCAGGGAGGAGCAGCATTTTTATTACAGTTTACTTTTAATAGAATTTCGTTCCTGCATATCAAATAATTATTATGCCAGTCTACAGGTTTAAAAAAAAAGCTTTTCCTGTTATTATTCGATCGTTGTACTCCATATAAAGACTAGCATTAAAGACACGTTGCGCGTCTACCTACATCATGTTATGTATACATTTAATACACAATATTATTAAATTTACTTGTCTGCCTCAGCATCTGCCTTTACCTATATTTACAAAAAAATTGCTTGAAATTTAATGCACCTGTACTGGAAGTTTATCTGCATAAAGTGGTATAATCTATTTGATACTCAAGTGTGGTGTGCAATTAATTTACGGTATTATAAGAGCTTTGAAAGTATTTCAATTCCAATATTATAATTCGATTTTGATGTAAAAGTATATCAATTTTACATCACAATTGTACATTAAATTTAATATGCCAGATTATGCGTAAAAATTTGCGAGATATTCTACCGACTGATTTCTTAAGGAAGAGAATCTTGCGAGAATTTTAATGTGATTATATAATTCAATTTGAAATATTATTTTTTCGATTTTCTTTTAAAAAATTTAGCTATCCCGCTCATCAACTATTTCCCGAATTTATGGTGAATAAAACGAAGTAGTTTATTCAAGGCTATTAAATGAAGCCTGAACCATTGTTATTAAATTGTTAAATTAAATTACAAAAAAGCATCGTGTGAACTTTGAAGGCAATTGAAGAAATAGATTATGCCCAGTTTGGGCATTAAATAATCTTTAAAAAATGGTCGTCAGGAAAGGGTAAATAAATTTTTTCATTTATCTACTTTTCACAAAATTCCAACTATTCTTATTAAATACTATTTACTTTTTTCCCTAAATTGATAATTACTAAATTTGAATAAGATATTTAAATTTAAAAAACTATACAATGATTTTGAAAGTATAATTTTATAATTTTTTAATTATTAATTTCAATTTTAAGAAAGAATCATTGAAAAATGTTGATATAATGTTTTTTATTTTTCAGCTTTTTCGTTACGTCTTATTCCTCTATGTCGCAATTTATGTACCACCATTTTAGCCGCAGCAATTTCTTCTTCGGTTACAGTAGGTTCTTTTCCACAGGCAATTTCCTCGTCCCTGATGAACTGCAGTTTCTCAGCCTTTTCCACGACGAATGATTTTTTTTCTATCTTCAATTCACGCTCGTATTGCTTTAATTTCGCTTGCCTCAATTTGTGACAATGCATGGTTGTCAGCATCCGCATTGAACGTTTTCTCGTGACGTTTCCATATCTCCTGTGAAAAGAAGAAAAAAAAAAAGACGTTGCTCATTAGATGAAGAAAGGTTGATTTAATCAAAATAAGAAAGATGTGCAAGCATTTCAAGCACTCACGGCGGATGAGGCTTGTAGACGAGATTCATTTTCTCAAGGATCCATTCAAATCTCTTGTAATCCCATCTGCGCAATATGCCCAAAAACTTTTTTCTCTTGTCAATGAGTTCCTTCAAGTAATGCCCGATCCGCCCGTTTCTCGGATGCACTTTCATGTGATCTTGCAAACTGAGAATCTTGCTGGTCATCACAGCAACTGTAAAAAAAAAAAAAAAAAAAAAAAAAAAATAAAAATCATCAAACTCTGTTTTTCTTTGGATTATTTACTTTTTGATTTTATTTTATATTCTCTTTGTGAAAAATGGAAATGCTCAAAGTTCTTCTTTAGAACTTTTATAATTTCGAATAATAAATTCTATACAACTTGTTTAAATTTTCTTTTTGTATTCCCTTTCTTTTAATTGCATGTTGTAAAATGATCTTTTTTTGCCTCTAAGAAATGATCAATGAAGAATCATTATTGCAAATTATTTATAAATTTGGAATTGCAATGTGATTCTTTTAAAAGCATTACTGACTTCTAGATTCCATGGATCCACGATCAGCTTTGTGTCTCTTGACCATCGCTAGCGTTATCTCTCGTTTCTTGTGCCATATTTCCTTCTGTGGCAAATATTCGAGGGTAAACATTTTTTTCACAATTTCGTCGGCACTGAAATGGCAAAAGGAGACTTAAGAGCATAATTGAAAAAATATTTTAAAAACAGTCGAACGAAGACTACCCACTCTTGGAGTTCCTTGGATTTATCAAAAAGATTGCAGTAATCTTGAGTCGTGACTTTCAAGTCTAATCCACCATCGCAACTTTTTCGGGGGTCCATTGCCGGAATTTTCTCGGGTCTTACCCATTTGATCTTGAGATCGGACTTGAAGGCTGCTGTTCGCGTTGGAAGTACGTAACCTCCGTTTTTAGCCGCAACATTTCGCACGACACTCGTGATACATCGAAAATTTCTCAACAGAATCATTCTCGCGATTTTTTTAATGAACAAAGGTAAGTTTCCACCTTCTTGATATATTACAAATGATCTTTGCGTTTGTTTTTCGTTACTACTCGTTATACGACATTTTATGATTCTGCTGCACTACATTTTTTTATTGAGGTTAGGGTTAGAAAAAATGTCGGCTCCCTTGAGACCAGAAGACATCCGGAAGAGGTCACGTGACGGAAATTCCAAAAATCGGAATATTCAAAATACCTTTCGATTAATATTAATATTCAAATAATATTAATTATTGTTCATTACATTGATATCGATAATTGCGATTGAATAAATACTGGGGGTTTTTTTTAGATTTTTACGATTAATGCCTGGTTTTCATACGCCGAAAGATAAATTGCGGTCGAGAAAAATGCTTTACAGTTTTTTGTTACCGACTGAGCAGCAAGTAAGACCTCCACGAGTACGAGTGAGATAGTAAATCATTTTCGGAACAATAATACAGGGAAACTAGATCCACAACGGAAAATTAAAGTCTTGTATTATTCAGAATTGAAAGATGAATGATGTAAGACTTTTCTTTTATTCGGAATTGTTTGGTATCGTCGAAATAGTTGTTTACAATTTTTTACCGACTGAGTAAGTTGTTCTTGCTCTCCTTAAGACGATGTGAAACTACTCGATCGGTAACGAAAACTGTAAACAATAGTTTGGAGACCCTGTTCACTTTTGTGGAAAATGAAAAATGTCAACGGAAGCGGAATCATTCAGGAATGGGTCTAGTTTCTATGTATTATTGTTCCGAAAATTATTATTAATTTGTTACAACAAAAATTGAATTAAATATTTGTTATAGTTAAATGTTTTTATCACTGTTTTAAATTTCTGGAGCAAAGGAAAACGTATAAAACGCATCTGTAATCTATTTTTGTTTAAATACACAATAAATGTTATTTTATTGAATTACGAAGTATTTTTTATTCTCAGATTTCGAGTAGGACTAAGATGGAATAAATAACAGGACAGTTCCGACTTTTCAGCGTACAATGTTTTTATCAATAGAAGCATATATACAAAGATGTTTTATGGCAAACATGATTTACGTGTCGATTTTTCCAACAACTTCGAACCACTGTCTCAGAGCGTCGCTAAGAACGCCTGGCAGTGCGTTAATGTCTCTCAATATCATGTAAAATGGAAAGGGAAAACTGTCCATATACGATTTGATGCCGAGCAATTTTCCCGCTTGGAATACTGGCATCCGAATATCGAGTATAGAGTCCTGGAACAAAAATAGCGCACATTACGATGAATTTCATCGGCCGTGTTTAGGAGCTCCGAAAAATCGATTAATCTTACCTTATTCAAAGGATTATCGACGATAATAAATACGAGGAATATATCAGCTAATCTGGCTCTCCTAACAGCGCAATTAACTTGATCCAAACCCTCGGAAAAGACTCCTCGACCGTCTGAAAGTACAACTAGTAGTTTGGCGCTATCAGTGGAGCTTTTTTGGCTATCAAACATATCAACAGTGAAGTCAACCAGCTGGCCAACTTTAGTTTTCTTTTGATCGAATCTCATTTCCTGGATTAATCTGTAATCGAAAAGAAACAATTATTTCACTATCCAAATATTATTTTTATTTTTTAGCTGTTCAAGAAAACAGGGTGACACATAAAAAGAATGTGATACATAAAAATATGTTTAATTGATGTTACGATTAATAATCTGGCATTTAAATCACATGAAATGTACTTCCCTTTACTAGCAAATTATTCTGAGGCAATATAAACAATAAAAAAAAGTTCAATGTCTTTTTCTAGCTAACTCGAAACCCATAAGATTAATTTAATATTGCAATAGTTTATTTTACCTGGATCCGCTGTTTTCGGTAAAAGGTTCACCAAGTGGATGAAGCACGCTAGCAGTTTCCCCAAAGCTAATAACGCTGAGTTGTCCAACCTCAAGATAACCCATAGCTTTGCTAATAAGCGAAAGTGATTCAAAAGCCAATTCCTTCGAGTGATTATCGGCCATACTGCTGCTGTCGTCGAGCGCTAGTACAATTTGATAGTCCCTCTTCGATGGTTTAGTTCGCCTCAGCCAAATTTTATCTTTTCTAAATTGACTAGCAATATAGGGAATGATTTTACGCATATTAATTCTCCTGCCAGTTCGATAATCCCCTTTGAGTCTCGTAGCCTTAGTCGGTTCCAAAACGAGTCTCAATTTTTCGGAGAGATCTCTAGCCGGAGCTTCAGTCACAGCATTGAGGCAATTCCAAGCGGCGAGTGCTTCCTCAGTCGACGGCACGTACGTCCACTGACTCAGCATTGTCTCGACTTCCATGCGTTTTCTATCGACTTGCAAAGCCGACGATAGACTCTCCGAGGTATCGATGACATTCGTGTAAAATGCTGATTCGCCTCCTCTATCGACTCTCATAGTCTCAGCTGTCTCACCTTCGATTTCAACGACGTTATCAATTTGACCGTCCTCCGTTCCCTTTGGATCGCTCTTGGCCTTTTCGCTTTCCTTCTCACCGACCGGCGTTACTTCGGAATTTTGTTTTACAGGCTTGTTCTTCTCGTCTTCTTGTTCTTCAGGATCATTGTGCAGATCTACTTCCATGGATTCTGCTTCTTCTTTCTCTTCCTCATCTTCGATATTAGCAGCTTGTTGCTTAACTTGTTCCTTCGTAGCAGCGTCCATCGCGTGATCGTCAAAATTCTCCGAATTTTTCACGTGTTGACACATGTCAACATCACCGTCATTTTCCTCATTCTTTTCCGCGCCTTCCTCGTCGTTGTCCATCATTTCTTCCCTGGAGTGAATCATCTTCACTTTCTTCTTGTCAGGCTGAATTTTATCAACGAGCGAACGATTCTCGTCGCTCTCGCCAGGATTCTTTCTCTTCTCTATATGCTTCTGTTCTTTTTCGCGATGTTGAACAGGAGCTGTATTTTCCATTGAAGAACCTGAGTGACCACTTTCCTGCTGCTCAGATTGAGCCTGTCCTGTACCTTTGTTATTACTGTCGTCTTGTGTATTCTCTGTTGTGGATTCTTGCTGCTCGTCAATGTTGGGCTGATCGGCAACTTTGTCTCTAGAGCCTTCTTTATTTACATCCGGCTGATCGGCGGCGTCGATCTCTTTGCTTCCTTCGTCAACGCTTGCAGTTGCTTTTTCCTCGAGTCTTTGATCGTCTCTGTCTTCTTCATCGTTTTCTTCTTTTTCTTCCTTTTCCTCGTTATCCTTTTTCTCTGGAACCTGACTCTTTTCCTCGCTGTCAGCTTCAGGATCCGGTTGGTTTTCCTCTTCAGTGCCATCATCATTAGCGCCTTTGACTTCACCGTTTTCCGGAGCTGTTTCGGCTTCCTCGTCACTCGAATCCTCCACTGGATCTTCGTCAGTTTTCTTTTCCTCTTCGGTCTCTCCTTCCTTTTCTTCCGCAGGCGGCATACACTCTTTCATGTCGTCAATATCGAAAGGATTGTTTTCCTCGGCCTGCGGTTCGTCATTCGCTTCCTCGCCGTCTAAATTAATGTCATCCGGAAGATCAAGAGGCTCTGGTTCTGGCGGTGGTTCGTGATTTCCATGATAAGGATCAATCTGATCGTCGTTTATTTCCGGTTCTTCCATTTCGTTGATATCCTTCTTTTCCTCTTCAACTCTTTCGTCATCATCTTCACGTTCGTTTTTATTATCCTTCTTTTTGCTGTCGTCCTTCGCAGTCATCTCTTTCTCACCAATTTCCTCGCCTTTACCTTGAGTATCTTCATCCTGATCCTCCGTATTCTCATTCTCAGACTCTTCTTTGTCGTCTCCCCAAATTTCTTCATCCAAAGCATCTGCTCCCTTCTCAGTATCTCCCATTTGCTTGTCGAGATCTTCGTTGTCCTCGTCTTCATCCTTTTCCTCGTTATTCTCTTCATTCTTCTCTACATCCTGTAATTTCGAGTCAAAGTCCTCGGACATGTCGATGCCTTTTTCTTCCTCCTTGCAGTCTTTGTCTTCTTGCTGTTCTTTTTCCTGATCAACGGGACGAGCATCTTCTAGCTGATCTTCAGATTCTATTCGCTCGGAAACATCTTTATCACCATCTCCATCGCCTAAACCCATTCCGTTCTGAGTTTTTCCTTCTTGGCCCTGTTCCCCTTCCCCTTCCTCCAGATCTAAATCTTTAGGCACGCAAAAACCGTTTGTCGCGAGATCCAGAAATACATTCAACTGCAGATGAAGCAGTTTGCAAGTTACACGGAAAGCCGCGACTAGCTCGTTGAGATAGAATTGAGCAAATAGTAAGTATTGTCGGAGAAGTGGTAGACAACGAACTAACAATGTTCTGCGAGTCGATGTTTCCGAAGGATTGTCATTTGCTGTCATTTTTAAGATATTCACGAGCAGCTGATGAATTTCATCAAGGCGTAAGCTATTAACGTCCTTTTCTAAAAATTCGACGAGTTTTTCTCGAAAAGCATTTTCCTCCAATTTATCTTCATCTTCGTCAAGTTCTTCGGTGTTTTTTTCGTCCTCTTTGATTTCTTCCACCCTCGTTTCTTCTTCCGAAGAACATTCTTTGTACTTTTGTTGTATCGCCAGCAAAATTGTTTTAATAAGAAGCTCAACATTTGAGATGTGATCTTCCGTTGATTCGATAGTCTGCGAAGCAGAATTCTCGACTTCACTTTCAGAGACGCCCATCAGCAGGAATTTTTCGATCCACTCGTCAATCTGAGACTCAAGAAACTGAACGGTTTCGATAATAGGATGCGATTTTTCAGTATCATTTGCGAATATCTTGCCGAACTCGTTTATCTTCGTTTTAACACTTTCGAGGGTTTTGCTGGTGTCGTCTAAGAATTTGTAATGAACCGAAGTGAGAATAAGAACATCTTCTGAGAACAGAGTTTTAAAACCCTTGATAATTGGAGCCAAAGATTTCAAACCACCTTGTAGAAGAGAATTCGCAGATTCCCAAACAGAATCGTCTCTCGTCGCGTTTACGATTTCAAGTTTGCTTGCTTCAAGAGTCAATATATCTGTACTTGTGTCTAATCCAGGATCAGCAGGACAGGCTTGTAAATAGAGTTCTGATTGCTCTAAGCCAGTTTCAAGAGTAATGAGTAATTTCTTCAAACTCTTTGCACAATCATGAAGCTCTTTGTCTCTTGGAATATTTACAGTGCTGTCTCCGATATTCACCAAATTTGCGACGTCCCTTCTTAGCAAAAAGTAGCTATTAAATGAATTAGCGATAAGTCTCTTCTGTCTATTAGCTAGAAGCATAATATGCGTCGAATAGCCGGAGCATCTCTCCATGTTCGCAATTCCCAAGTCAGATTGATTTTTTGTAAAAGCGCCATTAAGAGCAGTGAGTTTAATAAGCGATTTGTAGTAATAAGTATCGCAACCATCCCACTGAGCCAGCATCTGTTTGTCAGCTTTATCGTTGGAGAAACGTTGCATAGCAGCTGACAAATCTACGGGAGGAATTGTGAGATCGACAATTTCATTTTGTCGATTTTTCCACGCGAGTGTTCCGCTTCTGTAGGACACACCGATGTGAGACAGAGTTTTGAAATAATCCGTCAGTGCCAGACGTTTTTGCTGAAGAATACTCTTAGCGTGGGCTTTTTGTTTAGGCTTTGGTAGCGTACGATCGATGTCCATATTTTTAAGTTGTGTGCTTCGAGTTACAATGTCTTCCATGAGTTCCTCGAGACCGACTCGTAATCCTGGATAAGAAGACATGAGAATCGTTTCTTTGCACAAGTGCTTAGCTTTGGACAGTAAATTTTCGGCTCGCGATAAGAGTTCGATGCCCTCGAAGGATTCGTCGATTTTCTTGTTGCACGTAGGCCTTTTTTCAGCGTAAATAAAATCTCGAGGATCAATAGCGTAGTCTCGTTCTTTCGAACGATCCCACTCGCCTTTATCAGCCTCTGTATTGTAACTCGATGGCTTTGCGAGCAAGCACACAACCGCTGGAACTTTCAGGCCCGTTTCGTACTCTCGAATAAATTTGTGAAGTGTTCTGTGAGTCTTTTCCACAGTTTCCTTCACCGACCAGTAATTAATGTCATTCCAACGTGCAATCTTCACGAAATCTTTCAGTTTCTTTTCAATCGGAGCTTTAAGCGTTTTGATTCTCTTGTCAACTTCGGGAGCAAATTGTTGGTAATAATTATGAACGTTCCAGAGAATAGCGAGAAGTTCATCGCGTTCGTTACTTTCGGTGAGATAGAAAGCGTGCGAATGAAAAGTAAGAAGCAAATCGAGTCTCGGTTGAAACTCAACGAGCGACGCACCGTTTATAAAAGCCTCCAGTAATTCCGTAAGTTTTTTAGCCGTAACTGCTTCGTCAACCTTCGTAGTTTCTATGCTCTCGTCGTTCTCGGGAATTTCGATCTGAAGCGTATTTTTCGTCACGTAAGATTCAATCAAAGCGTAAAAGAAAAACCACCATTTGGATGCTTTTGATTTGAGTCTTTCGTAAGCGGTATTTAAGCAATCTTTCCAACAAGCCAGCTCGAGTTTTCTCCACAAAATAATTTGTTGTGTTAGCGCCAAAGAATAGTCCGAGAGGCTGATGCCGCTATGAGCATTTTCCTCCCACTCTTTCATTTTCACAAGAAGCAATTCGAGGCCAGTTAAAAATCTAGAAACTGGCGATGTTATCGAAAAACCATAGATTCTTTGTACAATTGCACGAATGGATCTGAGAGTCGGATGCTCCGGCCATTCTTTGAGAAAGCCGTCGACTCTATCGATGGTACTTTCTAAAATTGGAAGACACTGTTTTGCTTCCTCGACGTTGCTGCTTTTGTAAAAGTCATAAGGTTTTCGCTGGCTCTTAATTCCATTTTCGATAATAACATTCCGACTTTCATTAGTCACTCCTTCGCTGGTGCGAACGGTCACGGCAGTCAAAAAGTTTAAGCTCGTGTAGAGCTTGGAGGTAAGTCGATTGTCGAGAGCTGGCAGAAGTTTCTCCACTAGCAGACCAAACGTGTTGTATCGCTGAATCAATGGCTCGACGTAATCTCTTTGATCCGTATTAAGTCGTTTCACGAGCCAAGGCGCGTCAACGTAAAGCTTTACTACACGTGAATGTATCTCGTGTACTTCGTTAACGTCATCCTCGGTAATGAGACCAGCGTATATCCTACAGGACTCGTCCTTGTCAACTTGGTTCCTCGATTCCACTTGCTCCAATGTTGCCACGTTCATTTCCTCAATTTCCGTGAAATCCGTGTCTCGCGTCGTTGGAAACAAATTGCGTAACTCCTCAGCTATTTGCTCGTCCTCGCTACGATCGCTATGTATTTTTACTTTGTTTCTGTAGAGACTATCCTTTTCAGCGTCACGTTTCTCATTTTCGTTACGTTGCCGCTGCCAGATCAATACTATTTGCTGTAAAAGTGTGTTTAACTCGCGCCACAAGGAAATATCAAGCTGTCGATTCAAAGTTATGTGATTGTACAATTCTAGAAGGCCAGTTTTTACCATTCTAAATTGTTCTGCAAGCGAGACAAAAGTGTCGTCTACTATATTTTTATTTATAAATTCGCGTGTTTGCTGAGATGTGCAAATTTCAACGAGATGAAGAAGATCTTCTTGCTGAGATCCTATAGTCGGAAAACGAATTAGATTGTGCATCAGAGATTGAACTTCGACGCCGTTGCTGCTATACTTTTTCAGAGACATAAGTCGTTTAGTTTCATCGCTTAAAATACGCACGGCATGGCGTAATTGAGATACTGCTGCTACGAGTGGTATCACAATATCCGGATAGCCCGGCAAAAATTTATTCTCCAATAATAGTGAGAATCTTCGCAAGGATTCCAGCCATAATTCGGCCTCTTGAATTCCGTCGCTCGCCAAGACAATCGACTTTGCATTCTCATCTGTATTTCCTTTCAGATCGTTGACAGCGTGCGACAACTTGTTCATTATCTTCTCGACAATCTCGCGAGAACCGAGAGTATTTCGGAAATTCGAAGTTTCCTTCGCGAGAGCTATAAACTCGGCGCTGGAAGGACGAATTGCTTTCGAAGTTTTAAGGTCGATGCTCTCGTCTATAAGACGACTTAGACACTTTTCCGTCTCGATAACACGTGGATGACTGTTGCTGCTTGGATAACTATCGCCAAGAATACGAGAATTTAATGTTGCTACGTAAATAGTTTTTCTACAATCTTCTATGTCCTCCTCGACGTACCGAAGCTTTAATCCGATTTTGTGAACTGGATCGATGTAGCCTAGATTACCGAATAGAAATACTTGGAGATAACCAAGGAGAACCCACGTTTTTGCCCTCTCGACTACGTCATTATCCTGAGCCACGAAAGACTCGGGAATAGCCGAGTATCTTCTCTTCAATTCGTTCAGAGGCTCGGCGTAATCCTGTCGAAACTTGGATTCCAATTCGATCCTTTTGTTGCCCGAGAGCTTTTCAATCTCACACTGTATTATTGAACCCGTTGATCGTTCAGATTCCATTTTTTCCTCGGCAGTCAAGAAAACTTTAACGTAAGATTTCAGTGAGTAAAAATCATTTTTTCGACAATCGTAATCAGTGGAATTTAACGTTATGCTGTTACGCCAAAGTATTCCATTTAGAATTTTTAATTGATTTATGCGTGATCTGTAAGTTCCGAGCTTTGCGGTTGCGAGAATTGATTTCTCGTGAATCGATTGCGATTTGTTGAGAATCAGCTCAGAGACTAAAATCAGAAGAACTGGACTGTAAAGAGGATTTTCGCTTTGGGAGTCTTGAACATTCGTCACGGATTTTTCTATGTCTGTCTCGGAAATTCCCCGGTAGTGAAGGATACTCTTGGAGTCTTTGAAGGCGCAAGAACGTTGAGCAAAATAAACGAGCCTGGTGAAGAGTTCAGGTATCAACCGTCTACGCTCGTTTGTTTCATTTGCCTGCAGTAAAATAGAATTAAGCAATGCAATGACATTCACTGGAATGCTTGGAATTTTTGCTAATTTATCCAAAGCATAAGGAATCCTATGTACTTCATGTTCCTCGCATATTTTTCGATGTAAAGTATTCGCCAAGACGTAAAATATATACTCGTAAACTGGCCAGAGTTGTACATTCGCCGAGATGTCGATGATTTCACGCTCACGATAGTTTTGCATGTGAACGAGAGCTTCAGATATTTCGATGGGTGTTCGAAGTCCTAAATGGCAACGATCACAAAATTCTTCAGCGTCGCGTAAAGCTTGTACAGTTGTCTCATCGAAGTCACGATCGCCGTAAATATTTTTCCAATGCTCCAAGAGTTCGGCTCGGATCTTTAACATCTCGTCGTTTTGCAGGTAAATTATTTTAAGTTCCCTCTTTAATGCACTTTCTGCACGTTCGATTTCGCAAGGTGCCAATTCGTTTGATAATTTTTTAACAAGTGTGTAAACCCCGTAAGAAATTTCCGAGGAAAATGGGAGAGCAATGGCGAGATGCTTTTTCAGCCTTTTCGTAATTTTTCTGAAGGGATCGTGAATGGATTTGACGCTGCTCTCGATGTTGCTAATCATTATATTAAGACGTTCAATTTCTGCGACACAGGTAGCGCTAAACGCTGCTTTCTCACCGAGGCATAAACATTGCTTGACGAATTTTATGAGCCACTTGTAATGCACTCTCAGCATCAATGTGATCTCGTCGAGATTGCCGTAAATGTTCTTTGACTTTTCTGATTTGTCGATTAAAATTAATTCACCCAACTCGTAAATTCTTCGCAGTGAATTAAAGTTTCTTCGCAGCTCTACGTATTCCTCGTTACTTAGTTGAAGATTATTTTCACGGAAGATACGATTTATACAGTCGTTTAGTTGAGCGATGAATATTACGAAATTCGTGACTAGTGGCTCATTTTTTAAATGCGATGTCAACTTTCCTGTAAATGAAGTAGAGAAAAAATATATACATAAAAATAAAAATAAAAATATACCGATACATTGTGAATATAAGAAATCTTTTCGACTATTTGCACAAAAATTGCTGCAGTTTGACTTTGATTTAACTCGAATTTAATATAAATTTTAGATAATTCCATTCATTACTGGCACGTTGTTTTTTTTTTTACCAACAGAGAGCATGGATTGTTCCTAAATTGAAAAATAATGCTACTTTACTTATTATAATTCAAATTTTAGTACTGGTTAAGTAATACTTTATGTAGATTTTTTTCGATTATTTCCCAAAAAACTTGAGAGCTATATTTTTTGAAAACTATTTATATCTTAGAAAATAATAATAACACAGGAAAAGTACAAGGTAAATATTTTGCTTTTTTGAAGAATTATTCAATGGAATTGTAATAAAAATTTGATTTTCAAGGAAATTAATAAATTTGTATAAAATTACATAATGCAATAAGTTTAAAGACTCACCGTGGTAGACGGCATTTGAGTACTGAATCACGGAAATCCTCTTTTCGTCCTTATCGAAATTCGCATTTTCGAGTATTCTAGAATACTGTGTATCCACGGATAGCAAGTACAAAATGAAAGCCAAACGGTTTGCTCTGCCAGGGCTATTTTCATTACCCACGACATTTGGTAAGTGGGCCGAATCCCAAGGCAATGTTTTACACGGAAATTCGCTGGTGGATCCTGTAATCTCGAGCGCTAACGACTCGCTCCTCTCTCTCAGTTTGCTTAACAGGCTTTCGCTTGGCAGCATCTCGGACAGCCAATGATTTCGTAGTTGAGCGTCACTCGTGGACGAGCCTTCGTAGAAGCTCAACAACAGGTACGGCAGTATTTCCTTAATATTTTCGTCGAGTTCAAATTTTTTGTTTTCCGACAGATCCAAGAATTCGTTGAAAAACTTGCTCGTCGGAATAATCGCGTTTGCTCCAGAATTTTCTTGCGAATTTTTCACAACTGTCTTGCAAAAACGTATTGCTGCGTGAAGAAGAAATCCTTGTTGTCTAACGATCGTTAGCTTCGAATTATCTTGCAAATGACGGAGGCTCCAAGTGGCCGAGCTCAGATCAAATTTAGACTCGCAATCAGCGATCACGTCATGTCGATCGATGGAATCTATGATGAGACATTTAAGACGCTCTTTGATCAGTGGCTCCTGTACGTAGCGCAATTTCAGATAAACGTCGACGCAGGAAGTTGTAAAAGCTTCGCGAGCTGAAAAGCCTCGTGTTATTTGCTGCGTTATCAAGAATGCAGAGTGCAAAAGATGCACGATACTCAATCTCTCAGCTGAGAAATCATTTTCAGCGATTTTTCGGTGAATCTCAAGCAGGGCTTCTTGATGATTAGATTTTACGAGGCCCAGATTGTAAAGCATTGATTTTAGATCAAGACTGTCGTGTTCGGTGCTCTCTTTGTGACCCAGCATATAAATTTCGACGCCTCTGTTTCTCATTGCTCTGTGAAATTATAATTATACGTAAGTACATGTTTTAAGGCGTTTTAATCGCGTGATCGATAAATCTTGGTGTCATGAAAACTACGCTAGTCACCCAGTATATTAATAGAATCAATGGTACTTTGGATTTCTCAAAGTTCAAAGTTTCCAGAATAATTTAATCTCCGGATTGCAAGAATTGTCACAATTATGTAAAGACAAAAGAGTAAAATAAGATTTATTCAACGAACAAAAGTAATTCACCTGGAGATCTCGCCGTAGCGTGGATCCATCGTTAAGAAGAGTCGAAAGTTTTTGTGAGGCTTAATAGTCAAGATATTGCCGTCGTTGCCAACGCCACGTTCGCCGATAGTTAGAACACCACCGGGTTCCAGAAGCCCGTTTAGCCTGTCTAGTACCGCGGGACTGCATAGATTAACTTGGTCCAACAAAAGCCAGGAACCCTCTTGCAAACACTATAAATTTATACGAAAGTCTTGAGTAAATGTTATCACTTGGCGAGTGAGAAGAAACCAAGAGGATATCGTTTCTGCTGAATCCATCGAAATTACACAAACGTCGTTGAAAAATCAAAAAGATTTGTAAACATTTTTGGCTATGCATTAAAAAAAGCAATACATACTTTTACTAGAGTGCTGTCGACCCACTCGAATTTTCCTCCTGCATTCAGACACTTGTCGTCCCTTACGTGATTCTCCAATGCCTTTAATCTCTCCTCTATTGCCTGAAGCTCCAAATTACACGAATTTTCCAACGTTTTCATCGACGTGACGAGATTTGAGAGATCCCTTATTTTACGCATAAAAAGATCTGTTGCGGCGGTCATGGTGATGGTCTGGCTGTCGCCTGAAAACAGAAAATCCAATCGATCAAACAACGAAATCTCGTTTCTTTTAAAAACCTGACTTAAGGTAGTGCTTTTGGTACTAGGCAAGACTGATCGATTGTTAAGTTTTCAAAAATGGTTTGAACCGTATTAAAGGAGAAATTGGGAAAAATTAAGGTGGCTCTGATTTAAAAGAGCAAAAAATGTATAAGAATTAATTTACAGAATATTAACTTCAGTTGCCAATAAATCCACACGCATGTTTTTAAGCAGTTTTTTTTTAAAGGTGAATTTGAATTATGTTTTGATTTTAACGAATGATAGCTCATGTTGTTTTTTTTTTTTAAAGATTCTTTATGAATTCAGCGAGCGATTTAATTCGTTTTACTTCCCAATGAGAAAAAAACTCTGCTTAACATTGTAGCTTTGTTTCTTTTTTTCATAACATAAAAAATAAAAATTTTGGTAAACTGTGTTATTGTTTCTTTAAATTCATTGTCATCATTTTTTTTCTACACTAAGTAGGAATTCTTTAATCCAGATCCACCTCAGTTTTTCTCTAGTTTCTACTTTAAATCGTGTACAAACAATGTTTGTAATCTCAGTACTCGATTGCCTTCACGGTACTGAAAGAACTATACTTTAAAGCTAAAGAATTGCTGTTCACGTACCGTGCGAAAGCTTCTGCACCCTTTCCAACGAACTGTGATACTCCACGACCTGCTTCAGCCCAGAGACGGTCAATCTCTGCTTGAGATTTTCGATCAGTAAAGACTCCACTTCCTCCAACAGCTGCTCCAAGTGACGATTGTAATCGGTCTGAAAGTAGAACATTCAATTTACCTATTTTGTTGTTGTTGGTTTTTACTCAGAGTATTTTTTGTCGAAAAATTTATCATAATTACAATATCAGAATATACAAGCTTTTAATTTAATGTTAAAATTTTTCATGATAATTTATGAATGATTTTTTTTCCTACAAAAATATTTCTCGTTGCTCACTTCCTCAAAATTTGAATTTCCAGTAAATAGAGCTAAGAAATTCAACACAAATTAAAAAAAAAAAGACTTTAGTTTGTAAAATAATTTTTCTAGGAGATTTGATAAATTAATTCGTACATTTCGCTGGTATTAAAATTTCGTAGATCTTTTATTTTGAGAAAAATATTTCTGGTTGTCCAATTTTTTTTTTAAATTCATTTAAAGTCTCTTTAGAGTTAAGGCTTTTTGCAACAATTTTAAGAAGAAAGTCAATGTAAATTTCGCGTTAGAAAAATAAATGTTTCTTTATGATTGATTACAAAGCAGAAAATGAATCTTAAGTAGCCATAAGCCATGCAAGCTCAGGTTAGTACAGGCGTAGGATGGCAAGCTCGAGTACACCTGTGGAGATGCTTCCTCAAGAGACTGCAAGCTCTCCTCTCTTCAAACTTTATAAGCCCCTTGAATTCCCATGCAAACTACAAGTACCACACCGTGCAACCGCGTGTGCTTCGTCGGTTGCCACCGTGTTTTGTATCTCTTATGCTCATGAATTTTAATACAACGATCCATAGTTCACGGACGATACGTGATACACGGTAGTGTTGGTCGTCTGGGCCTGTGCTTTGGTAAACTGGGCACGCGATGCAAAACAGCAAATGGAGACTTTCTCGATATGCGGCAACCAAGTCCTCAACTGTTCCAGCTGTTCTTATTTTTTCTCCCTGTATTTTATTTGGTTATATCTACAAGCGGCTTCGATGATTTATCAGAGTAAAATTCAGCAGCATTAACAATTGCTAAATTATACATTTCTTGCTTTCTCACAGAGGAAACTTTGTTTTGGTAAAAAAAATTCTTTTCGGGATTTTCATGTCAGGACATTCTAAATGGTCTAAAAGAAGCATCTAAAGTAAAGATAGAATCTTTGTTTGCGATAATTATGAAAAAAAAATTCAAACGTCTGTTCAAATTTTATTCAATTTTGAATTTTTCGAGAAAGCTCTGAATTTTTGGTTGAATCTATAAATGGATTCATTTTTTTATTGGCTTTTGAATTTTTCGAAAAAGCTTGGAATTTTTGGTTGAATCTATAAATGGATTAATTTTTATATTGGGTTTTGAATTTTTCGAGAAACCCAAAAAAGAAGTATCATCAATAAATCATACATTCACTATCGAATGGTAATATTTAAAAAATTGATGAGAAAATCTAATAGTCTCTCACTGCACAATTGTAAAATTAATAAATAAATGTCAATGACAAAGTGCTGAATTGCACATTTCCACCTTCTCTTTTTATGTCCCTGCGTTTTATTTCACAATCTACAGTAGCTTCAATGGTTATATCAGAGTAAAAAGAACTAGCAAAATCTGTATTCTGTATCGACGAGTGGCATATCCGTTGGCCGTATTCTCTTTTACACCAGGCTTATATTCAGAGTTACCGTGAAATCCACGAGAATCTCCAATTGGCAGATTGCTCTCCTCGCGAATTCTATCCGATAAATGCATGCCAAGTGTGCCTTCGGGCATTTTTTCCCCTCCAATCGGTTTTCCATCTCTTCTCTCTTCTTCTTTTTTTTTTTATCCTTTCTTCGGAGTATAAAAAAAAAGAAATATTGGACACACCGCTGCAAAGTGGATGTTTCGTAATTTTGCAATCGACAAGAACTGTCAGAAAGGCATATTCAACACGATATCCGTTTCCCGAGGAAGGAAACCGAGCACATATATCAGATGACTTTGCAGTTGGTTTTTGTATGAGAGAGGCTGAATTTTTCGGTGGTCACGAGAAGGATATCCGCAGCAAGGATAATCCGCGTCTGGATCAAGGAACAGCCTCTATCTCGCATGAATCAAAATGATCAATACCGGATCTTTGGCTAGTCTTCTATATCCTGGCTTCACCATTCATCTTCTCCTAGCTCCTTTTCGCCCTATTGGCACCCGAGGATTGGCTTATTCACCCCCATCGCTCGCATCAGTCTCAATGTTACCACGGGTTATATCAGATTTACGTAGCTCTTTTCTTTTTCTTTTTTCTTGACATACATCTAAATACACTATTCATAAGATATTATACGAGGGATATGTAAGGTGTCTCTTCTTGAAACTGGATTATTCTGGAGAAGGTTCCTTCGTTGTATGTGCGAAGTGGCTACTGAAAGTAAAGTATTCTCTGTAGAGACACTTTTTGAAGGCCAGACTGGATTAATAAAACAGCCGGTGAAAATATTACGAGTGTTTCTTTAAAACAGCAAATAGAAATTTAAAGGATGTTTCATTATTTTTTTAAAATAGTTTTGGAGATTTAATATCAACGTATCAAGACAATATTTATCAACAATTTTACCAGTGATTTCATCGGATTCTAGCGATCTATCTCCCTTAATGCGCGCTCGCGATCATGGAGAAACTGTACGGTAAAAAAGTCAAAAGCTTTAAATGACACTTGAAGCAAACTTCAACACCTGACTGAAAAAGTTATCACTTTTTTATGAATCTAATATAGCCCAGCTCTTTAATTTCTTTTTAGACCCTCGACTGAAAAGTTATTAGTCTACAAAAAATTATAAAATTATATTTCTAGTTTGTGAAATTATTTCATTATTTTTATGCACTAACAATTTTTCAGACGGTGGTTTTATTTTACAAAATTTTAATTTAAAAAAAAAAACGAAATTAAGTTTGAAAAAAAAAACTCGACTGAAAAATTGTTAATCTACGAAAATGATTAAATGATTTTTCTCTTGGAAGAGGGAGGAGGAGGAGCGGAGAGGTAGATGAAGGAACTGGAACGGCAGAGGGTGAACGACCGAAGGAATGAATGAGAGAATGGAGGATTGGAGTGAATGGCACGGAAGCGGAGGTCGAAGAGCGCGCGGAAAAAAAATAGGATAAAAGAAGTAAAACAGGACAGGGACGCGAACGAGAGGGACGAGCGAGCGGGCGAGTGAATGAACGTGTTGGAGGTGGAGGTTTTTTTTACGACATATCTTTATATTGTTTTTCATTATATTTACATTCTTTAGCCTCTACTTAAGAGTATTGCCAATAGTGATTTCTGGTACTTGACAATTTTAATAGATATAAAAAATCTTGCAAGACACTTCATCGTACGATACGGACTGAACTCCCCTAATTCGCGGGAGCGAAAAAGAGTGGATATTCGCAGAGGCTTGAAAATAAAAAGAAGCCAGCGTTATAGGTGCCTTCGCCAAGACGTTCCCCAAGCACTCATCCGGTTTTCAAGCTCTCCCAGAAGATTACTAGTAGCTCGGCTGTGTATATACGAGATTCGTCTATTTCGCGCGATGGGTAAGTGTCCATTTTTTGGTCGGAAGCTCGTGGGGAACCTTGACAGTAAGCGTTTTCCAATATGACACTTACATAACTTGTCCACCTCTCCTGTCCTTGCTGTCGTGGATGCGAAATAATATTTCCTGCATCAGGCTCTTTCGTTTGTTGGATTGTAATTTAATGCTTGTTCGTACTTCCTCGAGAAAAGCACCAGATGCTTTGAAATACAGTTTTTCCCATCTCATCCCTTACCAGACCAACATTTTTCTGGCTTCGAATGCAACCATTGTGAGAACTTTCACGTACAATGTTTCTTCCAATGGGCTTGGTTTCAGTTACAATGCATGATCCTCTTGACGAGGACAACAAAAGGACAACGATTGAGGTTTTTTTGTCTTTATTGTTATTATTATTATTATTATTATTATTATTATTTTTTGGTTTGTAGTGAAAACGCTTTGAACGCGAGTCGGAGCTGTAGCAGTACACAGGGGCTTCTCTCGGTATTTCTGGCACGTACTCTCAACAACCCTTGCGCTCCTCTGGTCCGCTACTGTACAATTCGGAACCAGTGATCCTCTCGGTCTGGTTTCATTGTGAAGAAGGCAAATATAAATTCGCCGCGCTACCGAAGTCGTGTCTCTTTTTGTCTATCTCCACGCGTTTCGAAAATTTTCATCCTGCTGTGAGTGCATGAAAACGTCAGTGGAACAAAAAACATATTCCTCTGCGTGTATATGGACGGAGGAATGTAGGACTTGAGATTGTACAGTAAAAGTTCAAAATTTCAATTGTCTAGTTTCAACAGAAACTTTGGGATCATTTTGATATTCACAGAAATTTTCTGTTAATTCGACAGAAATACTTTTTAAATGTTTACAATTCCTCTTAATACGTTATAGGATCGAGAAAAATTCACACAGAAATTTAGATTTTTATATTTTTTAATACCAAAAATTATGTCATCGATTATTTAAAAATTAATTATTACATTCTGTTCTTTGTTGAAGAACACATTTTTATTTACAACGAACTGTATTTAGTCGTCAATATGAATAAACACCAGAGAGAGGTTGAAAAAATGTTGATTGGAAATTAATCAGTTTTTTAGTAAGTAACATTTTTTTGATGATTGTGAGCAAATAAATTTTTTTTCAAATGTGAAAATTGTCGTGGAGTGTAGAATGTACTACAAAATTTTTAAATGTCTGAATTACGTGGGTCACGAACCTGTCGATTTGACCTATAAATTCCAGTATATATTACCTGGGGAACAACAGAAATCCCCGACAATCCTCGCTTGTAATTCACACCGGAGTCCTGAAGCGTAAACATTTTCATTTCAATATTTCTCAGGCTTTTCATTATTTGTTATCCATACACCTCCATGGAAAGTATAATGAATGTGAATCATAGAGGATCTCAAAGCAAAATGATATATTTCCAGGATAAATCCTACTTTGGTACAAAATCGTTGTAATTTTACGACTGTCCTTGGAAAAACGAAAATATTTTAATTTAATTCCATTGATTTTGGAGGAAAAAAAAACGTATTTTATTTTCTGAATAGGTGAAAAAAAATTCTGCTCTACTGAATATTCGTAACTATGTTATCAAATTTAAAGATCCCAATATGAAAAATTGTAGGACTTTAAGAAGCATAGAGAACAATACAAAAATATAACTCTACAATTTATGTAATACTCGAATATAAATATATTTTTTTTAAGTATCACAACTCCGTTACAAATAATTAATCGAATGTGATTTTTTATACGATTTTTTTTTGTGCTGATACAAATGTACGTGTCATTCATACGTATATCTGTATTTATTATAATCTTTTTTCCAAGAGTTTTTAATCTTTTGAATTGTGTTAATTTTTTATTACATTAAATTTTGACTGGAGAAAATATAAGTATTTCTATGCATGAATAAAAGATCGAAATTTTTAAATGTTTACATTTGCCCATAAGTAAAATGTATGTCCTATATTCACAACCAATATTCACCTTCTATTTATGTTAGATTACGTACTGGAAGAGTTATAATATATACAGTTTATAAAGTAAAAGTTTTCTCGTACAAGTAGGAAGCAGGAGCCGCAAAAAGAGAGGACGTAGATACGATGACGTCGGCAAGGAAAAGGAAGATCGCTCGGCTTGCGGCTAGCCGAGATCGATAAGGGCGCGTCCGGCGGAAGGAAACTTTTTCGTTGGGGCCGAAACTCGGCGAACGAGTTCACCATGCGGCAATATAGGAGAGGTCCGACGAGAGTTGAATAGTCGTGCGGTACTCATATGTGCGGACGACTAAGCGTCTGCCCTTCGATGACGAGGAAACTTTGGCGTCAGCTCACTTCGGAGGGCTCTACAGGCCTTAAATAAAACTTTTCTGCTTCTCCAGTTCCCTAACTGATTTCATTCAATACGACGAGATAAAATAAATAAAATAAATTAAATTGATAAAATTAATAAAATAAATAAAATTGATAAAATTAATAAAATTAATAAAATTAATAAAATTGATAAAATTAATAAAATTAATAAAATTAATAAAATTAATAAAATTAATAAAATTGATAAAATTAATAAAATTGATAAAATTAATAAAATTAATAAAATTAATAAAACTTTTTTTTAAGCCCACACCAATACCAGACTTTTCCCCCAATGATTTTATGTCCTACAATAATGCTCGTATTGCATCGTCGATAATTTAAAGTAGAGTGAACTGAATAAAAATGAAGTTAGTACCGAAAAATCGTGAAAAACGATTGCCATAAAAGAACTTTCTTCAAGATCCTCGAGCACGTATCGTGAATTTACTAATGGATCGATTCTCCTTTCCTGTTATATAGTGCCTCCACACGTAGTACGAAAGCCATGGCCCCCGTTCGGGATTCCTGTGGAGTCGCGCGAGGCTTCCGGAGCTTCCGCAAGCAGAAAAATGAAAAAGAGTGAGAGGATGTAGTACGTGAGTCGATAACGGTTCAAAGATCTTTTTTTTAAACCGGTAATCTCAGGGGGATTCCTTCAAATGTGAAATTCTGTTATCAAAAGAATAGTTTTACATGAATATTTACGAGAGTACATTTTAAACACACACATATATATATATATATATAAATTAAAGGGAGGGTGAAAAAAAAAGTAACCGGGGTTTCCCCGAGGAAGAAGGAAAAATTGCTTGGAGGAAGCTGTAAGAGAGGAGAAAATGCAGCAGGAGCTTGCGGCTATACGAGGTACAGAGAGCTCGAAATATAGAGGAAGGGAGAAGGGACTTGGGAAAGAGCAGTACAACCCAACCAGTAGTACACTGTCTGGATTAGGTAAATGGGAATTCTCTCTGCTGTGGGCTTTGTTTCGAGAGGACAGAGTAGCTGCTGGGCGCGTCACGTGTCGACGACCGCACGGCAATTTCACTGTTCCCCTAGCAGTTTACCTGGCGCTCGTATAATCATCTATACACACAGAGAGACACACATACAGACAGACTCGTATCTGCATCGACAGTGGAGGGTGAGTGGAAGCCCCTAGCGGAAGCTGTGTACGAAGGGGAAGTGGATAGCTCGGTTTCGTTAGGGTATCTCGTTCCCGCCGACGTGTCTCATTAAGCTTCCTCGGATAATGACACGGGTAAAGCTCTGAATGAGATTTTCGCGAGTACTACGAGGAGACGAGGAACCAAGTGGTGCTGGCAACTGTTACAGCAGACGCGGTCTTTTATTCCGGCCTTGATATATATTATCTTATGTACAGGGGGCATATTACATATCAATTCGAGTTGGTTGTGACCCTTAAAAACTTGGATTTCAAACGCAATTTTTTATGTTAAAACTGTGAGTTACAAAATATTGATATTTCCTAAAGGATTTTTGAGAAAAATGGGCGAACCCGACTAATCCTAGAATCTTTTTTTTGCTCAGTATTTATTTAACAAAAAATTCTATGAAACATAAAAAGTTTTTTTTTTTTTTACAAAATCTCGTGTAACAATGAGAGCAATTTATTAATCATGTTTACTTTTTTTTCTTGCAGTAAAGTGTAGCCAAAAAGTTCTGCAAAGTGCTGTCAAATTTTATACACTTTATTTCTCAAGTTTAGCAAAAGAAATTATTGAGAATAATACAGAACGGAAGGAAAACTCTGTGTAAGTTATACCATCGATCATTCGGTAACGAGAGAAACAGCAGTAGGATCTCCGCAACTTTTCAGCTTTCTCTCTGAATAAAAATTCTCATTTATAAATTCCGTGCTGAACTTTATCAATAATCCCGACAGATATTGCTGAGAGAGAGCATTGGGCATTTTTTTAACAACGTTAAAACTCCGTCCCCGGCAAAATTCCAAATCTACACTAGGGAAGACACTGAAAGCTTGAAATCCGAGTGGAATCGTGAAAATCAAACTTTCCTTTTATCCTCCCTTTTTATTCTCTTATTCTTATCGCTGCCCTTGGCGAAACTATGTACATTCGTTTCATACCTATAACATCGGAAGCTGCAATATTATCTCTACAGTTGTGTATCTACAACGTTTAACACGCCTGGCCAAACGGAAGATTCAAGTTCTTCGGTATGTACGTTGTATCTGTGGAAAACGCTGTGTGTTAAACAGAGTGAGCTTTGCCACCAGTGCGAACCCAGTTTAAATTCAGAATGTTGGAGCAAGGCAAGAGTAGACGTGGAAAACGAAAGGTACAGGAGGAGTAACGACCGAGTCTCTGGCATCCGATAATCGATTACAACGTGATACAATAATCTATAAGGGTATACATGATACCATAGTCCATTTTTTTGTTGGAAAATTAATGTTTGTATAAGCGATATTACGTCATGAAAAGCTCATCGAACGAATTAGAATTGCGCTGCTAAATTGACAAACTTAAATTTCACATTTTCTTGGAAAATACAAGAAAAAGAAACCCATTTATATTTAGTAAAATCTGAGGATTAACTTCATACAAAAATATTCATTTGTCTATCGAATTTGTTAAACAAGCTTTTTTTACTTACTGCTGCTGTTGTTATTATTATTATTATTATTATTATTATTACAGAATTATTCGAAGAGGAAATACAATCGTGTGACATCCAATAATCGATTGCAACTCGAGACGTCTCGATAATTCAAAGTATTTTCCCTGTACTATAAGAACCCTGTGCTCTCTGTGTATGCTGGGAGATGAAGGGGCCGCGAACAGATCAATTTGTCCATCACTTCGATCTACCCCATTCCGACAACCCACATCTTACACGTGGGAAGGTGTTCCCTAAGGTAAAAGAAAAATTAACGTGTGATTCTACCAAGTTGGTACAAATGGTATCAACGCTCTGGAAAAAAAGGGCGAAGAAAGGTTTCTGGCTACAACCACAACTATCTCTTCTTATTTTGGATGTATATATAGATAGTTTGCCTTGAGGATTTAGCGAGCTAAACCAATATCTGAGCCGGAAGAAGCCTGCGAATGAGCTTGAGGATCATTAAATACTGGAGACAGCGGTAAGAAAAATATTGGTGAAAATAACAGTACCTTGAACCAATCAATTGCTTGCTGAATTTGAAGCCGATGCAACACTTGGCGATTGGAGTAATCACGGAAAAAAAATGTTATCGTCTTTTTAGTTTTTTTTTATGATTTAGAAATGTTTTCTTGAAGGAAGAGAATTACGTGAAATTTAGGAATATTCGAATCTCAATTACTTGGCTGATAGTATTATTTAATAAAAATATTTACCATCGACCTGTCAAACAGTGGATTTTTCACCAGGCAGCAAAAGCATACGGATAATGGGGGTCACCTACAGCAACCCCTTTTTTTTTTTAGAATTTTCTTTAGACTCAAATTTGACTAAAATAATTTTCACGTATGCCTCACTTATGCCGTGAAAACAAACAGAAATTATCGTGGATAACGTGAAAAAAAAGTTCAGCATTTCTTAAATGTTATAAATCAGAGAATCTATTTATTAATAAATTATTATTGCTCTTTTTCTTATATCAAGAACACACACTGTAATGCAGAAATCACAAGCATCGATAGAAACGAAAACAAAAAAGGCAGCCCATCTTCAGCTTCTATGGTCTCTATTTTATTCCCACTTATCTCAGATTAAAGTAAATAATGAGTTGCTCGAGAATTTCAATAAAGGCTTTAAGACGGAAAACGAGGAGTGATTATTTTTCACTCTTCGAAAAGGGCGTGGCGACTGGTAGTAGGGTAGCAAAAAAAAAAGGGTGAGTGAGGAATAAGTCGATCCTTCGTCTTCTCCATTACAAGCATCCTCGACACCACCCTTTTCTATACAATCACAGCCAAAGACGAGGAGGCACCACTTGAATAGCTAAAAGTATACGAACAAAGTCGAGAGTTCTCAAGCTATGGATCCCCGAGATATCTTCGTTCCAGTATGGACAATTCATGTTCGAAGGCGTTGGCGTTGCCACTTTTTCACTGTCGACTGATGCCATGGAGATATTAGAGAGGAGACTCTACGTCGCGATTGTTTTTTCTCCTTCTTATACTTCTGCCATTCTTTAGGCTTCAAAATAAAAAAATAAAAAAACTATAATAAAGGAGATGAAAAGGCCTTGGATTATTGTGAAAATATTTCTCTTTATTTTTATTTTCATTTTCTTTTCGCCTCTCACACCCTTTCCTTTCAGATCCCCTTCTTAGTGAGGCAAATACGTCTTTAGTGCCTCGTACGTATTTTCATTTTTACTCCCAGTTCCGAATCCTATTCAGGTCGCGATGATGAGAAAAAATGTAATCTCTCCTTTTTTTCGTACAAAAGTTTTTTTTTTTCTTTTTTTTTTTTAAATTAGATGTGTCTTGGCTTTGAACCTCAGCCAGATAATATACAGATGCAGCTTCGCCGTATGTGACTAATGAGAAATTAATTAGGACGTGGTAGTCGACCAGATGGTATCACACATCTAAAAAAAAAATGTTTGCGCATTGCTTCCTCATTACTTTTGAATTTTTACAAAGCTACCACTACGTGGAAGTTGACGAATTTTTGGTTTCCTCATAGAGGACGTTTTTTTTTAAAAAGAAAAGATTTAAAAATTCCTTTGAAATATGAACTCTTTGCTGAATTCTCACGAAATTCAGTATCACAGACACATTCTATTCAAGGTTTATACAAAAGTTTTTAGTATGCTGACATGAAAATCTAGAAAAAAAAAAATTTTCACGAAAATAAAGCTTCATCTGTGAGGAAGCAAAAGATCATTTCAACAGCGAAAAAATTGGTATTCTCAAGACGTTTGCTGAAAATTATGATTGTCATTTATTGCGTACTCATTATTATTAGTGATTATTATTCCAATACTTTTTGTAGTGCTACGTTGATTTTTTTTTATCTGTAGAATAACAAAAAAAAAAGCAATGATTTGTAATTTTTCCAAATATGTAAAAATAAAAAATGGTAATCTTCATTAATCGATTCAAATATATCTGTTGAAACAAAGATAATGTAAAATGTAATAAACATTTTTTCTTTAAACACTGACAATTGAAATATTGAAAAAATGAAAATACAAAATCATTCCGTTTGTCACCACTTTAATGTACTTCTGTACAAGTCGAATTGGCTACTTCAGCAAGAAGTAAATTTGTCATTTACGATATTTATCTTCAACTTGTAAAGTAACAAGAAATCAATGTTTTTGTAGAGACTTGAGAGCGGTGTTATATGCAAACATGTTTCGATTGACCGTAAGTTCAGTACCGCAGGCTCTGTGCAGCCTTGTTAAAATGCGTTGTCCTTCATCTGCATACCATGTATGTATACGTCTCGCAGGACCTTCTCTATCAATAGAAGGAACGTAGGATGTAGGCCATCAGCTACATGGTCAGAAGACCGGAAATAGCCCGAGGGAGAGAAAGCCACGGTAGCGTGGACACAGAACGATTCGTAGTTGGAGCTTAGATCCATCGGTTAGCTCGAGAAATATTCTCTTTATCCCCTGAAGCGTCCGTTAGAGTACACTAAAATCGATCGTTACACATATGAACTCAGAGTGAAATTGCCGCATGAGAATTTGTAAACTGACGTTTAACTCTTTGGAGTTCGAGGCTTTACTGTTTCTCGTCATGAATCTCGTCGCCAACGAGAATTCTCTCTCTTTTGGTCATAGAGGAAGCTTTTCGTGGAAAAAGGACAAACTTTTCGACATTTTCATGCCAGGACACTTGGAATGGTTGACAAACGTCGTGAAAAATATATAATTATTTTCACAAGAAAAAAATTGTTATGTCAAGAAGAAACTATAATATTTACAAAGAGTCAGAATTAATAGAATTTTCGTTTTGTTTTGTAAAAAAGAACAATAAATACGTGTTTTGTTTTAAAAAAAATGTACATTTTTCCTAAAAGCTCTGCATTCACTTTTTCTACGTAATTTTTCATGCCTCAGTTTCTCAAAGAGCCATCCACTGTGCCGTATCCTCTGTCTGAGCTTTCGGATTATTTTCACTTACCGCAGGATTAAGGAGTACCACGTATAGCCGCCACGTCGTGTTGCCTTTTTCGCAAATCCTTACAAATTATTCCCGGGCAAGCTCAAGCAGAGCTCCTCGAAAAGCTTCCTTTCCATCACCAAGCCGCCAGAAAGTGATATTTCGCAGGACACATTTTATCAGCCAGAAATTTTAATGATATTTCATAGCGCATTGTTGATTTTAAACTTTGCCAATGTTCGAGTGATATCTGCTCGCGGGTATCCAACCAAACAAAGCTTAAATTCTTCTTTTCTTTTATAGCAGCCAATTCAGCAAATGGATATATACCTATAAAGGATAGCGACGAATGGTAGACAGTTAGGAAGCAAAAGAGCACTTGGTGTGTATATATATATATACATACACCTATATACACACGAATGAGAACTGTTTGTCCGGTGTGACGATAGTATACGCGATACTTTTGTCGTCCGGGGTTCGCTTCATCAATCGTGTGCTCTCGCGACCGAGCGCAGCATTGTTCTCGTCCGAGCGTTTCGTTCAACGTGGGCGTTCGTACAAACACGCGCTGGACAAAAACTCGTCGGAACACGGAGTGCAAATGCAGATAAAGGGCGAGAGAGATGGACTGTATGAGAGGCAAAAAAAAAAAAAAAAAGAGAGAGAGAGAGGAACGAATATAATTTTATGAAAGCACACAAGCACACTGAATCAATATTCATATTATTACCAAAAATCTATTGGTCATCACCTAGATTTTTTTTCCGATTTTTCTATCATTTGAAAATTACTGAAATTCTAATTAAAGTTTAATCTGCGAATGCATCTTTAAAAAAAATTATTAAAACGAATTATTCATTCGACTGGTTGGCCCATTTGCCGTTTGCAAGTTCACATTGTTCATTTATTTTATTACTCTGTTTATTCGCCATTAATCTAGGCAACGCGTTTTGTTAACTTCTTTTTTAGCCTTCCTTTGGAGATTTATAACTATGTTAGAATTACTGGATTAAAATTCTGTAATAAATGTCTGTGAATTGATAGCGGAAATTCTTAAAATAAACACGAGCGTGAAATTGCATAATTTATGCGTGGTGAAGACGTGCCTTTTGGTACGGTGAGTTAGAGCCTCGTGAGAAACTTGGTCGTTTGTTTGACGTTATTCAGTGCGGGGTTAGAGGCAACTGTAACGCTCGACGGGCCAATTGCACTGTTTCCGGAACTTGCAATAGCGCTCTCGCCTTTTCCTGAAGATAACGGAGCCACTGACTCGATAGCTGCTTTGCCGTAGCGTCGCTACAGTGCCATTTGCCTTGCGCTACAAGCGGCCCTTTTGGCACATCTCGTACCATTTATATCTTACCCTTACACGTGGAGAAAAAGGTGTATAGAAATAAATTGCAAAACATTCCAGTAGATTATACTGAAGATTCCAATAATCGAGCACTCGGGCATGCAAATACAGGAATTTTAATTTTCAAATTTGCGAATATAAAATAATTCAGCATTACTACGTAGTATTAAAAGTAATTCTGTGAAATTGTATTTGCATTTACAAGTGAAAATCTCGATCGTTATATTCGCAAATCTTTGCTTTATTTTACGGTTTTATGTTAAATTTAAGTGATCACAAAAATGTGAATTTGTTGAATATACAAAAAAAAATATATATTTATCATATTTACAAATTTCTTTTTAATGACAAAAATATTTCGTCAAACAAAAATGCAAATTTTGGCCGAAGTATTGTTGTCAAACTATAAATCTAGAAAATTCTTATAAAATCAACAAAAAGAACTCATCTCTTATAAGAACTCGTACTCTTTTGAGTACAAACATTTTATTTTCGTTTATCTATCGAATTTTTTCATGTCTTTTATTTTTTGTCATCAAATCGGTTACATAAAATGTATAAAAACATTTATCTAAAGCTAATCATTATTTGGCAAATGTACAGTGCTGGGAAAGTAAAGGTTGATGATATAAAAATAATTTAAAATTATATTTTTCAGCGTTGACAGAATGACCTTACAAAAATCTCCAGTAACCTTTTTGGCTCATAAAATATTTCCTAGTTCAAGGATGAAGGGAATTCCCCGTGCAAGAATAGAAACAGTTTTGTACATAAATACACATGGCATATATACATCGCGAGAAACTCGATGCACCGAGTAATTGGCATCCAGAGAGCGACGAGAGCTACAGTAGTTTCTCGTTCGATTCGTGTAAGCCACTGTTCGTATTACCTCGACGAAATTTTCTCCCACTCTGTATCTCTCTTCTGTCACTCACATCAGAAACTTCACATCGAATTTCGTGCCCACATTTTCTATCCCCCCCCCCCTCCCCACGTCTGTGCTCGCTTTTTCGATAACTCGATGGAACGATCCTCTTTTTTTTTTTATTTTCTTGCTCCTTTTTTTGCAATCTTCATCTCGCCTCGATGTCACGTTTCAGGTTACACTGTCAAAGTTCACACTGAGCCACTTCGCTATAGCAGTCATTCAAGTAGTCGTCTTTTTTTCTTTGCTCTATGACGCGATAGGGAAAGTTTGTAATGTAAAAGTAAAAGTTAAGCAGTGGCTGTGGCATATACAAGAGTATAGTTATGTGCAGCAAAGAAGAGGAGAGAAGAAAAGTAGAGAAAGACGATGAAAAAGAATCTGTCGGTGCAGCGGGTTGATATTTTATTGCAAAACTCTCCAGAACCAATGAGACTGAGATCAGGAGAAAATGTACAGCCGGTAGATGAAAGTGAGCTTATGTGAAATACAAAGGAAGATAAATGAAGAATTATGAAATTCAATAAAGCAGAGGCGATGCTGCTTTCTCGAAAACTCGTTGCTGAAGATCATCACTTCTTTTTCAGGATAACACTCTGTAATGCCCTCGAGGCAATTGTGCGAATCACTGCTCAGGAATTTAAGAAAGAAGAAAAAAAAAAGAAGAAGAAGTTTAAAAAAAGACTTCTACATTTTAATGCTAAACTTAGAGAACTAGTATAAGTGTAGGAACGTGCGAAAGTGCAGAGAATGAAACTCAATACAGAGAAGAGACGCTGAGTTCGCATCTTAAAGTCGCTTCTACTGCAGTTTTACACCTTTTCGTCGATACCACATTTTCTACTGTATTATGCTGTGTTGATTTTAAATGTTGCCTCCTCATAGAAGAAGCTTGGGTTTTAAAAAACATTTTTTTTTTGAGATTCTCATGTCAGGATACTCCAGAATGGTCAAAGAGGTTTAGAAAAAAATGTTTGTGTGTTCGTGTGTTAATTTGATATGTTTGTTTCATTTACTTTTGAATTACATTTTTTTTTTGTGAGGCAGCTTATATTTCGCTTGTTTGCATTCTCTGGATTGATTATATAAATAGATACGTCTATTCTATCTTTCCTTGTTATTTGTCCACACGAGGTGGGATGTTTGTTTTGTTCGACGTGCCGATATACCAGTTCTATTTGTTCTCAGGTTTGTCACGCTCTACGGGCGAACGCGTCAATCGAATTTCATCAAAGTTTTGCGGAACTCTGTTTTGACGTGTGACTTAAAGACGTCCAACAGGAAGCATAAAATTCTGAATTCTATTGAAAATAGTAGCGTGAAAGTCGGGGAAAGGAACAAAAAAATAAGCACTAATCCGATTTTTATAAAAATGGAAACATAAGAGTTTGACGACATTGTTAAAATGACTACAATCAATAAATCAAAGCAGACTCGATTTCGGTAACAAAATAGCAGCTCACAAAAATCATCCGAATTACATGAAAATTGAAGGGCCTCTGATTTCGAATTTAATTGAATGATTCCAAATAACTGCTTTTTTTTCATACTTCTTTTATCTTCATTTAGCAAATGCATAGAAAATCTCAATAATAAATCAAATTCCAAAATGGATCTCTTCGTCGACATTGAACGAAAAGAATTTTCTCTAAAAATTCCAGAAAACAGTGCGTTGACGTGACCAACGCGAGTTTTCAGCAGCAAACAATAGAACCAATATTTGTCGAAAGATATTCCTAAGTTGGTAGCACGTGTGGTATCGATTGACAATACGGCGAATTCTCCAGGTAGCAATATTGCCATAGTCGTGGAAATATCGTTGGCGCATCGTGGAAGAGCCTCGGGTTTCGGTTAAAGTTTTATACTCGGACCTGAGGCGGAGCCCAAAGCGGAAGGTGAACGAAGTGAGAGTGTAGTAGTAGAAACAGGTGATGGAACTTCCGGGAGACTTTGCCGCTGCGACGAACATCTCACAGCTTCTTGTGTTATTCTTGTTGCTCGGTTGCATCGCTACTTGAGAATACAAAGCTCCTCCTTCTCTCAGCTTGTGTAGCTGTTGGCAATTTTGCAGTTCAAGCTTCTCGCGGAATTCTTGTCTCTTGTATTGGAAGAGTCTCCGGTACTTTTGTCTCACTCGTACCGTTCCACACCAATCCTGACAATATTGTCACGTCCTCGTTGCGCCACAATTGGACGGGGATAATTCCTCGAAAATTCGACTAATTTCGTGGTGGCAGCGTCGAAGCTGGCTCTCCATTCTCGCCCATACGTATATTGACTCTGGCTCTGCTTCAATCTCTCTGATGTGTCTCTTACTTGTTCGGTAACTTCGTTGTGGCTTGGTGTTGTATTGTGTGATTTAACACTGTAGTTACTTCTAGTTATATCGTTCTACGGTAGAACCGTCATTATCGTCGGAAATCGTGTCCGAAAGAAATATAATCCGATTTAGGAGGAGGATTAAAGTATTTACTTGTGATTAACGATAGAAGACGATTGTAAAATTCCTTATTTGCCAAAATAAGAGATATAAATCGTGTACGAAATCAAATGATCTGCTATAAATATTAAAAGGATGTAAAGTCGAACTTTGCACATGGCTTCTCAATTATTTTTACCTCCACTGTGTGACACAGGGGTTCAGCTTGATCAGGGCCTAAAAATCCTCAAGATGCTCTCAGTCTGTATTTTTCTAAGTCAAAAAATTCAAAGAGGAAAATTTACAAATATCAAGACACGGAGGGTTGCCGCGCCAAACGCTCAGAGGGCGAACCCTCTCTCTGCGGCGACTCTCAATCTTTTTTATTCACTAGCCCTTCCGGCAACGGGATTCTGCAGTATAATACAACCTGAGTGAGTCACTAAAAAGCAGGGTGATAATTCTTAAAGCGATATTGTCGCGTCACGCGTTAAAAAATAATGAGGCTGTTGCTACTGCCCGTTTCTACTTTGGTATGTACGTGTAATTCGCTTCTTCAGAGACGGCTTCTACATAGTTTACACCGCGAACTCCTGGGCGAAGGGCAGCTTAACGAGATATCCGTGAACTCAACGCGGCACATAAATTTTCCAGTAACCATCGCGCCAGATGGTCCGGGGAAAAAATAGATGAGTGAAGAGGAGAGAAACGAAGAAAGAAAAAATGAGGTTGCGAAGGAAGGCGAAGCTTTGCGGTTGCAACTCGCGAGAATACTGCTGATGTGTTATAACTATAGCGAGTGTGAAGCACATAACGTATTATACAATTTATTTGGGGGGTCATTTTAGAAATTTTGTTTGGGCTTAAAGTTGCGTTTTTTCTCAACGAATGCTTATTTATTAATCTTGGCGTGGACTTTTTTAAATTCATTATTAAATATGCGAATCAGATAAATTTTAATAAATAAATATGTCAATTGATTAATTATGTTTATTGTATTGACTGCGGTTAAATGTATAATCAATACAGCGGATTTATTGGGTTACTTATTTATTTAGAACTAGGTAATAAAATGTATAGCTCTTTTAGAAGCAATAATATTTCGGTTTTTGGTTTATTTTTCATGTCTTTATAAAGACTAATATATTTTCTGTACTAATTTTATATATGGCAAAATAATGTTGTAAAATCATATTCCTTGTTTTCGTTAAAAACAAGTCTTTTTTTTATTTCGGTCGACACGGATTTCTTTGTCAAATTAGAATTGAGTAATCTATACTATTTTTTTTTGTAAACAAGTTTAAAAAAACACAAAATCAAACATGAGAAACTTGTAATATATATTTTTTTGGTATTGTGTCAAAAAACATTTTGTAAAAAGAAAGAACAAACTTTTAACATTTAATACTTATTTTTGTAAAACCAGAAAAAATTTTAAATGTTCGTAACGAAAAATATTTTGTTATAAGTTTCTAAAGTTTCAGATTCGTTTTTACTGCGCTCAAGAACGAACATCCTTGTAAGGCGTAAAAAGTCTTGCAACTTCATCAGATTTTCATTTGTGATAAAAGTGGTTGAATGGCTGTTAGATCCAACGCGATCCCCACATTCTCTCGCTGCTGTGAAATTTTATACGACCTTGCTGAGGTACCAAATTACGCGTTTTTATTAGCTGCCCGAGATTGTAGTGCTACTATGCAAAATCAAATTTTCTGTTATAAATATTTAAGAATCCAAATGATTTTGTGCTTCCTGATATCTACGAAAAATAGAAAAAAGTAGTTATGCTTAATTCTTTTTTAACTTACTCTTTTGACCTACATTTCTTTTTTTCATAACCTTCCAAAAAGTCACCTAAAAATTATCCAGAGTCAAAGAATCTACGATTAATATTATGAAAGATAAACATTTTCTAATCCATTGCTTCGTAATTTAAAAAAATAATAATTTAGAAGTTACATCAGCTAACACGTATCATCGAAATTTTATTATATATATTTATAGATTTATTTATATTTTGTAACGAGCATCCTGTAAGGTATAAAAAAAAATCTCGCTGCCTTATCAGACTCTCATGTGTGCTAAAAAATAAAAATGGCTAAATGAGCTGTTACGATCAACGTGTAAGTTTCCCAGCTGCTCTCCTTGCTTTGAAATTCTACAGGAATATGCAGCCCAACTCCAGATACCAAATTTCACGTATTAGGTAATACTACAAGAGATTGCTTTCAACCCTCCACTCGTGCTTCAGCACACGGGTGTCTTATTCAGTCTTACCCTTCCGCATCCCTCTTTCTCCTTCTCACTGTGTCTAGAAATGTTCGCATTCAAAATACGAGGCATTACGTTACGAAAGCTTTGTCTTCTAAATGAGACCTCTGTGCTCTATGATAAGATTAACCCTTGTGGGTGCTCTCGGGCTGGTTATACCGACGAGCAACGAGCCTTCAGAATGTTGTACACGCTCTTGTATTCGAATTATTTCGAACCGTGCGAGTAGAAAATTTACAGAAGAATCCGTGAACGACGGTATGCAATGCCTATCGGTTGTGCCAGTAAACTAGCTGAGATATAGCTGAGATACTAGCTGAGATATATTCGGGGCTGTACCGAATAAATTCACCGACAGGGCTAAAACAACCCGACAAACGTTATGGTCAATGCTCAATCGATGATAACCCAAGTGGTACATTCCCGCGTTATTGGAAAACAATGAATCTCTTGTGGTCTTCTTCTCGCAAGGCTGGAGGACCGCTGAAGTCGATAATAGTTATGGTTTTCGAGATATGTCTCTGTGACGCGTTCTGCAGTCAGAAAAAGTGTCTAAAAAAAAGGACAAAAGACCACTGATAAATGCAATAAAAAGTAATAATTCTTTGGGGAACAAAAAAATTTGTAGGACATACAGAAATGTTACTTAACAGCTTTGTACTTTTTCTTTTTTTAAATTAAATCTTCCCTCTGCTGGTAAATTATATTGCGGAGTACTTATGAGCAAAATTTTCATGAAAATTAATTTAGTGAGAGTTCGGAAGGCAAAAGAAAAGTTCTATATTTCAAATTTCGAAACTATAAATCGTACAAAATTTTTGTCTGCATAAGGTGTCTGATAAAAATATTTCTCTTAACCATTTCATTTATTATTTATAATCAATATTATTTTTAATTACGTTAAATTTTTGCAGTATTTTTCCCCAGCCTCAAAGTACTAAAATGCTAATTAAATGAAATTTAAGATTGGGCATATAATGATTGTAATCAATCTTTTAAGACGTATACGTGGCTGTCCTATGTGGCTGTTGGTGAAAAGTTTCAGCCGTTTGAAGTACATTGAACTCGTTGTCGGCGCCACGGGTTTTCCCTTTTCCTTTTGTTCTCGCAATTCTAGCTACACATATCTGCTTAACTATACTACCTCACTCTTTCTTCGTATTATAGCACAGAAGCCTTCCGGTCTCGCAGTCTCTCACGTTTTTCACACGAGCACCAACGCTCGACGTAATGGTGACACGGAATTCGCTCTCATGAAAGTATATATATATATACATACATATACATATATATACAACGCTAGCACGAGACCGCTAGAACGACAAGAGGCGCGCAACGAGGGTGTGAGATAATGTCGTCGTCCTCGTCGTCGTCGACCACCCGCTCTGGTACGAAATCTCTTTCTGGTCTTTTATATGAACCTTCGCCACACTGCACTGCCATAGAAAACCGGCAGGCTCTAAGAAAGACACGACTAGGTTTGCTCTGGAAATTCGAGCAGTCTCAGATAGGTACAACTACAGAAAAAAAAAAAAAAAAAAAAAAAAAGTGTCGGCAAGAAAAGTCTTGGGGTGAGATGATGTCTGAGAGGGAGAAATGGGGATGGAGTTAGTTAACCTTATCTAGCCTTGCTTGCCAATAAGAGAGGCGCCCAGTGCAGTAGTAAAGAGATGCCCTTTTTAGGTCATGAGAAAAATAAATACTTAATTTTTCTTTTATTTATCAATGTTTGTTAAGCAAATAGTGCTTAAGATTCACCAACAGTTAATTCGTTTTTCACCTCTTGCATTTCTATCTGAAAGCTGACATTAAAAGAAAAAAAAATTGCTTCTCGCCAAGTTTTATTTTTGTTGTTTATTTTGTAATATAATTTAATTTGTAGATTTGTCAAGTTTTTCAGTAAAAAAGCTGAACTGACTAATCGAACGGAACTAAGAATTTTAATTTATGTTAGTAAGACTGTAATTTTAGCGGTGTATCATTTGCAGTTAAAAATCAACGACGAAGTTTTACTGTTGCCAGTAACTAATTACGTCGTTTCTAAAGCGTCCGTAAGATGCCGGAGACTCGTAAATGACTCTTATCCACTGTTACGTATTATATCGTTAGAGTCCCTATCACGAACGCTGCCGCCCACACAAAAAAGTAAATAACCCAGCTGGCGAATTCAACGACGAATAGTTAAGCAGTTAAACAATTTAACGTGTCATATTAAATTACTATTAACCATTAAAAAATTAATCGCTAATGGAACTTCATTACAGAAAATTTCAATATTTTCTTTTAATATCATATCGATATATAATTTCGTTAATAATTTTAACCACAGTTGCACTAATAAGTCTAATAATAATAACTGCATCTTTGCAATTGAACGCCCCGTATCGATCTTCATTCAAATTTATACAGAATAATCTTGAACTTTAATTTTGTCAAATATTTCGAAAGTAGAAGCGACTGAAACTTTAAAAATATAAGCTATACAGTGAAGTGTTACAGCGACATTATTTTTTCGAAAATTTCAAAATCCTATGTAATTGAAACCTCTTTGTAGATATTTTGTTCAACACCAAAATCAATGTCATTTAAGATACCAACTAATTGTAATTCTGGTCGCAACAATAAATCTGGTAATAATAATTGCATCTCTGCAATTGTTCGTCCCCCGTCGGAGTTAAATGATAATTGATGATATGGCGGAAACTGTGTGTGTAGCAGAGGTCACGATAAGGGCTGCTCGCGGGTCCTGGGTATGCTGAAAAAGCCAGTAGATTTATACATGTGCCCAATGTGAAAGGACAAGAGGCGACAAAAGGGGTTTTCGTTACATAGGTTTGCTGTGATGTTACTGTGTTAGCTTTGCGTTTGCGGGCTCATGATCCTGATGCTGCTGGTCCGGTGCCTTGTAATAGTAAATGGGGATGAGTCTCGTTGGAGTGAGAACGCAGGTTTAACACGAGGAACGAACCAGCTGAGGGCCAAACGAGTGAGAAAGCGAAACTGGGAGGGCGGTAGCCTCGAGAGAAGGGGTGGAACGCTCGACGAAGAGGAGACGAGGGTGGGCTTTAGCTTCGAATCGGGGCTTGCTTTCACAGAAGTACGCAGTGCTCTCTCGTCTCGCGACCCGAGAGAACGAGACGAGATAACCGTACGCATATCTCGTCACTAACCCTTCAACAGAGTGCTATCGAATGCGTGCGCGTATCGTCTGCACTGACGAATAAATAAAATTAAAAAACAAAAAAAAAAAAAAAAAAAATTATTGTGACAACTTCGGTAATCATTTTTCTCAGCATCCAATAATTTTTTTTTTTGGTCACCATAAACCTATGATATTTTCAAGGAAAATTGCAATTTCGAAAAATCGAGAGATAATTCGAGAAAATAACTTTGTGGGTTTGTAGTAATAATTTTATGAGGGTGAATTTTCGACGAGAATTCAACGCACTCTCAATCCGATGTGACCGAAAAATTGAACGTAAGCTTTGAATTGTATGGTTTTTAAAAATGTGACGGAAAAATGAATTTATTCATTTTTTATTTTTTTTTTCAAGATTCTTTTGAGGAATTCGTGAGAATTTCTGAGAACGATCGAAGGATCGATGAGAGTTGGTTAGGTATGAGCGAACGTTTTCGACCTGATCTTGACACACCCTCGCCAAGATATGTGACTGAGAAATTAAACGTAAACCTTGCATTTTTATTTTATCGTACGAAAAATGTGGAAGAAATTTTTGTTTTAAACACAATTAGCTGTGAACGTTTTTGTATTGTTAGTAACTGGTACTGTTGGATTCGTGAAGAAAATTAATAAATTAAAAAATGCTTCAACGGTACATTTTTCATACATTTTTTTCAATTCTAATTTTTTAGATTTCACGTATAGTTGAAAAAGAAATGCATTCCATACTTTTATTGCATGAATGAAAAACGCATGTAGGTATTAAAATTTCAAAAGCGTATTTGTCAAAAACTTTATTTTTCCACTATATTCATACAGAAATGTGTTAAATTGAGAAAAGTTTTATTCAACGCTAAAGAGGCTTCGCCATTAAAGGGTTCAAGTTTTTGTGAAATTCATCAGAATTTCATTACTATCATTGTTGATAATGATAAACTTATAATAGAAAAACGAAAGTGTAAATTTAAAAGAAAAATGATAATTTTCCGAAAGTGCTATTTTTTCACTATTTTGCGTTCAGAGAAGTGTCGAATATTAGAGATTTTTCTTTTTTCTACAAAACAGATACTGTCTGTTAAAAATTCCTCAAAACATTGAAAAATGTTTGAAATTCATCAGGAATGCACTGTATATATTTATTTCACGAAAGAAAAAGTACCGAAGTGACACAAATTTTAAAAGTGCAATTTTTCAACTATGTTCATTCAGAAAAGTGTCCAATATGAGAAGAAAAAAAAATCCAATGGAAAAGGGTCGCTTAAGGGTTAAAAAAGCTTTAGAGTCTTTCGTCAGAATGGTTGAAACCTAAATTCAGACCCATCGAAGGATCTATCAAGAGTTTGGCCGGAATTTGAATCCGATGACATTGCGGTTCGTTTAGGCTTGTTGATGTGTGTTGGATCGCTTGTGTGTTAAACACATTCGAGCCTCCGTCATCGGCCTTGTCGAGAGTTCAGGAGAAAAGTAAGCTAACAGAGTACATAGAGGGAAAACGAGACGCTAAGAGTCAACGAGTTGGACTGCCTGGTGCGGGCTTTATATATATATATATATATATGTGTATATATATATATACACACACTCTTGCTGCTCCGTTGGTGGTCGTGGGTCGGTTTGTCTTTCTGGTTAACGCCGCGATTATGCGCCCGTCTGCACACGCCCTCCTCAACCAGGAATGCCCTGCTGCTGCTCTTCTCTGTGTCGCCCCCGCCCCCCTCCCTCTCCACACCAACTGAGGGTTAAGTGGGCTAGCTGGCTACGAATGGAAATGGGAAAGGGTTGACCGAGGAGGCCAGCTCAAGTCGTTGGTAAGAGCTATGGCCTCGGCAACAAGAACTTTGCGGCCACGTCCATACGAAATTTCCTCGATACTCCCAAATACTTTCCAACGATAAACACAAAGGGTTTTAAGGGATTTTTTTTTCTGTGGCACTGAAGTCTGGCGTCGACGATTTTAATACTATTTTTCTTTGCCTATCCATTTATCTTTTTTTTTTTGTAAAAGTGGATGAAGCGAGTTTCGAAATGGTGAAAGAGAATTTTGAACTTACTTTAAGGAAAATGTAATTTTATTTTATTTTGCTATTGATTTTTTTATAATATAGAATTTGAATTTAAAGAAATTTGTTCGGTACTAAAGCATGGAAAGTTTTTTTTTTTAACAATAGTTATTTTTTTTTTTATAAAAGTTGATGGAATGAGTTAAGTTTGAAAGAAAAGTGCTTGTCCCAATTTAAAAAAAAAGAAAAAATTATTTTTCGTCAATGGAAATATAATTTTCGTGTATTTTGTTGTTACTTTGAGTTAACATTTTTTTAAATAATAATAATAATAATAAACTTGGTATACCATACACTGACGTAAACAGTAAATTAACATTTGTCAATTTTAGTGATGTTAAAAATATATATATATATATATATATATATATATATCAGCCTGGCTGTTAAATTATAATTTGAACAATTGTTGCGCGAAAAAATTTGTGGACACGCCCAGATCCAATTTCTCTAATCACCTCAAATATTTTTGAACGACGAACAAGAAAGTTTTTGAGGAAAATTGTTCGTCACTAAAGTCCGAATGATTTTTTATTCGGCTTTTCTGATCTGTGTTTTTTTTAATGTGAAAATGAGTAAAATTGGTTTGTCAGCGAATTCTTCGAGGACAAGCTGAAAGCTTGTCCTGAATTTTTAAATATTTTTTGCACTTCAGACTGAAGGATAATGTAATTTTTGTTAATTTTTTAGCTGCCTTAAGTTTCAACAGTTTTATAATAAAATGCTTGGAATATTAAATTAACGCGTACACCAAACAAACATACAGGGTGTCCCGTTTAAAAAAGATACTTTAAAATAACTATTGAAATAACGCACACTCAACGCGTACTTAATAGCATGCAATAAAAAGTGTACTTGGTAAAAAGGCACGATTTTCTTTAAAGTAAAAGTGCACTAAAAACAAAAAAGATTTCCATTTTTTTTTTTGCAGCGTTAACACTTCTCGCAAGTGCTTACTTTGTACGCCGATGGATCGATCGTAAGACAGATGTCCTGTCGAAGAATTGCACGTTGCTTTCTAAAATCCTCTGAAAAATTTGCAAAACAGTGTACCGAGTAAAATCTCAAACTGTGCAGTCGAAGATTTTTATCATGACAAATCGGGGGCTTAAAATTCTTTACGAAATGAAAATGTATTTGCCATGACCCCAGCGTTCACTACGATTATATCACGAAAACGTTTTTATCCATCACATATGACAGTTCGATTCGATTCCACTGAACATCCTCTGCAGTTCCATAAAACCACTATTTCCCGTCCTAGCTGTCTTGTTCAATCGAGCGTTGTAAAAAAAAAAAGTGCAAAATTTCGCTCATAACTTTCTGTTTTTTTTTTTTTTTTTTTCCTTACCCAAGGAAAAATGCCGAACGAATTGAAGGCCAAAAGCTTATGGACGAAAAGTTAAAAAAATAGCAAATAAAAAATGTTGCCCGGTGAATTTTTCATCAAAGGAAATCTCTCATGGGCTCTATTTCTGCAATCACTTTTTCTTTAGTCAGTGCGTGCACGCTCCTTTTTTTTTTTTTTTTTTTCTTTCTTTTTTATTTTATATGCAATGTAGCTGCGTTATTCTGTATCTACGACATGAAAGCAGCCGCTGACGTCGTCAACGACGTAGCCGCGGCGTTGAAGCTTTACGTGCCATAAAAAATACGAAAGAGCGTACAATTTTAGAGCACAAGTTGATGCACCTCATCTATATATACGTGACGTGTACAGTTATAATACACGCCCCGATAGCAATATATATATATATATAACGTTTGGTTACACCTCTCTCTCTCGTATTCATGCAGTAAATTTTCTTTTACTATATGAATAAAAAAGTCGAGGAAATTCCAGGGATATAGGAAAACGAAAGAAAAAAAAGTCGAGAGCTCGACGTCTTTCTCATTTCACTGTGTTGACTTGTAAGCTCATGGAGCTGAAGCTGGATTTCACGAGAGTCTCCTTGTATCCAAGCGTGGCTGATCTCGATTTTCTTATTTCACTTCGAGCACCCCTTTTTGCGTTTGTGCAAGTCGTATGCGCCCACCGAAAAAAGTATACTCGATACAACACAGCACCGAAGCACTGCTGCGCTTTCTGCAGTGTGACGTTCTATTGAATTTGGCGCCTCTTGGTCTCCAGAGAGAGAGAGAGAGAGAGAAACTCGAAAAGCAAACGAGAATCGAGTTTTGTATCCGGAAAATCTTGACTGCAGAATGTGAAGAAAATTACGACGTGTTCTATTTTCGTAACAATATGTCGAGGAATAATTTTTGCTGATGAAAAATTAGCTGGAGTTCTCGTCAATCTCACGAGCTCTATTTTTTTTTTTTTATCTATTGATTGATGGTGGTTTTGTGGCGGCATCAAATTAGTAAAGATGGTCTGGGTAATAAACGACTTTTTCTTTTTAATGTTTATCTAATTTTCCAGCGCGAATTTATTTTTATTACTGTAATAAAAAAATTCTGTACGAATAAATATTGATTTCGAAATTGTTAACAGTAGCGATTTGGCTTCGAACACTTTTTGAATAATTTATGACACGAAAATTAATCAAGAATAATTGCAAAAATTTTGATGATGAAATATTAGCAATATTTGCCAATCTTACGATCTCCAGTTCTTTTTTTTATAGTTTTATTTTTTTTATTTTTCTAGGAGAGAAAAAAAGTGTAAACTGTATTTTGTTAGCTTTACTAGATGAAGGCGTTTTATAATGATGCCTCAGTTAGTAAACAAATGATTAAAAATATATACTTCGGACTATTTAAAAAGCTTGACAAATATAAGGTATAATAATATCTTTAAAAAAATCTCCCTATTCAAAACAATAATTTCGTCTTTTGTTCTCGAGATAACAGGAAAAACTGTGAAATTCAAGCTGAATTAATGCTCTTTAAAGCAGCATATGACAAATAGTCGTCGCATTTATCATCGCCCCACCAGAAGCTTAATTAAGAAATTTCAAACCTCTCATTTTTTAAACCTGATACATACATCAGTGTGGCAGTACTAATTTCCTCAGATTCAACGTACCTTCAGTTTTATTGTGAATTTATAGATTTTATTAAAATTCTTGAAAATTTAAAAGCCCAAGCAAACGATAATTCACTTGCACTGTGCCATTATGCCCCAACGAAATGCCGCGTATATTTAACGTAAAAGAGAAGCACGTTTGGTGTAATAGTATTTGGGCTAATCCACGATGGGCGAATTAGCGGGTCTGGTGAATTAACGATGAAAGGCAGAGAAAACAAAAGGTAGAGAAAAAAAAAAAACCGCGCGTAGCGAGAGCTCGCACCGACGATATATATCGTGAGTGCAGAGAGTATATATTTGACTCTCGTGCCGACTTCAAATCCGATAAAAGTGTTGAATCAACGCTCTTTTCACCAGCAGTGCTGAGCAAATACAGGGTTTATGCAGACTGCTCGAGTTTCGAAGTAGAAAAAAAAAGAAAAAAAAAAAAGAAGAAAAAGATAGAAGAAAAAATAAATAAATAGCAAATTAAATGGGATTACTGATGAATGATTTTGATCGATTGGATCGATGATTCATTCGAGCTTGAGACGAACAGATGCAATTGGTTTAATTTTAAAGTGACGCGAAACCCGCGAGTCGCTGATCTATCTCACGGCTGTCAGATGTCTTCTAATCCGATATTGAGATATATTGCGCGGCACGTTTGTGCACTGAGCATATAGATTACTTTGATCAATTAATCAACGCTCTTATAGCTGGAATGCATAAGGCGTGACGAGGATCGCGCGCCACTTTGCCGCTTTCGTCTGACATAAGTAGACTAAACTACTTGGCTCTCACGGCTGAGTGTACTCAGCCGCCGATTCAGACTTTCCACAGAATTCACCGGTCACAATCCACTTATAGCAGACGAAGCAGAATGCTTTGAGAGCTGGCACCCCATCAGCTATAAGTTGTATGACGAGTCATAAGCATATTCACGAGTTTCGCAGAGCCTATCGTGTCACTGGAAATTCGAGGCTCTGCTTCTATAGCGCATTGAAATTCGACACGCGTTTTCACTGCAAATACCCTCGATGAATGTCGTATCCTAAATCCAATATTTTTTTTTTTTATACTCTTAGTTTCTTTTTTAAAGTAAATTATTTTTGATCAAATTGTACTTTTTTGCTTTTCTATTTACTTTTGTTATTATTATTTATTTTTTTGCATTACATATCATTTTTATAAATTTTGTCCTAAAACATATGAGATTGTAGTGAAATTCCTTTTTACACTTTTTTTGGCCTTAAAAATCATGGAGTAGTTCTAAAATCATGAATTTTTAATAACGAAATCAAAATTGTATGTTTTTGATTTTATCTTTAGTTTTTTATTATTAACTTTTTTTTTGTTTACATTATAATTTTTATATATTTTATGTGAAGATTGGGAATCTCGTGCCTTGTTCTTGTATATAATTTGCTTTTGGATTTAGTTTTTTTTTTTATCGTTACTATATTTTTGTTAACATTGTATGTTTTTTCTGAAAAATATTAATCAACAGTGAAATTTGTTTTCACAATTATCGTTCATGATTTTTTTTCCTTAGTATCTTATTCACCAAAACACGAAATTTGTACGTTCTTAAGGAATATTTTGTTAAATCAATATGATTATTTTCAAATATTAGTGCACTCAAATATTGTTCAAAATTTATCATTTGTTGTCACTTGCTGTATTATACAATCATTAAAATTATGTGTTTTTTTTTTTTATATATATTTTACTTGGTAATTTCAACATCTTGTTTATTATTTTGCTTTTTATTTCATAATCAGTATCGTGTTCACCAAAGTATGAAATAAAATGCCATCTCTTGATTGCGAATCAGCAAGCTTATTCAGTCATTCTGCCGCGTTTTCCCATCTTGGTTCTCGCCTCCGGAGTGAAAAATCTACATTGAAAGTGGAAATGCAGTGAACGGGCATAGAGCGGGTTTATCCGGAGTTTGAAGGGCGGAAGAAGGGTCTAGACAGTGGGAGATGCGAAAATGCTGAGAGACGACCAGTGGCGGGTTACATTTGTCATTGGGAATTGCAAAACTTGCTTCCTTCTCCCTCTCGAATTGGACATTCTTATGTCCAATTCGTGGGCGAGATAAGGCTTGTTCGAATTGTCAACATCTTAGATTTATAATCACACGTTTATTTTTCCGAGACAGAGAGATCAAGCTGTGGGCAAGTTCATTCTGTGGCATATTCGAGAAGCAACGACAAAGTTTTCAGTTTCGTGCTGAGTCGCACATGTCTTCCAGCTAACTTTTGCTGGGATAAATTACGTAATGAAACTTGATAAATGTTACAATTTTCATTGGAACATAAACAATACGACGACAAACTTTTATTTGCAGGTTTTAGTGAAATAGTGAAATTTAGAAAAATTACGATTTGTTTTTCAGAGTAAAGAAAGTGTTGTGTATTTGATGATTTATTTTTCTGCTTAAAAAAAATTATGGTCGTTAAATTCACGTAATTTGTATTAAGTTAACGATTATTTTTGTAACTATAAAATAACAAATTCAGCAAGGACGAATATTATTGTTTCCTGACTGAAAAATATATTTTGTTCTCAAGATGCATCGAAAGTGTTGTAAAGAAATGTATGAAGAATTGCGAATACATATTCACCGTCACGATGTTGCTTCAAAGTATTTTTAAAAAACTGTTAAATAATGTGGAAAAGACAAATTTAATTACTGCATCGAGCGACAATATTACGATTATTCTTGGACACGAGTTCGTTACCAAGGCCGAGAACAAAAAATTAACTAGGGTTGAACCTCTTCCCGCCTTTCCAATATTCGCGTACGTGACGCGAATTCTCTCCGCGAAAAATAAGACTTGAATTCGTTTTACAGTCGACCACTCACATCATATTCAAATAATAATGTATTTAAAATGAAATGATGATTTTTTTCCTCGAATAAAAAACAACAATTTTATTTTAAGTCAGTCTTAACGTTAACTGAGTTAGAGGAGGAAAGAAAAAATTCCAATTTTACATAAACCATCCCGAACAAGATGAATGCATAAATTACGAAAATAAGTAGGGACCTCTAATTTTTTTTTCATGTACTGCTGTGGTTGGGTAATTTTATTTTGAGTATTTGTCACCGATGTTTTAGATGATAGAAAACAAGAATATTAAATTCCAACTAAACGAACCTGAACCAAAAAAAAACAAAAAAATAGACTATATATTTTTTTACATACTCATAATTTAAGAGGATTTTTTTTTTAGTACTTGGCACTACATTTTGAGTTGAGAAACCAAAATTAAAAGTTGTAGTTGAAAATAAACGAACCTAATATATGTTATCAGAGGGAATAACAATTTTTTTTTGATAAAACATAAGAAGTTTCTTGAAAAGTGAATATACACATTTTTTTATGAATTATTTTTGTACTTTTTTTTTCTTAGTAAAACTAAAAACTTCATAGTCGTATTATCGGTGGCTATTTGACATTCACTAAAACGGAAACTTCGTCGTATTTCACACAATGTTCTCAACTATCAAACAGAGCGGAACAGACGAAGGGTGATTGAATCAAATACAGAATGAAGTCGTGAGAGGGAAGAAGAAGAGAAATGAAAAGAGAGGTGAAAAGTATGAGGATGGCCAGAATGAGGGTGATGTTGGCTCGCCAGACCTCAGGCTCTTAAACTTTCTACGAGCTATACAGTATACTGCCTTACGACCCCTGACCGGACGTTTTATTGCGTTCGTGACTAGCGCCCAGAGGTGATAAGAAATGTTGTGTTGGGCAGGGCTCGATTCGAATGCTCTTCTCGCTGAAAGATAACAGTCATATGGGAACTAAATTGGCAAACAGGTGGCAATATTTCATGGATGTAGCTAAATAATTACGCGTTTCTGTCGTTCGCCTTCCCGGTCATTTTATTTTTCAAGGCTATTTAAAATTGTTAAACATTGATTAATCAGTTAAGAAGTTAAATCGATAGAAACACAACGGATCAAATGATTTTTCCAAATTTCTTTTTCCAGCCTTTTTTTTTCCAGTCCATTTATCATCGTTCTGAAAGGTTCCAACATTTTCAGGACTTATGATTTTAATAGAAAAATTGTCAGTCGTTAAAAATACATATTTGATGCTGTAAACCTTAACATCTTAAGTTGTAGCATTGGGAATTTTTTGTACAACGTGAAAAAAAGCTTGTGACTGATTCCGAACAGAAAGACATCGTTGAATCGAATGTGCGTTAGAAAATACTTAGCAATTATGTCAAACAGCTTTCCGGATCCTCCCGGTGATTTACAGTAGACAGGATTGAGTAGCAGCTGAGATAAAAGGCGATACAGACGATTTATTATTCTTCGGCGGTAGTGTAGAACGTAACGAGACTCTCGAACGGTATTAAAGAGTAAAAGGAGGAAACTTTAAAGCGTTTTCTCACTTCGTCGAGCTAGGATTTTATTACATTCGTGACTCGGGTTAAGAGCTCCAACGGGGATGGTACAGGTTAACATATGGGATGGCCCGGCAGCACTGCACGACAAACAGGTGGTAATTGCGTTGACTCAACCCCAAGTATACAGGGTGGAAGCACGACGAACGACACGAGGCTCTCTGGAGTTCGGTCTAGTCTGCACCACCCAAACAGTATTGAATGTTATCGTTCCACTCGTATCAAGCATTTCACATGATACTCAATTTTTCAGATGTTGCACCAAAAAGTCCTCGTAAAACTGTGTAACGTTGTTTCAGATATTTGATCGTCATAAATATTTTATTCTAGCAGTCAATAAAATTCAGAATATTACCTAAATACATGGAAATCAATAAATTGTTCGTTGGACGAATTATTTGATGTTCACAAATCAACTGATAATATAATATTAAGAAAATATTTACATTTTAATAAATTACAGAAAAATCTGCAGCTATTGTTTCTTTTAAATTTTGTTTTCCTAGAAAATTACACAAATACATTTAGGAGAAATTTGAAAAAAAAAAAATACAGTCACAGCATATTTTTAAAAAACCTACATAGTAAGTTTCTAATAATAAAAATATTGACAAAAAACATTTATTTGTAGCTAAGATGTGCAACCCAAGAATTTGAAATAATCTGTCGACAATCTTCATAATTGAGAAGTACTGCTGAAAAAATGGGCTTACTTGACGCAAAATGCATTATACGTGTAGCTATCCATTGAATTTTTCCTGCTGATACACTTGAACGGAAAAGACGTACAAGCTTGGCTATAGATAGGAAAGTTGGTCTTGAGAAAACGAGGAATCGATGTTCAACGGCTAGGACGTGATCCTTTTTCAGATTAGAGACTTCTCTCGAGGATTATTGACTCCGGTGATTTTCGCTACGGATGATATAAAATGAATTTAAAAAAAAAAAAAAAAACAGAGAGAAATCTCCTGTCTTTACTCACTGCTCAGACGAGAATATCGCAACGATATTTTTCTGTGTTTGCGATATAAGACATCAAGAAATAATACTGCAATGATTCGAGACATCCAGAAAAACAACTATAAAAGGATTTCATCGATCTCTCGTCTTTATTGCCTTTCGACGAAATTACACTCATAGGTCTCTCGTAGCAATTCTGTTCATCCAGTGTCTGCCAACGATATATCCAGTTCAGGAAACCACCAGCATACATAAATTGAATTTTATTCAATAAAAAGATGAATCAATTTAATGATAAAACTTGCTCCATTAAATCGTGGACAAATTTTTTAGCGGGTCAAAGTCAATTTTTTTTATTTTGTCGGAAAACAATAACCAAAAAAAAAGAAACACAAAAAAAAACATTTTTGATTCAAGCAAATTTTTTTTTTCATTACTTCGAATCATAGCTCGTAATTATATAAATTATATTAATTTATTTTCGATTCTCTTCAAGCGCGCTTTGTGGAAATTATATATATTTAAAGGATTAATAGCATAATTGTTTTCGTGAAAAGCATCGTTTAAACTATTTGAACGAGAACTTTACCCGTGAGAAGCAACAATGTGTTTTTTTTTTCTATTTCTTTTTTGCAATTCCTTTTCTAACGCTGCGTCGAGTTTAATCAGCCTTTTTCGCAGATAAAAGGTGTTTGTTGAAACTCAGACTTTAATTTCAACCTCGCACCACATTCACTTCCTCTTGTTCGTCGAAAAACTTGTTAGCGAATTTCATCACGTTGTATAAAATGTAACTACAAGGCTTACTCTTTAAATGCCAGAGCAGTGTGCAGCATAATTTATAATTAACCAACAAGTCTGTTCAGCCATTCCACTGGCAAGTTGATTGCTTCTGAGAAGCTGAAACTTTTGTTTATTTCTCAATGGAATAGCTACAAATTTATTTACCATTGTCACACTGATGATGAAAAAAGTGATCTAAATTTTTGCATAAAACTGAAATAAAGTGTGTCAATGTTTGATCCTGATTTTAGGAAAAATGGATAAATTAGTTAAGATTTTATATAGAAAAATGCATTTTCAGATTTTTTTTTTTGGAAAACGCTGTTGGCTCAAGCAATTGATCTAAAATATTGTACAAAATTTGAATAGAATGCTGAATTTCGTGAGAGTCCAACAAAGAGTTCATATTTCAGAGAACATTTTTTCTTTTCACACAAAAATTTCGACACTGATAAGGAAGCAAAGTGCAAAATTTTAATTTTCATCCTTTTTTTAGATGGTTTTAGATTTAGTTTAGAAATTAAGGTAATAAAAAAATGAACAATATATACTTGTTTCATTTAACATATCAACGCTTTTTTTTTTCTGATTTTTGCAAGATTATATATTAGAAAAATTGAACTTAGTCGTCCCATGAAAATGTCTCACGATTAATGGAGCGCCCTATCATTAAACAGAGCCAGAGTGTCAGTGGCAGTTGAAACTTCGGTACCGTGGTAACGCTCTGCCATATTAGATATGAAGGAAGGAAGGAAGAATTGAATAGTCAGACACTCGAGACTCAAAGGCGTTATTTCTTCAATTCGCATTTCCACCGCTTTTCTCAAGAACTTGCCACGACGGGGGATATCCGTTATTCGCTTATATCCCGAAGGAAACGCTTTATTTCCGGATATAGGATTCACGCGATCCGAATCCTTCTTTTGCCGTGTGATAGGCGTCGACGTACCAAAGAATATCGCACACGTTCTTTCTATACGCTGCGTTTCATGTTCCGTGCGACTCAAATCCTGCATTTTCTCACGTTCTCGTTATCACGTCTACCGACCATTATTTTCACGTTTCCCTGTCGAATGCACGCGCCTTTGTAACATTCCAGCGTTTACGTCAAATCGTCTTTACTCAACCAAACTGGCAAATTCTTTAGAGAACAAACAAAAAAAAAGCTCTATTGCATTGTAAATTTTGGTACAATCATTTTTAAAAATTTGTTGGAAAAAAATCTATTAAGTGTCACGATAATTTCTTAATTCAGTTGATTCTTACTGTACAATTATTAAATTATAAATCATGGATACATTTTTGGGGGGCAGATTTATTTTCGTGCACTGAAAGAAATATATGTGTCTTTTTTTTTAAGTAACAAATATTCATTTCTTGTGCATATTATATATATAGTGAAAAAATCTATCATCATCGTAATTTATTCAAATATTTCAGTCATACCTTAAAGCACAATTATTTAAAGAATTTCTGGGATATACATATGTTTTTTTGTAAACTGGAAGAAAATATTTAAAATCTGTAAAATATTATTAATTATAGATTGACTTTTGTTGTTGTGCGTTGAAGAAAATATTTTTTTTAAATGTTGAAAATATATTTTTCTGTGCATATTGTTGCAGTAATGTTTTGAATCCCTGTGCACAGTAAATATCGAAGGATACTTTGCTGAACTCCGAGAATTCTGAGATTTCATATCGCACACGAGCGGTGTAACAGTCTACTACAAACACCGCGGGCCATCTTCAAACAATTGCTTCCTCGCATAATCAAACTCCTTTAACGCACTATACCACTTTACAGTGCTCTATTATCTGAGTGGAGTTCTCTGAAAGGGAAACAAACTAAGAGAATTCTCAGATGGTGAAGAGGCTGGAGGCTAGTGAAGCTGGTATAATTCGCTGTTATATACGTAAGAGAGTCAGAGAGAAAAAGTTAAGGACGAATATGTGAAAGTGCCGGAAGCAGCAGCCGGGGAAAAAAAAATTAAATTTAACTTTTCCCAACGAAATAGAATCGTCGCTTTTTCTTGTCCAAGTCATCGAGTCAAGGAAAGAATAGCCGCAGTAGATTGAAGTGAGGGCTGAAGAATAAGATAGCACAGACTTGAGAAAGGAACTGGGATGAAAAAAGTCTCACAAATTTTTATTCAACGAAATTTGGAAGAATTTTCGTGACTCGTGAATCGTAGCGAAGTGTTTATATCGTCGTGGGACGATGCTTTTTCAAACTCAATAGACCAGAGAAAATTGAAACCTGTTGTATATGAAAGAAATTCATAGTTGAATTTTCCGATCATGAGAGTGGGAAAAGTTCCATCGACGAACACACAACAAACTGTACTATCAAATGTTCGTCGGTTCATTGGCTTGGTTACATCGGGGAACAATAATGCTCGCTCACCTGGGTAACACCTGACAGGGGCAAGATGCCACAGTGATATAGTAAAATATCATTTAGTTGTGCATATTTAATAGGGGCTTTATTTTATTTTTTTCTTTGATTTTATTACAGTTCGGATATTTTGAGACGTGAGGAATATCTGGAAAAAAATCAGCGTCATTGAATATACTAAGAATATTATTTATCACTAATGATAATAATAATGCCAAAATGTTATTAAATTAACAGAATAATTTGTTTGACGAATTCGATAGAAAACATTTTTTTCTACAAAATTAATACTATGATTTTTTCGAAAACATAAGATTTTTTTAACGATATATATTTTTTTCCAGTCACGAAATTTCCATTTTTGAGTAATATTTATGTTTAGATGAAACTGTTCCTTCAATGGTCTGCAAAATTCTTATGTGTAATGTTAAACTGTTCTACGAAAATAGATTCGAAATTCGCGACAGCACAAACATTTCTCAATAAGAAAAAAAAAAAGGTGATAATTATAAAGAAATGGAAAAATTTCATGGATTTGGAAACATCAGAGAACTCATTTCATATTTAAAAAATATTTATAGAAAAAAAAAATTGTTGAATTTTCATGTGGAAATAATAATAAACTCTAAAAATCTGAAGTACGTTTCATCCCTTACTTACAAAAAAAATGTTGAATAAGAAGATATCACAATATAACCGAGACAAATAATTTTTTTTTCCTTCGTATGCAACACTATGCAATATTTTTCTGAAATCATGCCTTGAGATATACACTTCTAAAAATCAAGCGTACTGTACAAAAAAAAAATCTTAAGAAAAATAATTCTGATTAAATTTTCTGCAAAACTTTGTACTCATTAATTAGCAAAGAGCAACGAGATCGTTTGAAGCACAATCGTGTCAACTCTCCCCGATCGCCCCTAACACATATGTATAGTACAAAATGGCGATCGAGGTTGCTGTTGGTGGTGCGAATCCACTGCTTGATAGATTGGAATTTCCCATCGTTTCCGAGGGTATGCTTTGGCGCGAGACACTCTGGCTGTATTCTCTGGACAATCGGCGAGGAAGCTAGATGATTCACGCTCAATGGTCTGGAACACTGTGAACTATATAGCCTCGTGATCGAAGCCTCCTCTATCAATACTTTGAATTGCGTATTGATCAGTCGCGAGTAACGACAATTTCGAGACACCCTTCGTGAAGCAGCCGTGAATTATACGATTTTCTCCAGATCCAATGACAGATCCAAGTCTAAGTAGCGAACATCAATTAACAGAGAGTAACAGCTCAGAGAATTCAACTTGGTCCTGTATCGAAATCCAGATAATCGGAGCTAGCCAAACCAAGTAGGAGTTGTCGTCTGACATTATAGGAAAAAGAATCTATTTGTAGACAGTAAAAGCGAAACTGAAACTCTTTTTTTTTTTCGATCGTTGACAAATTCTTTTTGTTAATTTTACGAAAGAACGTTTATAAGTTTTTAGTTTTACTAAAAAGAGTACAAAAAATACTCTTTTGTATTACATTTATTTAAGAAAAAAGATTTTTTTAAAGTAAAAAAAAATCCTTTCGATATCGGACAAAGCGAACTCGTAAATTCCTGTAAGAATCTGTTGGAGAATTCGTCGCTCTGGTGTTGATGGTTTCGGTCCGGCGAATTCTTTTTTAAGAATGCACAAAGAGGGAGGAGAAAAAAGTGAGACTGATGAAGGGACTGCCTCGGTGAAAAAAGCTGTGAAATACACATCTCCCTCCAGGCTCCGTGATAGATTCCAGTTTAAGTAGTGCAAAACAATTGATGAAGAGAATTTTATTAATCTTGTTCCCGAATCGAAATTCAGATTCTTTCTCAATATAAATTAAACGAATCTTCTCCTCTTTTAGGACGAAATTGCTGGTGGTTTTGTTTGTGAATAAAACGAGGGTATTCTTCAGATGAAGTTTTTAAAAAGAATGATCATTTTTTCATCGAGTGGAAGATATCTTTGCTTCTGTATTTCTTCGTCTTTATTTGCCTCTGCCTTTTCTCCACCGAAATAAAGCCATTTAGAAATTGGCACAAAGAAATCTTGTGAATTCTAGTAAGAAACTCTTGATGAATTCGCCAGATTTGTGTGTTGATTGTTTCGTGCCAGTTCCTTGGCCAGCCTGGAGAGAGAGAGGGACAGAGCGCCAGAGAAAAAAAAAGTGATACTAATGAAGAAAGCAGCAATTCCGTGACTCTGACAGAATCAACTCTAAGTACAGTGCAAGACAATTAATTACATTTTCTACCTGAATTAAAATTCAGATTACCCGAGCTTTCCATTATAAACGACACGAATCGTTTGTCCTCGTAGAACAAAACTACTGTCAGCTGCTACTTTTCTCCACACACACAAAAAAAAACATGTCGAATTAATATATTTTTCAAATTAAAATTACATTTTTTAACTACATTTCCCTATGCGTCCTTTGATCCGAATTCGAAATTCAAAATAAAAGCCATTTAGACAAAAAACGAACCCGTGAATTCCCAGTGACAAAAAAAAACCCTTCGAGTATTCATTGCGACAGTGTTAGCGGTTTCTTTCGGATAACACAGCGAGAGTGAACGAGAAGCAAAAGAAAGAAAAGAGAGAAAGAAAAAAAAGAAGCAGTTGGACCGATGAAGAGGCAAGCCAGAGCCTCGGGTAAAGGTTGAAGAGAGGTAGCTGAGCCGTGAACAGTGCACTGAAACTCAGTGTGTACGTTGAGAGGAAAGCAACGAATGAAAAAGGGACAGGTAGAAAGAAGATCTATCTGTATAACACGTGAACGACGAAGAGCGAGCCATCAACCGGAGACAGATGAAAAATAAAGTCTACGTGGTTGGAAAAAGATAGAAAGTGTGAGAGTTGGGAAAACCTCCGAGGAACCTTATTTTTCCGCGAGCCCTAGAATCCAGGACTCCATTCTATATATACACTCGTGGGAAAGTAACATCCGATTCCGGGTCTCTGCTAGCACCACCGAGCCTTCCTCGTTAATTTACTGAAGCGTTTCGCATTAGTAAGTGTACTACCAAAGCACCCAGAGGACGTCATACGGAAGGAGAGGGAGAACCGAAATTCAGAAAGCGAAATAATTGCTTCGACGTCATTATAGCAAGACGAGACAAGAGTCTCGTTGACTCCTGCTCGGTTATGTTTATATATTCAACTTTCTGTTGTGTGATGCCTCGTCACAGTTTTGCCTCTCAGCTTGCGGCTCGCCTCCAGCTTCACGACATTGCGCTGGAGGAACTACATTAAGCTGGAGAGAGAGAGAGAGAGAGAAAGCGACGGGATCGAAGTAGTACGAAACCGTGCTTGGTCGGACATTCACTGGGTTCTGGTAAAGCCAGAACCTTCTCTAGTTGTACTAACTTTCTCAGTCCTATGCATGATGCATTTAGAAGCTGATCTCAACAGTCTGAACTTTGCTGTTTAGCTGGAATATATATTGCGAAACGGTTACGCAAGGGCTTGTATTAATTATCGAAGCGCAGAGGGTGTATAAATATAGTGTAAAAATTACATTTGTAAAATGATAACTACAAATTATGTATTTGTTAAATACAGATTTTTTTTTTGTTAAATAGAAAAAGACCAAAAATATTTGTAAACCATCAACTTTAGAATTTTCTGTTATGGCTAGAAAATATTTTGCAAAATGAGAATTTTATTTGTCGACAAATTATTTTTTAACACTCTTTTTAATTCATTCATTGATTTGTGTTTATCGATGCTCCTGTACACTTTTGGACTGGAGTGAACATAGCGATTTGAAAAACAGAAGTAACTGCAATTGAAAATCTTTAAAATGACAATACAATATTAAAAAAAAGTTAAGTGCTCGCACCGCTGATAACAATACTAAAGATAAACATAATAATAATAACGGAAATTAAAATTAAAATTATCATAAAAAATAAAAAATGACGCAAACGAAAAATCTTTTTTACTTTCTATTCTGAAAAAGAGATCCATAAAATCGTGAACAGGATTAAAAATTTTTTTAACCCGATGTAGAAACTGGACATCGACTTTTTTTATCGGTTTCGGACATTCTCAAATTTTGTTATTTTTCATAAATGCTTCATTAGGCCGGAAATACCTCGTGTATTAAAAAATGAATCAAATTCATTTTTCACAATTCAGCAAGAAATACTTTTTTTTCGTATGTAGCATTAATAAAAATTATGTTGACTCCTGTATTAATACACTGAAATAAAGTTGCGATTTGTAGAAGAATGACATTTAAGAGGGGCGTAAACAAGGTTGTTCTACTTCTGCCGAAAAATATGAGAATTAAATTTCGGGACAAAAGACTGGTCGTGCTCTCTTTATCTTTGGAATTCTCATTGCTACTCGTTGTTTATGCCAAAAAATATGTCTTCTTGATGGGGCGTCATGCATGCGCTTTACTCCGTCGGAGCCAATTTCGGTCGCTCGTGAATCTTTCATATCTGATTCGTAGTGCCTTGCGGCGTAACGTTTGTTGATCCAAAGCACACCACAACCAAAAACGAAAGCTCGAGTATCGTAGGAATAATCCAGCGTGGGGCAAAAAGGTCAGACCGTGAAGTCAAAGAAAGAAAGTCAAAGATTTTCCGGGGCTCTCCCTCAAAGTGAGAGGAAGATAGAGGAAAAGGCAAATGAATTCGCCAAGTTGTGGAGAAGTGACGGGTTGGGCTGGAGGCGAATCGTCGGGTTAATTCGAAAAGTTTTGAGGGCTCCTCCCTCAGCCAACGAGAGAAACGCTGGATAATAAAAGGAAGATGAGCAAGAAGATTAGAGATCCCTCGAATGAGAATATGACAAGAAACCAAGCTGAATTGATGGCAAAACGAGAAATTTATAGAACCCTCGCTGAAACTAGGTTTTCATGAGGGATTCATCGTATGTGACGGGAAATATTACTAACAACTCATGGATAATCCATGCACAAACCAGGATCATTATAGGCAGGCGTTAAATATGCAAACAGCCTGTTGAATACGCAATTAACCGTACACGAGGCTCTACTCACTCACTCTACCTCTCTCTCTCTCTCTCTCTCTCTCTCTCTCTCTCTCTCTCTCGTTCGACACATTACGCATACTCGAGTGCATATTAGTGCCTAAAAGCATAATTGCAACGCGCTATTTAGTTTGCAGCGAAATTGTATTGTTATTATTATTATTATTATTTGCGAAAAAATATTACGTGGCAAATATTGTGTTTCTGAGGAGCTTTAAAATTTATGAAAATCTATAAAGCACTTTATGGAAAAAACTGGGTTTTTCGCAGTGGAATTTGAAAATAATTAAAAAAATATTATTTGTGATATAAAAAATTCGTATTAATTGTACACAAAATTATATTGTAAAATCAGAGTGGTATAAGCATAAGTAACAAATCCGTTTGATATCTCAACATTTTCTTTGGTATTTTAAGAATGTTTTTTTTTTTCAGTAAAAAAAATAAAGCGATAAAATTCACGTTGAATTGACGAAATGAAGTTTGATAAATTAAAAGTGACAGCAGCGCATAAAATGCTCTAAGCTTGGCACAACAATTATCGTCGAAAAAAAATCGAAGTTACAATGCAATTTTGTCGCAAATATAGTTCTAAAAATGATGTATATCTCAAACCATAAACACTAAAAAAAAAAAAAAAATATGGCCCTCCTCGATTGCGTAAAGTTTGGCAAAAATATAATATATCGATTTACATAAATTTATTAAACTGAATCTCATTCTTCGACGAAATTTTAATAGAACAAATGTGAATCGGCGGAATAAACTTTCGAAATTTCAAATTTACGATCGTCTGACTCCATAAGGATCACGATTATTTCACGCTGTTATTATCATGATTATTATTATTATCATCATAATAAATTGGCAATATTCGATAACGATAAATTAAATTACATTTCCGGGTAAACTTTGTTTCCGATACGAAAGGCAATGAATATATATTTAGTCATTGTACGTATAGCGCTTTTTGGCATGACGTATTATTATTATCAACGTAATTCGGAAACGAGCACGCGGTCCAGACGCCGTTTACCCGCGGGAGAAATGCGCGAGGTGTAGCAAGACGAGGAAATACAGACTCTCTGGGAGAGAAGTGCTTTCCTCCTGCTATATAACAAACTATAGCTGGCTCACGCGGGAGCTGTGATAATAATAATTGTTACAAGGCACCGCGGGTTTTCACTTCTGTATGCACGCAGGAGAAACTAACAGCATCAGGCAACAGTAGTAACAAGCATACAACACATACTAAAGGGACGAGGAATAAAGCGTTGACGTTGGTACACCCACGACCACCGGACGAGCCGGGGCGCCTATAGTGATTAGGGAAATTCGTATACGGGGAATTAAACAAGTATAATAAAACGTTTTGTAAACCACGATATACCCGAGGCTTAGTATTTAACATTTCTATGCCCTCGCCTGCCCCTCTCCCCTTCAAATATATTCGTAAAAAATATTAAAAGTTCATTTTTTAACATCTTTATTAATTCGGAGGGGTGTTATGCGTCATGTGTATTTTATTTATCAAGTTTTCAATTTATTGTGCGTACAATCGTAGCATCTACTACTTCGTTGAAAAGAAGACCTGATTTATGAAACATACGAAATGTTTAGAAATTTTCGTAAAGCTCCGTTTGGTGGTGGTCGGCAGGTTAATAAAATAAACTGACTGACAATGAGAACAAGATTTAACAGAAATTTGGAAGAAAAAATTGTGAATGTTGAATACACGATGAAAAGAATGAAATAAGAATTCAAATTTTGTAAAAAAGAAATCCACGTCTGAAAAATCGTTAAACCACTCGAATTATTTCACAAGTTTTTTTTTTTTTTTAAAGTGGAATTGTGTATTTTTTTTTTTTCATAATCAATTACTCTTAAGTGTGACATTTTTTCAAATTTGTTTTCTAACTTATACGATTTTTCAGAGACTTCTCTTTGCAATTTTTGGGAATTTTTGAAAATTGAAAGAAATTCAGATACAGAAAAATAACAAATTGTTTATATATTTTATGTACATTTGGTTCTGATTTTTCATTGGTCATTGTACACGACGAAAACAATTTTTGAATATCACTTTGATTACTTTCTATTTCAATTCTGACAGACAGTACTTTTAAATGTAATTTTAATTTTCTCCTACAGAAATGAGTGTACAGAACATTCGAGTGTGTCAGCAAATTATTGGAAATCCAATTGAAATGTAGTTTTCCAGCCTCGAGTATTATTGAAAATAATTTACCGCCGCCTTCCGCAAAAACGTGGTTCTATCGATAAATTTTGAGCACGTGCTTAAAAAGTATTAAAAATTCTCTAGTTTTTTTTAAATATTAAAAATTCTCGTAAAAGTACTGTTTTTTAGAAATTTTTCTAACCCTGATACTTCTCGAGAAATTCAAAGTAAAAATTCAAGATTATGAGAATATATTTGGAAATTAAAAGGGAAATGAAATATTTTCGTTAATCAATCAATTAATAACCGTATGACATTATTATCAGTAGCAGTTGAATAGAAATGGAATATGTCATCAACGAAAATGTTTACATTTCGTGTACAATTATTTTTAGTTAGCCTCTTCGATGATAGTTCGTGGAGTGGCGAATGAATTGAGCACTCGGATTCTGTGCGATAGTACACGGTTGGATAATTAGCCGAATGAAACTATAATAACCGTAGAACGTTCATGGCAATTCGCCATGGCATCCGCACGCAAGTGAACCGAGGGTAATGGAAATGACGACCATTTGCGAAGAGATGGATACAATGAGCGAGGGAGGCCAGTTGATCGCGCCGGATTCGCCTACATTACGTCGGCTGTAATATCGCTTTACGTTCGAATCGACACGAGCTTGTCATCCGTGTCTCGTAAATCCGTCGAAAAGCGATAATCGTGGGCTTCTCAGTTATGGGTCAATTGTGGTTAACCACGAAAGCGAAATGGAAAGAAAAAAAATAGAGAGAGAGAGGGGGGAGATTGTAACAGAGTTAGAGAGTCGCCAAGTCTCGCGTAATCAACGGACTAACGATCAAAAAGGATAACGAGCCCGACTACGGCTATAATCGTGAATATCCTGCGATAAAGAGCAGCTTTCACCTCCATCCTTCCCTTATTTCTCACCGCGATAGGCACACTTTCAAGAGGATTACACAAAGCTTATTCTTTTACATTGTTCTCTTCGTTAGTAATTAACTAAAACCACTGGTTTTAGTTAATCGCAGCTTATCTAACGCATTCACGGTGCAAGTGAAGCAAAACAAAGAAAAAAAAATATTTTAGAGCCAGCTCATATATATTTTTGCTTCCTTATAGAGGAAACTTTGTTCTTGCCAATTAATTTTTTTATTTTTAAGATTTAATTTGGTGCGAATCCAAGAAACCGTTCAAATTTCATGGCATTTTTTAATTTAAAAAAAAAAAAGATTTTAAAAGATTTTTTAAACACATTGGAGCCAGCTTATATATATATTTTTGCTTCCTTATAGAGGAAACTTTGTTCTTGCCAATTAATTTATAAGATTTAATTTGGTGCGAATCCAAGAAACCGTTCAAATTTCATGGCATTTTTTAATTTAAAAAAAAAAATGTTTGCGCTAAATTTTTATGAAATATGAGTATAAATGATTGTAATTTTCATTTGAAAAAAAAATGAGCCATGAAGAGTGTTGAATTCAGGGAAACGCAATCGAGTGGTTTCAATTTTGTGATAATTTTAATTTCTTTAAAAATGTCAGTAAACACCCTAACTTTTGTAAATTCTGAGCCGCAATATTTTCCACGTGAATTCACGATAATTGGTTATCAAAGATAAATTTATTCCGGGAGATGACCGCAGTGTTGGGAGACTTTGAATTTTCTCCCGAAAAACGAAATCACAGTTGTGGCAAAAAAAAGATTCGACTTTATTTTTTTGGCTGATTTCGATGGAATTTCGTTCACATGTGGAACACACCGTATAAAAATGTACGGATTTAAACCGCAAATCGGTCGAACGTTAAATATTTTATGACATTTTGAATTTTTTTAAATATGTTTTTAAATTATCGGAATTAAAATTTTTCGACTTTTTCTGAAATTAAAAGTGAAGCTTCAAATTCCTTAACTCATTTATTTATTCGCTCATTATTTATTTCTCCAACAAAAAAAAAACCTTGTATTGAAATTATTTTCTTTTTAAATAAAATATCCTGATGTTTATTTTTTTCTAAATTAATTGAACCAATCCAGCGAATAAAAAATGATTCGATAAACAAAATTATTGAAACAACACTTCGGCTTCATAAGTATAAATTCTTTTTTTTTTCAATTTAATTTTTTATTCTTTTTAGTGAAGTAACTGAAATTTAATGATAAAAGTACAGTGAAAGAGAAAAACATGACGTGTATTATCGCTGTGAGCCAGCAACCGCGAAATAACCTGACGCTTCTATTGTCAGCGAATACTTTCGACGGTGTGAGAGACACGTGAAACTAGACGTTTTATTAAAATCACAGGGAACGCATCGAATTTTTACACCGCGAAACTAGGAAAAGTATGTAGAGATGAAACGCAGGTATAACGTTGCACATGTATAGGAGAAGCTGTGGTGGTGGTGGTTGTGGTGTGGGATTTCCGATTGATAGCCAAAACTTTAGCAACACGCGAGCGCTTCGTCGAGGATTATCGATATTGCTTCTCACGCTGTACCGCACCTAAATCGAAAGTGCTTATCACGCTCTGGAATTATTTTTGTTTTTTAGTGGTTTCTTTTGCTCGCATACTCTGGAGTGAGAGAGAAGTACAGAGATAGAGAGAGATAGAGAGAGAGAGCGAGAGAGCGAGACACAACGAAGGATGTGAATTTTCACACGCACGAATTCGAGTATACAGACACGCGTTTTCATGTTAGTAGATAATTGAGTTTTGCACACAGACACACACTTTGAGTACCCCAACCGTGGTACTATGTAAGCTCCCTGTTACATTATTAAAGCACCTGTCGATATAAACAACGTTTTAGTTTATAGCCGCGTGAGAGTTTCATCAAAATTGTCGTTAAACGCTCCTCTAGGAAGTAATAAAAACTAGATCAGCGTACTATGAGAGCGATTTTACTCCTGTTGCAGAGAGTTTATGATCGCAAAAGCAATCCAAAGCTTGTCTCATTTTCTCACTGGAAAAAATATATTCCGTATTAGGAAATAGAATCACTAGACAACATGCAGACAATCCAAGATTTTACTATAAAATCAGAAACAAAAAAAAAAGGACATTCCTTTTTAAAAAAACATATTCTACTGCTTTGGTCTGGCCAACATCTAATCAGGGAATAAAAAATGCCTCGTTATACGAAGATTTCAGAGCAAATAATCATTTTAATCCTCATTAATTTCACGCTAATTTGTTCATCAGTGTATCCACACTCAAAATTCAAAAGATTGTCAACAGGTATATTATATTGTGTTTCAGGAAACATAAAAAATCTTCTCAACAACTTCAGTTCAAGGACCTCATGATCATCGACATCTCGGAGGGCAAACGTTATCCCGAAGTCTGAGCGCCAACTGAATTGCTTCCAATTTTTGTTTTATTTTTCTTTTTCATCCTAAAGCAACTGAATTCGAAACGGTAGTTTAGATAAAGCAGAGACAATCGTCTTGAGCAGCGAGCCGTGGATATTTTTCCGTTTGTAGGAGAAAAAGTGAAAAACGTTCCAGGGAGAAAGACATCCAAGACACAGTCACGATTCTCTTGGCCTCTACTTCTTCGTCTTCCTCTGTCAGAAAGCAGCAAGAAATGACGAACGATGTCGAGGACGAGTTCGGACGATGTGGCACGACGTCGTACTAACGAAGACGAAGAAGAAGAGGAGGAAAGAGAAAGAACAAGAGGACATAAACGTGGCGGATAGTTTCTCGCCTCAGCAGGAACATCACCGGGAAAAGTCCATCGACCCACGATCGTGGTCCTAAGTACAGCGAAAGAAGGGAAAAACTGGTCGAGGGAAAAATACCCGGAATTTCGGGACTCCGTTCTAGCGTATAAACGAAAGCAACGACGACGAGCTCAACGCATACCGTGAGTTCTTTGTCGTCGTGAGACTGAGAACGGAATAGTGGGAAACAGCAATTACAAAAAAAAAAAAAAGGAGGGGAACAAGTGACTAGGGGCTGAGAGGGGAAAAAGGAAGGACCTGGAAATACCATCGCTTGGATCAACTTGAGATCGAGAGTAGGTTTTTTACACCCTCTGTACCCTCGATAGTTTCGTACCTTATGTACACTCAGTTTATATGCTTATAGCTCTCTTTTTTGTCCTCTCGTTACATTCAGCCGTTGTTCCTTCCTTACGTACAGCACAAATCGTCCAAGCTATCAATGTCACCACACATTAAAGTCGAAACTGAAACTTTAATAGTTGAAAAAAAAATTGTTGTCGACCAATTCTTTTGATTAGTTTTTTTTTTATGTTTAATGGTTCCTAATTTTCTAAAAAGAATGCATAAATCATTTTTGGGAATTTGTATTTTATTTTAAAAGTGTTGTTTGTTATTTATAACAAAAAAAAGGTAGTTATTTTTGGTTGTCAGGAAAAATAATTTGTTCACACATATTTTCATGAAAATCTCAAAAAAGAAATGTTTTCGAAAAGAAAGCATTCTCTATGATGACGCAAAAAAAGCACCACATTCAATCTTGAACCTTGTTTAATGATAGTTCACTTGCAAATTAAATTTAAACCAGCGATGAGGAAAAAAAATGATGTCTAAAAAGTGGTCTTTAACGACTACTTTGAGCATCTTGACATGGAGATTTTTTTTTTTTCACGAACCAAAGCTTCCTCTTTTAGGAAGCAAAAAGAGGAAACATAAATAGGGAAGAACTTGGAAAAGCTGCAACAATTTCAGCATGGAGTAGGTTTCACACGCTCTATACGTTTGATGTCTTTGTACCTCATACGCTTAGGTTCTCTGTTCGTCATTATTATTTGCTGTCTTGTTTCTTCCGACCCTGTTTTTTCCACTCTGAACGAACAAAAAGATTTCTCAAAGCCATCAGCGACGATCTCTCATTCTTCTTTCTTTAGTGACTCATTTTTTCTTTCTCGAACTGTGATTTAATAATGCCTATTCACATATACATTCCCAAGCAAATGTTTGATTTTATCTGAACGTTGTTTTTATATAATAATAATAACGCCAAGATGTCATTAATAAAATAGAAAAAGCAAAACTTCATTAACAATTTCAATAGAAAACTTGATTTTCCTACATGAGATGAATTTCTATCTTTTTTCTTGAGACAAATATTTTTTTTTAAAATGTTGCATTGCCGGTGGATTCCATTTTCGATTCCATTAAGGCTGTTTTTACGCAATTGTTCGTTTCTCTGATTTCGAAACTACTAATGTGCAATGTCGACAAAATTCGCGAGTTTTATAAGAAACTATTTAAATAAAAAATCTGAGAACTCATTTTATACAAAAAAAAAAATGTAAACTTTTCTTCCAAATTCAATAAACCATTTTTTTAAACTAATTTATTGACAAATTTTAATATCGTTGATTCTTTTCAGATTTTTATCCACTCACAAAGTACCCAAATCCTAAAGAAACCAAACTCTTTGTTGGGAATATATGTGTACAACTTTCCATTTGTAAGGTAAATGCAAGTAAATAAAAATAAAAATACGTTTCAACCCCAGACAGAGTTAATTGAAAAAAGAAGTTAATTGAGAAGGGTTGTCATGGTAATTATTTTTTTTTTCTATCTCTTGTTTCGTCCATCCATTGGCCCTTCTACAATGTACACCAGAATCTCTTGAAGCCATCCCTATCAAAGTTGACTCTTGATTCTTCCTTCTTTGTACTTCACTCACTCACTCACTCGATATACGCTTGCATTTGCGTACACACGAGTGCATCCCTGCTTTTCAACGTGATAGAGCGATGTCCCGATGGAATGAGAGGCCTTGGTCGCCGCTTGAACGGACCGGAAAGCAATTACCACCCGACAATCGTTGCCTTTGACGGGCAATTACGATGTGCTACTAGCACTACTTGTGCTATCTATTTCAGGGTGGCTGTAAGAACCTTGCGGTGCTTTCGTTCATCCTGCTCTTACTGATTTACGTTTTTACCGACATTTCACTTCCGTTTCGTTCACTCAGGTGGAATTTACAGCTCATGGTCGTTTGCATTTTTCAGTGGAGAGGATGGTTTTAGAGGATAAAACTAAATTCCGGTCATTGCCTCCTCGAATCCCACGAGGAGATGGTGCAATCGACCTTTTATACCTGTTTCGATTCAACGAATAATATATAAATATATTTAAAATATTTAATACTGTCTAAAAGAATTTGAAAATATTCGAAAAATATTTTTAATATTATTCGAAAATGATAACGTTATTTATTTTTCAAACAATTCAAAGAAATTGTGTATAATTTTTTGCTTTCTCATAATTAAATTCTCAAAGAAAAAGCTTCACTTTCATGAAACAAAAAATTGTCTGAATCGCTAGGAAAAATGTTCTAGAAATATGTCATAAGCCAATTTAACTGAAAATACTTTTGTCCTTAATATTTCATGAGCCAATTTCTTTTTTTTAATGCCAGAACATTTAAACCTTTCAATTCACGACAATTTCAAGCTGTCAGCCTGAAACATTTTTACAAGTGCAGTTAGCAATATTGGTTGATATGAACTAAAGCCAGAATCGACAGGCCGATGAAAACTTTTTGAAGAAAAAAAAATTGCGGTATTCGATTTAACTCTTGAAACTCGATAACGAGTTGGAGAATTGAGCTGAAATTTAGAACGGTCTAGCATGGAACCGTTAATACCCGTTCATCGTTGTGAAATTAGTGAAAATTGAAATTCAATCAAATTCTATGGTATTTATAAATGCCAAACAGCGCAATCACGCCAACTTATGCAATTATCAAGTTATTCAACTAAAATTTTCTATACGAACGAAGCAATTGGTATTGAGTTTATCTGGGACTGACATTTGGCAGGTTTTTAAAACAAGTCTGCAAAGTAGAAACTTTCACCTTTCTTCCGTATTATTTTCCATGTACTACAAATTTTCGTCTATGAGGAGGTAAAAAATGGTCACCATACTTCCTCATAGAAGTAGCTTTTTTTACATTCTTCGCACACTTGTTATCATATCCGAAAATAATCATTCCTCAATCCTGAATTTATTTTTGTATTTATCACTGCAGTGACAGAAATTTCACAGTTCCAAAAACTTTATAAAATTTCGAAAGTGATATCAAGATATGTTTATCAAACGTCCTCCGCGTATTTTACCGCCGGATCCTACAGGATCAAATTTTTGCTCTATGTTCTTGAATAAACGAGAGTGACATTAATGTAGACTGATCGGTTGGTAATAAGAGAGCCTTGGCGAAGTCAACTTCACTTCCAGCAAGGATTTTTTTTCCTTCATTTCCGGCAGCTATAACTGACCATGATTGATACCCAATCAATTATGTTGGAAGATCCTACCTTGTAACACATATGAGGCATTCCATATCTCACATTTTGAGCTCAGCCACTCAAAAGGAAAAGCCATTTTTATTATTTTTCTTAAAATAAAATCGACAAAAAATTTGGTTTTTGTCTAACATAATTTAAATAAAATAAGTCGGCACAAAAAAGTCGGCCATAAAAAACGCATGTTTTTAAATTGTACATAGTTATAAATAATTGAAAGATCCATTCAACATTTTTTTTAAATGTGATATTTGATGCCTTTATTAGAATTGCATCACTTGATTTTTAGAAACGTTCTAGATTTTTTTTTTGTGACTGAACTGATATATGGAATGCATCACATTTATAGTCTCTCATTTCTCTACATCTCTTCCACACGCATTGCAATAACTTGTTTTTATGTTTTCGGTGCTGAAAGCAGACTTGGCGACAAGAATTCCTTCACGAAAATAAGAAAACAAGAAGAGAGAGGGACGAAAGGTGAACAATCGACTTTCTTTAGTATACAGAATTGACGTTTGGTCGCTAATAACCTTAGATGTTGACGCAACTTAAAATGAAGGGAAAAAAAGGGATTGATGCTACGAGTGGTTCAGTGTACTCTCTTTCCAAGTGAAACTGTGTTGAGTTGGTCCTGATTTGAGGATCGGTGGACTCGCAGGAGCTTTTAAGAAAAACGAGGCTGAGATGGTCAAGTCTCGTGATAGCAGCCTCAAGCAAGAGCTGGTAAGACGAGACGAGATGGCGTCAATGACGAAGACAACGGGACATCCGAGGCCGGCAAGGATCGATCAAAGGGAACCGTTTATTCGTTAAGAGTGCCCAGGAACGCCAGGCCAATTAGGAGGGTGAGAAGAAGGTCGTCCAGACGGAAACAAAGATTCCTCTTTTTCGTTACTTCTCTCTCTTTCTCCCACTCTCTCTCTCTCTCTATCTGGCTCGAGTTGTGCCAACGAAAAGAGAAATTACGAGGGAGGAGAAAAAAAACCAGGCTACATAGTGAAGAGGGAAGAGACGACACAAAAGCACACCCGAGGTATACCTCGACGAAATCTCCACGACGGCAAGGAGAACGACCAAAGAAATGGCAGCCGGTAAGTGCATCATCATGAAGAGATGAAAAAAAAAAAATTATATTCTCATTTTCGACTTTTAACTCGTGACTTTTTCTATTGTGTCTGTGATTTGAGAGAGACAATAATTTTAATGCAGTGCTGTCAGGCGATATTTAAATTTAAAAATATCATAAAATCCGAAGTATTTTTTTCAAATACATTGCAAATGTTAAGTTGCAATATATTTTTATCGATGTTGATATTAATTGAAAGTAGTGGCTTCCTACCATTTTTTTTTTAAATATTGTCTTCCATTTTGAACGTGTTTGTAATTTGTAAAAACTAATGAAAAATTATTTCACATTTATAAATGTCACGTTCCACCCGGAATACCAATCTTTTTTTTGCTTATGTCTCTTTTCGAGACAATCTAAAATTGGAGCTGGTCACAAAAATCTAAAATACATGATTCTTTTTTTCAAAAAGAAAAAAAAAATAATCAAAATGTTATTAAGTATTTTAAACAGCACTAAAGTGAAAATTCATTCGTCTATAAAAGAGGAATAAAGCTACCAGTCGACTTTATCGTCTGTATTTAATTTTACGACAAAATAAGCAGCCCGAATTCAGACGTTTTTTTTTATCGACTGGCTCGTAAAATATTGTTTAAATTTAATGCCTCATTCGCCAGACTGAATAGGCCTAAAATTTCCTTAATCCATCAATCCTAGTCTCTCCAGGTACCCTGAGGGCCATATATTCTGTGCGGGGTAATTAGAATCAAAGCAATATTGCAATATTGATCAGGAACTTGATCCTCATTAGGATGCAATCAAGGGGATAGCAGATATGACGAGCAATCTGGGTACCTGACGACTGGAGGTGTAATAAGCGAGGGCGTTGGTGTAATAACCTTGTTGTTATTGTTGTACGATATGGTTCTCTCCGGTGTACAAGATGACACTTGTAATCCAGCATGTGTACGCCAATTCTTGACTCATTTCCCATGAACCTCATTGCAACGAATTACTTTAGTTCACTTAAATGATAATTTAAAAAAAAAACCTATTTCAAATAGTACTGCAACAAAATAGCCGAAGCTACTAGTCGAGTTTGTCGTCAGTATTTAATTTCACGTGAAAATAACCACCCCGAATTGAGACTTACGTTTATATACAGACTCGTAAAATTTCGCTCAAGTTTCAGTACGACATTCGTCAGGCTCTATCGACTTGAAATTTCCTTAATCGGTCGATCATAGTCTCCACATGTCCCGAGGGACATATATTATTACTGCAATTACCCCATATTACTTTGACTGTAATAAGGGGTAATTACAGTCAAAGCAATATTGATCGGCAACTTGATCCTCATTAGGATGCAATCAAGGGGACAGCTGATATGACGAGTAATCTGGGTACTCGACGACTTGAGGTGCAATGAGCGACATAGGAGTTTGTTCTTGTTGCACGACATGAGGGCTTTTTAGTGTACACGGTGACACATGTAATCCTACATGTCTATGCCAATTCCATGCCATGTACTAACAGGAGTGTACAGTGCATGAGACATTGTCGATGGCCTTACGGCACTAACATTGCACTATAGCTTTCTCGTACAAGCCCCATCATAGCCTGACGCTGTCCAGGGACACCACATAGTCGAACGACAAATCCGCTGCTCGATACAACGTGATACCTTCCGCAAGGACAACGTACAAGCTCTTTCGGCTTCTCCTCTGCTATTCCCCTCTCTCACTCCTCTCATTCTCATTCTCTTACTGCACGTCGAGGGGGCGATTAAAGATTCAGTGCTTTCTACTGCATGAGCGCAAGAGCTGCGCTCAGTTTACTCGCAAGTAGAACGGAATCACGACCGGGATATCTCGTTCTCTCGGTCTGGAGTCTCGACTTCAGAGGGGCGTACGATAAATCATCCGGCTGTGGCCCAGATTCCTCGATTACGCTGGAGCACGATCGTTTTTATAACTGGAAATGAAAATTATACAATAAATGGTAGAAGAATAACAAGAATTAACGGGTGAAAGGTTTTACTTTGAATGGCTCGTTTAAGTACCGTTGAAATTTACACAAAATTGCACTTACGACTTTTAGTATTCATTCTTTTTTCTCCCTTTTCTCTCCTTTTTTTTTTTAATGTATTGGCTTTGCCTAAATTATCACGAATAAAAGGGAACGACCACTATCGATTGTTTATTCATGTGACTATTTTTTAGTTGCATCCATATTTTTTACGGTACCTAGAACATAAAAAAGTCTGACATTTTTGTACATATAACAAAAGCATCAAAAAATTCTGTCTATACACTTTACGAAAAAAAAGATGTCGAAAAATTGTAGTTTGAATTAACAAAATATTTGTTACCATTTTTATGAAAAAGATCACATTTTACAATATCATTTATGTCATATTTTGAATTTACACTTTCTCTTCACTTTGCCAATTCAACAAAAAAAAATCGTTGGAATACATAAAGAAAATTGGTTAAAGGAACAAATAAGTTTAATTGTTACGAAAACTGGTAATCCGTTCCTACAACATTTTTTTTTACTGTCTATTTGAAAATAATTTATTAGACGTTTCAAAACTACTACTTACAAAATATATCAAATTTTGTCTCTTAGTTCCCTTTCGTTTAAGCTCTAAAATCCCGAGGAATAAAATCATTTTCACGAAAACAAAGCTTCCCGCTATGTGGAAGCAGTAATAGAATGACAATAATAATAATTATAACCGAGAGATTAATTCGAGTAGGAAAACAATAAAATTCTGAAGGACTTTTACGTCACTGTAGTCGACAAAACACTAAAATACTATCGACAAAAACGTAAAATTGGGCTTTGCGGTTTACTCTGGTTTTTACCAATGATTCACTGGGTTTAAATAACCGGCAATAATTTCTGTTATTACCTGCATATACGAAAAAGTCTATATTATTAAATCTTCAAATAATACAGAGCAACCTATCGTAATAATAATTTTTGCGATTTTCACGAGTATCGATTCGAGAATAACAATGATATTATTTTATCGTAGTTAACTTTAATTAAATTGTCGATGGTTAATCGTGTTGTAATAACCGAGAGATTAACTCGACCAGAAAGGTCGTAAAACACCGCAGAAATTTTATAGCCCTGTAGTCTCTAAAGTACTAAAATACAATCAACAAAAAATGTAAAATGGGAGCTGGCAGTTTATGACGTTCTACAAATATTTAATTAAGTTAAAGCAGCCTGCTATAGTTACTTTTATTAATACGCATTAAAAACAACAATTTAAATAATAATACACAGAAATAGTGGACAATAATTATTTTGTGATTATTACAATTACTTTTCATAGAAAGCATTTTTATTATTTTATCGCAGTTAATTTCAATTACCTCATCAATACTTCATTAATTACAGCGTGTTAACCGAGAAAATAATTTGTATGAAGAAAATTCATAAAAATCTGCAGGACTTTTTATATCCCTGTAATCTCCAAAGCTCTATAATACAATCGACAAAAACGGTAAAATGAGTTTCACTGTTTTATCAATGTTTTATTAACTTCAAATAGTGCTCTATAATTTCTGTCATTATTGCGTGGGCGTGCGGTATGGTTACCCAGGGTAATAATAATAATAATTCTGGTATTGCGGGAAGAGACTCAAGGATTATAATTATTATCATATACTGCAGGGGTTTTTCAATATTTCATAATTACATGCTGAGGCTTGCCGGTTTATTATACCCTGTATATTTGCAAACTATCAGGCGCGTGCGTTACTCTCTGGACAAGGATGGCAGCTGCGCGGTTATTAAATTTTGCAGAAGTAGGTGAATTTGAAAATGAATCTCTAGCAGGTACCGCTCTGCCATGAGCCAGCGCAGCACCGAGTCCAATACTGCCAAATTCATTGCCGGGTATTTGGAAAGGTTTCGGTGATTCTCGCGTTAGAAATTCGAGGGTATCACTTTTTCAGCGTTTATGGTAACACACCTAACAGCGTGGAAAAAAAGAAACTATATATTTTTTTAGACTGACATTTTTTGACACTCTAATGTTTCAATATCTTTCGGTGGAAATTTTCCATAATTATTTCTCGTGTATCGTAAGTTGATTTTTTTTTTTTTTAATTTAAGGAAAGTAATTCGTCTAAAAATTGCTGTGTTGGATTCAAATGAACGTCATTTTGTCAAAAATTATGGTATTAATGAAAATATCAATTAAATTATAATTTGCCAAAAATTGGTACAATTCATGAAATATTTATTTGTTTCAAGTTATTATTTGATTTATAATTATTACAAAATATATTTAAAATAAATTTCTACGTCGTGCTTAAAAATATACTTTTCAATGTTTTTTGGTTGTCATCGATCTAGCACTAAATAACAAAAATAATATTTTATATTATGATCAAATCTAAGAAATATTTCTCCCAGTGTATAAAAAGAAACATATTTGCTTAAAATAAAGAAACGAAATTTAAACTCTAAAGAAATATATTATAAAAATTACAAATTTGTTACACATTTTATTACGATTTTCTTTCAAGCAATAATAGTTTAATTTAAAATTTCATTCAAACACATGACGTGTACAGAACAGAAAAATATTTTTTATGTCGAATATTTACAACTTAATGACAAATAAATAATTTCTTCGACAGACATAATCCTGCATTGAAGTCGTTATTCAGTTAAAAAAGAAAAAACTATATAAAGTTTCTATGATTTATTTATTTATTATTACTAAATACGAATTTTGTAAAAATATTAAAGCAGATTCGTAAAGAAATTTAATTCAATAATCTTGTTTCGATAAATAAAGTTCCGAACTAATAATTCGAATTTCCAAATAAATCGTTTCTTCGAATTTAGTATATTTTTTCTCAGCACTTTTAAATACATTTAAAAATGTTATTTGGCATTCTTGTTCCTATCGATCACTGGTGTACTTTCGGTGATTATTTCCATGAGGCAATTTTATTGCTCCCATTTCGAAACATTGAGTGGTTCTATATCGGTGAGAATTTGAGGCAGACGGAAAGTGTTTGTAGAGAAAATGTTTATAAATTTTTATATCGCCCAAAGATATGGCAGCCAAGCGTTTACCTACGTAAGCGTGAGATCGATCCCAACGGCCCTGTAAGGAGTGAATCCCGAGAGTCCGATCGGATGAAAAATTCAGAGGTAGGGCCTCTATCCATCCTGCGAGCCGAGAAGGGATGAGTAGTGGTGCAACGGTATACTCGTGATCGAGACGAATAACGATCGCGGGCTTATCGAGAAAGGAGCCCAGCTACGAAAAGATAGAGGCCGAGGTAAAGGAATAAAAGATAGTGGATGCTGGTGCTGCTTGCAGCAGTCGATGGATTCAAGCGCGGGAGCTCTGTACCGCATTGGCTAAATATTTTTACATACATATATATATATATATATTATATATATATAAAACGTGTGTATAATACTGCACAACCATTTACCATAGCTCAGGCCACCGTGAAAAGCGCTCTTTTAGACCGAGGACTCTGCGAGTTCACTCGACTCTTAGCTTGAGACAAACGCCATTCTTTACTTTGCGAAATTATTCAAGATCTACTCCACTTGTGCCAAGACGAGGCGGTAGAAATTGTTGCAAACTTATAGAACGAAGGTACAATTTTTTAAACATTTGACAAAAACTTTTTCTTCGCAATCGCTCAATTTTTTTGTTGTCGATTTTATATGATGATAACTTTTCAAGCGTTCTACTAACAAAAGTCGAAAAGTACAAACGAATCTTTTTATTATTACAACAAGGGGCCCAGGATTACACGTGAGTGATCTGAAAAAAAAAAAAAGTTATTCATATTATCCAGAATTCTAAGTTTACCCACAATTGTCCTCTTTGACTGTCCTGTTAACTGTTCAGAATTTCCGAAGTAACAAGAATTTTTCATTTACCCAGAATTGCAGGTTACCTGGAATTTCCAAATTTTCCAGATTTTTTTCCATATTTTCCAGAATAACCAGTTTGTCCAGAAGTCGGAGATTATCAAAAATTCTCAGGTTACCCAGAATTTCCATATTTTCCAGAATATAATAGGATAGAATTTAATTTAGAAATCAATCTCCTAATAGCACACAACACAGGTTCTCCTGTCATCCGAGAACAGCTTCAAAGCGTTTCACAAATGTCTTGTCTTGGTAACTTCATCATGCAGTTATGGGTGCGGAGAGGGGTTGTCTGCCATAGTCAAGAAGAGCTGAAGTGTGCTCCCTCTCTCTTGCTGAGCAACCCCTGTCGTCTTCACCCTGATGGCAAACTTTTGCTATGGTACTCGGACAAAACTTTCTGTATCCGTTGATAAATGAGACAGACTGTTGGTAATAGAGCCGGGATGCCAGGGTAAAAAGAAACATTAAAAGAAAAAAAAGTTCAAGCGCTGACAGTATTAGGTACAGGTATAATAAAAATAGTTAAGTCCAGGTGTTTCAGAAAACCTTCCACCGTTATACTTTTCCACTGTGCGGTCGTCTGCTAAACATTTATTTCCATGCTTGTCATCGTGGCACAGTAAATCATTTTATAAAATCGGAGATTTAATTTTCGATGATAAACAAATCTGTTTGTTACTTTAATTACGTTTTTTTGTATATGACGATTTTTTTGGTATATAAATGAAATTAAAAAAGAAATTACCAATTTTACAACAACAAAATTAGTGTCTAATTAGAAGTGACAAAAATCATTTGTTAAACTTATTATCTTGTAAAAATAACAAAATTCGTTTTTTTTGTACAATCAACAAACGAAATTTGTGGATGTTTCTGCACATCTTTGACTTTCGCCTGTATTTTTTTTTTTAATTCTTGATGTTGCTCACAATGAATGCAGAATGAAAATAATGAAATAACCTCATAAATGTGTCCGATCGGAAAATGAATGTTCCACAAAACTTTGATTTTTAACGTTCAAAAAAATTATATAGAGCCTCATGAACATGTCTTCTACAATTCGCAAAGACGAATTTTAGGTATTAATCAAAAATATGGTCCTAAGCTGGCATCGAATATAGTTGACACAATCGAAGAAAAAATAGAAAATTGTTGTTCAACATTTTGGCATGATAAAAATAGTCCTACATGAAATATTGAAAATCCGGCATTACATATTGTAAAGGTAAAGAAGCATCACGCAATTGCAAAAAAAAATCCCTACTGCGAGGATCTCTTTTTAATTCCTGTAATTTTTACCTACATTTTTGTATATCTCATCAAATACGACATGCATTAAAAGTTACACAGAAAAAAAAACTTTCTGTGAAAGCAATCTAAAAAGAAATCTACAAGTTTGATGGAAAATACTTGGCAAGAGTAGAAAGTCAGAACACATTCACTATATTCTTTCTTTCAAAGTAACACAATCAGTTATTATTGTATATACGTCTAAGCGTAATCCATCTGTCACAGTTTTCCAACCCAGAATCATTGATTGTCTTCTCAGATGGGAAATTGAATTCTACTATGTTGTTATTATAATTGCTCTCGATGGTTTGTTGAAATTTATCTTGGTCCATCTCGTATATAACGTCTCGTCAACTGTCAGGCGAATCAAGAGACACCGAAATTTGTCTGAATTGGGAGAACATCGATCATGTGAGAGTCGCACAGGTGAAAGGTAATCGAGTGTCGAGCTAGGCGCGGAGGTTTCCAGCAGTTACCAGTACTACTGTGTTATATAAGCGGCATATAGGTAGTAACTACTATATGCATGTAGATGAGAGAGAGAGAGAGAGAGAGAGAGAGAGAGAGAGAGAGAGAGAGAGAGAGAGGAAGAGAGAGAGGGAGGGAAGAGGCGTCGGTATACACTCGAACTAGTGCACAGAGCACCACTTTGGCACCCGCCTGTCGCCTCCCGTCGGTCTGTCTGTCTCGCCCTCTCGGACCACACTCGTGTTCAGTACACACACTATGGGGCACTACATACTATAGCCCACTCGACCCCTCTCAGTCAGCAATTCACTATATTTCTGTGTGTAACCCCTCTGTCTCCCGTGCCATTCTCGAGCTCTTTGACCGGTAGACACTTAAATCCGTCTGAAAAAAAAAAAAGAACTCAGACGCATACAAAAGAGGGGAAAATTCACTCCACTATACGCTCATCCCTTTAAGTTCAGTGACCTAAAAAAAAACGTTCAATTGTCCGCAACGAAGTGACTGCGTTAGCGATAAATTGAGTTTAATTAAATTATTGATAGAAGTTCGTTAAATTTCGTCGCTTGATTGATATTATTTTTTCATGTCATGAAAAATATCATTTGCACGGTATTCACAGATTACCAGAATTTGTAAATAAAACAATATCGAATGTTACACAGAATTACTAAATTACCGTAAACTAGCAGATTACCCAGTTTACAGATTTCCCGATTTACCAAAAACTTGTAAATTACTCAGAAATTCCGGATTTCTAAGAATTTTCGGATCACCCAGAATCACTAGATATCCCTAAATTTAGAGTTCATCCGAAATCTGTAAATAACCCAAATTTTTTAGAACATCTTGAATTTCCAAAATTTCTAGATTACCAAAAATTACCAGGTTACTTAGAATTACCAGATTATCCAGAATTTCCAGATTACCAAAAATTATCAGGTTACTTAGAGTTTCCAGATAATCCAGGATTTCCAGATTTCTCAAAATTTCCAGATTTCTCAGAATTGTCAGATTACCAAAAATTATGAGATTACTTAGATTTTCAGTTTGCACTTCGTTCCAGGACCTGTGACAGATTTTCGTGACTTACAGTTTCAGTTGTCATGATTTTTGTGAAATGCGTTCATTGACATTCCTAATTCCGGATAAATTTACACGGAATATATTAATTCAATGAAGATTTCGCTATAAAATCAGTATGCAGAGTGCAACCTAAGCCGAGAGGTTCACTCTAACGTCAGCGTACTCTCAACGCGCGTTTTCGCTGTACGGTAGATAGTTCGTGATGCAGGGGAGTGGTATATCCACGCTTACATTATCCACTTGACCCGCAACTCACTCCTGTGGGACGGTAGATTTACCCTGGTGGTGCTGCTTCACCACCAGCTTCGCCACTCCCGCGCCGCCAGAACGGAGCACAGAGCTGAGTGGAATGTAGGCCAAGATTGCGAGATAGGATTGTGGTATTACTAACCCTCTAGCTGCTATAAGTTTTGGACGGGTGCGGTGTCCCGTTGCCTTGTGCCTTGCTACGTGTTGTCGACGCTTTTCATGTACACTCTTCCCACTTGGCTCTTACTTTGCGTGCATCCTGATTACCAAGCTCTCCGATAAGAGCCTGTGGATTCAATAAAATATTGGGGAGCAGAGGACGTTTCGGTGCTGCCGTTTCGAACGAAAATGCAATGAAACTTTCACAGAGATTTATAAGAAAAAAAAAAAAAAAACAATCTTAAAACAATGTACAAATTTGTTGAAAAATTTTGGAACATTGGCCAAGGTAGAAATTTTAAAATCATCTACTTTTCGAAAAGCAAAAATGTGAATTTTAATAATATACGTTTGAGAATAATCAATCTATATCTGTCTCGATGATATATATACGACGAAATCGTTGAGTTGATTTTCTCTCATGACTTCGCACTAATTATTAAGTCTCCAGTCTGCAAAATTAATAAACCCATCTCATGTATGCATGAGAGTATAAAATTGGATTTAATGAACTATTCCCCAGAATAGATGGGCGATGATTCAATCCGAGAAATCGTTGATGACATAATTACAAGTGGTTTCACTCTGTTCACGGTAATATGACCCTCAAGAGGTCCTCGAAATCGCACGTGAGATCCGGAGACACGGAGCCTTAACAACTCCCATTATAACCCACGTTACGATATGTTAAGTTTCTGCACGTGACAGTTTGCTAAGGGAAGTCCCGTGACATATACGGGGGCCGGAAACTCTTGTGGGCTCGGTTTCCGATGCCGAAACCACGGGAGCACCATCGCGCAGTGTCTTAGGTCGTGAACCAATTAAATTAACATACGAATTAGAATGTTAATTCGGTATAATACTTGGTGTAAAGTGGCACACTCGAGGCGTCGTGGACTTTACTGAAGGCTGTTCGATCTGGTGACAAAAAAAAGAAACTTTAAATTGAAAGAAAAAAAATATTGCATTTTTAAAAATCAATCGATGTTAATAAAAATAATGAAAAAAATAATGTTGACAAAGATACCAGTAGGCGAAAATGGAACATTTTTTACTTTACTTTACATTTTTTTAGAAATTTTTTATGCACGCACTTTTGCTTCCTCATTTTTTGTAGTTTTACAGTTTTTTTTTGCTTCCTCTTAGAGAAAGCTTTGGTTTCACGAATTTTTTTTCTTTTTTTTTTCCAAGATTTTTGACGTCAGGATGAATCTCATTTCCATATTAATATTCACACAGCATAAAACGCTGAAGAGTCATGTTCAATTTCGAAAATAGCCGAACATGGTCAAGCGAGATTTTCACTGAAATGATTATATTTATCTCGGCGAAATTTCAAAATTCTATGTAGTCCACGACTCGAATGTAATCTCATCGGAGTGCGAGACACACACGAGCTATCAAAGATCTAATCACACTCAGGAGCGAGCGCGCACGGTGTGACGGTAGTAATACTAAAATCCAGCTTCTCTCACGCTGCAGAAACATCAGACACAGAGAGGCCGCCCTCCAAGCACGCTCACGCTGGCAATCTTCCGGTTAATGATTTAGTTCTCTGGAGATATTTGGCCGTTTGGAAGTTTCACGTCACCGGAACGAGAGAAACTACTGCTGGAAAATACATATGCGCATTTTAACCGTGACCCAACGGTGGTATACGACTATTAACAAAGTTAAGACGGACAATTGCCACTAGGAATCCAGTTACGACAACGACAACGCGGACGGAGTACTGTAAGCTCTTACTGCTGCTTCACTGAGACTCATCCGACAAACTGGATGATACGTGCTTCTGATACTTGAGAAAACTTTAGGGATAATGCTCCTGAAGCTAAAACCAACGATAGGTACAGCAGCCGGCAAATGGAACTTGCGTACACTTTGAAGGTTTCACGCTTCGGAACTCGGAGAGAATCGGATTAGCTCAACAATTTCTATATCGAGAAATGTGCTCTCTATTAAGAATTAGTTTTTTTGTGTATTGAGAAATTTCGTTGCAATTAACGATGCATTATAAATACACTCGAAAAATGAAAAAGTTCGATTTGAATTTTTTTTTTTGTTCGACAATTTTTTAACATTCTGCGACGAGAAAAATTCTGATTGAAGATAATAATAGTAATGTCAAAAAGTCGTTATTTTTTCACGATCCACTTGATAAGTAATTGAAAATAATAATAATAAACTTTATGATATTTTAGTTTTACAGATTCTCTTCCTACCGATTTTTTGTTTTCAATGAAAAGTAAAAGTCCTGCAAATAATAATTGAAAGCTTTCACTTAATAGTGAAAACTCGATAATAGAATGAGAGCAATAAAGATGAAAAAGGCGAAAAGAAAAAAGACAAAAGTTTATTAGTGGTTAAACACTTAGGGGTTCCAGTGCCCTCGTAGAAGGTCAACAACTGTTTTCCCCTTCGGATAGTCAATACCTATCAAACTTTTTTCTCTTTTTTTTTTTTTTTTTATCTCTCCAACATTTGAAGTTCGGACTTTCACATCAGCGTTGAACGATATTTCTTTTCTTCGTTGTATCCGAAAGGGAGTTGAGAATTTTATGGCGTTATTGACACGTACGTAATAAAATAAAAACGTGTGTACATCCGACAAGCATATGACGCGAGCTGTTGCTAGGTATACGTTTTTCTATCACCGACATTCTACACCACAACCACCACAGACAATCGAGCTTTTTCAAGATCTCGAGAAAATCCACTCGAAACTCGGCTGTACGTTGCATCTCGTAAACAGCATCAGTAGCACAACACTGCACTTCTCGTCGACTAAGAGGCGAGTGCAGCTCTGGAGAATTGAAATAAATCGGAATACATTTGAGTGGCTGAAGTAATAGCAAAACCGACGAGGAGAGGAAGTGCTGCTTGGCTAAAAAAGAAGAAAAAAAAAGAAAAATTACCGAGCGCATGGAGAATAATAGATTTTTTTTCTTGATTCATTAAACCAGGACCCAAATGTGCCAGAGAAATTGTAAACAATTATAAAAATTCACCTAAAGAAGCAGTCTTGAAGTCTTGAGTATTTAAAAATTTTGCAAACTAACAAATAATTTTTTTTTAATACCCAAATGAGCTAATTATTATTTTCTACCCAAATGTACAGTGAAAATAATTTTCTGAATTTGCAGTATTAATTTTCGTAATTAACAAATTCATTTGATACAATTTTTCATTTTTTTCAATCGACAAATAAGCACCAGAAATTTAGAATTTAACAAAAATTGCCAAAAGAGTCAAGGAAAATATATATATTTTTTTTTTAATTGACAAAAAAAAATTGGAAATTACTATTATTATTTTATAATTAAATGATTAATCTTAAGTTAACATCAATAAATGTGATATGTCTGTCACGTTTATTCCTCTGGAAAGAGAGAGAGAGAGTGGAAAAATGCATTCCTTGGTGCACCGCGCTTGTGCTGATATAAGCGTGTTAGTTTAAGCGTAAAGCTTTGTGCCTGTGGCATTCTTCCGTTCCCTGGTCCATCTTTTTCTCCTTCTCCAAGATATGACTAGCCAGAGGATAAATTCCAACGATCCAGCCAAACGAGAAAAATCTTATATATCGAATGGTAGAGCAGTGAGGAAATAAAATGATTTTTTAGTAGGTAGACACAAATACCGAGGAATACACAGATAAACCACCTTTGGAGCTTATGCATTATAAAGCCGGATTTACGTAGCTTCGTCTATACTATATACACGCGCGTTATACGTTCTCAAGGTTTTCCCTGTTTGTATAGCTCTGAAGATCGAAAACAGGATCCCATTTACAGCGAGATTTTATCGCATATCTTGAAGAAAATGCCGTTCTACGGTCCCTAAGATTTTCCCAGAGAAACCTATAACGACGGAAAAATTCAACATGAAATCATGCGGCAACGAAAACAACGATAACACTAAAGCTTTCTTAATACTTTTCTTCGCTTGGCATTAAATTAATAAATATGAAGAAAATTCCATGTCTTCTGTTGAAATGTCTCACAACTAAACATGCAATATTAAAAATATTGTATTTATGAAGTAAAATAATAAAATCATCTTCGCGAACGTACAAGTAAAAGTATTTGTTCAATTTCTCAGCCAACTCAATCAGCGAAATTGAAAAGTATTTTTAAAAATATGCCTAAGGAATCAATGGAATTTTAAGAATTAAAAAAATACCAAACGACAAAAGTTTTTTTTTTTAATCCCATATGGAGCAGTTGATATTTTTATTTATTTTATATCCGCTGTACAATTTCCTTTTAGAGTTTCCGTCTTATCAATATTATATTATACGACTGAAAAGAATAATTTTTGCATAAATAAGTGAACTGAAGGATGTGAGGAGGAAGCGCGAAGAAACAATCTATAGACTGATATGAAAGGGATCGAGACAAAAGTCATTGAAGTCGGACACTGACGGAAACGTTGAATGGTAGAAATGATTCGCAGGCAGATTCCCTCGGGTTTATGTACCGAGCGTATAACTACTTCCTGCGTTTGCCGGACCGTATTGACCGTATCTACTGTGGGAGAAGCCACGTCTCACCTGCTGTAGCACTATATTCGTGTGGGCTTTTCTTACTCGCACCTCGTTCTCTGTGCCGCCAGGCGTGTAGTGGAATATAACGGCAATAGAGGACACTGTGGCTCACCAGGGTGGAAAATCATAGAGAAGTCCCAGTTATTGACCACGTACTCGCCAAAGTAAATATCATACGGAACAATTTTTTTTTGTTCAAATGACTTTTGAAGTTGTCTGATTTTTTTTTGTAGTTCATGGATTTTTTTTAACATCATCTATTGTAAAAAAAAAATACAGATTTGTTTATAAATTAATTTTCTGCTTTTTGGTAAAACGTCAAACTATCCAAATAAATGGTGTCAAATTACACAAAATTTCTTTGAACTTAAATTTTTGTAACATAAATAAAACTGAAACTTTAAAAAGAAAAAAAAAAAAATCACCGCTCAGTTCCCGAGAACTGAATTGATTTCACGGTAAAGCTCTTTGAATTTTTGTTCATGTAATTAGAACGAATTTTGTCCCTCATATAGAGGAAAAAATTCGGCACAATCCTTCGGCCTGGCTGCTACTATATCTTCTCGTTTATTGTTGTTTCGGGAAGAGGGTTCCGGTACTTCACTTTTCACTACCAACGCAATTTTACTGCGGCACAAGTCTCGTTACATTAACCACGTTTCGAAGCTTCACCCGGGAACTCAAGAATATCATCATAAATTCAGTAGGAATCGATATTTTCAGAGCACCGGGCTCTCGAGAGTTTCGATGGAACGCGCTGGATACGGCGATGGCGAGATACGGAAGTGCCAACCCGAACCCAGGTAAAAAAGCGAGCCACACTCGAAACTCATCGAAATTTACTTGCAGATCGGAGGGCGTCTTGGCTCTATATGCTTATCCACATCGACGAGCTTGCAATTCTTGCCGAGAAATTGCTAGCTCTGACGCCTTCGAGGCAAGTCGGCCTTTCTACTTTGGATGTCATAAGAAACGCGATTGAGTCGATGTATGCATCAGTATCTACTCACTGAAAACCTTTTGCAACGAATTTTTTCTTTTTTTTTTTTTCATCATGATAAGTGGTTAACAAGTGACTCTTTTCCACATCGAAACTCACCTTGATATGCAAATTATAGGAAAGCCACAAGTGGTGATGTCGAATTGAGAGTATATGAGCTATTCCAGGACAAATTCACAAGATCGTGAGAGACACGTTTTAAAAGAAAGAAAAACCTGTAGAGTAGAGCCTTGCAAATTGCTGTCTCATTATTTTGTATCTTTTACAAAGCTTTTTTTTTTACAGAGCTTCCTCTATGCGGAAGCCAAAAGTGATCAACATGCTTCCTCGTGGAGGTTTCATTTAAAAAAAAAGAAAGTTTTGTTAAAGATACAAAGAGGAAGAAATTGACAAGATTCTACTTTGTATCCCTTGTAATTTAACATATATATAATAATAATAAAAACTATAAAAATAATACTTGTGTGAATAGCAATCGAAAAAATCTAAAAATTGCTCGAGAGTATTTGTCTGTAATACAACATACTAAAAGAGCGAAAAAAATGAAATGACCCGTCGATTTACCTTGGAATTTTTCATATACTGTGCTCGCGTTGTTGGGGTGCCTGACCCCAAGATCTACCGCGGTAGTTAAATAAATTTTCAATTTCAGTAGCTCAGAGGGAAGAAGGGAGGGTTTCATAGCTTTTCGGCTCATTGCATCAAAGTAATTGAGGCAATGCAAATATCATTCTATCGTATAGAGTACATACGACGCCACAAATAGCTCACTACCTCGTTCTCATATACATATAGGTCCTCCAATGGATTTTGAAAGCTCGATATGGAACGGTGATTCAGAACTAAACCTCTTCGCTCCGTTGAACTTCGATATTGGTTATAGTCTCACTTGGTATAATTTCAGCTTTGAAATTACTTCTTTTTGAAGTTCGTATTCGGTTGCTGTAGATACCCCAATTTTTCATTCCGTGTTCAACGATTTTTTTTTATTCTAATTCATCGAAGAAAGACTTTATTTCAAGACAATAAATTCTAAAGGCTGCAAATAATAATATTATACAAGTGCCTGAGTCAATGGAAAATCGATGGTACAAGCAAATCCTCCAACTTGTCAATCTCTCTTCAAAGATATGTTTTTTCATACAATTCATGATGTTTAAAAATTAAACAGTTTTATATAATAAAAAAAAAACAGAAAATCTATTTACAATTATAACAATTTATTAGTCCATTTTCATGCATTGATTATACTGAACATATTTATTAAACGAATTATTAAACGAATTTTTTCATAAAATTTCGTAAAATGAAAATACAATTTTTTTAACAAACTATGTATGTTTTTTTTTTTGAAAACCCAGAAAATAGAAAAGTATTTGAATGTAACTTATCGAATGTAGAAATCAAATAGTTTTATCTAAAAAAAAGAGATCATATTCGCAGTGATTTGAATTCTCGTAATCTGCATGCCGCTGTTGAAATACTTGGTGTGAATTAATTGACTGAATATGGGTAAAGCATTGGACCTCGTAGTAACGTGCGTTATGTTATTACTGGTTTCCGCAGCATGTGCGCTATTTAAACGAATGTTAAAGTGATATGTATACGTGTGAGAATTCTCCCCTGTGGGAGAATTCGTAAATACCTCTTTGCACGTCGATAGAACGCACCTGGGGTGTTTGTCAGTGCAAGTATTGGTCCCATGGCACGGTCATATAGAACACTGGAGACGGTGATAGCCAGACGATGAGCTTGGAGAGCCTATTAACAATAGGTGTGGGTATACTCTAGTATCATCGATGAAGCAGCATCCACTAGACAGAGACATAGAGAGGAACTTGCATACACGACAACATCCTGGAGCAAATGCTCCAAACCCAGCCACAGCTATTCCACGTATTCCAAACAGCACCTGATACTCCTCCAACTAACAATGAACTATTTGTATTGCTCTCGAAAGTCAATATTCGTAATTACGACTGGTGGACCGTGAGTACGACGCTCATTAGTCAAATCCATGAAGAAAATAAATCATTCCACAAAAGTTCAATAAAAAGAAAAAATACGAAGGCTTCTCTTCAAATTGGTGAATGGACGTGAAAAGAATTTCAGACTTGAATCAAAGTTGCGGTACACTGTAGATTGTTTTGTCATTCAACGTTAGCGTGTCGACTTGTGGTGAACTTTGTTTGTTTTCAGGAAAGAATTTTAGTTTTATAAAAAATAAAAGTACAAAAGTACGAAAGAATGCAATTGTAAAGAATAGATCATTATTTCAAGTATAAAATATTTTATTTTATATTGTAAAAAAAAATGTTGTTACTACAGTTTCTTTAGTAGTAACTTGAGGGTTTTTTTTAATACGATCAAAACGTCCTCATGAACAATCATTGTCATTGACCAATCAAAATTGGATCAGACCACAAGTAACGACCACCCTAATCAATCCTTAAAATTGGCTGAATCCTAAACCAATTGCACACAAGTGAATAAACATCGGTACCTCGTGAATTCGTTTGTCACACAAGATAACAATGTCGTATTACGATGAGCTTCAGTGATAAGATTTTGGGAAGTGAAAGGCTTTCAATGTTCAATGGAGTCTCCTGTGGGACGTTCCAGTTATGACACGTGGGTCCCTGAACGGTTATTGCGGAGCAGTTTGCTCTGAAACCACCAAGTTTTTCAAAGACTTTTCACCCCATCCTGAAGGTTTCTCTTCACTTCCTTTTTCTTATGCTACAACGAGCTCACAAGAATCCAGAATACCCGGAGGACGTCGTCGTCGAGCTGGTGACGGACATGAAACTTTATGAGGTATCGGAGGCCATTTTCGATTCTATGGATTCTCACTGTAAGCTCAACGATGAAGTAGCTGGAAAAAGGAAATTCAGGCACGCAGCCCAGGCGTTCGGTAGAATCGTCTTGCGGACCGATTGTGGTCTTTGACTGGGTCACGACGAGAGAACGACGTGAGAAGATGGTCGTCAAAGCTCCCCGGAATCGGAACCTCAGCAGTCGTCCGTTATACCATCAGCCTTTCACGCAATTCTAGCGGAAGCATTGCCTAGAGCATAAAGAAGCGTTGTAACGTTTTTTTTATAGCCTTGAGGGACGTGAAAAGAATTTTAACGGAGATGAGGCTGCGAGACCTGGTCTTGTTAAATGGATGCTCAAGCTAAATTGCCTCAGGCAATTACCACTACTTGTTATTCACTTGGTAAATTGATCCTCCACCTTGTAGGGAAAAAGAAGAAAAATCTTTTTCAAAAGTCCCTTAAGGACGAATTTCCTTCGGGAGAAATATTTTACGTTCGGCTCTGGTTGCCGTTTTCTTTCTTCACTTCTTTTTTTTTTTTTTCCTCCAACGCAAAATACCTTCACCTTTTGTTCGACAACTCGCTGCCACGTACAATCACCGCAAGTGCAGTGAAGGTCGTAAAAAAACGTATAAAACGTTGGAACTTGGCGAGATCAAGTGGTTCTAATCTTACAAGAAAATGATTTTTTTTTTTCAACAAAACACTTATTTATGACAAACTTTTGTTCTGATTAAAATTACATACTTGCTAAGAATTAGTTTAAACATTTTTTTAGACCGTCATTGTTGCAGGGGAAGAATTTGAATTTATTTTAATCACAGATAATGTATACAATATATATATAAACAATCTCACCAAGTTAGTATCCTGCAAATTGCTCTCTCACTAACTTTATAACTTTGATAAAGTTCCCCCTATGCGGAAGCCAATACTGATCAAGATACATCATCGTAGAGGTGGCTCTGTCTCAAAAGGTTTAAAACAATGAAAAAGGCAATTTGCACGCATTTACTTTGCATCCTTTTTCTCAAATTGTACCTAACACAGCTAGCGATAATTCTGATTGATTTCGAAGGGCCAGTCAGCTGCCCTTTACGACTCTGGCAATTATGATACTCAGTAGCTATATCCAGAACATGAATGTAGGTACACGATCGTATAACCGCGAGGCATAGAGTGAGAGCGGAGAGGAAGGAGGTTTATCGATTCTACGTACGTTACATTTTGCGGGATAAGGTGGAGCAACAACGCACTGGAACTGTAGCAGCAGAAGCAGCTGCGGCAGGCTTGCCTCCCTGAATTATGAACGTACATACTCTGGTTAACTCGTAAATGTCAAAGGTATATTGGACGAGATGGTTAATGAATGCTGTGCGTATTACGGTAATATTCCTAACGTGGAAGGTACACACACATATTCCATGAAAATTCATGTCTTACGTGGGATGTCTCTGTACCTACTCAGCTCCATCTAGCTTCAGGTGTAGGTTACCAGGCTGAGAAACATCAAAGCACCTAATTGCGTGACTTTATGCACCGTTAATAAGGTCTGGTTGCTCGACCTCTTCCTTTTTTTTTTTTTTCTACTGCCTGTTCAGGCGAGCTCGAACCCGCGGGCAGTAAAAAAAATGGATAAAGGACGCTACAAAGGCAAGGATGAAAAAGAAAAAAGAAGGGTTAGTCTTTCTCTTCGTTTTTTTCGTAATTTCGTTGGCGCAAATATTAATATTTCTTAGGGGTGGATGATGAGGGTCGGGATTAAAAGTTTCATTATAGATTCGTGGAGATTGATTTTTTAAAATTATTTTAATGTAAATAAAAAGAAACTTTTTTTTCACTATGTTTTTAGGTTTAAATGTGTTACATATGTAATATTTTGTCGAGTATTTTCATTAATTTTGATTGTCTCAAAAAAAAGATTTAATGTGAAGTTTCCGCAAATTGAGTACAATTTGAACAACGAGAATTTGCTGTTTAACTACTCTGACAATTTTTAGATCAAGTCATTCCCAAAATACAGGGTTTTCATTTAGCAATCTATAGCAATATTCGATTTAGAAATTTGAAATTTAAATATCTCCGTGGATTTTTGCCAAGTTTTAGAACAAATATTCTTCTGTATAATTTTAACTCCATTTTTTTACACTTCTTTAAGATTTGTACAAAGAGAGAGAAAAAAAGAAAGAAAATTCGAACTCGAAAATTCCGAGCAACATTACAAAAAAATCTCGATTAATTTTTTGTGCAAAATTAAGATTTCTTGTAGCGAGAAGAAAAAAAAAAATGTTTAAACTTAAGTAAAATAAGATAATTGAAACTCAAAAGAAAATCCGAAGCATTTATGAAAAAAATCTTGATTGAATTTTTGTGCAAAAAATTCTTTTTACCTTTTTACCGAAAACGGTAAAAAGCTGTTGAAATTGAGAGAAAAAGGTTAGTATCAATCTTGGTGCGAATTCATCGAGACTTTTATCTCCGATATCCATTAGGGATTCTCGTAGAAATTCCGTAACGTTCACTTAATTGAAGCTCCTGTTCCCACGAAATGTATTAGAGTATCGTCCCTCAGGATAAACGGGCTATCAGGACGTAGGAAGCGAAAGGGCGTACTCGAGTCGACGTAGCTGGTATGGTGCTGCTTTTAATTCGGTAGATATTGAGTTTTCCGGGTGAACGATTCGTACGACTTTTCGAGAATCCTCTTTTCCATATCCTTCGAAGCCGATCGACTTTTTCTCGTTCCCTCGATAATTCGGTCAAAAGAAAAGAAAGCCGGAGGGTGGAGAGTGGGCGAGAGGTGTAATAGTCTCTACGAGAGAGGAGAGAAACGGAGAAGCCCCTCGGGACTACGGAAACGTCCCCGTTTTAACGAGTTTATTTGCGCAGGCATAATTGGATCTTGCCCGACCAAATCACTGGGATTCACCGGGCTGTGTGTGTGTGTGTATATATCTCCCGGTATTTCCCGGCTTTGCGTCTCTCTCTCTCTCTCCCTGACTCCCTTGTTATCTACGTGTTTACGTGCCGATGTTTGCGCCTGGCGAATTTCACTGCCGCCACCAACGAGGAATTTTCCGGTCGTGAGAAATTCACGCTGGCTCATCAACGCGACCGTTACCACTGACTCTCGAGACTCAATTTCGAGGAACGAAAATCACCGACAAGAAAGTGCTACGTAAACTCGAGATATCTCGTGACAAAAAAAAAAAAAAAATAATGCAAAATACAAATGATTCGAGATTATATCAGATTGATCAGACAAACCGCTTGAAATCTGAGTTTAATAATGTGAATTTTGGAAGAAAAATTGACAAGAAGAATTACTGAAATAACTGAATCATTTTCCTTTCCTTTTTTTTTAATACATTTGGAATTTCATCAAATTTTGCTGACTGTATAAATTTAAACAAAATGCTTTATTCTTACTTTATGGAGTGACTAAATTAATAATTTCATTAAGAAAAGCATCGTCAAAATTACACGATTTATCAAAAATGTATTAATGAAACAGAAAGTAAAATACAATTTCCTGTAGATTTACTTTCCACATGTCTTGGAGTTGATGATAAATTATTAGGGAAATGAGGAAATGAATTATAATTACAGCAGACAGTACGGGATGCTATTCGATTTTGCAAGCGAAGCTAATCGAATCAGGAGCCATCCTGAGAAGATAATTATCTTTATCGAGCTTCGACGAGAGAACTTAAAGCTCGTTTGCCTTCTCGGAGTCTCACTGAAGCTGTCTTCTGTCACTATAGTGCAACTCCCTAGGTTCCTCCCTTTTGTCCTCTCGAGAGGAGAAAAACTTTAGATTACCCTTTAAGTCGGAATAATAAAACTCCTTTGCATCCCTCCGCCAACAATCAGCCCACGGGGCTTCCCCATTAAAGGATTTACTTCTCGTTTCGTTTTTCTTGCCCCTTTCTTCGCTCGTCTCTCGAAGACAAGACAGATTGAATATTATTTTAAGCCCTCTTGTAAGATCTATTCACTATTTTTATACAATTTCTCTGCCTTCTCTGCATAATTCACATTTAATATTGTATAAAATTGATTTTTTTTCTGTAGTCAATGCATTTTTTTGTTCGTACAAATCGTATATTTATACGAATTAGTAAAGACGAAAAATACGAATTTTTTTTTCGAAACGAAACGGGAAATTTGGTTGGACTTCGGTTGTAGAGATGGTCTTAACTCTAGCGGGCAAAGGGAATTCATTGAGAGTACAATCGACGGGGTATTTATTTTTTAAAAAAGCGATAAAAGCGGTGATGGTCTGGACGACTGGAGAACAATGAGAGAAACCGCGTTGCGGAGAATTTTAGCGGTATCTCGTCATCGAGGTTTCCAACAGCTTGGATAGACGAGTGGAAGAGGTTCGGGCTTAAAGTCGTTAAGGATCTTTTAATGAGACCGTTGGTCGTGGTCTCGGGATCTCCAGGCTTTTGCGCCTGTTCGTTCGCTCGTTTCCGACGAGAGGGAACTGCCTTGGAAAGCTTGAAAGCCAACAGCGCTGAGGCTTGGACGTGCAGGTCGCACAGCTATGACGGTGGACGGAATGCAGGGAGAAACGGGAGAGTACAATCCCCTGCATATTCATGCCTCGGTACCGGTATAATTCAATTTTGGGGCGGGACATCGGTAACGACTTCAATTATTCCATGTGTGCTACGTACACTCTGCATTACTTGGGTCACCGGGGTTATATGCCACTATTTTACTTCAAACACTTGCTGCCGCTCACCGATTGGTATATACATATACTCGGAGAAAATCTGATCTATTGATCAACTGTGAAGTGACAGCTATCAAAATTATTACTTGGCCGCTATTTATTGTCGTCACATTAACGATTTTTTAAATTACGGTAACTATTAAAATAGGCGCGTCAACGAAACACATAATAATTAGCAGGATTGTCACAATTTCTCTGAGTGTATAGAAAATTTGTGCAAAAGCGTGTTTATCTTAGTGTTTTTTTTTTTGTTATTTTATACAGCTATTTAATATTTTTATTTGTAACACAGTGTTGAAAAAAACAACCCCAATGAAGTATTTTCTTTTTCTTTTCTTCGGCAAATCGTCGTCGAATCGATCTCTTTTTTCATAATATGTAAATATATATTTTTTTTATAGCAAAAAAAACGAGGTTTTCATTTTACAAAAATATTTTTTGTTACATCTGTAAGAAAAACAGCTTTACTATCTTTTCGGCTAAAAAAACAACCTTTGTGTATTATCATTATTATTGCTATTATTACAACGACCATTATTACCATTCCGCAAGCACAATTACGAATTGAAAACGATATCGAGTACGGAAATGTCGCGATCGACAATAACCAGCTAGTTTACGCATTGGCAAATCCATCCTAATTTCCATTTTGGAATTTTGATTCCTCAAATGCACGGAAACGGTGGATGCGCATTTATCCCTCTGGAACATTTCGCCCCGGCCGTCCATCTGCATGAACTCAATGGTCCCTGCAGTCAGCTCTACAGATACTTGAAAAAGTGTACAGTTGTTTTTTCAGTAGGTACCCGCATTGATTGGACTTGTTTTAATAAGCCGATCGTTTTACAATTTCGTATCGCTCGACCATTTAGCCTGCGTGTACATAATTATGTATATACACCAGGGTGGCCCTTAATATTGGTAAAACAATTTTTTTTTTCTCTCACCCCTTTAATTGACTCGAAATACTAAAAAATGATTTTGAAAAGTGTAATCCGTCCAAAATCAAATATTTTCGTTCAAAAATTCAAACATGTATTCATTACACATGCACCAATATACCCTCTAAATTTCAAACAATTCGATCCAACAGTTTTCTTTAAAAAAATTCCCAAAAATCACCTTTTTTTTAGGCGGTTAAACTGATTGTGCCCCTTAACTTAAAAATAATTTTTCAGTATTTCGAGTCAATTACAGGGGTGAGAGAAAAAAAAAATTTGTTTTACCAATATTAAGGGCCACCCTAACATACACATATATATATATATATATATGTAGCTTAGGTTACTGGACCTTCGCTTTCGCGCAAACGACGGAAACTTTCCTTCACCACAAGAATTTTCGTCAGTGTAAATATATATATACATATATACATATGTATATGTAGCCACCTCGTTTAGGTATGCCGCAGCAGTGGTGCGTTCGCCGCATACATGTCAATGTGTGCGACATACACGTATATGACAAGCACCACCATCGGTGGCAAGCAACGCTTGCGCCGTTTTCTCTCAACATTTCTGTACACCAGCACAGTTTGCGCTGGATTTGCGACTCGGTAAACTGACGCGCGGGCTCCCGTCGAAAGCTCTGTGACGTTTTCTCCCGAGTCAACGAGAATGTTTATTCAACAGACGGAAGTCACGATGGTATACGACCTTTAGTTTCACCGTCAACTGGATACGAGTACTTGAGAATGCAGCTATGCGGTCGCGACATCATTTTTTCAGTCCGCTCGACGGTTTTTACTCATTCGAAAATGAATATTTGCAAACTGAAAAACGTAAATGCGTTAATGCGAATCTTGGGAAAATGAAATTTATTTCTGTGAGACTGTAAATAATTGCAAAGTTGAAGGTTCAATGGATTTTCATTTGTAAGAGATTTCTATACATCCTGCTTCTGCCCTTCGACGTAGCTCGTTTTTTTACCAGATTTATTATCACTGTTAAAAATATTTGTATATTTAATGTATCTGTAGCCGAAGTTTCAATTCACAAACTGACATATTAAATTTTGATGTACAAATATGATACAAAATTAAAGCACCTACTTTTAATATGAATTCCCTTAATACTTTGTAAGGTTTTTTGTACACAACGTGAATGGGTGAATTCATATTTCAAAAGAGAATTACAATTTTACAGGGTCGTTAATAATATAAAGGTTAAAGGTTGAATACCTTTTTTTATTATATAAACTGCTTGAGAACCTTGAACAAACAATTACTTTGAATTCAATAGTAATTTACAATTTTCATAAATATTACCCCAATTTTTCATGTCAACAAAACGTCCTCACATTTCTTCAGGATGTTGGTTTAGTTGAGGAAAAAACGTAGGTATTTTTTGGCTGATTTTTTAATTGCATATTCCAGTCATTGAAAATCGCTGAAAATAATCATTGTTTATTTTTTAACGCCAATACTACGGCTGGCAAAAAAAAAGATCATGAGAACATCATATTTTGGATTTTCAGAGTATTTTCCAAGAACATTTTTTTGTAAAATTCTCCAATTCCATTTTATGCTTAAATAAAGTATTTTTCAATTAAATAAAGTTGCCACTTTTTCAGTATTTAGTGATTAATTAAAAGCACGTTCAATAATCGGAGGAAATGGGTCTGAAAAACAGAGTATTCAAATGTCCTCTTTACACTTTGTATTCTTTTTTTGTATCCAGATTTACTAGTCCCCGGTACTTGTATTGAGGGGCGTTTACACGCACATTTAGTCACTGGAGAGTCATTCATTAACACAATGACAGCCCAGAGGAACAGTAAAAAAACAGAGGGACTTGTTGGATAGGGGGGAGGACGTGGGTTTGACCCTCAGGATCCGTGCAGTGCAAATACCTCGATGGTATTTTATTTACGAGGTTTAACGAGAGGTAGCGAGATATTTCGATGCACTCGAACGAATGACGTACTCAATTGCATCTGGTACAATAAAACGATCGACATATATATACGCCACTTAGGGATGCATGCGAGATACTCAACATCAGCTCGTCAATTATTTCTCGACAAGACTTCATCAGTAGCTCACCAAAGCGCATTAGTAAAAAGTAACAAAACGAACTATTTTCTCATTTAGTTTCCTGAAAGAAAAAAAAATCATTGTTTCAAATACATCGACCAATTTGATTATGGATTACAGATGAAAAATTAAAAATCTGATGTGATTAGAATTTGACTACATTTAGACGGAAGAAAAATATATTTTAAGTAATAAAATAAAAAATAAAAAAATAAAAAAACCTCTCAGTGTTGCACGTTGTACGTTTTAACCGCTAGAGACTTGATGTAATCAATTGGCAAAGTGACAAGACAATTTTCCCTAAGACAAAAAAGGAAAAAGTAATTGCGAAGTCGGGCGCGCAAGCCACGTAACAGTCGAGAGAAGAGAAGAAAACAAATGGAGAGATGTTCACCAAGGTGGACAGAAAACTCCTTCCTTATCCGAAAGCCCCATTTCCCACAAGTATACATGTATATCTGCTATTCTGCAGTTAAAGTGGGAAAAAGAATTTGCGAGGAACGAGGTCACGTCGCAAAAGAAGTGACATCGACGTCTCCAAGATCTTCGAATGTCACGTTTCATTCTTTTCCCATTTTTTTTTTTTTTTTTTTTTTTTAACCATACCTTCAGTGCTCCTTATCGCCTCTTTCGAGACCCAACGTGGAAAGAAGTAATCAACCGCGGTGCAGGTTGCGTGGGCACCAGGAGCACAATTTTTCTCCTCAATGATATCGGAGAGCGATTGAAACTTTGGAGAAAAGGTTTTTCACATTTGACGCTTTTGAGTCGACAAAGTAGTCATAGGAATTCATACAAAAATATAAAAATCTATGAATTTTCGAAAATTTCACTGCTAAAGTACTCCACCAAATATAAAATATTGTAGCAGTGTACTATGTCCCACGTTTACGTTTAAGTCCCTTTCTGTAACTCGCCCTAATGGACCTACCTGGTCCTAATTTATGTAAGTCACACTATCAGATCCTTCAGGCCCTAATTCTTCTGAGCCGCGTTATTAGATCCCTAGAACCTAATTGTACTAAGTAACACAATTTATACGAGAAAATTTATGAATAAAATACTTGGAGATATTTGTGTCTAAAGTTTCTATATTTAAAAATTAAATTGAATGACATTTTAACAATAAAATTTGTTCTTCAGGTTCGGCGGTTGCCATGATAGGTGCCAATCTGAGATTTGGCATCGGGGCTTCCGGGAATGTCACTTCGAACGCTACCAAAGTATTTCAATGTCATCCCGGTGGTGTAACCGAGGCAACAGTGATATTCAGCCTGGGAGCTCTTGGAATGGGTGCAAATATCATTCTAATGACTCTGATACTGGCGAAACGTCAGCTGAGAAGGTAAATAACAATATCAACGACCGCAGCCACCCTTAGTTACAGATGACATCAATATCAAACAGCAGTATCCCTGATGCCTGCTATCCAAGTCCTGCTAAATCCCATGTATCCCAAGGTGACGATCAATATTTTAGCCAGACCAGTGCAGGACCATCCTGCGACGAGGACGTGGAAACGCAGGCAATACGTCAAGTCCCATAGTCCGATAGGCGCCCTCCGGTTATATCCCAACTATAAACCCCGGCGTTCATCATCCTTCAAACTCCACATTCTCCGCATCCTCTTAAATTTCACAAAGTAGACAGATGACAAGAGAACCTCGTGTAAATGTCACGTATGCATTTATTCTAATTACCACCGTGTCCAAAACCGGACATATCAAGATGGTTTTAATCAATTGTCATATAGAATTCTCTTTCGACTACTCTTATTGTAACTCTTCCATTTACATTCAAGATATTACAATCTTTTAAAAAATAATAATTTGAAATGACAATTATGCATAATTATCGTGACTAAATAATCATTCGATTGCCTATTCCATTGACTTCTGACAAAATATCTTTCTTTATGCATTGACAAAAATTGCACGTGGTTTTCTGAAGCACAGTGAAAAAAAATTTGGCGTTCTATTCGATACCTTTGGAATTAGCTAGTATTATTTTCTTCTAACTAATTCTTGCATATTTATTTGTTATCACAATTTATAATTTGGATTTTATTTTCATGAAAAATTAATCAAAATATACAGCTTTAAGTGCTTCACTCTGTCTTCATAATGTCAAAAGTACTTATGTTGTGATGCTTGCCGCTGGGAGAGCTCAATTCAGCGAATTGCAACACAAGTAAATAGTCGAAAAGTTCTTCAACTACAATTTACACGAGTGACACTACTCTTGGTACTTTACTGTACGTATATTTCGGAAGTAAACGAGAACTGTCGGAAAACTTTGTGACACGAAATGAGAAAAGGGTAGCGCGAAGAAGGTTGGTTGGTTTCGCGGTTTAGCTTTTCACGATTCCAATTGAGAAATTTCCAGGTGTAAGTTTGCCCACGAAACTTCATGTATATACACAAGTTGGCAGTATAAGGCAAAGTGTGACGGTTTTTCGCTTGGCGTTTTCCACGCGAATTTCAGATGGTCTCAGGGACTACTTTTCCATCAGGCGATGGTCGACTGTGCGAGAGCCGCAATATTATTGCCTCTTGGCTCCAGCATACTCAACTGTCAACCGGTCAACAAGTGCTCCCTGGTTGAAACTGCTTTTCTGCTGTTAGTCACTGTCTCGACGGTTAACATGCTCACAACTGTGCTGAACGACAGCCCGGTATTTCCAGAGAGCGACGAAGAAGCTGATCTCACTGCTCCACTCCTCATGGACTCACCGCAGGTACGAAAAGCTGGAAAATTACTTCAACAAATGCAATTTTATATGTTTTTTCTTTTTTTTTTTTTCATTGATAATTTCAAGTGGACTCTGTATTCCCGGATATATGTGTATGACAAGCTTTCATTCATGGTCCGGCGGCGATTGCGGTTTACCAATACACGACACTCGGACACAAACTGTTGGCTTTTGCGGTTAAAAAACTCGACGTTTGAGTGATATGCGTGATACATTCAGGGGTGCATCGAAATTCGTGCTGACCATCACTGATTGTAAACAACTGTATTACGTTTCCCAGATCCTCTCAACTATGAAAACAGAAAATGTTTCGTTTTAATAGACATTTTTGACTTTCATTGTAAACATTTTATGAACCGTATTTTTAATATATGAACATTTGTATTTTTTTCAAATTTAACTTAAAAAAGCAAGATAAATTTTATTGAGAAAAAAATTTGGAGAAAGAAAGCGTTTTCTTGTATTTCGGTGAAAACCATCGTATCCAAAAACCGATGTGGTTGATTATTCGTCATGATATTCTGATCGTGAAATAAAAATTCTCACATCCGAATAATTAATTACAATTTAAAAACAAATATTTCCGATCCTTTTAATTGTCTCTCACTACAAAATTTTGATTAGAAAAAAAATATTTCTTTTTAATATATGAAAATTTGTATATTTAAAAATTTTACATTTTACATTTATATTAAATGAATTGGCTGAAGAACTGTAAAATATAAAATAACATTAATTTCTCTCGAATTTTGTTGCCGCTACGAGTGCTACTAGAATCGTATTTCGATATTAACAAGAACCACAATTGGTCGAAGTTCTCTAAATTCAATAGAAATTAAAACGCAGAAAAAGAAATCCATTATACGCTTTGTTGCAGTGCGTGCTCTTCGGCACCTTCATGATATGGTTCGCAAGTATAACGATAAATCTTGGACCGACATTTCTGAGCGGGGCTTTAGCGGCAAACACGGAAACGGGTCACAACGCGCCAAGTTGTCCTCTCGTTCACGGACCTTTCCGTCACTACATTCTCAACGTTCTCTGGATCGTCATAAACGTAATATGCGTTGCTCTGACGCTCTTTCATCTGCGAAAATTGCATCGAGATCTTACCAAGGCGAACGTCGAAGCGGTACGACTCTCCTTTCGCTGTATTTTTTTTTTTTTTTTTTTAATTTATATTTCTTCATCTCATGCTTTTTATTCTCGTTGCTGTATGTCGTTTCTCTTAATTGATATTGGTCACGGATCATAAAGCTGAGTCCTTCACCCGACAATTTTTTTGCTCTTCACGACAGTGTCAGGCTTTCTTTCGCTTCATCGACTCTCATTCTGAACGACACTCTGCACGTTTCACAAATATATTTTTCAATTGAATCGAGAGGCTAAAGAAACCAAATACAAAATGTTCATCGACTCATCAACAACTTAATCTCTTAGGAGATGTCGTAAGAGGATTTTAACGTCCATTTCGAGTCTCCCATGTCTCTTTTCTTTTTTGTTGTTTTTCATCTCCCTCGAAAGTTCCACCAAAGTAGAACTGAGAGAAAATACAACATGACCTGGTTGCACGAGGAAGAAGACGAATTTTATTGCTTTTCTACGTTCACCACAGACGTATCACGACTATTCGTAGTGCTATCTCAGGATCCTCCAAGCCCAAACATTTATCTGTACGCGCAGGTTCGAGTAGCTGGACTGGTGACGACACTGGTCAACGTTACCGGTGGACACAGCGGAGCGAACGGTGTGATCGAGGGCGGTGCTGACGCGAGAAATGGAACGACACCCAAGGTGAGTTTGATGTATGAATTCCACTTTCCACTCCAATTCATCACTGCAAATAAAAAGATCTTTGCCTTCCTATGGAAAAAAATAAAACAAGAAAACGAAAACAATAATGTACTGTTACTCTCTGGTGAGAACAAGTTACAAACTGTATTGTCTGACACGCTCCAATTCCTGCTACCGAGTTGGCCAACTCTACTTGAGAGGAAAATGTACAGTTCTAAAGGTCGCTGAAGTATATGAGAAAATTTGTGTTAAGCTTGCTGCTGCAAATTCTCAGAGCATGTTGACCACCATTTGTTTGGTCCTCGATTCGCCAGCAGGCTCTCGCTAGGCGTTACGTCTGGTGGCTTTGTTAATTAATGTAGCAATGTATTACTCGAAAGCTCGGGAAGTTTGTAATGAGAAAGCTGATCAAAGAGCTGTGGGAGACGTCGAACGCCTCTGGGACATTGCCCTAGAAAGCCTTTGGGTCTGAGAACTGATTAACGCTAACATGATACGAACAGAACGAAAGTTTAATCTTTTTTGAAGAGAGTTTTAAAAGTATGGGAATAACACTGTTACGTTGATTCGATCTCGAGTATCTTATGGCGTTTTTAAACCATTTTCATTGTAAGATTAATCGTATAATTAATTTTTTGTAGTTTCTTAACTTTCATCAAATTCAACTATAAATTTCCTGTGTTAGACTCTGTAAGAATTCGCTTAATAATATTTTAAGACGGTAATTGTGATCGAGGACATTTTGAAATTATTTCACAGCTGGTGTAATTTATAAAAGTAATTATTGCTCTAATTTTAAGCCTCCTAAAGCATTCTCCAATTATTATTTAAATATATTGTAGAAATTTAAAAGTAAATTTCCCTAAATACAAAGCTTTCTCTGCGAAAAGAAAGAAAAATACCAACAGAAAATAGTAAAATTTGCATATCTAAATTTCTTTTCAGAGAACGGGAGCAATAGAGGAGCATCGCAAGATGAGAAATTATCTTCGAAGGATGGAACGTGAAGGTGTTCAGAGGGTTAAGATGTTTCTGGTTATAACAGCAGCCTACGTAATTTTTTGGGGACCCTTGTTCTTCGTCACCCTTGTTCACCATCCAGTGATTGGCAACCCCACGGGCTACGAGGTAGATAATCGAGTTGAAAATTCTATAGTAGCTTCGGGATTAATGGCAGCCCTATCTGTCTGCTATCAGACCTCGTGTAATCACAGCTTAACAGCTTTGATCAATGGCTCGTAATGGTCTCTATCTCAAATATATATGATCTCTAAAAGCCAATTGCTGTAGATGTGGGAGAGTAGAAAAAGATATGTATGCAAAAAACGGACAAGAGAAATGTTATTTTTTACGGCCCCCAGGTGACTTTGCACATCGCTTACGTTCACGCGTTCGTTAATCCAGCGTTATTCCTCGCTCTTCATCGAGGCCTCAGGCAAGGCATATCTGACGTCTGCTGCGGGTGCTGTGAGAGCATAGCGCGATGGATCCTCGGCTCAACTACAGCCAGTCCTATACAATCAGCTCAGCCACCGAGATACGAGCCACCCATGAATCTACCCTCACCACCGGATCCACCACTCATACCAGCAGCCGCAACTTCTTGTGATCTTGCTGATGTCGCCCTACTTAAGCCACCTTTGCCCCCAGCTCCTAAGCACTTTCTACAGGTAGAGTTGAAAATTGTAGAATTATTTCGATTTCGGACCTTAGCGAAATGATGGTAACACTTTTTTTGGAAAAATATTTATGTGTTGCTATATAAGAGCAGTAATTTTCATTCCTAAGGAGTTGAGAGTAGCTTAGGTTTCCTCTAAACATTCGTGCTTTAAAATTCTATTTGTTTCATAAGCGAATAATAATAAACACAAAATGTATATATCAACTGATTTTTAATTTAGGAAAATCAATTTTTTCTCGTAAAAAATAATCAATAGTTTTGAGGCGGTCAAAAAATGGGCTGTAAATGTCACGTTTTCCTACTTTTAATACTGAATTGTACATAATTACATAATTTTTGCATAAAATTGTACTAAATTACAGTAAAAAAAAAAGTAAGCTTGTTGCTCAATAAAATATTGTAGCTTCAATTTTTCAAAGAGTGAATCGGAAAACGTAGAAAGCTGCTCCAATTTCGCTATTTTTGAGCGGCGAGCTATTTTTTAGAGAAGAAACAACGCAGAGTAAAGTGATTAATTTGTTACAGGATGAAGAAATTTCCGTGCCAGATCCCTGGAGTATTCTCTCGAGACCAAAGAGTATCTCAAGTCTCTACGAAGAAAAATTGTCAAGAAGGCCGAGTCTGCTTCTGCCACCGCCCCCGGATTTAAACGACTTGCACGCGACTATCAGTCCCACGAGCAGCGAAGCACCTAGCGAATAGTTCATATAAATTCATAATGTCCGTATACACGGAGAGAATCGTCTCATAAAAATTACTGAAGTACTACAGGCTTACAAATAAAAAGAAACGATTCCAAGTAGCTTTAAAGATTTAGAAGTACCATAATTTTTCTCAGACCTATTCTCTCCGTGAAAGAAGCCATGGAATCGACGAAAAAGAAAAAAAAAAAACGCAACGATTTATTCCGAAATAATCAGGAGACTTTAAATGCAGGATATTTTTTTACGATTTCAAACTTCAATGGTAGCTTGACGACGATAAGAACGACGACCGAGTCTACGATGAATTCGTCGCATTAAAAATTTCACTGCATCATTACTAGACATCAGAATTGCGAAAACTTCTATTACTTTTCATCTCTACTTACTCATTTGTTTCTAAAACTATTTAACATTGATTATTATTTTCAACAGTGAATTGTCAGTAAGTGTTTAAGTATTTTGTTAAAAAAAAATAAATAAACAGTGTTTCACAAAAAATTATGAAAAAAATGCCACGAAAGAAAACCAATGGATAATGAATAAAGAAATAAATTCAATCGCATCCGTGAATTTAATTTTTATGGCTTTTTAAAATAGTTTTTGTGCAAACATCTTTTGTTATTAAATATTCTGGTACGTTAATGACAAGTAATATGAAATAATTTATAGACAAAATAAAGAGAATGATTTAAAAAGTAATGGTAGTTTTACAACTCGGCTAGGCGTAATGGACTAATAATACTTGTTCATCAAAAGGCTCTGATCTAGAAGAAAGAGAATGAAAAAAAAGTATTTTCAACATCTTATCCCAGTCTTCCTCGAGAAATCCTGCAAGGCGTTGATCATTAATGAACTAATAAAGCGCTACGATAATTGCCACGTCTCCCTTTCGCCATTTTTCAGCAATCAAAACGTCTCTACGACCTCGCTCAACTGTTCGCAAACGAAAAAATTCGAACTGCAGAGATTTTGTTTTGCGGGGACTATCGGATCGGAGCTCAACGGTAAAGAATCGTCGTTATTTTCACGATTGATTTGCTTCGTCAACTATTGCTCAGACAGCGTTGAATTGATCTTGGGGACAAATCCTTACAGACTGAACACATTTTTTCATCTTTTTCGACGACTAAATTCGATGTATATAAGCGATATTTATTATTGCGTTGATTGTCATTATCAGACCACCTTTCTAATCTTCAAACCGTCGCACATGTGCTACTTAATAATTCTCCCGTAATTTTGGCAGTGCTGGGCATAACAAAGACAACAATAAAAATAATTATAATTTTAAATTGTTTCAATTAACATTTTTCAAAATCATATATTTTTTAACTGATTTTTCGATCTAGAAATAACAACATTATTCCTCATAAAAATCTCTTTCGGACTTTCATAGCTGATGCGACAAAAAAATGGCGAAATTTTTGTTAATTTAGCCATTCGCTTAGTTGGCGAATTAGTTTGTGAAGTATTTTTCTATTTTATTTGTCTCAAATACGATTTTGCCCAGCACTGATCTTAGGAAACGAATATTTCGAGTAAAGTGTTTAATATACAAAGAATGTGACTGCTCGTTTTGTGTATTTATCGAAATATATATGTATATATATGTGTGTGTATATATATATATATTATTTGGTTGTACAACAACGATAACTAAAAAAAAATGCTCTTACGTAGTTAGTGATAGTGGAGAAAGTACTCTCGTATAAAATAGTTCCTCATAGTCAGGGCCAACGATAGCACTTACTAAATAATATCTGTAATCATTTTTACGATTAAAATTCATCGTGAGCTTATTTCTACCGAAAATGCATAAAATCTTGATGAAAAAAATCCAAGGAAAACAGCTCACATCGATAAAGCACAAAATCTAAAAGAAAAATGTCGAAATAAAAGGAAATCCGAGACGACTATTGCAGCAATTGAAAGCCATAAAATTCTGTCGAGCCAGGCCATATCAACAATACAAACTGGTTTGCAAAAAAGAATAAGAACTAAAGAAAAAACATGTACATCCGGTGCTTTTGTATTATCTCACGGGTATCGAGAAATCTATTTACATGTAAATGAGATGAAAACACGGAAACTACAGAAGTAGATTCAATTTAAAGGAGTATAAATCGCGCTCCACCACTCATATAAAGATCGAAAGAATTGCTCATTAAACAAAATAAAGAAGAAAAAAAACAAAGTATTCCGCCCACCGGAGTGTTTAAGCAAAAACTCGTCAATTAGAAAGTAGTTTGTTGTAAATGAGAATGTTTAAAATACAAAAAAAAAATATATATATATATATAGCTATCAGAGGCCAATATTATTGTGTGGGGAAAAAAAAGGAAATTTACAGAAATACATTAACGCGAGTTGAAGGCGCTTCCGTGTATCGCGACACTGACGGAACGTCCTCCCAGGATACAAATTATAGTTTTTTAAACTCCCCCAGACCGTTCACACCACCGCTATACCTTAGAAGTGCACTTTAATGATCACCTTTTGGGTCCATCTAATATTCTGCAACTCCACGTTGTATAGCTGAATGAAATAACTGTCGTGTAATAATCTGTCCTCCCTCCCCACGCCCCCCCCCCTTCGAATTGTATTTCAATTACAGTCCCACTCGGAGTGCCAATTGCAAAAATGTTGTATGCATGTTGAAAAGAAAGTCGCGTTGCGCGAGCGTGCAATCGCGCGACGTTTTATCACTAACTTGTATTGATAATTAATGAATGTATAAACGAAATGTGCCTAAAAGAGTCTAAACCTTAAAGTATTATAACAAAACAAGTATAAAAGCAGATAATTAAATACGAAGAAGGAGAAATAATCGAATGTATGAATGTATTTCGGTTGTATTCATAGATGGACGTTCATCATCGGATCACAACTCTTATAGACATCCAATGCTTTTTCTTATCGAATGAAAATGAAAAAAAGAAAAAAAAAAAAAAAAAAAAACTATTATCAAATTTAATCGACGTCTGACTGTCTATAAATACAACCATCTAAATGTTAAGAAATCATTTATGTAAAATGATGTACCAAAATCGTTTAACCGATATGTATCATCATAATAAAATGCATATGACGACATGTTCCAAAGCCACTTGTTGTCTATTTCTCTTGCTAATCGTCTCGCGACGATTACGAACAAAAGCGTGTGATAATAGTCTAACAACTAAGTGTGATGAAGAACTGAAATCCGAGGCTTTAACGACTGTGCGCCTTCGTGACAGAAGCACGAGACGAATTGGCTGGGTAAAACAATGGAGAGGTGAGTACAAAGGGCGTCTTGCGGAAGAGTAATTGCGGGTTGCAACCCTCAAAAGGATATACTTTGCCAGCCTTGTGGAAACTGTGAATGCGCTGCTAATCAATAGTACACAAATCATTCTTTAAGAGAAACGTTTCATTATCAATTAGTGTTAATAAAACCACAATTGAAATTCCTCCTTGCGGCAAAAAAAAATAAAATTAAAAATTAAAATTGTAATTATGAGCGATTTGATATGTGAATAACAAAATCATGAGTAAAATCTACTAAGGAAGTTTACATTTTTTTTTTGTAATATTTGTATAGGGTCTTTAAAGGCAGTATAATTTTTTAGGAGTCAAACGGACGAAGACTTTTTTACTAGTATGCACTCATACTAGTTACATTTTCCACTTGTCGGGACTGCTTTATATTACGTGTCTCAATATATGTTGAGACTTAACGATCAAGCGTCGTGATTTATCGTGAATAACGTAACGTAAACGTACTTAACGCATCAAAGTACGGATTTATCGTTTCCGATAAATTTCATGTAGAACAAACGTAATCTTAAAAATAATCTTAATTTCTGTATCATGCAGCAGACGAAAAAAAATAAATTCGTGCAGAAAAATCATCGTCGCGACTTACCTGTTCGAAGCCCCCAAGAATCTCTGTAGTGTCCATCGCCGAGTTCACAACTACCGATTTCAGTCGCTGTCCCGTCAGCTGCGCTAGCACACGAACGACGCTACTCTTTCCGCAACCTGGTCCTCCGACCTATTAGATGCAAAAAAATGTAATGGTTCATGAGCACCACTTTATTCAGAAGAGAATTAACGTTTACATTACTATTCTGATAAAATTATTATTAAAAAATCGTAAGAATACTATTTTGTGTTATTAAGGATACATCACACGCACATTTTTTTTAATCTATCTCAAACGAAAAAAAAATCATTGAAGATACCGACAACATTAATTTTTAATAATAAATTGAATTGATTACCAAATAGTGAAATAAAAAATATCACCTAATTCAATAGAAAACTTGATTATATTATCCCTGCGCCACCTTGCGCGCCAACACGAAATTTCACAACGGTAAGAATATTATTTTTTAAATTCATATGCATTCGGAAAAAAAACCGCGAATTTATTTCATATGAAAAAGCTTATGGAATTTGTTAAAATTTTTTTTACTAATTTATAAATAACTTTCAGCATTATTATTATTATTATTATTATTATTAAAATCAAACTTTTGGTTAGGAATGTAAAATTATATAGAAATATAAATATTTCTTTACAAGTATAACACTAATAATAATTTTCTAATTCAATCATCTTTTGTCAAATAAGCCATATTTCCAATGCTTTTTTGTTTTGTTAGCAATTACTCTTAAGGATACTCACTAGAATAGGCATCCAGTTCATTTTGACGCATCTGGCGAGGCTCCTTAGTACTGCAGTTTGATCGCGAAGTAGCAGCAAATTGTGATCGTTACTATTAGAGAATACCTCGCGCGGTAAGTTCACATCACCAAGATAAAGCTTCTCCTCGGTGACATAGGGAATCGGCTGTTGTGGTGGCAAAGGATATTTCACGTTGTCGAAAAGCTCACCATAAATTTCACGCACTTTTCGTCTATCTTCTTGAGTTCTCATTCTCTCGACGTAAATTAATTCAACCGCATTTCCAGGATTATAAAAAATCTCATCATCATCATCATCTGATTTTTTTTGCGCAGCGGTTACGATCGCCTCGCACCATCTCGTTATATCACGCAAATTCATTTCCCAAGGCGAACCGTTGTACGCCCACGAAACGCCCGCTTCTGCGGACAATCGCGAATTGAATTTGACAATTTTCTCGAGGAGATTCGCTGGAATTTGTGGAAATAGCTTCGTCGTTATAAGCTTTAAATCGTCATCGGTCAATGCGTCCACGTAGACTTGTGTAAAACGATTTAGGAATGATTTTGGCAATCCTCTTCTTGCGCCCCCTTGTCGAAGAGGATTTTGACAACCAAAGAGCTTCGTTCCCGGTTTTATGGTAAAAGTGCGCCCGAGCTCGGGAATGTAAATCTCGCCCCGATGATCGAGACAAGCGTTAAGACCCTCGAGAACCGATTGCGAGGCGAGATTTAACTCGTCGAGGAGTATCCAGTCACCGGCTCGCAATGCACGCAGAAACGGACCATCTTTCCAGGCAAACTGACCACCTTTGCCGCCTTCCAGAGGAAGATCAGCTCCGAATAGGTCAGATACATCCTGCAGACGATAAAATCAATTTAACAATAACAGAAAGTAAATCAAGTTAATATGTAACTTGCTAACAAGGTAATTTTTTTTAATAATCAATGAAAAGGACTTCTAACTTTCAGAATATATTACATATCTTTTTTATTTCCAGGTTTATAATTATTTATTTGCAAATGAATAAAAAATGTGCATGAAATTTAGGCTCAAATTACGTACCGTTTGGTCGCTCAAATTTATCCTGAGCATTGCATGACCAGAAGCCCTTGCAAGTGCAGCGACTAGACTTGTTTTTCCAACCCCGGGACTACCTTCCAACAAAAGGGGCTTTTTTAACTGTAGTGCTCGCAGCAGTTTGAGTGTGTTAGATTTTGTCGTAGGCGCGGTGAAGCTGAACGTTTGATCCTTGTCTTTGAAGTCGGAACCCTTTGCGATGAAGAATGGCGCTATTCCAAACAAACTCGAGCAACTCTCGTCCATTGTCTTCTCGACTACTTCCATCAAAGTTTCGTTGGTACTTTCCACGGTAAGACTATCGATCACTTGTGACTTTAGAAATATCAGAGCACTATTGCGGAACGTATCCAACTTTTCCGCACTGAAAGAAAATGAGCTTATATCAGAAAGAAAAAAAAGTAACTTTGGCTGAAATATAGTTTAGAAATACAATTTAAGTTTTGAACCGTTAAAAAAACATTGTTAATGTCTAGAAATTGTACAAATAAATTATTAATTTTTAGAAATACTAGAAAAATATTTACGAAAAAACTCTTATTTAAAACACTAAAAAAAAAAAACAAGACTTCCCCATTATTTCCAAATTCTTACAAAAGCGACTTCAAAAAAAAATTTGTTCTCCCTGGTATTGAAATGTACTATTCTCTCGAGTATTTAACAACATTTTTCAGTACGAAGCTGTCGCTTGCGAAAACCGTAATTTTCTGTGAAAAATCTATTTCTGTTTAGAATCGCTAAAAGAGATATTATATTTTTTACCTTTCCATTCCTGTTAGTCCAGATCCAAGACTGTCGATGTACGTAAGACATGCGCCGTGAAAATAAGCGTCGGCTACACTCAGCCTCGAGACTTCATTTTCGCCGGTGCAGGCGTTCATGAAACTAACCCAGGTCAAAATATCACGGATGCTCACAGTAAATCGTTTACCGACCTCAGATTCTTTTAGCCAATCTACAAAGTTCAGCATCGACGTAGCAATTTTTTCTCTTTCCACGATAACTCGTGCATTCAGATTGTGCTCGACTATGGCTTGCAAATCGCATCTTTCGACGCAACCCTCACACCAGATTTCGGTGAAACGGTTTCTCAACGCTGGGGAGAGCTCTTTCTTTCCGTAGTCACCGCCAGGATTCATCGTTCCTTTAGAAAAACAAAATAAATCGTACTTGTGATTTTTTTTAAGTTAGAAGAGCTAACGATTTCGGGCAAAAAAACGTACTTAGTATTTTTCTAATCATAAAAAGAACAATAGCATCAGAAATAACAGTGACACTATATTTTATATGCTACTTTGTCCATACAAAAACAAGCTCCAGATCCAAGTTTAAAAAATTGTAGGACTTTCATTTTTAAATAATAGTTATTGAAAATATTTCTTGAAATAACACTGGAAAAAAGAACGCTATTTCTACAATATATTCGGATTAGTCAATTTTTTTTATATGAACGGAAGACTATCAGAAACGATCAAGCGCAGGGGATATTTGATACGATTTTTTTTCAACTTTACAGAGGAAGCTTTGTAGACGGCAGGTAAAAAAAATGTGAAAGTAATCTGCTATATTTTACTTTGCATTATTCCCATTTCATTTTTTTTTTCTTTTTTCGTTATTTATTCCTTTTTTAAAATACGAAAATTCTACGTATTACTTACCGATAAAATGAAAATTCTCATTGGCAGTAATAACACAATCGGATTCGCTGGAATCCGGTGAATCAACGCTCTTTTCAGCAAGAAGAAGACTACGTTCAGGTTCTAAAAAGCAAAATATCATTAATCCCTAAAATCCTCATATAATTTTGTTTCAATATCAACGTACCTAGCAAAGAATTGAGTCTCTCCAAAACGCTATCATCCGCCAATGAGATCTCATCAGCGAGAAACAAATCACCATTTCGCATAGCGGTGATCAACGGCCCATCAACCCATTCGAAAAGTTTTTGTTTATCCGAATCAGAATGATCTCTGACAGGTCTTAAATTGCCCAAAAAATCCGATGATTCCGTGTGCATGTGGCAATTAACAGTATAAAGCTTTTGCTCGCTCATCGCGGCGATCAATTGACAAATAGTGGTTTTACCTCCGCCAGTTTCGCCAACCAACAAAACCGGTTCCTTAAATTGACAGGATTTCCTAACAAGAACTGCCATTCTTCGCATATGATAAGTCCAGACAAGATGCTTAAATCCAAAAATGCCTTTTTCAAGAACCTCCTCAAGAATCGGCTTTGTAACCGACGAAGTTTTCTCATTCAAGGTAAAAAGCGTATTAGGATCAACGTCGCGTTTCAAATGCTTCTTTATCACGAGCCGAATCTCCTGATTTTCTTCGGGTTTTCGTACTTTAGCAGCGAGAACGAGATAACCCTCGTCGGCCAAATGTTGACTCCAATCGTAAAGTCTTTGACCGACATCTGGAGCAAGTCTATATCTTTCTCCCCACCGGAAAAGATCTCGAAGCGTAATAAATCCGTGTTTACCCTGAAACGCTGCTGTGCTCTTTCGTCTAACTTGCAGATCGGTCATAACCTTGATAATCTGTTTGCAATAAGATTCAGGCATGTTGCATCTTTCGTGTAAAATAATTTGCAGCTCATCCGCAGGAATTTCGTCAAAGTGTAGCTCGACAAAACGATTTCTAAACGCTCTGGAAAGTACTTTACGTCCTCCGTACAATCCCGGTGGATTTTGCGTAGCGAATAGCATAAAATTCGCGTGTGCTTTCACGATCTGTTGAGTTTCCGGTATAAAAAGTTCTCTGTTGTCGTCGAGAACGCGATTTAATGCTTCTAAAACGTCGCTTGGTGCTAAATTCAATTCATCCAAGATAATCCAATGTCCTTTTCGCATCGCTTCAACCAAAACTCCCTCTTTAAAAATCAATTTTCCAGCTTCGTCGGCCACATAACTTCCCACGTATTCCTGAAGATCCGTGTGCTCGTGATTGTTAATACGAACGCAATTGTGTCCGGAAGCTTTGGCCAGGTATGTAATAAGACTAGTTTTTCCTACTGAAGTGTCTCCTTGTAAAAGCACCGGAATTTTTCCAATCGAAACAACTCTAACAAGATCGCGAAGATTTCTTCTCACGGAATTGGTAAGAATATAATTTTTCGGTACTTCGGGCTCGAGTTCTCCTCTTATCACCCAATAGCCTTCAAAATTTATATAATCTTCCTCCGATGTGCAACGAGGCTTTGGAATGGGAGATCCCAGAACAGCTTTCATCACTTTTGAATCGAGAATCGCGTGTGTTATCATTTTTTGCACTGCCGGATAGGAATTGTGATCGAGTTGTGTGAGAAAACTTAAGCAGAAAGCTTCGAAGAGAGAGCGTAGGACATTTCCACAAGGATTCGTAGCTGCGACGCTCAAAGCTCGGCAAAGAGTTCTCAAACTGTAATGTGGTTTATGGCCGGTACCGTCGTAAAGCGAAGCCACGGCTTCTTTTCGTACATTCAGGTACATTTTCACAATAGCTTCTTGCTTATTCGTCGGCAGATTCAAATCGCCAAGATACGAATTCACCAAAAGCTGTAAATCCGTTTTTTCCGTTAGTTCATCGACGTAAAATTCGGTAAAACGATTTCGCAGCCCAACTGGCAGTTCTTTTTTGCCCACGTCGGTCGCTGGATTCATACAAGCGAAAATCGTGAAATCGGGATGTCGTTTTATTGATTCACGGTCGCCTCTTTCGAGCAACGAGAGAGAACCGGTTGAGCCTTCTAATAAACCTGAGAGACATTCCAGAGTCTCCGAAGAAGCTAAATTTATCTCATCGAAAAGAACCCAATGACCTTCTTGCAATGCTTTAATCAAACTTCCTTCAAGAAAGGCAAAAGCAAGCGAATAATGAGACTTTACTTGAGTTTTTAGTTTCTCCAGCTTCGTCAAAAGCTTTTCCCACTTCGTAAGAAGATCGAGTTTTTTCTGCGCATCAAGCGGCTCTTCCTTTAGTTTCCGCTTTTCGGAATCTCCGTTTGTCTTCATTTTCGTGCCCTCCTCCTGAATTTTCATCTTTAATCTTTTAACAGCCGCTGCTGCGCTATGACACATCAATCCTACGAGTGTTTTCCACCTGTTTTGCTTGTAGCACATTGCGACATGTTCCAAAAACTTTTTATTGGGTTCAAGCGCGAAATAAGAGCGAAAAAGCATCTCGAATTCTTCTCTCGTCGGTGTTATTAAAAATTTGAAATTCACAGGTTTGTAGCCACCTAAAAGATCGGCGCTCTCACTCTGTTGATTCATATTTATAACCACGAGTTTGTGACCCGTACTTCTAGCTAAATACTGCACCGAACTTGTTTTTCCCGTTCCAGTTTCGCCAACCAAAAGGACTGGTTCTTTTTGCGCGACGCAACTCGTTACACGCTCAAGAAGCGTCGCGGAAGGCCTCGTAAATGAAAATTTTACTTTCGAGTGATCCAACTGAGCGTAATTCAACTTTTTCCGTCGTACTTTAGCTCGTCCAGCGATAAAAATCTCGGCAAGTAAGTTTATGGTTGGTTTATGAGTATTGCAAAAATATTCTGCTTTAGTTGTAACGATTCCCAGAGTGTGACCGATAGCAGTAGCCAATTCTAATCTTTGAGCTTGGTTCGGAACTGAGCAGCAAAATATATCGATAGCGTCTTGAAAGATTTTTAGAGCCGAATCCGGTGATGAAACTTGAAAGTCAACGATAGCTCTGGTGCACCATTTTATCAAATCTCTCGTAGAAGTTAATCTACCAGTTTTCATAGCTAAATTCTCGCTGTTTGTCGTTTCGCCACCGTGATTTCCCATTGAAAAAAGCAGAAAAACATCTACCATTCGAGTGGCTACAGTTGTTAAAGTTGGGAAAAGTGTGCTTACGACTTTTACCAGCTCTTGTTTTGAAAGAGGATCCATATGAACGCAGAACCAGTGTTTTTCGAGGAGATTCGCTGCGCCGCTTGATTGACGATGAAATCCCGAAGCTGTGGATATCAGTCGTTGTGTGAGGAAAAGTTGAAAACCACTTTTGGCGTAAATCGTATCACGATAGCCGGGAACCGAAAGAGTTCCAGTTTCCATGAGATTACTGAGAACGCTGGCGACATCGAGTGCAGCGCTATCGATATCCTCGAGAAGAAGCCATTTTCCATCGAGAACCGCTTGAGTTAAAACGCCAGGCTGCCAAATAAACTCTCCGGGAATGTCGGTGCATCTGTAAGTCCCGAGAAGCATCTTGGAGTCTGTTTGATCGCCCAGCTGGACTTTTACGAAGTTCGAATGTCCGTGACCAGTGATATTTGCTAAATACTCTATGAGGGCAGTTTTTCCACAACCTACTGCACCCTCCAGGCAAATACAGCGGCGGGATGCGACTGCCAGAGCCAGACTTCGAAGATTTGACTCCATTGACGGAACGGGAATTAAATTTAAAGTGTATGGACGCTTCGACGTCTCGAAAACTGGCAACAGAACACCGGCGATCGATACCAATGATTCTGAGGCCTTTGCCACATTATTCACCTCTTCTGTCTGATTATCTGTAAATAATTTTGGAGCTGGTCTCTCGGTTTCGCGATGAACCAAAAAGGAGTCTGCATTCTTTATCAGAATCTTTGCACAGACCAACCTTGAGGACTCGGACATTCTCAAAACGATTCCTACACATTTTAGTGCAATCCTGTAAAGGGGAATCGAATATTTATTTATTTCATTTAATACTGTGGAGAAATGGAGATTGAAATTTAAATTATTTCAACAAAACTCGGAGATTTTAATTATTATTTTAATAAAACTTTGTAATTAAAATTGTTTCAATAAAATGCTGAGAATGGTTTATTTTTATTTCAATTTTTAAAACAATTGTTTCGTCAATAGTCTTTTTTTGTATTTTCTATTTTGTTGATCTTACCATTTAACAGAGTCATCATTGTCAGTCAAAAATTCATAAAACTCCGACCAGTTCCATTTGTCCTTGAAATGCTCCGGTGCAGCTTGCAGAATGTTGTAAGTTGCTTTTACAATTTCGAGAGTGGAAACTTCTCTCACACTAAATGAAGCATTTTTTCCTCTATGCCTTTTTGGCATTACTTCTATGTCATCTGAGTTAGAACTAAACGGTGCTGGATTTACTTCAAAGTAATGCAAGGCAAACCTGTTCAACAAATATATTGATTATTTTATTTTTTCTAAAGTTCAGCTGTTTATAAAAAAATTAACAGATCTGAAGAATCTTACAAAAAGTGAGTTCATGAAGTTGGAAGAAATATGAAGTAATAGTAAATTATGTTAAATACACAATAAATGGAGGATAAGAAGCAAACATATTACAAAAGTGACAAGATAAGATTACTGTAAAGAAGTAAACTTTTTAGATACAAGTGAAATAATAATCTATTATTATTATTATTATTATTATTATTATTATATATATTATTATATTACATTTATAGCAACAAAAAAATATTTCTGATTAAATAAATGATATCAAACTAATCTACCATAATTCATAGATATTATTTTATCACAATAAATGAGAATGAGTTTCTTTTATAAGAAAATCTGTGTTGTTTTAAAATATTTGCAAATTTGTTTTAGTGAACATTTTATTAATCAGGTGAACTATTAAATTTAATCCATAAGTGTGACAAAATGAGGAACTTTTTTATTATACTTTGCAATTTTCAAAGTATTTAGCATTTATTAATGCAATGATATATGTTACTTGTAAATGAAAGTTTATAGTAAAAAATGTTAATAGTATCTAGAATTTCATAAAAATCTGGTAAAGCTATTGGCTACAAAGACAAGAAAAATGTTGTAAAAAAAACAAAAGATAATAGAGAATAATGGCAGTCAGATTGTAAAAAAAATAACAAAATTATAAGATATATTGTCTAAAGGAAGAAAACATAAGATAAAAGAATATTCAGTAGTTAATGTTATGTACAATTTTAAAAACGTACCCCAATACATCAGGATGCAATGAAATCAGCATCCCCAAGACAACGCAATTCAATCTATGCGTCTTATCGTATCCCATTGTACTTTGCTGTGACATATTTTCCAGCTGTATCGCCTGGGATAGAAGTACCAACAAGTACTGCGGAAAGTACTCGGAAACATCCTTAGAGCATATCGGCTCCATAAGAAATTGGCATAATAATTCCAAAACCTTATTGCGATCATTTTCGCTTAATTCCTACGGAGAATAAAAAAAAATATATATATATTTAACAAAAATGTACTTTGACTTGCAGAACAAATGGATTAGTTTCATGAACAGAATAAACGCTGAAAGGTCAATTTTGATAGTGTGTTTAGTTAAAAGTTGTCAAAGAACAGTATGATTAAATTTAAGCACGCCGATAAATAAACAACTGACAAGTGCAAGGCGCAGTTACCTGAGTCGGAAGAAAGCGCGCAAAAGCCTCTCGGTACTTGTCACTCCGTTCACAAAACAGTCGCAGATTGTCAAGCAGCATCCCGATATTTTGGTCGCCGCAACGACGAACATTGACGTTTTTTTTGTTATCTTTATCAAATCACCTAGACACGTCTTGCAAAAAATTGATGTAAGCGGGTGTCCGGTCGCGCTTGAATTGTTTATAGGTTATCGGCGAGCACGTGTTTTCGTAGACGCGTGTCGCTCACACAAACATATGCTTCGAGCGGTTCCACACACACACACTGACACCTAACATGGAGTTGTGAACATGTGAGCGATGAATTCAGACCGGTTATTTTACCCTAACTTTACCCTATTTTTTACTCGATCTAACCGCCATTTTTTAAATTCAAATCAGTGCTTGCTATATAATGACGATCACGTTGAAGAAATAAAAGATCCTGTGAAATCTAATGTTAGATCGCGTTAGATGTCTTATGTCTCGTTGTCAAACATCATTTTGAGAGAAAAAGATTTACGTTTATTACAATTAATCAAGATTTAAATCATACTCTTTTACTCAAATTATAATTCTGACCGGTATTTTAGAAAATTCCGCCGTTGTCTCGATTTCAAGGTCATTCACAGAATTCGTTAAATGCTTAACGCTCAAAAAGCTGTGATACACCGGTAGGACTTTCTTCGCTGAATGCTAAACGCCTATAGGGCTGTCTCTCTCGCACCGAACCGCAGTTTTTGTTTTTCGAATCTCTTGAAAAAAAAAAAAAAACATGGCTTTGAGTTTCAGGAAATGAGAAGTTTAGCTCAATTGTACCATCCTTCCGCGCATTCTCCCAAAATTTGAGCCTAATGTGTTGAGTTACTTGGGAGAAAACGATTTTTAATATGTTCAAAGTGGTGGGGGAAAATGGTACTGCCTTTTAAGGCGATGTGATACACCTTTCTGGCGTTTTCTCTCGCTACACTGCAATCGCCTATGACACACTATCTCACTCGCACTCATTGTGGCTCACCCACAGCTAGCATCAACGCTCAAATATAGATATTAAAGAATTAGGACTAATAAGATAGCGTATTTTAGAGATAGAAATGGTCACACGAGAAAATAAATTACATAAAAAATAAAATATAAATATCTCTGAAAATCGTTAATTTTACTAAATATTATTGTCGTTGATTTATATAACGAAATAATAACAATTGATACTTGAAATTTTTTATTATAGAAAATTACATTATAAATAAATCAGAAGGTGAATAATTCTTTGTGTTCATCAAATTGAGCCTGAATAGCCTTTTCGATTGCCGGTAATGTCAAACTGGTGACTGCAAGATTGAAGCTGACGTAGACAGGTTTTCCGCATCTCTTGGCAAGTCTCTTTGCGAGGCTGTTGGAAGACGTGTCGTCGTTGGTTCCGATAATCTTCGTGACCACTGGAAGAGTCTCGTACCTCGAGATCATCGCGAGCGTGAGGTCACTCATCTTGCCATCATTCGCGTCTCCTATCCAGATATACAGACTATCTTTCATCTTCATGATGCGACAACTTATTCTAACCTCGCCGACTTGGGTGTCAAAATCGTGAAATTCAAAGCTACAGGGAAGCAATTGCAACGTTTTATCTTCCAACGGCTCGTCACTCATGGTTTTTCCTGCTCGTTAATCAGAAAAAGGGAATATATAGATGTTTTCTTTTTTAGCTTGTTGAGAATTTTTCACTGTACGCAACGACAATGTTCGATTGTTTCGTACATACAAAACACATGTCAGTGGACCGGCGAAACGTTCGCAAAAGCATCCAAAAGAACACACCGCAAGAGTGAATATAGTGAACTCGGTGGCGATCATTGACACCGACCTTCAAATTTAACCTGTTGTTTATTAATACGCGCCGGCTTGTTGATGAATTCACCGACGCTTTTGCTAACTACGAATTTCAGTTTCGAATCTCGCTACACAGTAAAAACCGAAGTTAAATTTGTGTACATTTAACGAAACTTTTTTGCATAACAAAACGTTTATTAGATTTTTCAAATTTTATTTTTAAACTTTGTATGCTTTAATACCTTTATTAAACAAGAGTACAAAGTTCGTAGTTTTAAAAATGCAATTAAAAAAAAAAGAATGATTCATTTGACTATATATATTGACGTAAAAAAATGTATTATTAACCCTGACTCTGTGAATATATTACAATATTTTTCTTGATAACATGATTTTTTTTGTTATTTATATGACAAACATTTTATGATAGAATGACATAAAAATGATAGAATTAATAAATCTGTCACATATATAAATTTCTTTTATATCTTTATATGTTAACAAAAAAATTGTAAATTACAAATAACTTGTATCGATCTCATAAAATATTTTTTTAATATATAAAATTCGTGTTGAAAAGCGTGTCTCATTCAATTAAATGACATCAAATCCCGATGTCAATAAATCATTTTTAAAAAGAAAATGGCGAAATTTATTAAACCTCTGCACAATATAGAAATTTAATTAAAAAACGACATACCAAAGGGGTTAAAATCAATAAAATCAATAAATGTTGAGATCCGTGTTTCCATACGAGTACAATACAACAATAACAAAAACTACGATTAATAGAAACAGAAATTATCATTAATTCACTCTTCGTGAATAACAAAATGTTTTTCTTTTCATTTGAATTTTACATTTTCTCTTTCGTACTATTTCGATTTAAAAAAAATGTTTTTTCATTGTCACAAAATTCTTGTCCAAAAGCGTGCGTCTCACCCTCCTAAATAACATCGAATCCCGATGTCAATGAATCTGTTTTAAAAAATGTAGCAACGGAATTTTTTCGGACTTCTGGAAACGATAGCTAAATAGCTCGAATATTTAAATTTATTTTCTTGAAGAAAATAGCAAAAGGGTTGAAATAAATAAGTGGAAAAAAAGAAGATGCTTGACAGAGTTTAAAGAGGCCCTTGCGGAAGTAGCAAATCTCCGTATATCCGAGAGAGATGTTTTCGGTGTGCCTTTCGGGTTGCCTCTCGATCCGTGTTTCCAGTTTAGAGGACCCCTCTTTCGAATAGCGCATTGCGCAAGCGCCCGGAGCTCTTCTGGTTAGAGTATCCATTTTGATCACATGTGAGTATCCCGAACTGTCCTCGATTTCTGTGAAAACTAATGGTGCTAATTGCTTGAAAAGCCCCGAAGATCATTAACATTGCTACAGTGACAAGACACCTGGTTTGTATTGTTTTAAAAGTGCGGTCCCGTGATAACAATAAAGTCGTTAGAATAGCGATTGTATGCGGCGATGACAACGGTGCCCCGCTGGCTCAATGTGGCTGGCGCTCTTTCGCGCCATCTTCGCTATTATTTTCACCAAATACGCCTTTACGGGCTTTAAAAACGTGTGAAAACCTTTAATTTCACGCCGGTTCGCCACTTTCCTCCTTAATACGGCGTATTACATTGCATTGAGAGATGACAAAACGCTATCGGAAAAACATTCTTTGGTTAACCCGGCTCGAAACCTCGCGTTTCCTTCGCACGATTGGCGTGCGTTAAACGCACGCGTTTTTCTTTTATAATCTCTTTTTGTTGTTTTTTTCTTCTTTCTCTCACACCCTCTCTCTCTCTCTTTCTTCTCTCCCTCTCTCTGTCTCTCTGCCAATTCTCTCTCGTCGAAATCGCGAGAAAGAAAAAAAAAAATTACGCCTTTAGAACGCGTCGAAGATTTATAGTAGAAGTTGCGTCGTCGCCGAAAAATTTTGCCGTCAATGTGCCACATGGCAGCTTGCACCTTGGCTTCTCGCTAAGTCATTCCAAACGTTTCGGTCATATTACAGAGTTCCGTGGATCACGGCTGTATTATCTTTTAACGTAACCCTGGTATTTACGTGGCTTTTTTCTTTTTCACGACACTGATAGCGAATACACGTCGCGTTACGTCTTTCTACAGTTTCCGCGATAATTTCCCGTTGACGTTCAGTATGTCATAATTATTGTTTTTTCTTCTTCTCACTTTATTGTGCTAGTGTTTCCCAGTCACTGGTTTATCAATAATCTTTGTTTTCATTAGCTTTAAAACTAAAATTAAAGCTTTGATACAGCAGCTGAATGGAGTAATGATGTAAATCTATGTGAATCACTCAATCATTTATTCTAATGGAAATTTATTTATATTCTATGCTCTTTCAGTGAGTGTAGTATGTTATTTTTTCAACAGCATGTTTCTGTTATCATTTTTGTACAGTAAAGTAGCAGCGTAAAGGCAGTTTCATTGTCACATATGGTAGATGGATTTATGAGTTTTCCAATCTATCGCCGTACACTCTTCGCATAACTTGGAATAATAATTCTTTTTTTTTTGGTCATTATTTTTGAGATTTTTTTGGTGATGCAACAAAACTTCAGATTTACTTCAGTGATAAATGTAACAAAAGAAGAAATGTTAAATTTGAGGACTGCAATTAAGAATTTTTCTGATGATAGGAAATCTGGTCAATTGGAATTCTCAGAAAAAGACTTCTTATTTTTACCTCTGCATATGATTGAGATAAAACAGTTTCGTGAATACCATTCTGTCTCATTTACATTGTGAGAACATTATTTAGATGCAGTGCTTTTTTTTTTTTTAGGAGACCATATGTAAATTATTCATTCACTTAAAAGCTATAAACACTTTTTGCATCCAAGCACTTATGAAAGTTTTGAATTTTTCCAATATTTGTTACATTTATATAGTGTCGTATGTTTTTATGGAGAAAATGAGGCATTGTAGAGAACCATGCATTAAGCCGTTTGTTGTAAATATCAAAGTCAAAAAAATCTCATTCATACCTTTTGACAAAACCAAGTGGAGACCAAATTAGTTCTTACATGAAAAAAATTATTAATTACAGTTCTCCAAATGATAAACTTAAGCCTGTATCTTTGATGAATTAGAAAAAAAAAGATAACACAAAGTTTTCAGCCCTTCGCTGACTCTCTTTTTTGAAAATACATATACCAAAGACACCAAAACTGTTGGTTTAACGATGAAACAATTTTTGCTTGTAGACCGCCTCAAATTCAACATGGCAGATATCGAGGATACTCACTTTGAGACTGGCGACTCTGGCGCCTCGGTGACGTACCCCCAGCAATGTTCGGCATTGCGCAAGAACGGCTTTGTCATGTTGAAATCAAGACCCTGCAAGATTGTGGAGATGTCCACATCTAAGACTGGAAAGCACGGTCACGCCAAGGTTCACCTTGTGGGAATCGACATATTCTCATCCAAGAAATACGAAGATATCTGTCCATCCACACATAACATGGACGTGCCCTTTGTTAAGCGAGAGGACTATCAGGTAAGAAAATACATTCGTTAAATAGTTATGTTTTATTTTATTTATTGACTGATTGCTCCTTTAGAATATTCATGAGAAGGATGATCATCTATGTAAATTACTAAATTATAACTGAAATTCAAATAGTAATATCACAGAAGGCAGCTAAAAAACTATTTTACTGTGGATTACCTCTTTTTTGATAACTATTTACAATTATTTCTATAAATTTCCAATTTTTCTCATTTTTCTAACTTGTACATGCGTTCAAAAATGCATAACACATATATTTCCAAATAAAAGATTTATTTAATTACAATTTAAGTATTTTAAGATGAGAGAAATTTTTCAAAAAATTTATATCAATATTTTTTGTAGTTAGTAAGAACATTAATTCTGACTGATAAAAAGGATAAAGATATATTTGATATATTAATTTAAAATAAGATGTTTATCAAATTCGATAGTAAAAATGTTTCTTAATTTAATTTTTAAAAAAGCAGGCTTAAAAAACGATCGAAAACGGAAATTTCAAAACAGGCAGAAGATTTCTTGTAAAAAATTAATTATAAAATTCGTGAAAACTGGGCTTAATCTCATTTAAAAAAAAAATGGAAATAAAAATCTACTGAATTTGTGAAACAGTTTATTCAAAACTAATTTGTTGATAAATCTTTGGATACATTATTATACAGAGTAAATGTTCGCAGTACCTTCAATGAAGTTATATTTTTTTTTTTTTAAGTCTCAAGTACTCAAAGTATTCAAAATTGAATAATATTGAACTTCTGATTGGTAATTCAATGGATTCTCAAAAATGTCTCTGTTATCATATTTTGACAAAGGAAAAATCAGTCAAATAATTAATTATAAAAGTATACTAAAATATCATATTTTTGTTAAATAAATATTTTTTATTTTTTCTCGTGTAGCTGACAGACATATCTGATGACGGTTACTTGTGCCTGATGGCTGATAACGGAGACCTTCGCGAAGATCTCAAGATCCCCGACGGCGAGTTGGGAACTCAGTTGCGTGCCGACTATGACGCTGGAAAAGAACTGCTGGTGAGTTGTCTGAATTTTCGGTGTTAAAGATTATCTCATTTTTTTGCGAGACTACAGCTGAATGTGCCAGCAAAAAAATTTTTAAAAACGTAGAAATAATAATAATGCCATTAGAATATTGTCTAATCTAATCCATAAATTAATCGAAAAAAAAACTTTGTAATTTCACAGTGCACCGTACTAAAAGCCTGTGGCGAAGAAGTGGTGATTGCCATCAAAACCAACACTGCCCTCGACAAATAATTGTGTTCAGTTGCAACCGTACACAACCTCACTACCCGCTTAGGCCAATCGACACCTTATCATTGGTAAAAAAAAAAAACAAAAAATAAAGGAGAGAAATAAAAACAAAAAAAAAACAAAACGAGCCAACAGTTCCAACCAACAATTCAGCAGGGAAGAAAAGAGATTTGAAAAAAAAAACCGTCTTTTTATCAGAGTAAAAAAACCGCTTACTTACTGTTATCCGAAACAAAAAACAGAAAAGCAACAGCAACAAAAAATACATATGCTAAAGTTTCTAAGCAATGTAAGTAAAAAAAAAATGCAAAACGGAAAACTGATATGCGGGGCAGCTTGCGTCTCAGTTTTAGAAATACACAGAGACACACACACACACACACACTTCTCTCTCACATACACACAAATACACATACACACACATGTTGTTTGTTATATAAGAGATACGGCGAAAAACTTTTCATCAAAGGGTTGATTGAAAAAAAAAAAATAAAAATTGGAAAAGCCTTTACACTTCCTCAAGTTTTTTTAACTTTTTTTTTTTTGTTTTTGAATTGAAAATTATTGCCGAAAAAAACAAAGAATAAAACAGGAACAAGCGAGGTGGAAAATTTATTCGACAGTTTTGTAAAACTGTATTAAGAGACACATTGAGAATTAAAAAAAAAAAAAAAAAAAGACACTGTAGTCGAGACCAAGTTTACGCTGCGGACTGCTAAGAGGAACAATTTTTCATGCAAATTATAACGCCAAGAGCTTGAAAACAACGAGTAAACAGCAAGTTGGAAAAATACGAGCCGACGAAAAAAAAAAAGGAACAGCGTTGACTCGTAAAGCTCTCAGAATTGCTTCGTTGTCGGTGAAAAAGAGAAAAAGTGTTTCTTTTTTTCTTTCTGTAGACTCTTGTCGTTTGATTTGTCTGTCGGAAGTTTTAGGATTTTAGAGGCGCGAAGGAGAGTCTGGCAATTAATAGCGATAACTTTTTATATAATAAATGGTGCGCGCGCAGCGAATTACTGACTAATAAATACAGAATTCCGAACGAATTATAACGTACAATCGAAGAGTGATGGCTGAAAACAGAAGCGATAGGAAGGAAAACCGAACAAAAAAATAATAAAAATAAAACATCCTTTAACAGGTCGGACCGCAATACCTGCGAGTTCGACTTTTTCCCTTGGCCTATAAAATTACAGATTGAACGAGACGGAAGGGGGGGAAAAAAAAAGAGAACAAACAAAACGTGTACTTTCAAGTCTTCATTTCGATGCGGTATTTTCAAGCGGATATTGCGTCTCTCGAATGAATATTTTTACATGTAACTTCAATCGTACTCTATGTGAATGGATGTTACTCGCAGCGCCTGGTTGAATGAGAGAGAGAGAGATATCTAGCTGTCGAAGTAGTCACGAATTTCATTATCAAAGATAAAAGTCGTTACGTACTTATCTTTATGTGTGAGCTTTTCTTCAAAAGTAGCGAAAATAACGGTACAATTGCTACTCAATCATTGAGAAAATAAAAAAAAGGACAGCTGAGAATATAATAAAGAAACTTAAGGGGATGAAGTCTGATAAAAAAATCAACGATATTCATTGAAGAATATTTAATTTGCTTAGTTGTGGGTATTATAAAAAAAACATAGATATATTATTTATGCCTAAAAATACAGAATATTTCGTTCTGTTGCAAAATCATATTATATCAGTTATTCTGTCATAAATTTATGTGGTTTTACATTTTTCGCAGACAACGAGAAGAACGGATCATCCAAATACTCCCAAAAAAAAAAAATATATGTTTTTGCGTTTGATTTTTCCTTATGGCATGAGAATAGTATTTTTTTAAATTAAAAAAATGTCAAATGCTTGAACTTGTGTGCGAGCATGTATAAAATGATTTGAACAGTGATTTAAAAAGATTATTTTTATAAATCAATTCAAACTTAAGCAGTTGTAAAAAAGAGCAAAAAATACATGCATGCTATAAAAATATAATTTACGCAAAACCACGCATTGTTTTTAGATTACTTGGATGACTGGTGTCTTGTAAATGTGTAAAGATTGCAAAAACCCGTTAATGTAAACAATCTGAAATAGCGAGATGCTTTTGCCACATGACAAAATATGCTTTTTTTTAGAGGGTCAATAATATATATTTTATCTTTTAATACCGGCAGCCGAAAAAACTGAAATTTCTTCAATTAATGTCAGGCGATTTTTCATGTGGTTGTCTTTCTTTAACGAAGAACGCTGATTGAGACAGCAATTTTCTTTTTTGAGCAACTATTCAACATCGAATTTAATAAAAAAAATTTGGGAGGAAATAAACAGAAAAGCGCTTAAAAGCGCCGGGCGAGATTACAATCCCTGCCTGCGCGATATTACCTCTTTACTTTTTAAGGAGATTCGAGCGCTTCACGCTAGTCAAATCAATGTTAAATATATTCCTATCGGTCTTACAAAGTTTTACGGATTAATTCACTGCAATGAAAAATTAACGTATGTCTGCAACTCATAAAAAAAAAACATAGCAGTTTACAAAAATAATTGTAGAACGGCTATTTTTGAAGTCATACAATTTTCTTCAATTTTTGTCACCAATAGTCCATAATTTTGTTTCAAATTTAATGCGTCATGAATCATTTTGTTACTTACAAGATGCTCACTGTAATGACTACCTAGATAGTGTTGGCCATTTACTAAACAAAAACAAACAAAAAACTTCATATTTTATTGTGTACTGGTTTAAACAAACGGCTGTAATTTATTTGACTTTTAACACTATCTAATATCTAAATATTTAATTTGCACAGATAATTTCAAATAATAATAAGCTATCCAGCATTAAAATCGGTAAAGAATTATACATTATTAAAAAAAGAAAATCTTATCTCGTTGAAGATGAGTGATAATCTGAGAATCTCTTTGCAAGACGATCACTATTAATGTCCCTTTCCATTAAGCGCACGTGCACTACGAAAAAAAAGCCACCCTCCATTACTCTAATTTAATGCATAAAACTTTACAGAAACAATTACAAAAAAAAAAAAAAAAGATCACAGATTTGACTAGTTTAAAGTGTTTTAATATCCTTAAATCAAATGCTCTCTCTTTTCCGTATTTCTGTCCATCCCAAAGCCCACATTTATCCTTAATAATTCACCTTCCCCTTACACTCTGGATTTGTATAAAAAATTGTTCCAGAAGATACAGCCTGAAAGATATTTGAGTTAAAGTATAGAGAGATAAGAGAAAGAAAAAAGTGAAGAAAAAAAAAAAATTATATAAATGGGTGTAACCAGAGCTTTTCATAGGAAGGTATCTCTCGAAAGTTCCTCTCTCTCTATCACGGCTCCCACACGTTTGTTTATCGTAGATATAAAAATAATGCTGTTACCATCGATTTCACGGGTAAAAGAATGAAAAAAAAAAAACAAAAAAAAACAAAAAAAAAAGATAGTCCGATCACGCCTTGATCGAGAACAAAAGCAAGTTTTCGATAATTTAGTCTATCCCAAAAACGACGGATTAACAAACGTCTGCCTATCCTACGTACCTTCCTTCGAAACTTTGGTATGCGATATAGTTAACGATCTAAACTTAGCTATTGTAATCTAAGTAAACACACAATACCTAACGATTAACAAGAAAATGAAAAAAATAAAAATAAAGATAAATCAGCGTCTGTACTACACGTGTGCTATGATGGACCAGGTACATGTAATTATTTAAATGTGCTTTGTTATGGACTATAAACGAAAACAAAAAAACAACAAAAAACGAGAAAATAGTTAAAAAAAAGAAAAAAAAAAAAAAAAAAAAAAAAGGAAGCACTCAGGTGCAATGCGGATGAAAGACAGTGCGTAAGTGCTTTATAATTGAGAGATACTAAAGGAGTTTAGAGACCTAGATGAACTGTGAAGCGCAAAACATTGTTTTTGTTTTTTTCATTATATGCGTTTATTGATATTTTAACGAGCGTATTTTTAATTTAATTTTGTTTCCTTTTTTATCTTAAACGAGATCATCGAACATTTAATTTACTTTAAAAAGCGTAAAATTAACTTGACGTCGCCTCGATTTAAAAAGAAACAGCGCTACTTTATTGTTCAGGGTGTAATTACCGTTGAATTAAAAAAAAAACAAACAAAAATACTAATCGGCATCTTAGTTGAAATAATGTCTCAGGATTGTAAACGAACAAAATCTCTTGCGACGAATATATATTGTAAATTAAATTTATATATATATATATATATATATATACATGTATAGATATATATATAAATATAAATATTATAAATATATATATATATATATATACGAATATTATAAAGAGGCGACCCCTCCCCCAAAAAAAAAAAAAAGAAGCATAGATATACGAGAAAAAGAAACAAAAAAAATTGATCGCAAATTCAATGTTCAATATTGAAAAAAAAAAATTAAATAAAAGTAATATTACAAATTTAATCTTAGATTCGCAAGTGATATAATAATCTTTTCTCATTATAAAAAAAAAAAGAAAAAAAAAAAAACAGGTGTTGGGGTGACGAGCAATGTATCGAATAATTGGAACGTTTTAATTATATAACTGTGGTCTCTGAGAATAACAGAGCTAGTTTACGCGTTGTCGCACGATCAGCATTTACTTTCTCATATGATAAAACAAAATGTAATAGCGAGATGCTGCACAAAGTTTATATCGCCCGATTGATAGACGATTGCGAAGCGAAAAAAAAACAGTACGTAGAATCGAATACAACACGCGTCGAAGGATGTCAATTAAGAATCGAGAGGGAGAGAGAGAGAGAGAGAGAGAGCTAGAAGAGATAGGAAAAAAAATAAAAAAAAATAAAACGGACAAGCCCCCGCGAACGTAATGTTTGGTGATAAATATGAACAAACAAACAAACAAAAAAAAAAAACGTTTTTACGATGTTCCTGCGATTTTTTAATTGTATGCAAAGTTGATGAAGAATGTGTAAGTAACAAAACTGTATGTCCTTGCTGGTGATTTGAAATAAATGCTCTTTAAGTAGGTGCTAATGTCGTTCAATCGGGGATATTGCCAGGTAAGTTCTCAATCATGTAGAAGCAGTTGATAACTTTTTTTTTCATTTTTTTTTTTTTACCCTTTTTTTTTTTTGGTTTATAATACAAATCAGAAATCTACACACTATATTTCCGGGTTAACTACGAACGATGGACCGCGCTTACCTGGCGCGAACCAACACTGTTAAATCGGAATTTTTTTTAGGCATTGTTAAGCCTTCGGCAGAGGAAACACAATTCGCTGGACAGCATTTTTTTTTCTCGTCATTAAACATAACTTTCGTTATAAAAGGATAATTAAAAAAAAAAATAATAATTCTACTACTTTCGAGGTGATAACATCTTTTTTTTATATAACGATTCGTAATTGCAACTGTAGAACTGTGTGCTGAGTGTGGATTAATATACTGATATTATCGTATGTTAGGATATCTATAAATTATAGTCAGCGGCAGTTTTGCTCGAATGATCTTAGGAGTTTCTTTTTTTCTTTTTTTTTTTTTTTTTTTTCTTGCGACGCACTTAGATGCGATTGAATCGTGTCCATTCACGAGGCCTCGCATTTTGTCTTTCAAAGACACTTCGGAGGCCCGCAGAAGAGGCCTCCTTTTTATATGTGTCTGTGTATACATATATATATATACACTTTTTTTAACTTGAAAAAATGCTTATTCAAGACTTACAGCATTACGCACCATTCTGAAGTGTAGAATTTTCAAATTCGTTTTTACGTACTTTTATAATTTAATCGGCTGTATGCTTAATTGTCTTTTTATAGCGCGTGTTCTTAACATAAAAATGTATTAAACAGGCATCAGCGGCATAGTCAGATCATCGGAATGACCAAAATTAGCTAACAGATGCATTGATTTATTTCAATTTCTGATAAAAAAAACTTCACTCGTAACAAAAACCGAAAAAAAAAAGTTTTCAGAAATTGAGATAAATCAGCGAAACTAATAGTAGTTCGTTTTTAATGATTTTATTGATTTCAAAAGAAAAAAATTGTGTTTTCTTCTTTTTATCGGTCAGAAAAAAAATCGCATGAAAAAATTCCATACGATAAATTGGCTCGTTCACGATGTTATCATCTAAACAAATCCCTAGGATCGAATATAACTTTTTTTTCCATCGAATTTCATTTTTGAAAAATATAAATTATTTTGTAAAAACGTACAGTGATAAGAATGAAACTTCTACAATGTTATATTCGATGCTGAGGATTTCTTTAACGTGATTAGAACACCGTCACAATTAATCAATCGTATGAAATTTTTTTTTTTTTTATGAATTATTTTTTTTTCACCGATAAAAAAATAAAGCACCGTGAAAAATATAACAGATGACGGGTAAAAGTTTATAAAAACGATTGTTTAAAGTATAGTACAATTGACTAGTGCGTCATGCTGTAGTTATCTTAATACGATAGTGAATTGCGACGATGAGTCGGAATTCTCTCGACAATACTGACAAAATTTCTATCTACTCACTGATTGAACAAAAAAATTCCATTCTTTTTCTCAATCGCCCGAAAATGAAAATAATAATTGATTGCAAAGAATACGATTATTCGTCCAAGTTTTAGCAGTTAATAAGAAAAATCAACACTTCAATATTCACAACGCAACGATCCGGATACCTTCTCCTCTTTCGAATAATCACAGTATACATTTTTATAATCTTCAACAAAGTGTACCATCAAGAAGAAGCTCTTGATAACGACGTACTCTATTATTCGGCTATGTTAATAGCATTGTAAAATTGCGATGTTAAACAAATTTGATTATCGGTTATTCAATTATACACAAACGTATATTTTCTTTTTTCGTGTTAATCTAGTGGATAGACGAAGAGATGAGAAACGAACCAAGGCACCAAGGTATTTTAAGGAGCTTCTCAAGAGGATAATTGTCACGAGACAAAATTAATTCTATAAAACAACAAAAAATAATACAGTTCAGATAAAACATTTCAAACTGGAAGAAAAAAAGAAAAAGAAAAGAAAAAAAAAAAAAAAATACAAAAACACTTGTGCTCACTAACGTGGGTGTATTCGTAACAAAATGAAATTTATTTATAGAAATACATCTTCTATCCACCACGTAAACATAACATATTTAAATGCCAGCGAGTGTCTGAGCAGCAGCATTTCCAGTTACGAACAAACAATAACGTAATATAAAAAGAGTGAAAGATAAAGAGAGTTATAGAGAATGAAGAGTCCTCTTCAGTAGCCCCGTAATAAATTCCCTGCATTTTTCTTTTAAATCTAGAGACAAATAACAAAGTGTAGCAACTTAATGGGTATTAGATATTCCGAGTCTTCCTGTTACTATGTCGTTTTTTTCTTTTTTTTTTTTTACTTGAATTGTTTCGTTTTTTTTTCATGTTTCATTTCTGTTCTTCTTTCCTCCTGTTTCTCGTGTTTCTTTTTTGTCTCATTCCCTAATCACAATCGTAATCGAAGTTCTCTTGATTATCGTTAGATCAATTGTTCGCGTTTCGCCTCTGAAGCGCCGCTGCTAAATCTTGTCTCAACGCGGCCTGTTGCCTCTGATCAGCCAGTGATTGAAGTGACCTTAAGCCGTTTACGATATCCTTTGTTTTGCCGAAATATATTTCGTTCAGGGTGTTGCGAATTTTATTCTCCATGTCCTCTACCATACGACCAATGTTTGCGATATGTGGCGACGTTTCGCTTATCGTAGCGTCTTGCTCCACCTGAAAGCAGGGTAAACAAAATTTCGTTTCATTTATTATTCGAGATTTTTATGTCATTGTGCGCAGAAATGTAAGAAAATATGTGTGTGAGAAAAAGTCATTTTTTAACTTCTATAACTGGAGAACGCGAGAATTTTTATTGTTAAAATATGCCGATGCAATACAAAATTCTTCATTGAATTTTTAGTCATTTTTGCTTCCTCATGGAGGAAGCTTTGTTTTCACGAAAATCTTTTTTTTTTCGAGATTTCCATGTCAGGACACCCAGGAGAAAAGTTGTTTAGAAAAAATTTTTGAGCGATCTCGGGCTGAAATTTGGCACGCAAGTGAAGTTGCCCCTCTTTAACTGTTGAGAATTTTTGACAAAATATATACAGCCATTTACATTTTATGTCATTTTTACTTTTTTTAAAAAAGGGCGTGGTCGCTCTATCTTTCATAAAAGTTCGTCGATTTAGATGAATAGTGCTTTGTCAAAGATATAAAATAATGACGAAGCAATTTGCCAAGATTCTACTTTGCAGCCTTGTTTTATTATTAGTTCCGTTAGTTTAAAGTATTTACCTGTCTAGTCAAACTTCCACCCAAGTTCATGGTTCCCGAACCATGCTTATTCGTTTGAAGCCACAGCATGGCCGTGGAAGTAAGTTTGTAATGAGCCGCACGTCCGGTAGATCTTTCCTGTACCTCCACGACGTGTATCGAATCCCAGCATCCCTTGATTTTTTTCGACCCATCACCAGCCTTTTTAATTAAGATCACACCAGCAAAACCGTGATCCAAGTCCCACAGATATACGGACGAAACACCGCCCTCAAAGTATAATTCGCGATATTGGTCGAATGCGTGATTTGCATCTATCTCCAACTTTCTCAACCTCTCCGATGGCATCGAGCCGTCTTCGAGAGGAGGGTCGTACGTATTACTCCATGGTGACCTACAAATTTTATTTAAAAGTACTATTCGTAGCTTTAAACATACAACTATAATTTTATGATTTCTATTCTAGTAATAATTTTCAAATCATAATTAACTCCTGTTTGCATACATTTAAAGCTTAAATTGTAAATGAAAGAGATGCAATTGTGAAATCTCTGCCAATAATTTTTTCCAAGTTAACATAATTTTATGAATAAACCCATTGACAATTTTTAAAGGTATTCGAATACTGAGAAAATAATTATGGCTAATATTTCTAAAATAAACATAATAATAACAATGCTAAATTACTGCCTAAAAATCGTTTTTTTTTTTTTTTTTTTTTTAAATATTTAGTTTGGTGAGAATTAGCATTTAAATAATTTGTACGTCTCAAGTATCCCCACTATGCATCATTTATGTACTACTATCCAATGAATTTAATTTACAAAAAAAGTACAGCATTAAGTTTTGCCAAAAATTAACAGAAGTTGTGAAATCAGACAAGTAGGGAAATGAGAGAAATAAGCAGACTATAAGACAGATCAGTAATAGTACAATGTAAGCAAAAAAAAATCTCTCGTATAAACTGCTACATAAAATGGACAAAAGCTACAGGAATTTACTAAAAAATAAATAATTTACTAGAAATAAAAATGACAAAATAGATTGATTACAGTACAGACTATTCTTAGTAAAAAAAAAATCAGAAAATTGTGCAAAAATATATGAGCGCAGATGATAAATAATTTCCTGCATAAACTCTTGTGCAAATTGGAACGAAGCTGCATGCATAGTAGAAACAAGTTGTCTGGGTAATATAAAGCAATGCGATGAAATTTTACCAAAAAAATATGCATACAGCGATTGATTTTAAATTGCCACAAAGATGACTAATGCTATGAAAATCTATCTAAATAGATTATTGAAAATTAATGTCCCAAATGAAAAAAAAGTAGACAGAAGCTGCGATATCACAGACCGAAGTTAGCGTAATATAAAAAAAGAAGGAATTATAGAGAAATACAGAAATATGAGGAACTTAAAGGAACTAAAGATGACTAATACACTTGAGTGACTAACCTGTAAGAGTCGCCATCGCGATTGTAATCGCAGAGAAGATAGTCCTTGCCGGACTCCTTGTCCTTAGCTATTTTAAGGGGTTGATCGACGGACGATAGTAAATCCTCGCACAGCGATGGTACTAAGTCAATGAGATCGCTCAAATTCTTTTCGATCTGCTGAGGCGGCAGTCTTCTCATAAGATCTAACGCGCAGTCCATCTGTTGTTCGGTCTGGAAAGAGAAATAAGAAGAAAATAGAAAATTTTGCAAAAAATTCTCACAGTCATCCGCAGAATTGAATAAATAAAAGAAGCGCATTCGCAGATATGATACAATTCGTTTCAATTTACAAGAGAATCGTCGAAATTCTCAGCATCTTGTTCACCATTTTGACATTTGAGATCTTCTGGGTTAGGTGAAGAATTCGCCTGCGTTAAAAGAGTTGAGGCGACTTTTGAGATTATACAATTAGAGCTAATTACGTGATGGAACGTTATGAAACGTTCGATTAACAAGATAATTACGATATTTCGTTGTTTCAGCACGAAAAATCGTATAGGGGTCAGGGTTAATGACTCACCATGGTAATATTCGTGTTCGGCGAACAGCTGTATCGACGTAGCGCGCGAGACTGTGTGTGTCCTGCAAATAGCTCTCTGCGTATACCAACTTGTTAGCAACAACAACAAGAAATTATATTTTATATAAATATATATACGTACTAACAATAGAAAAAAGAAAGGAACGTAAAAAATGGCTTGATGTTAGTCACTCGAAGCTTCTTGACCGACGATATTCTTCAGTGTTTGGGCCCTTTCAGTCTTGAAATTAAAAAAAAAACACGAACACTCGAAGGGTGTGTCAGAGTCAGCAGCGATTGGTGAACATGTAGAGAGCGTTCCTAAATACACATTTCGTCACGGCAGCAGCGGACACGGATATTGTTCACGGTATATCGTGATACCGCAACTACGGATATTCCATATTATCACTCGATGCAACACGAAAAACTTTGCTTTTCGTCTATTATTCTTGTGCTTTAGCCATTTCTGCTATCAATGCTTATAAAAGCCATCCGTGGAAAGCCGGACACTGTCCGAATAAAGTGGAGCACAGCAAAATGTCGAGAACAAGACGGGCGAGGCGTGATATTGGATTATATTGAATTTATCATACTAAAAATCGCGTTATTTCGGAAACTTTTTTTTTTCCTAGGTCCTTTTTATTTTTTAATGGCGGTGAGGGAATTTGTTTGAAACGCCGAAAATTTCTGGGAAAGAATATTGAGCGAATGATATTTAATTGCAGTATTATTGTGTGGTGTGCCGGTAATATATATATATATATAGATTTCAACGTAATAAATCAAAGACGACATCATCCGAATGCAAAAGTATTAACTTTTGATTTTTTTTAATTTTAAATACATTACCAATGACACTGAAGATTTCTCCATCTGCGTTTAGAATTTTTCGAAAAAAATTACATTTTTCTCCAACTCACGTAAAATTGAATTAATAAAATATAAGTATAATACAGAAATTCAGAAATAATAGAAAAATAAAAAATATTTCGTGTAACAGAGGTTATTAAATTATATCTCACCACGCTCTATTGACTTCAGCGATAACAATGCAACACATTATAACATAAAGTGGCAACAGATGCCTCGTGGGGTTAAATATCAATAAATTATTCATATCATTTTTATCACTTTCATAACTCAAGATAATAGAAATACTCGGCAGGAAACATCGAATGGATTAATTCCCTCCAGGCGATTCAGCAGCGAAGTTGTTCTGGAAATGACAGAACGAGATGCAAGCACATAATCCTTGCTCCTGGTGCGTAAAAGGATTGAATCGTTCTTAGAATCCATTTGTGTCAATGAAGCGGGACAATAGCCAAAAGGCAAGGATAATTAATGGCGCCGGAATAATGTTTCGACATCGCGTAAAGCAAATCTCGAAGATCCTGTAAAATGATGCCAAAAAAGGAATTCCCAGGGTCGCTGATTCTGCCGTATATTTATGATTATTATACCACATTATGATGGATATTTAAGTAAAAATTAAAAAATAATAATCATCAGCGTAGTTCAGAGAACAACATTATTAATGAATGTGACACGAAATAAATTTTCGAAAAAATCCAGAAATTCGTATGGCCTTTATTTTTTGTTAGGCAGCGTATTTAAATAAGCGCGAGAAACATTTTAAGTGTGCGTAGACATCTTTCCGTTTATTAAAAAAAAATAGATACGTCATCTCAGTTTTCACTGCGATTCCAGAATAACAGTAATATTAATATCAGAAGAACGATAAACAAAACGCGGTTGTTTTTCAAGTCACGGCAGTCACGTATCGCTCGATTGATATTGTTCTAATATTTTTTACATCGTGCACTAAAACACAATATAGAAAGAAAAAACGAGAGAAAAAAAAAGAGGTTCACGACCCTATTGATTTGACATGAACTATTCGATACACATTTTTCAGTAATTCGACAAATCGCATGATCCATGGACTTCCCTCACGTATGTAAACAAAAGAGGCAAATGATCATGATTAAATCATGATAAAAATGTCCGATTTGCGTAAAAATGATAAAAACAAAATGCCCGCGAAGATTAAATGTCGAAATTCATATTCCGTGTATTCAATCTAGTGTATGGAATCAATGAAATAAATAAACCTAACAAGATTCCCCAATTATTTTGTTATAATCCTTTTTCGACAGCGATGAATGAAAGAGGACGATTTCAATGAACATACGACAGTGGCGCTAACAATCAATTCCCACCCGTAAAGCATTCCACTGTGTTTTCTGTGTGTGTATGTGTGTGTGTGTGTGTGTGCGTGTTTATGTTGTGTGTTGAAAACTTGCGTAGCTACGGTTTTCGGCTTTTACCAGTCCGCACTAGGAACTCCTCGAGGACTTGACCGGAGCTATCGCGTTTTTTCTACTTCCGTCTTAATTTAACAAACAATTTACTCGTGTGTTCTGATTTTTTTTTTTCATTGACAAGTAAACTAACGCAAATACAAAAGCTGGGAAAATATAGTAAAGCTAAAAGAAAAAAGAAAAAAAAAATGAACATGCTTTGATAAAACGCACCTCAGCAACGCGCCACAATGCAACACTAGGTGAGTGATATTTTCTGCGTTATGTGTATTCGTCTTAAACACTCCTTGTTATTAATATTTTATAATCGTGAATCGCTTATTTTTTATTCGATTCGTCATCGTCGCTTTTTCCTTCATTTTCGTCTGCTATTTTCCATCTCTCTCTCTCTCTCTCTTTCTCAGTTATTCCAAATGATTTTTTTTTTCCCCTAAAATCTCAGTCAATTCCTCTTTTTTGTGGAATTTCCAGATGACCTACTTAAGCTTCCCAACGAAATTTTATTGCATGCCAATTGACATTCTGCTTATTCGGTAAAGAAAAATAAAAAAAAAAAGGTCTGTGAAAATTTCTGCATTTAGTAAAGTAGATTTTGCTGATTAATTTGATAATTATTAAACAGAGCGATTGACCTTGTAACTCTTCCTCTATTTTACTTGTTTAATAAATGATGCCTTCTGCAAAAGACAAATTGATTGGAATGCTGTTGATACAGGCAGACTGTAGATAAGACAAGAACATTAGTCATTGTTACATAGCGATAATAAAATACTTATGTAATGATTAATTGACCCTGTAATTGACTTCAAGACCTCTGATTGATAATAAAAATAACTTATGCTTTAACTGTACTGGGTCAGTACTCAGAAAATGTAATGCCAATTGGAAAAGGCATATCTCTCTTTGGTTTTTTTAAAATTATTCTATCAATGGCTGTTCCAGTTGTAAGTAAACTTATTATACATTCACCTTAAACACACAGAGGCTCAAGGTTTATCCACTCATGGACTATGACCAAGAGTTTTTTTTCTTTCTTTTTTTACCTTAATGATTTTAACACACAGTACAAAGTTCAATGAATACATAAACACCAAAGATTCTGCTTTCTGGTATCTCAAATTTTCTCACTTGCTTCCAATATGACCAACAATTATAGTATTTCATTGAATTATATTTAGATTCATAATTTTAGTTGAATGAATGATGTGGAAATTTATTGAACGATTACATTGCGAAATCTGCATTGTATAAATGCATTTGAAGGAGCGATTCATTGATATTTAAATTTATATATTCGGGAAGCTTGAATTTTCTAGTTCTAGTTGAATTTATTACTAAGGATGTGGAAAAGATTTATAAACAAACATTAGTGTTCTATAAATGTGTATGCAGCTTATGAAATTACAAATGTAGACTGTATAATACAATATTTTACTCATTATTTTGAGAAAAAAAAAAAAAAAAAAAAGTATTTAGAATTTCTCGTTGTAATAATTTTTACGATCCAGCTAATTATTGTCACATAAATTATGATAAAAGATAATTAATTCATTGCGGTGTGAATAACTTTTTCAGATTTATTTTCTTTTTTTACAATTCCTTTGTAAATAATACCCACCTTATCTACTTCTATTTTTTTTTATCTACACAGTTCAATGAATACATAAACGCCAAAGCTCCTGCTTTCTGGTATCACAAATTTTCTCATTTGCTTCCAATATAACCAGCAATTGTAGTAATTCATTAATTCACATTTAGATTCATAGTTTCGGTTAAATGAATGATACAGAATGTGGAAATCGATTGAATTGGAAGCATCGTTAGGAATTGGAAACAACATCGGAAAATCTGCATTGTATAAATGCATTTGAAGGGGAGATTCATTGATATTTAAATTTACATATCCAGGAAGCTTGAATTTTCAAAGAATGTGGGAAAGATTGATAAGCAGACATCAATGTTCTATAAATGTGTACGCAGCTTATTAAATTGCAAATGTAGATTGTATAATACAATATTTTATTCCTTATTTAGAAAAAAAAAGCCTAGTATTTCTTGTTGTAATAATTTGTATGTTCCAGCTAATTATTGTCACATAAATTATGATAAAAGATAATTAATTCATTGCGTATAGCTTGTTTTGAATTCTTTTCTTTTTTTACAATTCCTTTGTAAATAATACCTACCTTACCTACTTTTAAAAATTTTTTAGCATATCAAGTTTTAGTTATCTCTGATAAATAAGAAGCCTGAATGTTGAGTTTGTGATTGATGAATGGTGACCCACTTTCAGATAAGAAAATATTACATCAATACGAATTGTCAATGACCTATGCTATGTATTTTTACAGGTATTGGAAGACAAATCTGCCTTGTTCTAAACGCACATAGTAGCAACAAGCATAGGATTATCAATATGGGGTTCCTGACATCGTTGAAACAGTCATCGGTGGTTCATCTTATGTTCGCCATCACCTTTTTCACATCGGGCTTAATAATAAATCTGTTCCAGTGCATATTGTATCTGGGGCTGAGGCCCTTTTCTAAATACCTCTATCGCAAGATCAATTATTACCTGTGTTACTCTTTTTACTGTCGTAAGTCTTGTTATTTTTTTTACTCTTTTTCTTATTTTTGAAAATTATAGCAAAGTCTAGTTCAAGATACACATTTTCTAAGCTGCTTTTAATTGACTTGCAGAGTTAGTATTTATGGCAGAATGGTGGGCAGACACAGACATGATTGTGTATGTGAACAAGAAAGAATTTGATAAATACTATGGAAACGAGCATGGATATCTATTGATGAATCACAGCTATGAAATTGACTGGTTGATAGGATGGATGTTCTGTGATCGAATAAAAACGTTAGGGGTAAGTCAGACACTATTAGCAAATTATTAGGAAAAAATTGTTTCTTGATAATTATTAAAAGCCAGAAAATTAAAAAAGAAATTTAATAATTCAAGAAAAACCACTTTTATTTTGCTGTAAAATTGACAGAATATTTAGACGTGCGTTCCATGCTAAAAAATCGTCAGAGTGGAACCAATGTAGCACAATAAAAAAAAAAATGAAAGCCATGCCAAATCATGTGTAACTGATCATTATCTTGATGCAAAATGTTTGAATCCTCAGAGCTTATAAGTTACAGTTTAAATCGTAATTGATTTAATACAAATTATTAAATTGTAAATAATTTCGAAACAAATGCTTTGAGCATATTCATGATTTAAATTTCATAAGACTTCACATGATTTTTCTTTTTTTTCGTTTTTTTTCTGCACTTTGAAACATTGATCAGCTTAAATTTGTCTGAGTCTGGAAAAAAAAGGAATCCACATAGTTTTGTAAAAAATCAATTTTCTCAGATTAATAAAATTATTCGGAAATTTTAATCGATAAAACAACAATTTTCACGACGAGAGTTTTCATGATTTTATTCGAATGGTTGTTTTATATCCATCATAGATTTAAATTAATTTCAACGTCTTAATAAACGCAACAATGTAAATCGTTTGATTCCAGAATTGCAAAGCATACGCGAAAAAATCAATACAGTATGTCCCAACCCTCGGTTGGGCGTGGAAATTCGCGGAGAGTG